>CM073003.1:58299497-58896997 GCA_037038555.1 Rhynchonycteris naso
AGAAAAAATATCCTGACACTTGTTAAACCAGTAAGGAAGATTTCATTCAGGACTACTGCAATAGGTGTCAAGACTATTGCGACAGGGGAGAGCACTCAGGTTCAACTTCAAATATACTGTAGCAAAGACAAGCTGGGAGTTTATACCAACGAAAAGAATGAGTGGGTCAGTAGATGGAAAATCAGTAAGACAAGACAACCAGGGTAAGGAGATTCTTACTAACCTGATCTACCAGGATTCTTGCTAAACATTGGCCAGGGTGATCAGATATCACGAGTGAGATTTTCACTAAACTGAACTCACAAAATTCTTGCTAAAACTAGGCTATAGGCAGGCGCCAAGGTCGAGGCCTACTCAAGAAGTCTCAGAAGAGCCTAAGTAAAGTTTGGGCAAGGAGAGAGTCTTGGTCACATTTTGGATCCGTTAACTCTTTGTCTTGAGGAGCCATACCATTCACTGTAGGATGCTCCGCTGCACATCTGGCTTCTACCCATGGACTGCCAGCAGAATCCCTCCCTCCACCTCTCCTACCCTGTGACAACCAAGCATATCTTGAGACAGCACCAAATGTCTCCTGGGGACAAAATTTCCTCTGCCTAAACACCATAGCATTAGACCAAGGGTTGGAAAACTTTTTTGGTAAAATCAGATAGTTTAGGCTTTGCAGGATACATTTACTCTCTATATACATTTTTTTGTCTTTTTTTATATTTTTTCAACCATTCAGAAATACATAAACTGCTGTTATCTGGTGGAGCAAAAAATAAAATAAAATAAACAGGCAGGAGGCCAGATTTGGTCCATTAGCCATTGTTTGTCAAACTCTACTTCAGACTAAGTACCACTTTTCAAATAAATCTAGACAGTATACAGATAATTATATCTATTAAAATAGACATTTATTTAAAACTATGATAAGGGTCTTAACTTTCTATCAATATTATTTTCACAGTTGAGGGGAACAGAATTAGAGGCAGAATCTAGTATCAGTCCACAGTATTTTTTACATTAGAAGAATGCGTTCCTTCTCAATAGTCCAAGGAAAACTGCTCAAAAATGTTCCTGCAAACCTGACTTCTCTCCCCTAACATAACTCAAACCTTATTCCCATCCCTAGGTTCTAAAATCCCCAACTGTATGTACTGTTAATATAGGGGTTTGTTTTTATAGTTTTTTTAACAGACACAATTTTTGGATTTATATTTTACATGTTTTTTATACTGTCCTTTATCTAACATTCTGGAATGAATCTCTAAAATTAATCTATTCCTGGCTACAGAGTCTGTGAATATGAACTAGGTCACTGGGATACCTTATCTTGCTTGAGGGTCAGTTGCATGAACCCATATGCTCCTAGAAATAAATATATATTCATATATGAACAAGATTACCCTAGAAATGATGACATGCTAAAAATAATCCTAGGACTACATAAAGGTTATACCACAGTCCAGCTACTGAACAGGAAAATTTAAGTTTTGCTGTGCCTTTGTTTTTAATAGCTACAACAAATAGCACTAAGAAAAAAAGCATTTACTGGTCAAAATTGCTAAGAAAAATATAGAAAATATCCCCAAACAAAACAGGAAAACGTGTTGAATATGTAAATTACAAACCCTCTAGGATGTATCTGCCATGTGCTTATTCTTCCCTGATTAAAGCATCAACATTACAATTTCAGCAGCTTTGATACCGAGACCCAAAGAGCAATAGATCATCAAACAGAATAGTCTTTCTTTTCAACTGATTTCATTTTTAAATCATAAAAACAATGTTTAATCATTATAAAAAAATATATACAGAAACATAAAGATAGCAAAAAAAGTCACTCAGAGCACCACCAAAAGAGATCAATTTTTAAAGCTTTTAATAATTTTCTATCCTTTTCTCTATACTTTCCAATAACTTTATAAATTTTACAAAATCAAAAGCATCGTACATGTGTGGGTATACACATTTGTCAAAAACTTGGCAATAGATATCAACAAATACAGGATCTGCTTGGCCAGGCAGTAAAGCAGCGGATGGAGCATTGGACTGGGATGCAGAGGACCCAGGTTCAAAAACCTGAGGTCACGGCTCGAGCATAGGCTCATCTGGTTTAAGAACAGGCTTGCCAGCTTGAGTGTGGGGTCGGTGGTGCAAGCCCAAAGGTTGCTAGCTTAAAGCCCAAGGTTGCTGGCTTGAGCAAGGGATCACTTGGTCTGCTATAGTCTCCTAGTCAAGGCACATATGAGAAAGCAATCAATGAACAACTAAGGAGCTGCAATGAAGAATTGATGATTCTCATCTCTCTCCCTTCCTGTCTGTCTGTCCCTATCTGTCCCTCTCTCTGTCTCTGTCATTCACACACACACACACACACACACACACACACACACACACACACAAAATACAGGATCTACATCTTTAATCTCTTCTATTCACTCTTCTACAATTCTATCATAAAAACACAGAGATCCAAACAAAAGTTATGTACAAATATACTAAGTCGTTCATTGAAGAATACTTCTAATAGTAAAAAATTGACATAAGCTACATGTTCAATAATAAGAGAAAGATTAAAGCTATACATGAGGCATTCATATAGTAGAATGCAAGACAACTAAAATAACTGGATTTCTTTTTGAAGTATTTAATGATTTGGGATTAAATCTTCATTCCTGCTCCTTCCATTTAATACTATGTCCTAAGCATTTGTCCAAGTTATTAAATTCTTAAGAAATCCAATTTATAGAATTTAGACTTTAGATTTATAGAAGACGGAAGGAACAGAAGGGGATTAAAGATAAAGATTCATTTTTTTCTTGATATCATTGCCAAATCTTTTGCCAAATGTTCTAGCAATTTACATTCCCACTAGCAAATTCTAGGGAGATCTCAATGAGACATTAAGCAGATGTCCTCTTAAATCAACAAGTGCAAATAACCCCCAAAATTATAATAAAGTTTCATAATAGTAATCATTTAGATTTTCTAGATGCCTGTAATTAAACCTCCTAAAATATAAAAAACAAAATTGATAATTTTAAGTGACTAGAGACAAAAAAGGTAATATTCCTTCCAAATCCATTTTATCTATTTTTATTTTTAAAAGTGCTGATATACTGATCTACAAATTATTTACTAAAGCTGTTTGTAAGGAAGAAATCATCCAACTAGAGACTTCTATTTACCACTCAAAATCCGTTCTCTCCTTCCTTATTAATGGAAACCAAATTTTTTACCAAGCAGCAAATAACTAAGGCAAAAAACTATCTGCTAGCCTTCTTTGTAACTAGAAATGATACTGTGATATCATTGTCTGATCAATAAGTAGTTAAGGGAAATCCTCAAAAGACCTTTCAGGAAAGTCCCTATAAAAGGAATAGGGGAGGGAGGACAGAAGGCAGACTGCTGACAAAGCTCCCTGTTGAACTTTGACCTTTCCCTTTTTCCCTCCAGAAGACCCCTGGAGGCAGCTGGACTCCTGGTAGCCACGCTGACATGAGAATAGGGGGGCAAGAATGACACGCAGCATAGTGGAGCAGAAAGAGAATGGGTCCCTGACAATCAAGGAACCACTCTACTAAACCTGATAGACTAATTTCAGACTTATTTTCTGTGGGAAAAAAATAATCCTCTAATTTGTTTAAGCCATTGATCTGGGCAGTTACTTATGGGAGAACCTAACCATAACTAATATATTCCCTGCTAGAGTTATTGTATAAAAATAAGACACAGATAGAATTGATAGAAATCAATTAGCTCACTTAAATACTCATTTAGTCATCCATAAAATCAACATCTCTTTAACAACTGCATTGGCTGACAAACACAGAAATAAATAAGACGTAATTTACAATCTAAAAGATGCAACTGAACAAATAATTAAAACAAAGTTTAATGAGTCATATGGTAAAGAAAGAATGGTATGTGGTGGCAACATATAAGAAAAAGCACTTCACCTGACCTGACCTGCAGTGACGCAGTGGATGGAGTGTCAACCAGAATGCTGAGGTCGCTGGTTTGAAACCCCGGGCTTGCCTGGTTAAGGCACACATGACAGCAATCAAAAATTAGAGTGAAGCAACAATGAGTTGATACAACCTTGCTCCACCCCCCTCCCATAAAATCAATAAAATAAAATCTTATAAAAGTAAAGAAAAAGTACTTAACCCAAACTGGAAGTGAACAGGATCAGAAAATTCTGGTTGTTACAAAATTTCAGTTAAGACTGAAAAGGGTAGTGTTAGCCATGCAAATGGGGCAGTGAGGGAAGAGTATTTCATGGAGAGGGAAGAGCATATGCAAAGGCCCAGATGATTGGCCAAATATGCAGGGAGAACAAGGGCAAAGTAAAGGGTAATCCTAAATTTCTGTCTTGGGCCTGAGAAAGGAAGGCAGCAGATCCCAACATTTAGGACTACATGCTCTGGGAGTCCATTGCTACCAATGAATAGTTTTTTCACTTTAAAATAGTTACTTCATGTGCTTCAGTTTCCACATCTGTATAATGGGAAAATAATAGAATCTATATTGAAGAATTTTCTTTCTTAGATTTTATTTATTCATTTTTAGAGAGACAGGAGAGAGAGAGAGAGGAGGAGCAGAAAGCATAACTCCAATATGTCCCTTCACCAGGCAAGCCCAATATCTTGAAGGATTTTGTGAAGAGTTACATGAAAGTTCTTAGAACAGTGCCTGACATGCATGAAATGTCACATAAATGTTAGCTACATAAAACTGATGGTGATGTCATTCACAGAGACAGAGACCGTGGGAGAAGGCACCAACTTCAGTGGGGGGCAGAATGACAAGTTCCGTGTCACATACGTTATCCTGATTTACCTGCAGGACATCCAATAGGCAGATAATAAGGGGCTAAAGTTCAGAAGAGAGTTGTGGGAGTCAGATGTTACTTTATAAAAGTTGGTGTCAGGTGACATCTGAGCAAGGACCTCGCAGACATGAAGAAGCGTGGCCCTGGGGGGGGGGGGGTGAGCATGTAGGGGAGATGTGGAAAAAATAACCTGGGTCTTTCCTAGAGAACACCGACATTCAACAGTCAGACAGAGGAGAAAAGGCTGAGACGGAGACACACACAGTGAGACAAGAGAAAAAATAACAAAAACTAGTTCTCATAAAGTGGGATCGTAAAGATGAGAGGAACAAACAAAAATATCAATGACAGTGAGAAGAGTGAAACATCATCATGAATAGGAAAGAAGCACGATGAAAATAAGGGTAAGAACAAAAGGATCTCAGTTAAAAATATAGAGGACTTAAGAACCAGTGTTTAAAGTTTATAAATTAGTTAGGAAAACCACATAATGAAATCTCTAACTTTGCAAGCGTCAGAAAGCTCCTTTAGTGAGCTAACTGCCTTCCCAATGAAGATAAGCCTCAGAAAAGTATCAGACAGTATCTGGGTAGGAAAGAATCATTCTTCAAGGAAATAAATGAGAACATATTGGCTTCAGTGAAAAACAATACAAATTGTATTTTGCACATAAAGTTCTGGACCCAAGCTTTCAGCTACTGAACTAAACATATAAATAAATAAAGCCATTCTAAATCACTTCACTTAGGAGCTTGAAGAAAAGTCAAGAGATATCCATTGGTCCAGATGGTAGACAGAACTATTTGGGGGAGCTTGCTGAAAACTGGTTTACCCGAGGCCTACTGAATCACAACTTCAGGGCATGAGGTTAGGAAAACCAAACTGCTTTTTGCAATTTTGGAAACAAGCTCATGAGATAGTTCATGTGCACACCAACGCTTGAGAATCCCCAATCTATCTGATCAGGAGACCAGGGGCTAGAGAGAATGAATGACATAGACAACAGTACATAGCCAATGAGAGTGTCCAGAGCATTTCTCAAACTTTAACATGTATCAGAATGAAGCTCTACTCACAGAGTTCCTGATACAACAGTTTACATTTTTAACAAGTTTCCCAGAAGAGGTGGCTTCTGCTGACCATCTGGGGACCACAGTGTGAGGACCTCTTGTCTCTACTAACATCATTAGAGACTGTTCTCTGAGTTCATAAGTTCAATGCAGTCCTGTACTCTTAAAGACCAAGAAAAGAAAAGTATTCCAAGAGTGATGTTAAAACTGAAATAGAGCCAGACCTGTGGTGGTGCACTGGATAAAGTGTTGACTTGAAATGCTGAGGTCACTGGTTCAAAACCCTAAGCTTGCCTGGTCAAGGCACATATGGGAGTTGATGCTTCCTGTTCCTCTCCCCCTTTTCTCCCTCTCCCCCTCTAAAATAAATATTTTTTTAAATGAAATAAAAAACATGACCAAATATAAACTATATATATTTATCCTAAGCCATTCTGGTCAAACAAAATGAAATTATAATGACTGAGCTAGAATAAAATTATAAGGATGATGAAACATGTGAAGAGACAAAAATGACTGAATAAATAAAAAGATCAAGTTCACCCAAAAAAGGGTAGAGATAGATATAATTTTAAAATCTGTAAAATTGTGAAAACACGAGCAGAATGAACCCACTTTAGAATGACAGCATTCGCTAACTGGTTTGATTATTTGACTCTAAGAAATCATTTTTAGGTATCTCTTTTTTTTTTTTTTTTTATGTTATTGACTTAGAAAAATCTAGTCCCAGACTAACCTGGAGACTAGATTTTTTTTTTTATTCAAAACTTTTTTTTTTTTTTTACAGGGACAGAGAGAGTCAGTGAGAGGGATAGATAGGGACAGACAGACAGGAAGGGAGAGAGGTGAGAAGCATTAATCATTAGTTTTTCATTGCCATCGCAACACCATAGTTGTTCATTGATTGCTTTCTCACATGTGCCTTGACCGCGGGCCTTCAGCAGACAGAGCCACCCCTTGCCGGGGCCAGCGACCTTGGGTCCAAGCTGGCGAGTTTTTTTGCTCAAGCCAGATGGGCCGCACTCAAGCTGGCAAGCTCGGGGTCTCGAACTGGGATCTTCCACATCCCAGTCCGACGCTCTATCCACTGCGCCACCGCCTGGACAGGCCAAAACTGTTTTTGAAAATGGTTTCCCACTGGCCCATTCAGCTCTTAACCCTGAAATACTTCAGTCAAATAATTCTCTCAACGGCTCAGAACATCTGTAATTGCCTCTTTCTACCTGCTATTTGTCCCACTGTTCTGAGAATACATCCAAATCCATAATAGATGAACTCCACTGACAGCATCGCCACAGGCCCATTGTACATGTTTTATATCAAAGTGTCTCCAACCCTCTTCAAAACTATTTTTTACTTGTGGTCCTTGATGTGCTACCTTTAGTATCTGCTATCATTTCCTCCCAAGAAAGTAACACAACTAAGTGTGAGATCCTTTCATTATCCGTGTTACTCCCACACTCAACAAAGCTCGCGCCACCTTCTAAGCATCTTTGCCCAGGCTTTCCTCTTGGATATATATGTTTGCTTTTGTATTCTCCCAATCCCACCCCCAACACCCTCTTAATTCTGCCCACAATAACCACACTTCTAAAGGGCAGAATACTTGGTTTTTGACCTTTTCAAAAATCAGTGTAAATATCATTCTGTCAACATACATAACTGCTTTTTAGAGCTAAGAGGCAAAAACAAGTTCCAAGTAACTTTTGCTACACAGACAGGGGAATGGTTCAAGCTGACTCTAGATTTTCCCAGGATTTATTAGTAGTTATTTCTTTATCATGAAAATGTTGATTCTGTTTACGGCCTTGTAACTAGAGCTCCCTAAAACATTAGAAAGTCTTTCAGTGGCCAGAGTTAACTGGGAAAAGCTCTATTAACAAGACACACACACAAACACATCTACCTGATGAGCAAAACTCAGAGTTTACCGTGATCAAATTCCAAATATACAAAATCACTGCCCACTAATAGTTTCTGAAATATCTTCTTAATTAGAAAGGGGACATTATAAGAATTCCCACATAGATGCAACATAGCCATTTATGACTGTCTGCTTTTCCTTATCCTAAACTGTCTTCAAAAGTATGAACTTCTCTTAAACAAACCATGTTGAGAAAACTGGACATCTACATGCAAAGGAATAAATTTGGATCCTTCCATTACACCACATAAAAATATTAACTCATAATAGATCAAAAACCTAGACATAAGAGTTAAGACTTTGAAAACTCTTAGCGTAAAACAGAAGAAAAGCTTCAAAACGATGGATTTGGCAATCAGTTCTCAGATGTCACACCAAAAGCACAGGCAATGAAAGTGTAAATAAATTGAACTATATCAAGTACAAACTTAATGGAATATTTTAGACCAATAAATTAAATATTTTAATTAAAAAAATAAGCATCTGATGTAATAACCTTACCTTATCAACCTATTGTCACATTTCTATCTTACATAAAGTATCTCTCAATATTAACATGCACAGAATGCTATAATATTATAACTACCTTTTAAAGGATAGGTACAATTTGTAGGATGGAGAATATCTGTAGCACACTTTATACACAATGCTTACATTGTGTAAAATTAATAAATTCACACGAATGATTACTAATGAATGTCGATGGTAATGAAAATAACTTCACAGCAAAGCCTTCTGCTTCATTTCACAGCAATACTCCCCGTGAAGGTTTCAAAGAGCTTCACAAATCTTAAGGGCACTGAAAAGAAAGCATCTCTTCGGTTTGAACCACAAATTGTGCAACAAAACCTTCATCACATGTTTGCAGAAAAACGCTGGGCTGGATGGTAGGTGTGTGGGAGCACAGAGCCCAGGGCCTCCACTGCTTACCTACCCCATTCCTCGGTAGCCTCAACTCAAATCAGAAAGCTCAGGTACAACTTATTAGTGAATTTGAAGATAAGATATCTCATAAAATTTAGTATTTGGCATCTAGATCCCAAACGGATTTATCCATTTACATCCAGGGGAAATATACACATTTTAATTTAGATTTAAAGTTCAAAGTACAGTTATATTCAATCACATTCTCAATCTGGTCTAATAATAAGCTACTTGAGCACATAACCCTGTGTTGAAACAGTATGCTAAAAATATTGGCATAGTTCTATTCAAAGAAAAAAATTTAGTAAATAACTAAATAAAAAAATATGAAGATTAGTCAGAGGTAAGACTTTAATTCATCAAGGGTGTCACTCTTCCATGGTACTTGTCAAAGGCAGATTCATGGACCCTGCCCCCTACCGTTCTGAGTCTGACTCTGACGCACTAGATTGGGGCCAAGTCCTTTGAATTTTTAATGTGCACTTTTAACAAGAATTCTAAAATACAAAACACACCACCAGTAAGATGGAAATTAAAAGTCTTAGAGGTATACCTTATAAGGAAGTTCAGATCTCATCTTATTTAACCCGATTAATTCAGGAACCCTGTCTACACCACTGACAGATCAATGGATGAATTGATTTTAATAGGAGAGAACATTTACACAGTCCCAATAAATAACATATACTTCTCTGTAAGGAATGAAGCCTAATCACTTGTTTTAACAATATCAGTTGTTTACAACTTAAGAGTCACCTCTTCTTAGAACTCACTGTCAGTACAGCGTATGAGCCTTCAAACACACACGAATCACAAAATGAAAAACTGGTTTCATTAAATTATTGCTCCTTCTGGTTTTTTATTAGACTTGGAGCTCCCCAGATTCATCAACCTACTTCTAAACAAGCGTATACTACTTTCCAGATACACCTGCAGAGCCCCAGATTCATCATCCTACTTCTAAACAAGCGTATACTACTTTCCAGATACACCTGCACAGGTTAGAAATTTGCCACCACAAAAAATAGGAGGCTCTAAAAATTAATATCAGAGGGTCAAGATGCAGAGAAAACATTTACTGCTTTGAGTAGGATGGAGAGAATGCTCTCTTAAAAAGACTACTTTGAACAAGATAATGTTCACTTGGATGTGTACATGCAACTAGGCATTTTTAAAGTATATTACTGAACATTACTGAATTGCTATCAATAAGAATAAAAGAAGACATTACCTGTGACTGAGCTCTTCAGTCACCTCCTGCTGAGTTATTTTTGTCCCGGTCACTCTCCTCAGAGGGGCAGAATAAATTCCTTGGACATCTGGGACTGCTAGAAACTCCAAGACAACTTTCAAAACCTATAGAAAAAAAAAGAGAAAATGTGCCACAACCATGAATAAACTATAAAGAGCCAAACTAAGTTTCCCTAGCATGTTTCTCCTCCCATTTGCCACCATTTGTAGTGCATTGAGTGGGCTCTCCTCAGATGGCACTTACTTTATTATTAAAAAAAATAATAAACAAAAAGTAAATCTTTATTTAGAAATCGAAATGCCAGCCAAAAATGAGAGACTCTCGTTGGGTAATGGAAAGTAGAGAGGAGGATTCCTCCATCCTCTAGAGATGCTACATAATTATATGCTTCTTTTACAAGAGAAAAAGAAATGTAAAACTAAATAGACCCACACCCATGCCATCAATAGCACCATGTTAGCTAATGACAACAAAATATAAAATAGCAAAGAGAGGACCATAAATAACTTTCAGACACAACTTTTTTAAATTATGCAATACTCCCAATATACCCCCGGTACCTCTGAACTATCTAGACACTGACAGGTCAATGCTCAGGTTTTTTGCCATCCCATGGGCAAAGTTTACTTTGGTCTTAGACACACACATCTCATGTCATCAAGCCTAACTGGGAAGATAAATTTCACAAAACAAATACATGGCTTACTCCCTACAGTAAAACCAGAAAAATAGGACTTTGAAAAGGTTGGGAGGTTATTCTACCTGAGAAAAACAAAGAGAGCACCTCGCAGTATCCAGGGCAGCAGAGCAAGAAGACTAACCCCAAATACTTAAGAGATTCAGAAGGCAGAAGCGAATGCAAATGCTAAACAAAACCACAAGGAGCCATAATTCCACATTAAAATAGGTGGAAGCAGGAGAAAATTTCCAAGAAAAAGGATTTTAAAACCAATAAATACTATACTTAAATTTAAAGCATGGAAACCATTTATTTGCCCCAAAATGGGGGGAAAATAAATTTGTTACAATGATATAACTTATTCAAACACAATTGTGTCAGCCATCAAAAATAACTGTATGTTTATAATAAAATGAAGAAATGCCAGTTATCATATAAAAAAGAAAACAGGTACAATGTTGTAATTATGTACGATTAGGATTAACTTCCACAGAAGCAAGACACAAAATGTAATTGTTCTGGTGAAGTTATAAGTATTAGGTAAAATAGTTCCCCCTCTTTAGATGGGTTAAAGGGAGCAATTCAAGTCAGAGTCTAGTAAAACAAATATATCTTTTCAAAATCTCTGTTTAAGGATTTCCCAAGCTCCAAAGGATGAGCCACTTATTAATGTAATAAATTTTCTGCAACAGTCCAATACATTAAAAGACGGCTTTCTAAAAAGTTATTATAAGAGGTTTTGAGTGTGTGTGTTTTTACCTATCCCTGCCTTAAAGACTTGGAATGTAATACTGTTCCCTATAACAAATGTTTCATGAAAGGACAAAAATAGTGTGAAGGAAACCTCAATGTGACTAAATCTTCAAAACTAGGCACAGCAGTGGTAGTGACCAGGCACAAGAAGAGTGAGTATGGGACATGAAAAGTAAAGGTTAACATGGTTGGTGTAATAAAAAAATAAGTAAAAAGCAAAAGATGACATTTCACATGTCACCCGAGTTATGCTCGGTTTTTTGGCGAATTTTGACACACCAAGCTCAAAAGATTGTCCAGCACTGGTATAGGGGAATTATCAAATCAGTCAATGAAGATAGAGGTCTCAACCAACTCAACCATTTTCAAATACATGGAGTTGACTATGAACTAATTAATGAATAATTTCATTCTCTAAAAGAGCTGCACTGAGACACAAGGTTCTATTCACGTGTGGAAACTTGCAGAGTAGAACAAAATATTGTACATAGGCTCACAATCATCATTGATTTCACTAAGTGTATTATTAATAGTAACTCTACATCTTAACAGGCATGAATCTAAACATAATCCCTGAATTTTACAGATAACAAAATTGAAGCAGAGGGAGGCTAAGTGGCCTGTTCAAAATTAAGTAGCTGGTGCCTGACCAGGTGGTTGCACAATGGATAGAGCGTCGGACTGGAATGTGGAGGACCCAGGTTCAAAACCCCAAGGTCGCCGGCTTGAGTATAGGATCATAGATATGACCCGATGGTTGCTGGCTTGAGCCCAAAGGTCACAGGCTTGAAGCCCAGGGTCACTGGCTTGGGCAAGGGGTCACTTGCTCTGCTGTAGACCCCACCCTCCGGTCAAGGCACATATGAGAGAGTAATCAATGAACAACTAAGGAGCTGCAACGAAGAATTGATGCTTCTCATCTCTCTCCCTTCCTGACCTGTCCCTCTCTCTGATTCTTTATCTCTGTCAAAAAAAAAAATTTAAGTAGCTGGTAAATGGTGAAAACAAAGGTAGAATCCTTTTCTAACCCAACCTACCATAACGCTTTTGTTGGGCACATAAAATATACTATGCTCACTTTGTTAAAGATGGCGCTGCCCACGTGGAAGCCCGTTGCCCAGGTGATAATATTAGTTGCCCTTCTTGCTTGGGACGGGTATGATTATATTAATGTGTGTTGAGGGAGGGCTTTTGCTCCAAAAGGTTTTAAAAGGAAGAAAGATCATGTTGTTCCGAGGAAAAGTGATTACATTCTAGGAGGAGCCCATACTGAAGGAGAGCAGAGAAAGACCACATGGAAGAGAGGAGAAGCAGCCAAGATGGTGGAGTGCTGAAGGAGAAGCCAGTTTGTTCAGAGTTTGTGCAAAGAGGAGGAGATGGGGAACAGAGGTGAATAAGGCTGGTGAGCTAGAAACCTTTGATTCTAGGAAACTCGGATAAGTCAGTGGCTTTGGGAGCCCTGGATGGAAAGGGAAGTGTTTTCCCACTGTGTGTATTTCTTGCCTGCCGGGTACAAGCTAGGATTAAAGCTAATGGCCCACCAGTTCTTGGCTCCGTTGTTTCATTACCATCTGTCCAAATCAAACCTGAACCTGCACAGGCCAGGCGGCTGTGATGGTGGCCGAGGCTACTGGCTTTATAGCTCTTCTCTTACATTAAGTTCACAACTCCTCAACTAGCTACCCATTAAGTTGATTTCATTCATCCCCCTAAGCAGTAAGACATCTGAAGGCTTTGGGCAAAGGTGAATCAAATGAACTTTCAATCTTCATTTTCCATTCAATCAATCCCTGAAATTTTTACATTAATCATATAGAATCCTCTATTTTTACCCAAGAAACCCAGTGTAATTTAGATGACTTTGGGAGGGTCTCAGCCACAAAGCAAATTAGTGAGTTGCAGCACACCACAGAGGAAAAAAGCAGTCAGAGAGAGAGAGAGACCACAGGCATCTTAATAATAAATCAAGAATACCGATTTATAAAAATAAATAATGACATTGAATAAAACCACACCTCAAGTGCTAAAGTGATATTTCCCAACATGACAATTACTTGTAAAGTTTCTTAAAGAAAAAAAGAAGGTAGTAGTCATTGTTTATGGTTCTATATTCCAACAAATTTAGAAAATGCTGCATTTTAATTTATTTTATTGGGGGAACACTAGTTAAGATAATTGTGTAGTAAGGTACCAAAAAGCTACAGAATTAATATTAATAGTTTAGAAAGCTTAAGGAACATTTTATTAATTTGGGCTAGGCATACAGAGAGATATTGTAAATATGATTTCTATACTTGTGAGATTAGCACCAAGTCAGGATGGCTGATAGCACTGTAAATGAAGAGGGGGAAAAAGATTTAAATTCCTGTCCTTCCCCCACACCTGTAAGGAAGTGGGTAAATAGCTATCCAGGTGCAGAAAGAGAAAGATTAAAATAAACCTTTCTTACATTGATGTGCCATTTACAGGCATTTTATCCCCTAGTGCCATGGAAACTATCCATCCCCTCCTGAAAGCGTGTAATTAATTTATATATCTCTAAACAAAGGAATGGCAAATGAACATTAGAAAATTTAGAAATATCTTTTAATATGTAGAATAACATTTTTAATATTGTGTTACCTTCTAAGTTTTAATGTGTAAAAACACTTTTTATGACTCCTATAGACAAATGTTGTAAACTTGCCAATGAATTGTGTCCCATCCACCCTCATCCTTTTCCCAAACCTGTATAGGTGAAAACAAAGGTTGTAAGCTTATGCCATGATGTCATACTCTCCCCAGCCCGTGTGTGATTAAGGGTATATAACCAGCCCCTAGAATGTTATTCACACACATGATTTGGGCCTTCCAGATTGCCCCATGTAAGCTATATGCGGCTGGCATATTTAATAAATCTCCTCCTTTAATAAAACTCTTCAAAATTAATCCAGATTTGGTGTCTCTATGTAAACCCAGAGAATTGAGGTTTGGGTACTTTACAACAATTGTACAGGTTTCAGGTACCCAATTCTACAACATATCTCCATACACTGTATTGTGTGTTCACTCCACCTACAGTTAAGTCTTCATCCATCACCATTTGCCCTATCTCTCTTAAATATTCACAAAGTACATATGTGGACTAGGCTCTAAGAAGCCCCGTAGGAAAGAACACTGCTTAGTTTTATTTACTTCAACATTTCCCAATCATTTTCAACAGCTCTGGTGGGCAGAACTTGTACAGACATCCTCCAAGAAACATATCCTACTATATTTTGAGATGTTTCTTAAAATTAATAGTTGATATTAAATTTTATCAGATACCTTTTCTATAAAAATAATCATATGATTTCTTTCCTACTTGTATTTAATAAGATGAGGTTACACTTGAAAGCTCTATAACTATATTAACCAATGTTACCCCAATAAAGTCAATAAAAAAAGGGTGATAAATGTCATTAATACATATTTTATACTACTGAACCCTTCTTTCATTCCTAAAATTATCCTCACTTGGGATGGCATATTATTCTTTTAATGTGTGCAAAGTACATATTAACCATGTTATCTCACTCAATTTTCTAAGCAACCCTGAGATAGGAAAACCCCCCTTTTACTAAGAGACTTAAAAGATATTTTATGATTTAGGCCAAGAGTTCAGAGAGATTTTATAAATATAATTCTTATATTTGTGTGTGATTTACACCAGCTCAAGATGGCCAATCACATTCCTGTTTAGGAAGGGCTATTATGTTATAAATGGAGAGGTTTTCCTACTGGAAGGTTTTGAAAGGAAAGAAGAAGGAGACTTGGACCCCCTCCCTTCCCCACACCTGTGAGGAAGAAGGTAAAACAGCCAGGAATGTGGGGGGGGAGGGAGATCTGAGTAGCCCTTTCCTCTCCCCTTTCTCTCTCCTTAATGGGCGATTTACAAATGCTTATCCTCTGACATCATCTAGCCCCTCCCATCCTGAAATCATGTGATTGACATATGTACCTCTAAGGAATCACAAGATCCATGTATGTGAACTTGTGTTCTGTAAAGGGTATACAGATGTAAGAAATCTAATTTCAGGGAGCACGTGTCTTTGGAGCTATAACCCCACGTGCTCCACTGGCTTAATAAATTCTCTTTTTCCTCTTATACAGTCGTCTGAGTATCTGTCCTCCATTGGGTTGCTTTCCTGCAACAACCCTACAAGGTGGGTCCTCCTACCATGAGACTGTACTGGCTCTCACTCCCTGTCTTCCAACTCTCTCCTCGCTGCTTACACACGCAAGCGCACTCGCACACACTCACATAGCTCACTTTCACTTCAGGGACTGTGCAGTGCCTGCCTGACCTGCTGTTTCCTGAAGTCCTCTATCCCCATATCCTCATAGATCGTCCTCTCTCCATTATGTTTCTGCTTACGTGTCACCTCAGCCAGAGGCATTCTCTGTCTATACCACATAAAACAGAAACTGCCTCCCAATCTTAACACTTCACCCCTGACCCTGTTCTATTTTTGTTCGTTGCAACTGTTTCTATCTAACATTTATATGTATCTTGTACTAATATTTTTTCTTCTTTTCCAAGTGAGAGAAGGGGAAATTGAGAGACAAACACCCACATGCACCCTGACCAGGATCCACCTGACAACATTCGTTTGGGGCCAATGCTCTGCCCATCTAGGGCCATGCTGGCACCCAGCTACTTTTAGCACCTGAGGTAGAGGCTCCAGGGAGGCTCCATCCCCGGTGCCCAGGGCTGACATGCTCGAACCAATTGAGCCATGGCTGCAGAAGAAGAAGAGAGAGAAGGGGGAGGGGTGAAGAAACAGATGGTTGCTTCTTCCTGACCAAGAGTCAAATCCAGGACGTTCACATGTCAGGTCAACACTACCACGAAGCCAACCGGCCAGGGCCTCTTGTATTAATTTATATACCATTGCTCACACAACCATGAAAGCAGAGGTTTTGTTTGCTTTGCTCATTGCTCACGTCCCAGCACCAAGAATAGGCCTTGCACAAAGAAATTATTTAATATTAGTTCAATAAATAAATGAATAAATTAACAAATAGCATTTTAGAGACAAAACTGAAGTTAAAGTGATTAAGTAGCTAAAACCACAAAGAGCAGAGCTGAGACAGAAACTCAAATATAACTCTCAATTCTCTACCCCTTAACCATTAAAATAAATGACTAGTGATTTTAAGTCACAGAAAGTACTCATATAACCTAGTGAATATTAAAGCATAAGTGTTGGGCAGATCAAGTTATTTTTTTTCACCCTTACTATTAAAGATGGTGCTGCCCATGTGGATGGCCATTGCCTAGATCAGTGGTCAGCAAACAGTGGCTGGTGAGTCACATGCGGCTCTTTGGCCCCTTGAGTGTGGCTCTTCCACAAAATACCATGTGCGGGCGCTACCTCAATAAGGAATGTACCTAACAAATCCATTAGTCAACAGAGCCAAATATCAACAGTACAATGATTGAAATTTCTTTTGAGAGCCAAATTTTTTAAACTTAAACTATATAGGTAGATACACTGTTATTAACTTAATTAGGGTACTCCTAAGCTGGCCTTTGCTAAACACTCCAGGGGCCAAAGAGCAACATGTGGCTCCCAAGCCGAGGTTTGCCCACCAAGGACTAGGTGATAACATTAATTGCCCTTCTTGTTTGGATGGGTGTGGTTGTGCTAATGTGTATTGGGGGAGGGCTTTCACACAAAAAGGTCTTAAAAGGAGAAGCTAGGAGGCCATTTGGGAAGAGAATGATCACGTTCTTGTAGAGAGGAAGAGCTCATGGTGTAGCAGGGCAGGGAAGCCACTTGGAGGAGAGGAGGCAGTCAAAATGGTGGAATGGGGGAAGGAAAAGCAGTTCATGGAGGAGAAGGAAATGGGGAACAGAGGGGAATAAGACTGGTGAGGTGGAAACCTTTGATTCTAGGAAACTCGGATGAGTCAGTAGCTTTGTGAGCACTGAATGAGTGGCTTTGGGAGCCCTGAATGGAAAAGGAAGTATTTCTCGCTGTGTATATTTTTATTCACTTGCCGAGTGCGAGTCCAGAATAAAGGACAATATGGATCACCAGTTTTGGGCTCAATTGTTTCTCTACGATCTGTCTGGATAAAATGCAAACCTGCATTGGCCAGGCAGCTTTGATGGCAGCCACGGATACAGGTCATACAATTAGTCAGTGATTCCAGGAAAACTCAGAGGAAAACTGGTCCCTGTACAAGGTAAGCAAAAGACTCAGACGATGGCCTCCATAGAATTCCTTGGAAACGATGGGCATTACACTAAGGCAGCTCTTCTCTCTAATACCCGTGAGCCTCCCAGCAAGCATCATGAAGCTCTGACCTTCCTCCATAGGTGACCTTCCATATCTGGAAGATAAAACTGGTGCTTCCAGGCCAAATGGCCCTTCCACATGTGTTCACTGCCAGCACTAGCAGACCCAGTACCACAGTACAAGTGCACTTCCCGGGAAAATAGCCACATTATAACCAGCACACACACCAAGGACCTTGGCTTTGAAAACTTATTTCCTCTTTCTTGGTTTCTTTTTCAGTTTCAAAAGGCAATTTACAATTCAATATACTTCATGTTCTTCCCCTCTTCCATCATCAGGGTACTTTCTTGAGCCAACTTCAGGTTAAAAACGAAATTTCACAAATCTCCATTTCTAACATTAAATAGTTGTTGTTGTTTTTTTTTTCAGAATTCAATCAAACCCCACCTTTTAGAACTGTGGCACTGACCCAGCACTGCAATGTGTCACATTTCATTCCATCAACCTAAAGCAGAACGAGCCAAGACTGAGCTAGTGAGGCAGGACTAAATGTTTGGAACCTGTGAGTCTAAAGGGCAAGACTCTGTTTACATTGTTTCTAAATAGTAAATAAAATTATTTTCCAACATTTCGCTGTCAAATGACAGACATTTGTCCACCAGCACACCCTTGAGAAATGCCACAAAAGCCCTTTTCTAACGGTTCATATCCTATTGTTGTTCCTAACCTTCTAAGTATTTCTCTGGTTGGCTTCCATTCAACCATAAATGAGAGGCAGTAAAATTTACGGAAAATGTATTTAACTGCTTAAAATACATCAACCAAAAATAAAAAAAGATTTTAGAGGTATATGATGAGCTGTGAAATGATACCTTCTTAAGTCTCAAGTTTCAAGCAAGGCTAATAAGAAAACTGAGACTAGTCAAGTTCCAAATCACTGCCTATGTATACAGAGCCCAACTCGTCCACCTCCAATCCTCACCTTGGTCAAAGCCCGAGTAAATGCCTGTCCTTCACATGTTTACACAACGTCACTTTGTAGGCCACAGACACGAGCTTTCACGCCAGTTAGGAAGCAAATTGCGGTGCGCTGGACAAACTTCCGCTCTCGGGTACCCATCTGTTGACTGTTCCCTCACTTTTCTCAGCTGTCAAGATAGTGAAAGGTGGAAAGGGGCCTTTCTATAAAACCGTAATGTGTAACCAGATACGTTTGACCTTCAAGCAGGTCACAAAGAGAAAGGGAAAATAAAAAGCCTGTTACGGTGGTTTAAAATTTACCTCGGCAAATGATATTCTCGCACTTCCCCAACGTGTTGCAAGATTTTAATAAAATAACTGAAATGAAGTCAATTGAAGTTAATTTTTACATTTCATGGGCCAAAATGAAACACTAAGGAATTTTTTTAAGTAACAGTTAAGACATTTCATAAAATTAGTGGGGGAAAAATGACAATTGTCCCAGTTCAGAAATGCCTTAAGATAGGGAAGTGAGAGAGTATGAAGTGCACTAACTATAAAAGAGAAATCTTAAAATTAAAAAAGAAAGATTAGCATAAGAAAAATTCACCTTAATAAAACTCAGCTTAATTCAAGAAAATAAGTTATGTGCCTTTCGTAATACTATTTCATTTTATTTAGTTCTTTCTTTAAGAAGTCTAGAGATCTTTATAAATATTTTCCCCTAAATCCTTCATTTACACTATAAAAGGATAAGCCATTGTTATCATTTGCAAACATGCAGGAGATTTTAATAACAAGAAAGAAGAGGAGAGAGAAAGCTTCAGGGAATTTCAAAGCAAAGAAGACAAAGCACACTCCTTTCTTTGACTTGGGCTTTTGGAGGAGATGGATGGGGTGACAATTAAAACAGAAATGCCCATAATATAGGACGGGTTTAAGTAGGCAAAGGACTGGCCGACAGTCCTGCCACAGACTAGCAGGAAAAATAAGCCTAGCAGAACCCCAGCTTTTACCTCCAACATTCGAAAATACCATTTTTTATTTCAACTTTTATATCAAGTTATATCGAGCACGTTTTTATAAGTCTAACAGACTAATGTCAGGCATCATCGCTTATATTTCTGTTTGAATCTGAGAAGAAATGTTCAGAAGCATGAAGGAGCTGACTGAATTCTTTCATAGGGAATCCCTAACAGAAAACAATGTGAGACAAGTCGCTACAAAAAATGGGGCAGGAGGAAAAGATTCCACTATTTTCAGAGGCAGACTCAAAAAGAAAAGTGCAGCAAACATCCTTTGCAGCCACAGGGCACCTTGTACATGTCTCTATTAATATTTGTTTACGTTTTTATTCCCGGAGGAGGCTGTGTGATCTTGAAGATAAGGACCTGGCTTTCTACCACTGTGGCCTATCAGCCATTGAATCCAAATACAAGAACCAAGAGTTCAGTCAATTAACCTTTCTTACATTCTCTTGACAAAAAAAAAAAAAAAAATTCCCATAGTTTGATGTTATGTAAATTTTACCTCAATTTAAAAATGCCAAAATAAAAAAGAAATCATGGCCTGAAATCCACATTAAAATCAACTGGCGGAGAGAGGGCTTTTGTAAATTATTAAGGCAAAGCTATTTTGAACTCAGACCCAAAGTCACAGGACTCTAACGTAAGGGAAACACGCTTTACAATAAAAAACAAGCCTTATAATTGCACAGGTATTTCCTAACCCTACATGGTCCAGAGTCTTCAACTGTCCAGACAGGTGAATACACAACCTCAAAACAACTATCAAGTTTCTGGGTCAGCCGACTGACATGCTGTTAAAACTGATTTACTTTCTTCATTTAAATGCAAACAGATTCTATAATTACTAGGTTCCATGATAGAAAGCATAGATTCAGAGTGCTGTTGTTTTTCCTTATGAGAAAAAATAGACACTAAAGTTAAAATAAAAAACCAAAAACTTCAGGGAATCCAGAGATCTGATTTGCCTCAGGTTCCTTTCAAACCTCAATTATTTGAATCTATTCTGTTTCTTCCAAGAAACCTTAGGACCACTGGCATTGGATGGGGAATGACTGATACATGGCCCTAGAGCTTCAGAAACAAGCACCTACCCTCATCCCCCTGCAACTGCACTCTTTGATTTCCCTGAGATAGAAGCAACAACAACAAAAATCTCCTTCAAGTACAAATGCAATCTTTGGCATTCTGTTTTGACTTTGAAAGGTCAAGTCCACAGCAGCAAGCACTTGAGGTAATTAGCTAACATCATGCCCACTGTGTTTTCCCCACAAATTAAAATCCTGGAGCAAAAATGCAATGTGACAAAAGGGCAAAGAAAGAAAACAAAAACTTTAGTATAAGAATGGAGAGGGTCACCCAAGCCTGGTGGCTCAGTGGTAGAGCATTGGCCCCACGTATGGACATCCAGGTTCAATTCCTGGTCAGGACGCACAGGAGAAGCAACCATCTACTTCTCTGCCCCTCCCCCTCTCACTTCTCTCTCTCTTCCTCTCCTGCAGCTATGGCTCAGTTGGAGCAAGTTGGCCCCGGGAGGGTGCTAAGAATGGCTCCATGGCCTGGCCTCAGGCGCTAATATAGCTCGTTTGCCAAGCAATGGAACAACAGCCCCAGATGGGCAGAGCATCTCCAGGTAGGGGGTTGCCGGGTGGATCCCGGCCAGGGGTGCATGTGGTAATCTGTCTTTCTGCCTCCCCGCTTCTCACTTAAGAAGAAAAAGAAAAAAGAATAGAGAGGGCAAAGATATTATTAAACTAATACTGCCACTAATGACTTGAAGAACAAAGAGCTTTCACACGATCCATTCTGTTTCACTAGATAGATTGTATGAAGGCAGGGAAGGAAGATTCTTCTCTTTATTCTCATTATTGTTCAACAAATCACGATGTACAATATCTAAAATTAATGCAGATATTTTATATCCCCCAAAAGTCTAAATAGCATTAATATTCACATTCTTCACAGAAATATGGAGTCACCTACTCAAACTTACCTTAACCAAATCTCTGACTTGTTGACAGAAAGAACTACCAGCCCACTCGCTAATGCCTTTTCTACCTACCCAATGCCAGGGAACTCAATAAATGATTGAAATCTTGATGCCCTTTTCAGTGACCCCACTAAAGTAAAAGAGCGATTCAAGTCAGAACAACACCTTTATAAGAAGTTTTCTAGGCACAATATTTCTTTTGTACAATGTCTTGTCCCCAAGCCCTCAGCACAGACGCCTTTTAGATGCCAGCCTGCTTTAACATGCATAATCTCACTGCTGACTGGATCACAGATGTAATGCATTCGCAAAATAAAAGTTAAATTCCCACATACACAGCTTTCTTTCCTACGCTATCAGACAAAAAACTCAAGTAGAATAAGTGAGTCACTGACCTACAGCTTAAACACAAGTGGAAACTCCCTACCACACATTATTTTTAAAATGCAAAGCACTACTACCTCAGGTTAATTTGTCACTTGAAGAAATCGCTGGGCTCTTATGACAATTCGTTTATGAGATGCTCTTAGCACAGTTTTCCCCTTAACCTTCTCAATTTATCTTAATTTGTGACTCTTCCACAGCAAACGTTTATGTGCAATATTAAGGCTGCGTACCCTAAGTTACAAGGGCGCCCATCTTTGAAACCCACAGAACCATCTAATGAAAATGAGGTGGTATTACCAGCTTCCAATCACCTGCCCTCTCCTGACCCAACGTGCTAAAAAATATAATCAGGTAGGGTTTTCCCTGATCTTGGTGGAGAAGGAAAAAAGGGGCTGGAGCCAGCTTTTATTTGACTGTCAAATAGATCATAAAAAATTTGTTTTTAAATCGCTAAAATAAGGAACAGCAAAAAAGAAACCCACAATTTGAACATATTCCATTCCCTTCAGAGAGAGAATAATGGTGTTAGGTCAGTTAAACAACTGGTGTTTTTACCCACAATAAACGTTTAAGACTTCTCTAAGCATCATTGAAGTGTATTCATAAGTAACCAGAGCATGAACTAGTGGGAGCGCCCAATGCTTTCAGATGGCAAGCACACCTAGTCATATAGTTTCATGCTTTTCTTTAAGCCTGTGTCATCAGCTACAAATAGGGACAATATCTTCCTGCTTTGTATACGTCATAGGATCATTTTTCAAAAACTATACCTGAAAAGACTGGATAAACCCAAGTACGCACCCTTCCCACCACTAGAAATGGAAACACATGATTGCACTAGTTAAAGAACCGACCTTGCTCTGTTTAATGTATACAGTAGCAGTTGAGGGAACCACAAGGCAGACTAAAAGATGACTGCCAATCCCCCAAGGAGCTCTTCCATCTCAAATAACTGCCAATCTTCAAACAGATAAAGCAATAATTAATCAGCTTTTGGGGAGGGGGGGTGCAGAGATCTTTTCCAGAATCTGATGAAAACTACGGGCCCTCTATCTACAAAAAAATATCATATCCATATATTTAAGCAAAGCTCATCTTTCTGTTATCTAGGGTGCTTCTTAGAGCTACATTAGGAATCTTCACCTCCAGTCCGCTGAGTGATTACCTAGTTAGTCAGAAAGGCACAGAGAAGACCGTGGTTACATAAGGACTACACTTAGGACGTGCTCCCTCACACTCCCATGGGAGACTGAAAGATCTGTGATCTTGAGTTATCTCAGCAAATGCAGACAAACGAGGCCCTGATTGGTCCAGCAGAAAATCGCTTCTGTTCATAAATAACCAGGCTTCCAGCTAACACCTAAAAATAGTGTTCACAGACATCCAGTGGCAGTTTCAGAGTCTCCCCATAAAAGGGACCAAGGGATGATAATCTACTTGAAAGGCAAACCTAGGCATTTGTTTTGAAGGTAAAGTTGCTTAGGATTTTGCATAAGATTAAGATAACATCAAATTTCCATAGAGAAACAGCAGTTTGCTAGAGGAAGCGGGTAGGAGGGGGGATGTGGCCGGCCCTTGGCACCATCATTCTGTTCTCCAACACTGTGGTGCTCAAACTTGATCGTTCACCACAATCACCAAGGAGGACCCATTAAATACAATTGCTGGGCTCCACCCTCAAAGGTTCTGAGTCCGTAGTTCTGCGGAAGAGGCCAGGAATTTGTATTTGAACAAGTTCCAGGGGGAGTTGCTGCCACTGTTGGTCAGGAGACCACACTCTGAGAAGCCCTGGTTTATCCAATTAGAGCCTATTCCATATAAGACACCCCAACATCTTAAACACATTCATAGTCTCATCCATATGCCATACCTGTCATCAAATTTTAAAAAAAGTACCACTCTGTCCCTAAAGTCACCTTCTAATCTGGGGTACCTCATAGCCCACGCTGGTTGGGCTGAACATCCACCACACACAATAAGCTTCCTGATGACCGGTGAGTGTCTCAAGAAGATCCCCACACAGAGAAAAATAGAGAAAGAACTTTGAACGGTCCTGTTTTAAAGTTATGCTCTCAGGAAGCAATAACCAGCACATTGGGGCAGGAAGATTTCCTTAAGACTTAAGAAAACACCCATTATTTCAGAATGGTGGTTTTCAAATTGAGCTCCACAGAACCCTGGATGTTCTATCCAGATACCTCAAGGGTTGGTATGGGCAGGTAGTAGAGAAACAGTAGAGGTTTGGACCTCCCATGTCAGTCTCTCTGTGAACTGGAAGTTGAGCTTTTCTCTGATTCATATATTGGCATAAATTATAGTTATTGGTGTTTTTACTGTTCCTTTGAGGGAAAGAAAGTTTAAGGGAACACTGGATTTGACTACCTTTAAGAGTTCCTCCATTTCTGTGATTCTGTTTAATATAACAAAAGCTGAGTAGCACAGTAAAAATATAAAAATATCAAACTGGCCCAGGAGGCGGACAAAATACTAAAAAGAGCATCGGAATGAGTGGTTAGCAGAGAGATCACATTTGAGTCTGGTATGAAGGTCCGGGTGTCATACACAGGAGCTTCCAAACTCACTGAGGGCAGTTACTGACCATCTGTTAGTGGCATCGAGAAAACAGACAGACTCCGGTGGTAATGGTCTTCACTTAAACTTGCCCTGTTGAGCAGAGACCTTACAGAAACCCAGGTCTTTTCAGAAAGTACCATGGTTATACCATGAGATACAGTGCAAGACGCCACATCTCAGGATTGTTATCAACAAGGCCACCTACTAAACTGGTAAAACTTTTCCTCATGACACATATTTGTAAGCTACCAGGCAAGTTGTACATGAAGTACTTGAATCATTACTGCTGTCCACAACTGAACCATAGATGAAAAGACCATACCTTTTATATATTATGCTTTAACATATAATTCGCTCACAATTCCAGTATTCAAAACCATCTTTGAGAAGCAAATGAGGAAAGGAACCTTCTAAGTGTGTGCTTGGCAGGGGTGGGGGGAAGGTATCCATCTTGGGAAGCTAAAACTGCCTACAAACAACTACATGCCACATCATGGAATGAAATATATGGGTTGGGTTTGATTTCTTTGTTTTCTTGTTTTACAAGGATAGTAACAGCATCTTCCAAGCCACGAGGATCTCATATACACACATGCACACACACACACACACACACACACACACACACCACTGTCCTACTTTCCACCAATCCTCATGGTTACCTTCTTTGGCTAGGGTAGCACCTAAACTTAGGAAGAAAAGTCTAACTCAATAAGTCAGTACCTTGCAATCCAGTTCCAACAGATGACATAACCACTCAACAAGACTTATCTCTTCCAAACCAAAGCAGCCAGAATGTCCCAACTCGTATCTGTTCTCAGGACCGTGGGGGGTGGAGAGAGCACCAGGCAGAGGTGTTATGTATTCATTATTTCATTCAACAAAAATGTTTTTTAAGCTCCTTTGGCAATGGTGAACAATAATACACAGTTCCAAATCTCAAAAAGAGCTGACAGGCGCCTTGGAAGAACTACCCTCAGCCAACCAACACTGCAAAGTCCTCCCTAATGGTACAGGGAACTACAGTAGAGTCCAAAGTCAAACCCAAGGTAGCAATTACAGTTAAAACTGTCCCTGAAAATTCCCTGGAATTCCTCATAAAACATAATACAATGCTGCCTCTCACTAAATCCAAGGTAACCAATTTTCCCAGCCTTTTGGGAAAGACAATGAACTCTTCAGGTAAATACCAAATAAAGCATTTTGCTTGCATTTTATGGATCATGTAGTTGAACACAATACTCAAGCTCTGGGAGGATATGAAATCTCCCTAGAAACTGCAAGTCCTGTCTCCCATCTCATGTTCACCATGGGACATCTCATGCTCATTCTATTTCAGTTGTTACTTCTTATCCATTTTTTTTTTCTTTTAGCCAAGGGCATGAGTTTAATTTCCATGACTAAAAGATGTATATAAAGACTCCACTGTAATATCAATCACCATCTTATTATTTACCCAAAGACATGCCCAAAATGCCACCATTTTCTGAGTCAACATAATGTGAACCCTTCTCTTGAATGCAAACATATAACAGAGAAGGGGTTATATATTAACTCTAAACAAGGGAATGAAGGTTTTTACCAAATTAGCTCCAATTATTTGAAGAGAGTAGGAACGCCAGAAAGTGAGCAGGTAAGTTTTGGTATGTGGAAAGAAATTTAAAAAGAGCCAGAATATGAAATGTATTTTCAGCAAATTGGGTCCTGTCAGGGAACACTGTGAACCCATGGTACACCTCAGAAAAAGGGCAGAGGAAGCAAGAAGGGGATTCTGCCTGAATGGTGGTGGCGCAGTGAATAGAACATTGTCGTTGGACACTGAGATCCCAGATATGAAACCCCGAGGTTGCTGGCTTGACTGAGGGCTCATCCAGTTTGAACATAGGCTCACCAGATTGAGAGAGGGATTGCCAGCTTGAGTGTGAGATCACATGATCTCATGGTCGCTGGCTTGAGCAAGGGGTCACTGGCTCAGCTGGAGCTCCCCAGTCAAGTCATGTATGAGAAGTAATTAATGAACAACTAAAGTGATACAACTAGGAGTTGAAGCATCTTATCTCTCTCCCTTCCTGTCTTTCTCTCTCTTCCCCCACCACCCCCGCCCCTAAAAAAAGAAGACAAAGAAGAAGGGGATTCTAATCACACATATCCAAAATTCTCCATGGTAGGTGCTACCCTCACACATTACAAAATAATTCCATTCCCAAGTCCTTCAGGTGAGGAATGATTCAAGAGAAAGAGATGGACCTGTTAGGCTACTCTGATCTGACTCAGCTGGATTACCCAATCAATTACATACTCCCAGCTGCTATTGCCTCCCACACCCTCAAGGTCACACACAGGCCACAGTGGCTCTAACCATATCCCCATAGACTAACAGATCCCCCACATTCTTTTGCAGGTCTATTCCCCTACAAAGTCATGAGTGCCACGCCCACCACACCTCAGCTGGCTGGGCATATCAACAAAGTGAGCCTGACCATTTGCTGGGAAAGTGGCCTCTCCTCTTCCCAGAGGTGAAGGTAGACCTTACTCCACTCAGCAGAACTGTTTCCTCTTCCTGCCTCTTCCTAAATGTCTCTTCACCTCACCTGTTTCTTAGCCAATTTTTCTCTCCAGGTCATACCGTAGATGTGACTGGTGTCACCCCGGAGCAGACTCCATTGTTCCCTTTCCTTCATGTTGTCATTAATTTGGACTCACAGGACACCCCTCTCTCTCTTTTGTCTGTTCCAAGTCCCACCTCATCTTCATCTGGTTTTCCACAACTTTGCAACGGTCAGCCTCCCATTCGCCAGAAGAATGGGTCTCACTTTTAACTTATTTTAAAAATACGCAAGAGAAAATTGTTATTACTAGTCAAATAAACATCATACACATCTTCACACAACTACACAATTTAAACCCTGTCCATTTTTCTACATACACATGCTTCAGCAATCTTTCACTCCTCTGCAAGGGCCGTAAAATCACTCCCCTCTGCATGTCCCTCCCTCAGTGAATACCTGATTGGCTCAGAATTTCCCCTGGACCTAAGTCCACATTTATCACCACCTTACGTTTTTTAGCTGATTTTAGAAATGAAGAATTTTAAGCAGGCAATTAAAAAAAGACTAATAAACCTATTCTTGACAGGACTAGACTCAACTGGAGTAAGCTAAAATGACAAGTACATGGCTTGCTGCCAGGCTATCATGAACAGGTCAAGAATTATATTCAAAATAGCTGCTAGAATCTGAAAAAGAGTGACGTCCATACATTTTCTCTTTTGCTTGGTTTGCACTGTGTGTAAGATATGAAACTCAAAATATTAAGACAACCAGTTCAGGAAGAGACCTTCAATTCAAGATTTAGGAAAAGGCACTGGAGGAGGTTACTATAGCAGAATACTTATTAACCAGATGTAACTATTCTTATCTGCAGTGAATCTGAAACATAGAACATATGCTTTTCCTAAATTCTATGCTCTAAAACACCTCATTAGTACTTTTTGTCTTGCAGAATAAAATGATAATTTCTTTGCTAAAATGCTTACCTCTGTCACATAACTATTTAAACCTAATAACCAGAAAAATTTAACAGTGGACCTATAAAACTTAACTTAAATTTAAAGCACTACATTGTACCCACATTTGAAAAAACAGTGCAACAATATTCACAGGTTCATAATAATGCATTGTCAAACATCAAAAAGAAATGTCAGCCTGACCTGTGGTGGCGCAGTGGATAAAGCGTCAACCTGGGAACACTGAGGTCGCCAGTTCAAAACCCTGCACTGGTCTGGTCAAGGCACATATGGGAGTTGAGCTTCCAGCTCCTCCCCCCTTTCTCTCTCTCTCTCTCTCTCACTCTGTGTCTCCTCTCTAAAATGAATAAAATAAAAAAAAAATTAAAAAAAAAAAAAAAAAAAAAAGAAATGTCATTTTTCACTAGGGACCTACCATGTCAGTGAGAAATGGTTTCCCATATTAGGGAAAAAGGTAAACTCTTAAAACATTAAGAAAAATCCTAAGTATTCATGAGAGCTGACTTAAGATTCCCTTTCTTGCATTGGTCCATAAAATTAAGAGCATCTTTCCTGAAATATGAAAAAATGTTGAATTTCAAGTTTATGCAAAAGCCATTCCTTACTCCCCCTCCCCACTTACACCACCACCACCCTTAAGACACAGGTGTGTGCTTTTGGTAGCTCTACAACAAGGGTATTCATTACTTTAAGCCATTGTAACCTCAGCCACTGTTCTGGTTTCTTGCTTCAGACATAGCTGTCACAAACCAAACACTGGAGATAAGTAACAGAGATTAATGCGGTATTACCTTGAACAAGCAATTAAAAGAAGCTGAAAAGTAGCAACTAAACCCCAAACCATTTGCTCTTTCACATTGGAAGCTGAAGATAATCTTGTTTACTAAACATAAATCACTTGAGAGCTGGCCAAATTCTTAAATGCTATTCCAGATGGAAACGGTGCACAGCCAGGAGCTGCTTACGTAAGTCTTTTTTCTTCCAACTCTGAAAACAAACTGGACCAGTGTTTCTTGTTGCTTCTAGGAACACGATCATTTAAAGCCAAAGAAACAATTCAACAAAAGGGCTTCCCTAGACCCAACTCCTGCTCTATTTTTGGTCCCATGTCTCCCCACCACCCCACCCCCACCCCACCCCACCCCCGGCTCCTAGCAGTATTAGGTTTCTTGCAACTAAGTTTGCTTCCTCCACCTTCATGGTCTATTTAAAAGTCTTCAGGCTGCAGAAAGCAAACTCCTCATCAGTCTTACCCTTGCATAGGTTTTTGTTGTATATTCACGTATTTCAGGGGGGGGGGGGGAATGTCAAAATATATAGCCCTTTAATTTTTTTATACATATATGTGTGTGCGCGCATTTTCTTTTTTTAATTTTAAAATTCTTTTTAGGGGCCTGTGAGGTTTTTGCAGACAGGCCTCTCACAGAGGCCGCTGTGTTTCCTAAGGCTCACGTTCAGCATGCCGCCAGTCAGGAATAGCTTGGCTCTACTTTCCATTTCCTTGAGTTAAAGTCACTCAGACAGAGAGGCTTTGAGAGCTACAGTGTGCAGCAAGTCAGTGGCTTGTTTGTTTAAAGGTGCTGTGTGAACAGCCGAATATTTTGGTTGTGCTGCCCAATTCAACAACCAAAGGTTTGTGGGGACTCTTTCTTTATGACTCTCTTTCTGCTAAATAACACGGGAAATGCCAGCGACCCTGATAGAGATCCACTCGGCCCCAGAACACCTGCTCAGAGGTGAGCGGGCAGGAGCCTGCCCAGAAAACCGAACAAATCACACTGGGCAGAAGTCAGCCCCCTCCACGCAGACGAAAACCTCATCGAGTTTTAAAGTATATTGTGACAGAAAGCCCTGGATTAAATCTCAGACCCCTTACATTTTAGTTCTTTAGTCTACAGCTCTAGATAGCCCCTCATACACTGTTAAAGCCTCGGCACTCAACCTCCCTGTAGACCTTAATCATGTCAGCCAACACCTACATCACAAGCTCCTGCTAAGCTTCCATTTAGTGTGATTTTCCACTTCTGTATGCTGCACACATCCCACACTCCCAACCCCCTCCCACACCTTCTTCCCCTCTTAGGAACTCTTTCAGTCTTCAGTGACCTCCCCGGGCGCTTGACGAAGACTTGTCTCCTGCCTGTCCACACCGCTGCAGTCCTGCCTGATCCTGCCGGTTCCTCTTCTACAAGGACCAAGAACACTGCCCGTTAGTTCTCTCAGGCTTGGCCGCCTCCTCCAAGGTCACAAAGTTGGCAGGTGCCAACACTGAGTCGCTTAACCACTGACTGACAATTTTCTTCCTACTCAATGCAATTCAAAGTGCTATGGCCTAAAATTCAAAACACACCACAGAGCTCAGGATCAGGAGTCAGACAAACGTGGCTTTGACTCCGCTGCTTGCTACCTCTGTGACGTGGCAAATAAACGCTCTTGGCCTCAGTTTCAGCTCTCAGGTGGCAGAGACAGGGAGATAATACGTGTGCCCGGCACAGGGAAAGCTGTCAAAAACAGCTCTTTGCACGGCCACCATACCACACTCTACCACTGTTATTATAGGGATAACGGGCATACACAGACATAAACTGCAAAGCTTCAGGCCAGATTTGGACTATCTGCTTGGCTGTAACAAAACAAAAGTTCTCTGGGCTACACAGGGCTTTTTTTAAACCAAGACATTATAGAACTAGGGCAGCTAGACATGATAGAAAAACAATGCCTTAAAAAAAAAAAACACCGAGCCTGTCCTGTGGTGGCGCAGTGGATAAAGTGTCAACCTGGAACACTGAGGTCGCCAGTTCAAACCCTGGGCTTGCCCGGTCAAGGCACATATGGGAGTTGAAGCTTCCTGCTCCTCCCCACCTTCTCTCTCTCTCTCTCTCCCTTTCCTCTAAAATGAATAAATAAAAATAATTTTTTAAAAAACCCACCATAGCAAGGAGCCATCAATTTCAAAAAAAAGGTTAAGACCTCTTAGTCAAAAGTCACACGCTCTATAGTTTTATGGACAGTAACAGCTTCCAAAACATGGAGAATTCATAAGATTCTTCCAAAACACAGAATCCCCGTTAGTGTCCCTGGTCTGGCACACGTGAACAGAGCACACATCACAGTGGCAGATCAGAAACATACTTCAAAAGCCAGGCTCTTCTTTTACTATATTAGTCCACATAGATTTTTCCATTAATGATAAAAAAGAGATAACCAATAGTTAATAAATACAAACACTGCTTCTTAATAACATACATCATTTCTGGAGAAAAAAATACACTGTAAAATATACAGTAATTTAAACACTGTGAGACCATAAAGATATTTACCAATTATAGAGATGTATTGATATAAAATTAAGCAACTATAATTTCTATTTAATTTATTATAAAATCTCCTATCATCCCCAAAAGTCTATCCACTGAAAATCTTCTCTTTAAAATAAGGTCATTTGCTTTCAAATACTCTAAAATGAAAACAAATGGGCTTTTTCAAGGGTTACAAAAATTGTTCAAAATAACTGCAAAGATAAAGGTAGATGAGGTCAAACTATCATCACAGTAACCAATTCAGTGATCTTGTATGTATCCAACTCAAAAAAATATCCTGACAGAATCTGAACACTGTCTGGTCAGAGAATCCAAAGTAAATACAATTGAAGTCCTTTCCATAGGAAAGAAAAAAAGAGTGAGGGCATATTCTACCATGCTAACAGGAGTTATGTCCAGGGATCTGGAATATGGGTGGTATACTGTCTCTGTGTCCATGTGTCTTTTATGAGTCTTGTGCCTTGCGAAAAAAAGTTATTACTTTCATTATCAGACGAAAAATATTTACTTAATATGTGTTAACAATACTGTGCCTGACTAGAATTGCAGAACCAGGATAAATTTCTAAATGGCTGAGGCCCTAAAGGGGTCACGGGTCACCGTGCATAAAGTAGCTCTCTAGCTGGTGTTCCTCGTTTGCTTTGCCTATATTTTCTCTTCTGAGAGCTCCCTCCCCTGGGTTCCATGCACCTCAGCTCTGGATCCCATCATGTAGTTCTCTCTTTGGCCAGCTGGGCACCTGCTCTGGTGCTCCTTGCTCGGTCCAGACCACTCTAATAGAAACTGCGTTTTACCTTTGTACTATATGGAAACAATGAAAGAGCTTAGCACAGCTCCTCCAATGCACAGCAGACATTTTGCTATCTGATTGTCACATAAATGAAATAACTCATCAATCAATTAATAACAGGAGAGACAACCCAGCCTTCTGCCTTTTTGCCTGTAGAGGCAGTGCTGTAGTTTACGTGAATAACATTATGTCATCTGGTCTCACTGACCAAGATCAGGACTACGGATGTTGCAGGCTTTCAGAAAACACCCAAAGCCTTTAAAGAGAAATGGCTTCTCCCTGAGTCAGCTCTGAACTTGCAAAGTAAAAAGGACAGACCAGGGAAGGTGTGGGGAGGGGGTGCTCCATACCTCAAGAAAGCAGTGGAATTGACTCTTACTCCTCGTACCATCCCCATGGAAAGGCACATGATGTTAGCTGTGGACTCCTAATCCAGTTTTCCTATTCCAAAGATTAAATCAGCAAACAGTATGCCGCAGGAGTAGCTGATCCCTGCTGGGGGGTGACCTGCATGCCCTCGTTGACAGCAGGGGTTATCTCAGTTTACAAAGCCCATGAAATGCTGGCAGAGTTTTCAGGGTTCTTAGACAAAGTGCTATTATTACACTGATGTTGAAGACTAGCTAATAATAGGGGAAACATCCTTATATGAAGCTTTGGCTTCAATAGCTTTAATTATATTTACTATGAATTCTCAAACCAGTGCAGGGTGAGGGGGTAGAATTTGCACAAATAAAAATACGAGTTGTGCAGGTAAAATTAATTGTATAGGGCACTGGGATACTGCTGTCAACGCTTCATGCTGTGGACTTGTGATTGTTAAACTGAACCGCTTCCAAGTCAAATTCTCACCTATACAAACTGGAGATCAGAATGGCAAAATGGGGGTGGGGGGCTGAACATGACCTCCCAATGTGACCATGTGTCTGTCTGTTCTGAGTCACAGTAAAGAATGATTTTTTTTTTCTTTGCCACTCACTGTAAGCCACCAAGACTTGCCCATGGGGTGAAGGAAAAACCACACAAGTGGACAAGGAAAAAATAAGTAAACCCACATAAAAATTTCCATTCTCACACACATACTGAAATTAAAGGATATATTTATAAATAATTCAGTACTCAACCTCTTTGACTCTACAATCTTTCAGGCAGTTGTAATGCAACATTTATGGCTAAACGTAACTCCTTCACGATTTCGGAAATGCCTTTCAGAAAGCACCTGTACATCTCTCAGGCTTCTTGTGTTTTACTAAACCTCTTTTTGAGATTCTGAAGCCTTATATGCCTAGCGCGCTGTTTTCTTCACCGGACAGTAATTGTTGAGTACATGAGTGTTTCAGGCAAACATAGATGTAAACACTTAGGAAAATGAAAATTTTCCCTGGAGGAAATAAGTAAACTTAGTAGCCTCTTTAGTTCTACAAAAGAGCTATTTCAGAGTCATGGTAGTGAGAAATGCCTAAAATTTGTCATAGCTGGTCCTGTATCACACAAGCAGACCCAAAGTTACTTACAGGAATATAGTTCCTGGTCCAAATTGTGTGTGGGGCGGAGAATGGCTGCCAGTCTTTCACACCAATAACTCCAGTGCTTCCTGGTGAGCCTCCCAGGTGAGACATCTAAGTCAAGAGGCATGTGAATGCCACTTCACAACCCTTTGATAACTGACTCCCTTTGGCTTATCCCAGTGATGATTCAAAGCCATATTTTACCATCACCTTCCTCCAACAAAATTAAAAGAGCACTACATTATCACTGAAAGTCTTGATGCCCTGTAATATATGTCTGTTATCAAAAAAAAAAAAAAAACACAACAAAACAAAACAGAAAATAACAAGTGTTGATGAAGATGTGGAAAAACAGAAACCCTTGGGAATTTAAAGTGATGTGAGAATAGAAAACAGTATGGCGCTTCTTCCAAAAAAGGAAGTAGTAATTAATAGAATTACCATATGATCCAGCAAGTCCACTTCTAGACATACACATACACCCAAAAGAACTGAAAGCAGGTTCTTGAAGAGATGTTTTCATACACATATTCATAGCAACATTATTCACAAGAGCCAAAAGGTAGGTAGAAGCAACCCAAATGTCTATTTGTGGATGAATTGATGAATAAAATGTGTTAAATGCATGCAATAGAATATTACTTAGTCATAAAAAGAAATTCTGACACATACTACAATATGGATGTAGCGCAAAGTGAAATAAGCCAGTCACAAAGGAACAAAAACTACATGATTTCATGTATATAAGGTACCTAACCAGAGTAGTCAAATTTAGAGACAGAAAGTAGAATGGTCATTTCCAGGGGTTCGGAGGGAGGTCGAATAGGGTTTCTGTTTGGCAAGATGACAACAGTTCTGAAGATGGATGGTGGTGAAGGTTGTACAACAATGTGAATGTACTCAATCCCATTAGTTAAAATGATAAATTTTACCTTAGGTATTACATTAGTTTGCTAGGGCTCCCACAACAAAGTTCCACCAACTGAGTGGCTTAAACAACAGAAATGTATTTCCTCAGATCTGGAGGCCAGAAGTGGAAGATCAAGGGGTCAGCAGGGTCGGTTTCTTCCGAGGCCTCTCCCATTGGCTTGTTGGTAGCCATCTTTCCCTTATGTCTCTCCCTGGTCTTCCTTCCGCCACTGCCTATGTCCAAATTTCCTGTTCTGTCGGGACGCCATTTGTATTGAATTAGAGCCCACCCAAACAACCTTGGTTTAACTTAATTACCTCTTTAAAGACCCTATCCCCAAATACAGCCACATTCTGAGGTACTGGAGGTTAGGGCTTCAACACGTGAATTTGAAGGGGATACAATTCAGCCTATAATCTGTTTAAAAAATAATTAAATAAGTAGAAGCAGGCTGAGGCAAAAGAAGGTGATTAGAGGAAATGAAAGACAGCCAGCCCATAAGGCTACAGCACAGGGGGAAGTGACAGCTAGTATTATGAACTGAAGATAAGTAAAAAATTAATCCTTGAAATTCATTCCAAAATCTAAAACCCTCAAAAAAGTAAACCTTCTTAAAAGACTATTCTTGACAAAAAATAAGCAGCTTATGTAAAAGTGCTATTGTTTATTCCAATAGATCAGTTATCAACTTCTGAAAGAGACCTCTACACAAAAACAGATACACTACTTCAAAGTGTCATCTTTGCACTTTCATTAGAGTTCTAAGTCTTCCAAATAAGTTTTCCCCTGGCTTTAGGGTTGTTTTTTTTTTAATTATGATTGTGGTGAAATATATGTACAGAACATAAAATTTTTCATTTCAACCATTTCATAAAGTCTTGATTTATTGAACTAACACCACTTAACAGAAAATATCCCTTAAGTTAACTGCAGGGTACATTATTAAAAGGAGAAAAGAATGGGTAGTAATTAATGCTCACGTTTTATAAAGCCAACTTACCAAGCATTCAATTTCAAAGCTGTGTTAACCAGAGTCAAGAAAACTGCAGGCCTGACCTGCGGTGGCACAGTGGATAAAGTGTTGATCTGGAACACTGAGGTCACTGGTTTGAAGCCCTGGGCTTGCCTGGTCAAGGCACTTAGAGAAAGCAACTACGAGTTTCTGTTTCCTGCTCCTCCTTCCCCTTTCTTTCTCTCTCTCTCCTCTTTCTAAAATGAATAAATAAAATCTTTAAAAATAAAATAAGGAAAGAAAACTACAGGATGTCTCTCCCTTGAGGTGTGGACCAGTGTTCAGAGCCCAGCTCCTCTTTCAATCCACATGCTGGCCAGCCCGGGTCTGGCAACACTCACACCTGTCAGCATCCAGCATCACAAGCCCTGTGCTCCAACCTTAATAGCACACGTGCCAAAGAAAACATTCTGAGCCTGACCAGGCAGTGGTGTGGTCCAGAGAGCATCAGATTGGAACGCGGAGGACCCAGGTTCTAGGCCCCAAGGTCGCCAGCCTGAGCAGGGGCTTAGGTGGTTTGAGCAAGACTCACCAGCTTGAGCCCAAGGTCACTGGCTTTAGCAAGGGGTCACTCAGTCTGCTATAGCCCCCCAGTCAAGGCACATATGAGAAGCAATCAATGAACAGCTAAGGTGATGCAACAAAAAAATTGATGTTTCTCATCTCTTTCACTTCCTGTCTGTCTGTCTGTCCTTCTCTCTGTCTTTCTCTGTCTCTGTCACAAAAATAGAGAAAACATTCCGAGTCACTGAATGTCAGGTGACATTTTAAACAAAATTGTTTCACAATGGGAGTATTTTAGGAGGAGAGAAAGAAAAAAAGACTCCAAACTTTTTTAAAGTACCAAAACCTACTTCTCAGTTTTGTCCAAGATTAACTATGACCAAAAAGAAAAGTGTCATAATTATATTTGCAGAAAATTGAAACTAGCCCCACACACAAAATAAATTCTGTCCCATATGATAGATACATATGCATACTTGTATAACCAGAATACATAAGGAACACCCACCAGTCATTAAGAAAAACTAACTGGAAAAATATGGCAAACTTTCACAGAAGAGAAAGTGTGAAAGGTTAATAGCTATATGAAAATATATATTTAACCTCATGAATAATCACAATGAAAATCAAAGTCAAAATAAGGTAAACTATACTGTACATAAATCGCATCTCAATTTTAAAAACACACAATAAGATATAATTTCACACCAACCAAAAAAAATTTTAAATATGATTGCACAAAGGCTTGTCGAGCCACAGACAACTCCATACACCCGGTGGAACACCCTGGTACAACCCTCCACACACCTCTGTGGGATACCCTGGTACAACCCTCCACACACCCCTGTGGGACACCCTGGTACAACCCTCCACACACCCCTGTGGGACACACTGGTACATCTCTCCACACAGCCCTGGGGGACACCCTGGTACAACCCTCCACACACCCCTGTGGGACACCCTGGTACAACCCTCCACACACCCCTGTGGGACACCCTGATACATCTCTCCACACACCCCTGGGGGACACCCTGGTACAACCCTCCACACACCCCTGGGGGACACCCTGGTACAACCCTCCACACACCCCTATGGGACACCATGGTACTACCCTCCACACAGCCCTGTGGGACACCCTGGTACATCCCTCCACACACCCCTGTGGGACACCCTGGTACATCCCTCCACACAGCCCTGTGGGACACCCTGGTACATCCCTCCACACAGCCCTGTGGGACACCCTGGTACATCCCTCCACACAGCCCTATGGGACACCCTGGTACATCCCTCCACACAGCCCTGTGGGACACTCTGGTACAACTCCTCCACACAGCCCTGTGGGACACCCTGGTACAAACCACCTAGCATGCAGTCATCATCACCTAGCAAAACCAGGCATACGCTCTGTGAAACCACATTTCCACCCCTATGTTCATACATTAGACAAACTTCAGCACATGTGCAGCAGGAACTATGTTCGTACTGATCTTTCTCACAACTGCAAAAATGTGACACAAACACAAATGTCCATTAGTGGTAGAAAACATAATTCAATTACATTCTGACAATGCAATGCTATCCAGCAGCCAAATAAACCACATGTTAGCTTCAGGAATAAACACGAATCTCTAAGACATAATCTTGAGTAAAACAGCAAGGTGCAGAAGAATACATGTTGTATGTACACGTTGTACGATTCCATTTACACGAAGAGCAAAAGCAGCTAAAATGAAACAACCCATTGTTTAGAGATAAATATACATAAAGAAAATCCATGTTTTTTTTAAAAAAGGGGGTATGACTGAAACATGAAGACTACTGGTTACCACAGGAGGCAGAGGGTATGGGGGGAGACACACTCAAGAAAGGACTTGTGGGGGGGTTTCAAGGTACTGAAAATACAGTCGTATGCCATTTCTCAAGCTATGTCGTGGATACCAATGTTTTTATTACTTTTCTTTAAATTATACATAGACTGATACATATTCTTTTATATGTATGGGTGTATGATATCTCTCTCTTATTAAAAAGTAAATTAAAAGCAAAAAACCCAATGCTACTTTGTTAAAATAACAGCCTGATGAGGTTGTCATTTCAAGATGGTTGATAACAGCCTGGTTGTTCCTCCCGAATCTCTAATGAAGTGGAAGTGTCAAAAAATAAAATGGAACAATTCCATAAGATTCAAAAGTGTTTGCTGGAAGAGAACTTTAAATGGACAAGACATTTCGACAAATCTCGGGAAAACAACAGAAATGGGAATGTGCTGACCAATGACACAGCGAGAGGAAAGCCATTCCCCTCGAGCTACTAAGGGCCAAGCTGCTCCACAGCCCGGGAGGCCTTGGGCTCAGGGTTCACAGGGTTCCCCGGGGTGGGGAGCCAGATGTGGGGCAGGAAACCAGGACGACGTGACAACGGTGAGTACTCCCCACGCCATCTCCCCTGCCCTCTAACAGAACCTTCAGGCAGCTTAGCCTCACCGTGACAGATGAAACACCTGGGAGTCATCTCCGAAGGAACTGAACCAATTGAGGCAGTAGAGAGTGAGAAACGGCTTGTGAAGGCTTGCAAAGTGATTTTGGTCCCTCAGAAGAGACAACCCCATACCCTGCCCCTTCACACACACACACACACTAGAATCACACACACATACACACTAGAATCACACACACATACACACTAGAATCACACATACACACTAGAATCACACACACACACACACACTAGAATTCTTGCTCAGGGTAGAGGTGCAACTAGAGGGAAAACCACATACAGATGTGTTAAAAATAGGAACCCCCAGTTCTTTATTCTTAAGTACGAATAGGCAACCAAGCCTACAAGAAAAATCAGAGACATCGAGGGGGGGGATTTAAAAAGGACTGACACTAGGAAGAAACACAGTTAATTCAGGAAACAGAAGAGCACTTTAAAAAGAAATAACTAAACCATTTGGAAGAAATTCATGCAGATACGACAACCGCTAAACAAAAATGAGAAACAATGAAAATAAAATGATTAGAAGACAATGAAGAACTTTTAAAAATAATCTTGAAAATAGGATTACAAGAATAAAAATCCAGTGAAAGTACTACAAGGTAACAGGGAGAGAAACCTCTCAAAATGTGTAATGAAAGACAAAAGGATAAAAACAGGGAAAACAGAAACAAAGAACCAATGCAGGAGGTAGAATACCGAACAAAAAGCTGCCCAATTTGTACCATATTAAATCTTCCCCCACCTGGTCATTGAACCCAGGGTAGCTACCTGATCCCACAGAAATGGATTTATAGGGTGAATTAAGTCAATTAAATTGTCTCTCTGAGAATGTGATTTAAGAAAAATATGAACAAAAACCATGGGCCTAAAACCAAAAGGTCACATCAATGCTGGCGGAATATAAACGTTGGCCCATGAGAAAGACTAGGAAATAGAGAAGCAGAAGCAAAGAAAGGCAGGACAAGAGAGGAGCCAATGGGACCATAATCCCTCATGGGTGCACTGGTGTCACAGAGATTGGCTGTTAAATCCTACATTTCCCCAGTTACTGTTCTTTTCTATTTTAAGTTAACATGAGTGGGCTTCTGTTCTTTGCACCAATAAACTCTAAGACACTAGATATCTATTGTCTGGAACTGCACAGTAACCAATAGATACCACATTATGTCGGTTGTCACATGGGAACACTCTGCCTTTCCCTTCTCCAATTAGCTCTGCAAAACACAATATTGGCCCTCTACCCCCTGTCATCCTGTCAGCATTCTGCACAAGTGTGAGTCATACAGTATTGTTGAACATTATTAAAATTATATGTGATCAAATACTCCTCCTAATTAAAATGTCAAAATCTGAGAGTAAACACGTAGTGCATTCAATGAAAACTTCAAACTGTGGAATAATTAGAAGGAGACTGTTAACCTGCCTCACAGTGTGGAACAAGAGAACCAAATGGTTCAAGATTGTAAAAGAAAATGAAGAAATTCGTGTCTTTTGTATCCTCACTGAGTTTCTCAACCAGCCTGATAAGTTAGGAAGCCATAAAAATTTTTCTTTTGATGGCATGAATAAAAGCGGATGGACTTAGAAAGGGCATGAAATGCCATTGTCTAGATTAGTCTGCAATGTACAGGAAAAATATTCTTGAAAGGTCAAGAGATGAAAGGAAATTCTCTTGCATATTTAGAAGGTAACTTTCATGCATTCCCAGGCTAGATAACCAGAGTCAAACCATAGCATGAGAATCTTAAGCCAGCATCTGAGACCCTGAAAAGTGGAAACTGTGCTACTGAGCAGGGGAGAGAATGGCCACCAGGGAAAGATGAAGGGAGGGAATAGGTACAGTCCTCCCACAATTAGCAGCCAGCAACACTTGTCTCTCCTAGACTTTCTAATGTCACAAACCAGTGAAGTTACAAACACACACACACACACACACACATACACACACACACACGACCAAGTCAATTGCCAATTTTTTCAAATAAAGATAATTTATTTGAAGCCATTATTATTAATAGATGTTATCCCCATCATTTAATTTTTAAAAAGGACATTTTAGGCCCTCATTGGTGGTTCAGTGGATAGAGCATAAGCCGGGAGTATGAATGCCCCAGGTTCAATTCCCGGTCAAGGCACACAGGAGAAGCGACTATCTGTTTCTCTTCCCTACCTCTTCCCCTTTTCTCCCTCTTCCCCTCCCTCAGCCAGTGACTTGATTGGTTTAATCATGGCCCCAGGCACTGAGGATAGCTTGGTTGAAAAGCATCAGCCTCAGGCACTAAAAATAGCTTGGTACTTGAACATCGGCCCCAGATGAGGTTGCTGACTGGATCCCAGTCAGGGCACATGTGGGAGTCTGCCTCACTATCTCCCTGCTCTTACCTAAACAAAAATAATAAGAATAAAAAAATAAAAGGGACATTTTCATACCAGATGGACTCAAATCTTAGCATCTTCTGAAGTGCTTGAAAACTTTACCACAGGCCAGGATATGCACTTACATTAAGTCAATTTCATTCTAGTTTGGGTTTTGCTTTAGCTATGATCTATGACTCATTCCCAAATCCCCAACTCCATTATTCTATTAGTTCCTTTCCTCAAAAAAGATAATCATAAAGTAGGCAAAACAACAAATATGCAAATAGAATATTTAAGAATAATGCAACATTTGGGAGCCCCAAAACATGATACAGATGGCTTCATGTAAGTTAAGGACTGAAACCTTCTGTGGTGGTTAAGAAAGATGGATTTGGATGGGTGAAGAAGGAGGAAAACCTAACCCCATGATGAGCGACAGCACAGTGTGAACGGAGGGACTGTAAAGTAGGAATGAAAATGCTCTCAGAGCCACTAAGGAAAAAGCCTCAGCCGGGGAGAGAACTGACAAGGAACAGTAGCGTGACCTAGAACCAGAAAGTTCTATGTGGTTTCCCTGGATGCCAAGCTGCAGGTTTGGGGCTTTGTTAAGAAGCAACATGGAATCTCCGAGGGAACTAGCACAACAAAGTAAGCATATCAGGAATATTAACTGCAAAGCCAATAGTCGAGGCCACCTTCACAGCAGCCTGGCCAACGCAGGTTCGCATTGGATTCGAACAGTCGGTAATGAAACACAGGAGCCACAAACTGGTGAGCCATCAGCTTTAATTCTAGCTTGCACCCGGCGGGCAAGCAAAAACACACACTGGGCTCCAAAACCCACACATTCAGTGCTCACAAAGCTACTGACTTATCCGAGTTTCCTAGCATCAAAGCTTTCCAGCTCACCAGACTTATTCACCTCTGTTTCCCATCTCCTCCTGCACAAACTCTTAACAAACTGGCTTCTTCCTCAGCACTCTGCCATCTCGGCTGCTTCTCCTGGCCTTCACGTGGCCTTACTCTGCTCTCCTCTCTAATACCAACCTCAGGAACTCAGGAACCAAGAGAGAGAGATCAAGCTCTGGTCTCTCCCACTTTATAGCACAGATAATCCAAACCTTTAATCCAATTATACACACAAGAAAGTCTCTGTATAATGGGATTCTTCAGGAGAGTGCACCACCCCACATCATCCAATCAGTCAAGGGTGTGGGGAAAAGCTTACTCTTAAAACCAAGCCTTAGGCTATAACAACCTGGCCTGCTTACATTACAGCCTTTCCCCCACACCCATCCCAAGCATAAGGGCAAATAATATCATCTGGGTGATGGGCTTCCATGTGGGCAGCTCCATCTTTAACAAAGTGAGCATATTATATTTTATCTGCCCAACATTAACCCAGCAGAGCTACGGCTTTCCTAATAAGTTTCGGTAACTCTCTAACTTCCCGGGCAGCTCTAGCTCATAAGGTGCCATTTGAGAAGATTCACTCGCGTCCACCAACCTTGTATGAAAATGTCAGTGTTTCTGCACCTACAGCCTTGGTGGCAGGGACTGTCTAAATCGCCTTGAAAATCATCTAATTTGCTTTCTCTCAGGTATGGCTGCCAATTCCTCCGGTATTTTGCTTTTGGTAACATGAATGTAGTTTTACTGACAAAAATAAGAAAACCATGAAAGGTAGTTGTTTTAGAAGACTCTGAAGTGATCAATAAATGAAAACGCCCACTACGCAACTGAGGATTCATTCATTCATTAATCCCGTATTTATTGAGCTCCTACCTCACCCCTATTGTGCACCAGGCACTTGAATTTAAAAAAATAAAGATCCCTGCCCTTGTGAAGCTCACATTCAAGCAGGGAGATAGAAATCGATAAAGATAATAAATACTTATAAAAAGTACTTTGGAAAAAAAAAGACACAAAATGAAAGAAAAAATAAAGACTGATACTAATCTAAAAAACAAACAAACAAACAAACAAAAACCTAATTGAAGCTAAAAGAAGGGATGAGTTCCCCCAAAGAGTAGACTATTTGGTTAATGCCCATTCTACTTCTACAATTCTACCACTCCAGATCAAGGAATTTGACACAAACAACTTCAATCTTCTTGTCAAACAGAAGGTAAGATCAAAGAATCATAAAGTGTTTGCGGCTCTAAGCAATATCAGAGACCCCTCCCCACGGAACTATATAATCTTACGATGAGGAAACAGAAGCCCACAGAGTTTAAGTAAGGTCATCTTAGGGCAAAAGAGGGCCGGAGGCAGAAGGGCTTCCAAAACTCTCTGGCTTTTCTTATGACTTGTAACAGCTGAAACCCTTTCAATCACTTCAAAAGAGTTTGAAACCCTGTTGAAGGCAATGAAATTTATTTTTAATTACATAAATAAATGGCTTAGCCACATAATAGCAATTAATAAAAACAGCAAATACTTACTTAGCACTTACTTCAGCCAGACAGTCTTTCTTTGTCACAAATAGCAAATTCATGTAATCCTCATAACAACCCTATGACAAGAGTCAGTGCTTTTTCTTTTCTTTTATTTTTTTTTTAAGTGAGAGGAAGGGAGATAGAGACACAGACTCCCACATGTACCCTAACCGGGATCCACCCGGCAACCCCCCCCCCCCCCGCCCCTCCTCTGGGGCCAATCCTCAGTCAACTGAGCTATCCCTCAGCGCCTGAGGCCGATGCTCAGATCAATTGAGCCACTGGCTATGGGAGAGGAGGAGGGAGAGGGAGGGGGAGAGAAACAGATGGTTGCTTCTCTTGTATGCCCTGACTAGAAATCAAACCTGGGATCCTCAGGATGTCAGGCTGATGATGTTCTATCCACCGAGCAACTGACCAGGGTAAGAGTCAGTCTTTTTAAAGCCATGGCATCCCCTTATAAAAAGTGCAACTATTTAATTTTCACTTGAAGAAAACATGCTTTAGAAGTGAAGAAAATTTAAAACCAGAAAATATAATCCAGAGGTCCCCAAACTAGGGCCCGCGGGCCAAATTGCAGCCACCTGAGGCCATTTATCCAGCCCCCACCGCACATCTGGAAGGGGCACCTCTTTCATTGGTGGTCAGTGTATGGAGTACTGTATGTGGCGGTCCTCCAACAGTCTGAGGGACAGTGAACTGGCCCCCTGTGTAAAAAGTTTGGGGACCCCTGAAATCAGTACTATGCTGAATAATTGGTATTTCATTAATTCAATAAAGGGTCCTTAAAGACAGGTTTTGAACTGTACACTACTTTGAAGATACTCTTTCAATACCTGAAACAAACTTTTTTTAGAAATGACATTCTGGCCTGACCAGGCGGTGGCGCAGTGGATAGAGCATCGGACTGGGATGCGGAAGACCCAGGTTCGAGACCCCGAGCTCGCCAGCTTGAGCGCAGGCCCATCTGGTGTGAGCAAAAGCTCGTCAGCTTGGACCCAAGGTCGCTGGCTCCAGCAAGGGGTTGCTCGGTCTGCTGAAGGCTCGCGGTCAAGGCACATGTGAGAAAGCAATCAATGAACAACTAAGGTGTCGTAATGGCAATGAAAAATTAATGATTGATGCTTCTCATCTCTCTCTGCTCCTGTCTGTCTGTCCCTATCTATCCCTTTCTCTGACTCCCTCTCCCTGTTCCTGTAAAAAAAAAAAAAAAAAAAAAGACATTCTGGTAAGGCTTTTGTTTTTGTCTTTAATTGAACAAATCAGGACTTGGTTGTCAGAGGAAGGAAAGGGAGAAAGAAATAAAAGAAAAAAAGTTTTCCCTGGTTAGTATTTACTAACCATCTGATATTTAAAGTTTTATTATTAAAACCATAATGCTTACCAATAACATGATGATAAAATATAACTAACTTTCTCATTTTTAAAAAAGAAAGCTTTCCTTTCTCAACACACCAAATGCATTTTTTAAATTATAAAATAAAATGTTACTTCATACCTGATGACCTTTAGCCTCCAGTTAACTAGATTTATTTGCATTTCAGTGGTCTGTTCTATTAAAGTGTTTGACTGTGCATCACGTACGACTACAGCTCACTGCATGGGTCTGTCCACATTCATTGGTTATACTGGATTTAACCACAGATAATCATGGCTGGATACATGGATCATCAGCTACCACTCACAACCATTTTAGAGGTGATGCAATCTGTATTACACTACTAGTTGTTTCTACACTATTTGTATGCATAGACCTCAAAGCAACTTCCAAACCTTCACTGATTAAATTAATCTCTCCTAACAAACTCCTTATCTTTTTTCTATGAGAGGAAAGAACTCATTTTTCTTATTGGAGCAAAGTTAGGAGATGCCAGACTCCCAACAGTGATACTATACCAGTATATTTAGATATGGCAGAAAGAAGAAAATAGCACATAATGGCCCCTATATTCAATAATCTTTTCTCATCCGTAGCAGCATCCCAATATGTTCTGCCATCATTTCCAATGTACAAATGGGTCCCTCTGAACCTCAGCATATTTCAAAAGCTTTACTGGCATACTACACACTTCCTCCTCCTCAGCCATATCACCGGGGACAGCCCTACAGAAAGCTATTTTGAATGGCCTAATAATATTTGATTCAGCTATTATTTGACTGCCAAATATGTGCAAGGCACTGTGATAGAGCACTGTAAGAATTTTTTTTTTTTTAAGTAATAGAATCCTTATCTTCAAACAGCTTTTAAAACTAATAGGGCAAGCCTGACCAGGCAGTGGTGTAGTGGATAGAGCATCGAACTGGGATGCAGAAGACCCAGGTTCGAGACCCCGAGCACACCAGCTTGAGTGTGGGTCCATCTGGCTTGACCAAAAGCTCGTCAGCTTGGACCCAAGGTCGCTGGCTCCAGCAAGGGGTTGCTCAGTCCACTAAAGGCCCGCGGTCAAGGCACATGTGAGAAAGCAATCAATGAACAACTATGGTGTCGTAATGGCAACGAAAAACTAATGATTGATGCTTCTCACCTCTCTCCGTTCCTGTCTGTCTGTCCCTATCTATCCCTCTCTCTGTCCCTGTAAAAAGAAAAAAAAACTAGTAGGACAAGATAAGCACCAATCACTGTAGCCACAAGGTAGAACGAGAGCAAGAGGAGAGGTGCCATAGACAGTTTAGGGCTTGCAGGGAGAAAAGGGTGAGGCAGGGACGTGAAGTTTTGCTGCAGCCAACATGTAGAAGGCAACATGACCTGTTAGAAGATTTAGTGTCCACGGGGTAAAAATAAACCAGTTGCTCAGAGAAAGAACAGCTATTTTTAATACTGAGATCAGAAAGCAATTCTACCTATGGTTCCTGATGAAGTTTCTGCTAAACATAATAAAAACCCTGCGAATATATATATATATATATTTTACAATAAACACTAAGTTTGCATAGGGCTGAGGAGCACTCATGAAAACCAACAGAGTTAACATGGACACAAGGCAGAGGAGCGGGCCTCAGACCCACCATGAGAGCAAACTCTAGCCCTGCAGCCTTCACAGAGAAGACACAGAACCATCACTGCCACATTCAGACTAACTGTGTTTCTTTTGGGCGAATGACAAGGGACTGAATGAGTAAACACCACTGTTAATTAAATGTACTCATCCTTACACAAACTAAATCACAAAGATATTCTGATAGCAATATTTGACACTTCATATAAATAGAAAGCTGGTCATCCGTCTGAAACAAACAAAACTGACATCTAAGAATTACCGTTTTTAAAACGAAGTTCCTAAAAATATCTCGTTTGATATTCATTTGATGCTAGAAAATTCTTTGTACGACATAAATGAATAGAAGCACAGATTGGCAGTCTTCTCCCTTTATAAGAACAGACGGCGGTTTGAAGAAAGGACAGCACTTTGTCAGTTTAAAATTGGAGAAAATTTTCTACTGGAGGCTTTGTAGGGCAAATTTAATAACACTGGGGAACAAAATTTTTGTTGCATCCACAAAAACACTTGTTCTTACCTAATTCAAGTGTGCTGATCTCAAATCTGACATTAGTTTTTCTCTGTAAGCTACAGTTTCTTTGCAATTCAAGATTTTAGGTTTTCATCTTATGTATAATTTTCAACATTTAGTTTAACATAATGAAGTAGAATGTCTTCTTGGGCATCATCTTTGTGAAAATATAATAATTTATATAATGCAGTAAATACACTAAGACATTAAAGATATGATTGCATCAGAATTTGCCTACAATTTCAAAATAGAACATATTAAAACACTTGTTTTCATTATAAAATTTGCGCAAAACGTATTTAAATTCTATTCAGGCAAAAATTTGTGTTTGTAGCTCTTGCGTTTGTGTACTTGTTGAGGACAATCTCGTTTGATGCTCCAGCAGTAGTCTGACCTCATATTTCTGTCCCATTGCCCCTGATAACACTCTTACATCATCTTCAGATCTTGATGAAAGCATTCTCCCAGCTCATCACTATCAGGTCCAAGATTTTCAGGAAACTTAAGGTGACTATTCAGGAAGTGAATCTTAATGCTCATGTTACATCCAGTGTCTCAGAAAGCCAAAAGCATCCTTTGAACCAGAAGTTCATAGTTTTCTGCTTTTTTGTTCAGGAAGTTCTTTGTAACTGCCACAAAAGACTGCCATGCTGCTTTCTCCTCCTTATTCATCTTCCTGGCAACTTCGTAACATATGAGGGTTCAAATTTGAGGTCCATTGAATACACCTTTGATCTTCTCGAAAGACAGGGCAGGAAATGCAGAAATAATATGTTGAAAGCATTCACTTTCTCTATTCAAAGCCTGAACAAACTGTTTCATTAAGCCAAGTTTGATGTGAAGTGGGGGGGAAATGATCCTGTCTCGATTAACTACAGGTTCATTCACAATATTTTGCATCCCAACTTCCAGAGCTTCACGTTTCGGCCACTTCTTCTGTGTCCAGTGTTTTTCCCGAGCTCAGCTGTCCCACAAACACAGAAAGCAAGGATACTTTGTGGAACCTCTCTGTTGTCCTAGAAGGAAATTTACCATTTTAAGATCCACATAAATGATCCAGTATGCTCCTCATACTTCAGAAAGTCAAGGACAATTTTTATGTCATTATAATCTTCTCACAGATGAGTTGAATAACCAATTGGAACCACTGCATAAACATTACCATTGTTTAGAACACATTTCAGACTCTGTTTAGAGCTGTCAAGAAATAGCCGCCATTCTGATGAACTGTAAGTGGTAATACCTAGCTGGCTGAGAAGATTACTGATATCATGACAGTAAACAAAGTGTTTGTCTTCGGAAAAAAAGCCTACAAAAATTTGTTCACGCTTCATGAAGTGGGATACTTTAGCTAACTGGTGAAGTACATTCTTTTCTTGAAACCTGGAGGCTAATAACTCAGCTGCTTTCTTTGATGGGTCCAAATCTCTTACTAAGCCATTCAATTCGGGTTGGCTAAACTGCTGAGGGGTTAATGACTGCTTGGCATCAGAAGAAGACCCTTCAGATTCTACAACCATTTCCTCATGCATCTTATCAAAATACACTTGATAACCATGTTCGCTTTCTTCGTCCTTAGAAGAAATAAAACCATTGAAAACTGGAACCGGGAGTGTCTCAGAGTGTGGGATAGGTTGTATTGCTAGAGGAATATTAGGATATGTGATCATATGCCGTTTTTTCTTGCTGATGCCCTTTGTATGGATCAGACAGAAATAACAGTCACTGCTGTGGTCCTTAGGTTCACGTGAAACCGTGGGAATACCACCAGAAGGCATTCCTTTGTGTTTTCCTTTTGTCCAGTCATGAAGCATTTCCTCACAATTATGATATACAATATGAGGAGCCCAATTCTTGTCTTGATCGCCAAGGGGAACTTGAAAGTAGGCAATATATGCATGTGTAACAAATGATGAAATATTGCACCTTTGACATTGAAGAGTGTAACAGCCACATATATAACAGAAGGTGTAAGGACTATTCTTACATTTACGCCTACTTGAAGAAGCCATGATTCAATCTTAAAACAAAATAAGAGGGTGTTTTTATCAGATAATAATTTTTTACATTTAAAAACAACTACAATTATGTAAAAGTGATGTTTGTAAAACATTAATTGCCTTGTGGTTATGTTCAATCCAAGAGTCGTTGCCCTTTAACTCCAATTTAAAAACCAATGCATGCTATTAAGTGTAACAAAAAGAAATTTAAATTGCATAAAAACTAGAGCATACACACAAAAACAGATTTCAGGTATGGAATCAGCAATGCAGTAATATATAGAATCAGTTCTAAAACCTCATGCAACAGAAAATGAAAAAGAAATTGTTCCCGAGCGTAATCACAGATATCCCTTAATTTGACTATTTTAATTTAAAAGACATTTGCTATAAAGGAGTATGGTTCCTCACCTGGTCAATGAAAGCAAAATTGTCCTGCTATTGAATGAAGAAGAAAATATCTTTCTTTAACAACAGAATCTAGGAATAATGGGTGGTAAGATGTCAATTGTTTTTACCTAACTGGTGCCCTATTCGTTGCTCAGTAGTGAACAAACACCACACAGCCATCTGAGACAGGGTTTACATTCATTGATTAGAAATGAAAGCATTATTAGATCACATTGCTCAAATTCTAGTGATCAGTCCCAGGCCATTAGTGATTGATATCCATTCCAAGTTTCCAGATAGAACAACTATTAAAATTTATGAATGACTAACAAAAAAAATGTCAATTCTTATTGCAAATACCTGTATACCTGGGAAAGAATAACTGATCAAGAAGCAGAGTAGACTAAGTAAATGTGAATATTTACTCATGAAATTGGCTATTACTGTTGCATCATTTTTCATTTAGTTTTAGTCTATGATTATATGTGCCATATGCCTAAAATCTATTGATTTTATATACCATAAGCCTAAAATATATTGATGAAGACAATAGTCATAGAGAACAAAGAATATACATTTAGAATTTGTCCTTGTATTATGTATTGATCTATAATATTCTAAGTATATCTCGTTCATATAGTAAGCAGCATAGTGGCATTATTTATTTAGCCCTCATCATATTCCACAAAAAATGTAAGGTGGTTTGTGAGAAATGCATGTATTAAGAAAGGAAATTAAAATCAAGTCCAAGGGAAGTATAACTTAGAGAAGAAGATGAAGTCTGTGGCTGGGGTAAGAAATTTTGGAATAGGCAGACCTATGTGAGTCCTACACTGTTACTACAGTTAAGTAGAGAATTTGATCCTGTGCCTCCTAGCAGCCGAGGTGAAAAAGTCACTGTGATTAGTTATATGATTTTCTATGAGGAACAAACATTTGCACTCCTCCAGGGAAGCAAACCTGTTTACTGTCACTTACTATGAAAGAGCTCCTCTAGGAGACACTGAAAGATGTGACAGAAAAATTTCCCAGTGACCCTCCAATAGCAAATGAGGTAACAACACTGTTTGTGTTGTCCCTGATTAAAGCTGAACTCTTCATTGCAGTCAAGATAATTGTGCCCAGCTGCACAATTTTTCAAGCAGCATCGTGAATTGGAAGTGAAGGGCTGAAAGTCCAACAGTATAGTTGCATTAAGCGCTAAAGTAAAAGGACACAAATAAAAATAACCAAAATTATAATGTTTCTAAGTTTCCATCTTTGTCTCCTTTCTTTGAACAAGTGAGTCCCTGGCTAACGGCCTCTCTTCTGTAGCAATAGCTGCTTAATTATGACCCCAGTCTACACACAGGGGTGGGCAAAAGAAGGTTTAAAAGTTGTTTGTATGAAAAAAGACAGGCAGGTTTTGATTATTACAATAGTTTTATTAACTCAAAAGAATGTCACAATAGCACAATAATAATAATGACAAATAATACAATAAGAAATAATAATACAAGAATAAACTCTGTTTCGCATACTCACAGTGGTACACCTACTTTTGCCAACCCCTGTATTCCAACTTAGAGCTAAACTCTTATTTTTATTTACTTATCTGACACCTTTAGTGTCCCCACTGCATTAGATCCACAAGTCCCAAAGTAACCTAAGTCATGTGTCCTCCCAAACATATTGTTTCTTTTGCCATTTTTAGTTTGTCATAGAAATCTTCTGGCATCTTCAGATGATATCTTACCTAGTATGGAAGCCTAGATGAATCTTCAGTCATCTAGGCTTCCATTCTTGGAATCGCTTTTTCTCCTCCCTCTACCCAACTTCCCACATCTGATCAGCAGTCTGCCTTACTATGTCTACCTGCACAACCTCCCGTGATCTCTAACCCAGTCCCAGGGCCATCTTCCTACTACATCACAGCCATCACCACAGCCCCTGAGTTATCCCCTAACCACCTCTCTCTCCCTCTTCACTCTAATTTATCTTTCCTGCTTCTGCAGGAACAATACTCCTCAGGCTGTGCTTATGACAGTGTACCAAACAACCTTCCGCGGCTTCCTCCTGCTTACCTGAAGCAGCTCGGTGACCATGCCTACCCCATGCTCTCTCTCTTGGACAGCATGTGCTTCAGCCAGCCAGGAGTCGAGCCACTCCCCAAAGAGCCTAGACCTTCCCTCTATTATTCATGGTAAGTAGGAGCCGCCCATCCCTTCATCTCTGCATGGTTAAACACCAAGTTTAAATGTCGCCTCCCTCAGGAAGGCTTCCTAATTTTCTCACTGAGAAGTTAACATTTCCTTCTCTTTCCTATCCCTTGCACTTGTCTAGGGCTGTAATTCCAGAGAGTGATTATCACACCCACCATCAGTATTTCTCCTGTCTAGCCCGTATTTCACATTGCTCCACAGTCATCCTATACACACACCTGGGCCGGTCAGCAAAATGCGTTCGGCCATCCCTCAGTTCCCGCATGAGGATATGCAACGGCCCTTCACCGTAGGCTTCACCCACGCATTGTTCATGCATCGATCACATTGCATTTGACTGTTTACAGGTCTGCCTCCTCCAGGGCAAAGATCAAGTCTTGCTCGCCTCGGCAATCTAATGATCTAATGGAGTCACTCAGTCACTCTGCACGCCTTCCTACTTTAATGCTCTGCAGAGCAGATCTTTACTTGCTTACTTATTGTCCTTCTCCTTCCCCCTGAGATGAACACTCAGTGAGAATCCAGACCTTGCCCACCTTATTCGCAACTATATTCCCAGTATCTAGAACACTGCCTGGCATGTAGTTGGTAGTCAAAAGTTTAGGGTGAATTGACAAGTAGATAAATGATTTGCAGGGTCCAGCCCAGTCCTGGCATGGCACAGGTGCCAAATAAATGTCTGCTGAGTAAACTGATTCTGTCTTGTATAAAAGTGTGTGTGTGTGTGTGTGTGTGTATTTCTTTTTTTTTTTTACAAGCTCTGACAGTTGGTGATCTTGACATCCTCTTAGCACATAGCGTAGTGCTTTATACATGGTAAACCCTTGATAAATTCCTATTAGATGATTAGCCGGTTCAATAAAAACTCAAGCCATTTATTAATTTATTTTTTAAATCTGAATTTGTCTCATCTTGTCACTAAGAGGAGTCTGTATTATTATTGGTGATGCCACAGAAGGCTTTCCTCCCAGATGGCAGCACGCAGAGGGGGTATGATCACTAGCTGTGCTGTCACAGACGTCAGGGTTCGGGGTCCCAGACCCCAGCTCTGTCACTGATTACCTACGTGACATTGAGCACATGCTGAACCTCTGCGTTTCAGCTTCCTCTTTAAAAACAGATTAGGAAACCTGTCAGGCAAAGCAGCCTATTTCCTTCACAGCTAAATAAATAGTCAGTCCTAAATCCTTTATTACCCCTTTACCAGGTGTAAACGGTTCAGTTCACGTTAGAATATTTTAATATGTGTTGCCTGAACTTGAGCGGGCATTATTTAAAATCATAGGGGATTATGTTTACAAGGTATTAATTCTCCATTAACTTTTCATTATCATACAGCAGTTCCATGCTCATCCAGTGAGCACAGGTGACTTGAGTACATTACTGCCACCATTCTTAAGACTTCCTGAAGCCAAGGCAAAATAATGTCCCAAGGTGGCCCTACGTCACCGTCACACCAAAGAATAATTCTCTTTCCTTTAATGCCCCTCACAGGAAACATCACAACGATCAGATATGTGATGAGCAGGAGAACTGTGCCCATTAAATATATTGCATAAAATGACTCCAGATTAAGACTGGATGATTTATAAAAAAATAATAAAAAGCTTAATGCTAAATTTAAGTGCATCTCAGTCAAAATGCATTCGACAGTATTTAAGTCCCTCTGGGGACAATAATTCTCTTTGGAGGTAGAGCGTGGTTGGCCAGGGTTCACACAGATCAATGTCACTGGTTCAGTTATGAAGTTATGACTCAGTCACAGAAAGACACACTGAGATTCACACAGACAGGCAGAGAACACAGCAAGTCTTCTGCACAAGCATCAAAATGTCTTTTTCCAAAAGCCTTATTTAACAAAAAGCTTATACAGATAAACAAAAAACAAATTCAAACGATTGTTCTCTCACAAATATTGATGTTATTACTACACACAGAAAATGTATTTGCATAAAGAGGCATAAAATATATTTGCTTAAGTAAATACTGTCAGCACTAAAGCAGTATGAAAATGTGAGCCTTTACTGGCAAGCAGTATACCAGACAAAAAGCAAATAAGGCCTTTGACAGGTAGCTTAGTTGCTTAGAGCACTGACCCCATACGCCAAGGTTGCAGGTTTGATCCTGGTCAGGACACATACAAGAATCAATCAAGGAATGCATAAATAAGAGTAACCCCAGATTGATGTTTCTCCTTCTCTCTCTTTCTCCCTTCCTCTCTCTCTCTCAAATTAATAAAATTAGATAAATTTAAAAAGAAAACGAAAGTCAAATCGTTGTTGGTCAGGTACAAACAAGAAAGAACACTTGAGAATAAAGGGTCAATAAAACTTTTATTTCTGGCCACATAACTAAGAGTTGCCACCAAAATGTTAGCTTACAGAGAGCTGTCTACTATTCTGAAAGCATTTATATCATGTTGGGTTAAGGGCATTTTTCCCAAAGGTGAACAGGCAAAAAGAACAGTGCTAATGGTGACCTGAATGGAGATGTAACAAATGTCCTGCTTTGAAGATAATCTTCAATAGGTGCCATTGTCAGTTCAGTAAATCCAAAAGTGTTCCCATAGATGAAAAGGCATAGGTTTGTGTCATTTTAAACTCAGTTACTCTGACTTAAAATCAATGCTGATTTGAGCTACTGAAGAAAGTCAGTATACACAGCAACTTTCTTCCAAAACCAGGAGGCAAAAGGGCAATACCTAGTCCAAAAGAGGCTCAGTGCTAGTAGCTAAATCAACAAAAGTATGCCCTGGCCAGGTACCACAGTTGCTTAGAGTGTCATCCCAACATGCCAAGGCTGTGGGTTTGATCCCCAGTCAGGGAATATACAAGAATCAACCAATGAATGCATAAATAACTGGAACAACAAACAAATGTCTGTCTGTCTCCCTCTCCTTCTAAAATAAATAAAATTTTTTAAAGTTTTTTTATAAGTATTGAATAAATAATCTTGAATAGTTGAACCTGTCAAGAATCTCTGACACTTTCCATTGGAAGGAAGTGGTCTGTTCTGCAATTTTTCACCCTAACAGGCACTTCTGTTAAACACAGAACTCAACATCTAAAAAAAATTAAAGCGCTTTGTAATAGTTAATTCAATTCCCTATTATATTCCTTTCTAGTTAAGAAAAAAAAAGTTCCCCTGGCTTATTTTGCCTGTGAAGAATGAAAAGCGCAAAAAAGAAGTGAATGAACTTAAGAGTGTAAAATACATCCCACTGCTTCATGGCCAGAAGCAAAAAGGGGACCATTTTTCTGTAACATGAAGAGTACCTTCATGGAAGATTTTAACAAAAACAGCAGAATCCACAACACATCCATTCATAGGGGTATGAGCCCCTTCAAAGACCACACGATTACAAAATTGCCTGCCAATGCTCAGGATATTTGAGGAACAGCTCTTTTAAGGTTGCCTTCACGCATATGACAGTCTTGAAGTTTTCAACTGTGGCATATTTGGATGTGTTGAAAGTGGAACTTGATATCTGTAAGTTGGAAGTACATTTAGAAAGTAAAGAGTATTGTCAGGCTGGATGTATTTTTAACCAAAAGCTTAAGTGCTTTTCTTATGTAGCTTCTAAAGTACTTCTAAAGACAATTCTTTAAAATTGTTCAAAAATTCCTGTCTAACAGCAGCAGCTGTGAAATGAGCAGGAAACCTCCCTATATGACCTTATTGAGGGACACACGTCATTTTTACAGTGAATGTCTTTGGTATGGGCATTGTGTATGCATTGATCAATTAGGAAACAGTGATATCTGATTCTGTTTTTACATTCATTCAATAATTATTTATGGTGCATTTGATGTATGCTGGTATGCGCTAATTCTTAAGGATATCGTGGTGAGCAAAAATGGGCCTATTACCTGCCCTCATTAAGATGATTTATATAGCTCAAGCAGGTAAATAAGAACAATAAGTCTAGTGGGGGTGGGGAGAGTAAGATCCACAATGACGTAAAAAGCCTATAATAGTGACTGACACACCCAACTAGTGTAAAGAGGCTTTCCTGAGGAAATGAGGTTTGAGCAGAAGATAAATAAATAGGAGTTAACCAATTAAGCAATAGGGACTGCAGGGAGAGAGGTATGGATATGGTGGAGGTAGGCAGGAATGGTGTCCTGAGTGCTGAACAGCATGTGTAAAGGCTCTGTGGATTTTTTAAACCATATGGTACATCAGGAACTGAAAGACAGTAGTGCCAATGTATTGAGAGCTAGTGAGAGAGTGGCATGAGAGGAGGCTGGCCAAATCGGGTGGACTCCACACAACCTGGCACACACTAAGGATCTTTATTTACCTTCAAAGTGATGAGAGGGTGGGGAAAGAAAATTAGCCCATGAAATCTACATTCTTTAAAAATCACAAATTGGTAAAGAACCAATTAGGGAGTGGATTGGATAGAAGCTGGAAGACCAGTTAAGAAGCTACTATTATGATCTAAAAGGGAGGGTGGAGCTAATACAGATAAATGAATGGATTTGAGAGATACCAAAGAAGTAAAATCAGGGAAGAGTTGAATGGTATTCTATATTCATTACTGAGTCAAAGATAAGTGTTTTGGTTTTGCCCAAGAATTCCTTATTTGTTATTATTTGCAAACCAGAAAGCATCATGCATATAGTGGGGGTCTTTTTCAATCTGCTTTCTGCATCGTATTTCATCTTCTTTTATGTAAAGAAGAGAAAGCAGCAAAGAGAAAAACAAAACTTAGGAAGTTTCATTTTATGTAAAAATGTGTATTCCTGAAAAACTGTGCTACACCTTCGTAATAAAAGTACCTATATCCAGTGGTGAGATTCAAATAATTTAACAACTGGTTCTCTACCCTAATTATTGTTTTAAGTATTAAAAAAAAAGATATACCAAAAGATAGTTTATTATTTCATGCATTTAATACTTAAATAAAAAATAGATAAGAGTTTTAAAATATTAATGAAAAATATTAAATAACACCTGACAAAAAACAATAAAACTGTTATTTGAGATATTTCCAATGACAGCTTGTCATGTCACCCCCTGGTTATTTGGCACTTTTTCTCTTTACATTATATATTTATTTACTGAAGTAACAAATGTGATAGAACTAAAATGTAGTATTTCATCAAAGGTATAACAAGTTTTATGAAATGAATTAATATTATAAGCACAGTTTCATCAAATTTTTTCACCCATGGACGGAATGAACATTACTTCCAGCCTTTAGAATACACTGTTGCGCAGATGAACGTTAAAAAATGAGTAAGGGCCCTGGCCGGTTGGTTCAGCCCAACTTATGGAAGTCCTGGGTTTGATTCCCGGTCAGGGCACACAGGAGAAGTACCCATCTGCTTATCCACCCTTCCCCCTCTTCTTCCTTTCTATCTCTCTCTTCCCCTCCCACAGCCAAGGCTCCATTGGAGCAAAGTTGGCCAGGGTGCTGAGGATGGCTCCAGCCACAAAGAAGCAATGCCCCAGATGGGCAGAGCATCACCCCCTGCTGGGCATGCCAGGTGGATCCCAGTCAGGCGCATGCGGGAGTCTGTCTGACTGCCTCCCCACTTCTAACTTTGGAAAAATACAAAAAAAAAAGAGTAAGGAATGTAAATTTTCGATTTCCACATTGGGCACCTGCCAAGGCGCCTGCCTTAGAGAGAACCGAGATTACAAGTGCCATTTTAACAAGTTCGCCTACCTCAACAAAAAATTCAGTATCGGTTCTGCCAAACCAGTGAGAATTGGCTGAATCCTACCACAGCCTATATCTTTAAAAAGCATTACCTAGCAAACACTAAAAAAATGCAGAACAGATTACCATATAACAACTGAAATGTAAACCACCATCTTATTTCCATACATCATTTCTCCTTTATTACAGGGTACATAAATTGGGTGATTTTACAACTTTAAAAGGATGAAATGGCTGAGAAATTTAATAATCACCATCAAGTTTTTATAATAAACCATTTAGTAAGCAACTAGAATGTCCAAGAGGCTTACAAAGATTTTAAATCTATCTTTTTTCCAGTGACTTCATTCCCATGAAAAGCCATTTTTATACCAATATTTCTACAATATGCCATCTCTAGTCCACACGCTCCAAAAAGTACAGCTTTCTCATAAGCCTGGGTTACACTGCCATAGCAACATAATAAGTTCAGTGTAGTCAGCCTTACAGACTATATGAACACAAACACCACAAAACATCTAGTTTTGTACTAAATTGGCCACATACTTTCGTGTCTGGCATAGACAGACCAATGTGCACCGCGGCTCTGAACAAATGTAAAAGAGGGAGCTGGGTTTTAGTTGTATAATATATCAACACAAATAGACCAGCCAGGTTCTAATTCCATGAGCTAAAAAAAGTTTGAGATTTTTCAACTAGTGTTTATACTACCCCTACAAAATGCAGCTTTTAACTTGGAAAGAAACAATACAAAAAAAAAATCTACACTAAGCAAAAAATATAAAAAACCACTAAATGACAATAAACTGAATTCTAAAGGATAAGAGGCATTTTAAATATATATATATATTTTTTAAATTTTATTTATTCATTTTTAGAGAGAGGAAAGCAAAAAAAAAAAAAGAGAGAGAGAGAGAGGTGTGGGGGGGGAACAGGAAGCATCAACTCCCATATGTGCTTTGACCAGGCAAGCCAGGGGTTTTGAACTGGCAATCTCAGCGTTCCAGGTCGATGCTTTATCCACTGCGCCACCACAGGTCAGGCAGATATACTTTTAAACATGCTGCTTTGGGCAATTTAAGTCACCAACCAGGCATTAAAAATCAGTTTCTCTCAGAATTTAGAAAATTGATCAGAGATTCTGCATATGAATTTGTGTTTTCCTTCCTTTAAAAAATCACTAAAATACTAAGTCTATGTGAAGTAACATGAATAGACTACAACAGTATCTTGACAGTCATTATTATTTATAACTCAGGTACAGAGTGGTATTTTGAGAAATGTCATACTTCTGGTATACCACAATAGCCCTTGGAGAAATGCTCTGCTCTGCCTCCTGTGGTTATTTTTAAATGTGTGCCTTGAAATATTTCCAGCATGGGGTGAGAAAGAGAAATCATGAAAATCTCATTACATTTTGTTTTTTAAGGAAAAATAGAATAAAATGCACTGGATTTCAGAATTAAAATCTCAAGCCTTATAACACTACAGTACTACCCAAAAGAGTAATTTGCAGAAAAACAGTAATTACTACTGAGCGATGCCAAGGAATGTACTCTATATGCCAAGCTGCAGCTGGGACAGTTTAAGATCACACGAAAACACAGTTGAAAGATAGGCCCTATATTGAAACTGTTGACCCTTTCATGATTTCACCTGTTTGCTAAAGATGTCACGAGAAGTTACCGTACTTTGCTTATGAATCTGCAAAATAACCATGCTGCTTCATGTGCTCACCATTGTAGTAAGGAAGAGAAAAAGGAGTTCTCATATCTAAGTCTCAGGTCACCTTCCATCTTAACACTTTCTGAATTCCAAATGAAAAGATTTTCATTCAACCTTTATTTTTCTTGATAATTACAAAGAAATGTCTTAAAAAAACCAAAGTGGTGAAAACGTGAAGGATTACCCAAGATATCAGAAGTCTCATACCTAATATTTATGAACAGAAAAAAACATTGAGGTTTGTATTGATATTATCAAGGGTTAATATGGTATTTTTTAGATTCTAAGAGGAACTGATTACTAAGGAATTTTGATGTGAGAGCTTACCATTTTTCTTTATTTGTTTTTACTTTGTATTATGGAAATTTTCAAACTACACAAAGTAGAGAAAATAGTACAATGCACTGTCATGAGTCAGTTCAAAAATTAGCAATCCTAATTAAGCGAGTCAGAATCTCTCATTGCCACTCCTTGCCTCTGCTGGATTGTTTTAAAAGCAAATCTCAGCTTGATCAGGTGGTGGCCAGTGGATAGAGCGTTGGACTGGGATGTGGAGGACCCAGGTTCGAGATCCCACGGTTGTCAACTTGAGTAAAAGCTCATCTGGTTTGAGCAAGGCTCACCAGCTTGAGCCCAAGGTCGCTGGCTCGAGCAAGGGGTCACTCAGTCTGCTGTAGCCCTCCACCCCTGCCCCTCCCCCCCGTCAAAGCACATATCAGAAATCAATCAATGAACTAAGGAGCCACAACAAAGAATTGATGTTTCTCATCTCTCTCCCTTCCTGTCTGCCTGTCCCTATCTGTCCTTCTCTCTGACTCTCTGTCTCTGCCTAAATAAATAAATAAATAAATAAATGCAAATCTTAGCCTGACCAGGTGGTGGCATTGGCCTGGGATGCAGAGGACCCAGGTTCAAAACCCCGAGGTCACCGGCTTGAGCCTGTGCTCATCTGGCTTGAGTGCTGATTCACCAGCTTGAGCCTAGGGTCACCGGCTTGAGAGTGGGATCATAGACAAGACCCCATGGTCACTGGCGTGAAGTCCATGGTCGCTGGTGAGAGCTCTTCAGTCAAGGTACATATGAGAAAGCAATCAATGAACAACTAAGGTAGCACAACTATGAGGTGATGTTTCTCGTCTCTCTCCATTCCTGTCAGTCCCTCTCTCTCTCGCAAAAAAAAAAAAAAAAAAAAATCTCAGCTATCATATCTGAGATAAGGGGGACTAAAAGGCCTCCAAAGATATATTACTAATTCCCTGATGCTATGAATATAAACTTATATGGCGAAAGATGTGACTGTAACAGGATCTTAAGAAGAAATTTACATTGGGTTATCCAAGTAGGCCTAACTGCAACCATATGTATCCTATGAGAGGTAGAGGGAGATCTGTCACAGACCCATGCCAAGGAGAAGGCGAGTTGAGACTGAGTAAGGAGAGGCAGCGGCAACAAACAACAGCTACCAGAAGCTGAAAGAGACAAGTATTCGCCCCTAGAATCTCAGAGGAGGCATGGCCCTGTCTACACTTTGATTGCAGAAGTATGGGAGAACAAATTTCTATTGTTTAATTCACCCAGCCTGTGGCAATTTATTAAGGTCACCAAGGGAAACAAATATAGTATAACATAATCTGAAAAAAATACAGTATATAACTTTAAGAAATAAGTTTTTCTAAAACAATACTTCTCATTCCTTATTTTAAAAGTTCTTTTATTGACCTAATATCCAATCAGAGTTTAAATTTTCCCAAAAATGTCTCATAATTTTATATCTATAATTTATAACTTTATAGTTGATTTATCCAAATCAATATCCAAACACTGTTGATGTATATATTAAGTCTCTTAGTAATACTATTTCTTGCCTCTTTGTTTTTCTTGCCATTTATTTATTAAGCAAACTGAGTGTTTTGCCCTACAGAAATTTGTACATTCTGGATTTGGTTAATTACATCTCCATTGTTTAACATGCTTCTCTTTCTCCCCTGCTTCTTATAAACAAGTAGCTACATCTAAAGGCTCAATCAGGATCAGAATCACATTTTTTCGGCAAGAAACTTGACAGGTAGTTTTGTATATATCCTAGAGCAACAAATTAGAAGGCATGTAGTACCTACTTCTCTTTCTGTGATGTTAAGATTGATCAGTGTGTTCAGGGGTTATTAGACTAAACCATCAGTTGTAAAGTTCCCCATCAGCCTTTGACCTAGTAGTTTTAGCAGCCGTTGATGATTATTCCCTAGACCTGTTATTTCATTTGAGGTAATAAAATGGGAATATTTTACTTATATCATTCCTTCTACATTTATTAGCTGGAATTCTTCTAAAAACAAGATTTTGTCCTAACCATCTACTTGGTTTCTCTGAAATACCTTTCCCGTAAAAAAGAAAAAAACTGTAAGACAAATACGTGATAATATCTAATTTTTATAGAGGTGCCAGGACGGACATCTGTCTTTTGAATACAAAGACCACCTTGTCTATGCTCAGTGAGTGTAACTTCTCAAGTGCACTCAACTTAGTCCTCAAGTTACTAATTCAAATACTCGGCCTACAATGCAGAACCTATTTTTAAAGAATAAAAGCCAAGATTCAACATAAGTACGTCAATTTGATGTCAGTTCTTAGGATTTAGGCCCTTATCAGATCCGTCCAAACTCCTTGACCAACCACTCCAAACCGGTCATTCTGAGTCTATCTTGTCTTATTTCACAAATACAAACCAACTTCTCATTCCAGATGGTGCCTTTGGGTGAGTGTTCAACGCACCTGCCTCTCTCCACGCACCTGCCTCTCTCCTTGCAAGCAGCTAAGTACACCTCTCCACAGGAGTGAATACATCTCCTGCTCCTGCTGTCTGGCATGCCTCCTTTTGTCTGAGGAAAACCCAATCCTTCCTTTAAGAAACTGTTCCTCTTCTCCACCCTACAAATTTCTAGACAGGGTTATTAGCCCCTGGCCACAAGTACAGGGATGTCACCCAAGTGAGGCCAACCAGAGCCGTTCCAGGGATTTTGAGATTTAGACTAAGGGAAGGGATCACGACCTCTTTCTGGGTGGTCCTTGGCTGCTGGCAGCCACACAGAGGAAGCTGACAGAAAAGCTGAGCTTGGAGACAGACACTCTTGGTGGTACAGAAGTTTTCAGTTTGGGCTTCCTTGAGACTCACCTCACTTCTTGGTCATGTAAGCCAATAAACAGCCCTCTACACAGATTAACTGCAATAATTTATAATCAGAAGATACAACTTATGCCTGACCAGGTAGTGGCGCAGTGAATAGAGTGTCGGACTGGGATGTGGAGGACCCAGGTTCGAGACCCTGAGGTTGCCAGCTTGAGCGCGGGCTCATCTGGTTTGAACAAAAAGCCCACCAGCTTGAATCCAAGGTCGCTGGCTTGAGCAAAGGGTTACTCGGTCTGCTAAAGGCCCGCAGTCAAGGCACATATGAGAAAGTAATCAATGAACAACTAAGGTGTCACAACAAAAAACTGATGATTGGTGATTCTCATCTCTCTCCGTTCCTGTCTGTCTGTCCCTATCTATCCCTCTCTCTGACTCTCTCTCCCTGTTCCTGTAAAAAAAAAAAAAAGAGGATACAACTTATGACACAATCTCAACCATAATTCTTGAAGACAATGACCACAGTGGCATCTACTTTTCCAGTTTCTTACACTTACTACCTGTATAGGTAACACTTCATCACATACTGTCCTGACTTTTTGTGTGTCAAATACCTATCTGTTACCATCTTTTGTGGCCTTGCAGACATATATTTACCACACTTTCTGAAAGCCCTCCATCGGCCCCTAGGAAAGTGGTAACAGAGCCTCAGTACATGAATAACAATTACCATGGAGTATCCCTCTCATGTAAAACATTTCACATTTGTTATTTTATTTAATCCTCACAGAAACTCCCTGGGGTGGCCATTAGTATCTCCACTTTAAGATAAGGAAGCTAAGGTCCATCAAAGAAAATTATTTTCCCAAAGCCACAAATTTATAAATGGTAGAGCAGGGATCTGATCCCGAGTTCATCCAAATTTCATCCTCTTTTCACTATGCCCAGTTTGCCCCCCACAATAATAAATACTTGCTAATTAACTTCCCAGAGAGAAAAACTGATCCAAGACCTCGATTTAACCCCTGACTTTGCACTAATCTCAAAGTGAATGTTCCTCCATCATTAAAAATAATATTAACATGTTAATATTAATAAAGGAGCTATATGGAAATAAAATCTTGAAAAAAGTTATAATACAATTTCTCCAAAACTGCTACTGGCAACCTAAAGACTAAAATGCTAGCATTTCTCTTAAAGCAATAGGTAAAAGGGATGAATATTTAAGACCACTCTGTCAGAACAAGTTGTATACAACTCCCCTGGCAGTCATATTTCAAAACAGCAAAAAGAGGTTTGTGAGTATCTGTCAACGTGTGACACGCCTACAGCTCTCTGATGGCTCAGAGGAGTATTCCTGTGTCGTTATTAGACACTAATACTTACTGAGCACTCCCATGGCTTAGAGGCAAGAACGGAAGGCCTTTAGGAAGAAAATGGTTCTGTCTTCATAGTTTAACAAGGAGAGAGGCCAGCAGGACAGGAATGGCAATTTACAGGTAGAAGACCCGAAAGTCACCCGTTCTCATTTCTACATGAATTACATCCTTCAGCCACCCTTCCCATTTCCACCCTTGTAGCTCCAATTCCTGCTGTACAGGTCTACAAGGAGCACCTGCTAGTAAATTAAATTGGAGGCAACAACAGTTGTTCAACATCCAGCTGAATAACTTCCATTGAAGTGTCCCATAAATGCACATTACTGGCTAGCTCTTTTTTCTCCTTTCTCATTTTTATCACTTTACCTGAGGCCCTTATACCACACAGACACTCTTCTGAGGAATAAAATGATTGATCCCAGGTAGCCAGGAGATGCCAAAGAGGCACAATCCTTATATATAATTTGGCAACAGCAAAGCAAAGAATAGTGTATGCTTAGCACATAATGAAGAATGGTTGCTTCCCTGGTGGGACAAGATTTTGCCAACTTGCATACTTTGGTGAACAGCAGGCCTAAAAAATACATTGCTGTCACAGACTCAAGAATACCTCAAATGAGATCGTATATGTGAAAGTGCTCTGTAAACTATGAACAGCCAAGGGGTTGTACATTCCTTCTGTTACTGATATGGCTATTACAAAGGCACAGACCTGGGGAACAGGTGGTTGTACGGTTTGATAGAATTAATGAGCTCTGGATAGAAGTGACCTTCAGTAAAAAGAAGGTAAAAAAGAAAGAAGGTCCTTTCAGAGGACACAGCAGAAAGACTAGACAACCCAAAAGATATGGAGGGTAAAGGTCTCCAAGTTAGCCAACTCCCACTCAGTTCAACAAATACTTATTGAATGTCAGGCTGGGTTCAAATGTTGGGATATGTAGTCAAAGATAGCAATACTAATATAGCCAAAGAGCCCAGCCCTTCATGGAGCTTTATATCTTTACTCCGGGATACAATCAATAAACAACACGGCTAATAAAGAAGTGCAGTATGTTAGAAGATAAATGCAGGAGGGTAAGGAGGATGCAGAGTGCAGGGTCGAGGGTTTGCAATACTTTGAGCTTCAAAGATAAGCTGAGGAACAGAATGAGGTCAGATATCCACTGATGGTCCTCAAAAACTTCATTCTATTACAGGAAAATCATATCGTGCTTGAATGAAATTTGCATAAATTCTTGACAAATCCAAATGGCTCAGAAACATGTAGCTCATTTTCTGTACTTCTTCCCCTTCACCCCCATTCAAAATTATTGACACAAATGTGCTACATAGCACATTTACAGAGGGAGAGACAAAAAGACTGAGCCAGCGGCTGAGCAAAGGGAATTGCAAGAGATAAGAGCAAAGCAGACGACAGCAAAAATAGTTGCAAACTAGTACCTTGGGAAAGGGCTAACTCAACGGGACTTAAAATATGACTCAATTTTTTTTCCTTAGGAAAAGTTGGCTCTAGGTCAAGGATGATATATAGTTTTCATCTCTAGTAACAACCCCAAACAACCAGCAGAGTCTCTCTGGAGTACTGCATTAAAAAAGAGTTCTAGGCCCTGTGGGAAATGAATTAGAGCAGTGGTTCTTAACCTTTTTTGAGGTACGGAACCCACCAATTTTATATGCGCATTCATCGAACCCTTCTTTAGTGATAAATAAAATATGTATTTTTTTCCAAATTCAAGACATAGGTATATGTTTTTTTACTGGTGCACAAAATGAGCCATGCATGAACATCACCTTGCTCAAAGAACAAAACCAACAAAGTGCATGAACTCACAACAAATTACGGTATTACTTTATTCTGGCCTCTGCGGCAGAGGCTTCTCTAAACCCCTGAGACCGACTCATCGAACCCCTAGGGTTCGATAGAACCCAAGTTAAGAACCACTGAATTAGACATTTCTTCCACAGGCTCAAGATGGGGGAATGTGGGCATGCAAGCCTTATATTTACCTTTCCATTCCTAAGTAGATCTTAGTGCTTTAAAATGTGAGTGTGTTTGTGTGTCCATGTATGATATATATATATATATATATGTATATATATATATGATATACCTATATTTTGTTTATATGATACACCTGTATTTTATATATATATATGATATACATTTTTATATACAATATATCCGTAAACATTCACTAGCTGCCTACTACTAAGTATAAGGCAGCACCAAGAACAATGGAGGATTTGGAAATACAGATTTTGGTCTGGGTCCTAAAGGAGTTTATTATCTAGTTGGGAAAAAGGACAAATGTATAAAAGATAACATTAGAAGGCAGCAAATGACTAAGTTTCTAAAATTTCAGAACAGAGATTCAGCCAACAGGAAAAGACATACAAGAAAGGCTTATGGGAGGACACTGCATCTAAGCTGGGCTCTGAAGAATGCACATCACTCTGAAGAATGCACATCACTGAAGTAACTAGAAGGAGGAAGGATTAGTCCCAGCAGAAATGGAGATAAAGAAATAGGTAGGGAGTGGCTCAGGAACAAGGAACAGCCAGGAAGGAAGCCAGGGCAGAGGATATGCGCAGGGCAGCAGGTCACGGATGCCTCAAGTATTACTCAGGGTTCTCCAGGGAAACAGAACCAATAGGATATATATTGTACATAAAGGAGAAAGAGACAAGAGACAGAGACAGAGAAACAGGGAGAATGATTTGTTTGTTATAAGGAATTGGCTCATGCAATTATGGAGGCTGAGACATCCCAACATCTGCAGTTAGCAAGCAGAGAAGCAGGAGAGCCTATTGTATAGTTCACGATCAAGTCCAAGTTTGAGTCCAAAGACAGAGAAGAACGATGTCTTAGCTCAAACACAGTCAGGCAAAGAAAGCAAATTCTCCCTTACTCAGCCTTTTTGTTCAATTCAGGTCTTCAGCAGACTGCAGGAGGCCCACCCACAATGGGAAAGGCAATCTGCTTCATTCAGTCTACAGATTCAAATGTTAATCTTAACCTGACACACCCAGAGTAATGTTGACCAAATATTTGGGCACTCCGTGGCCCAGTCAAATTGGCACATAAAATGAGTCAGTCATTGAGTCATTACCCGGTAGGCAACAAGGATCATGATCAGCACCATGGGCAAAGCTGTACTTTATAAAATCAAACTGTCTATGGCATAAAATGGATTAGAGAAATAAAAACTAGGACCAGAAATAAGATTTAAAAAATTATAATTGCCCATATGATAATAAGAGACAGAACATTGACAAACATGTATAGAATTCTATTCTATATAAAGGTATTCTGCTAGATGATTAAGATGCAGTTACTCTTGTCATTCTATAGTTTAATGTGATGTCAGGATCCAAATGTAGACCTACCCAGCAAGAACTGGAGAAGCAAGCCTAGAATTACAGAAATCAGCAATGAGGAATGAGGATGCAGATTTAGAGATTACCCATAAAGGGAAGAGAGCTATGTTGAGAGTTGGCTCCCGACACACCTATACCAACAAGCTCGCAGGACAGCAGGTTGAGTCAGTCTGACTTGTGTCAGGAAGCCTCACCAAACCTACTAATTGTGTGATTCGCTGTGAAGAAATGACCACTCCTCAGTGACAAACTAACCCTAAAACATCACCAAGAGGTAAGATTACTTTAAGAGAAAAGGAAGGGAGCAACAAAACTGGTCTACAGACACGGAAACACAAGGTACAAGCTAATTCGTCTATAGCAACTCCACAGTCTACTTTTCAAACAGGACATGCAAGGTTCTAAAGAGTAACACAGTGGAAAAGTGCCTGGAAGAAATGCAAATAAGGTCAAGCTTAATCAAGCTGATAAGAAATTAGCATCAACCATTAACTTTTAATACAACTCAGGTAAAGAGCAGGTAGTTTGATGTTTCCTGAAGCAAACCAAGGTCAATGAAGGTTCTATTTTCAGATTTTTCATGTGTGTTTAAACTACTACATCTTGCTTAAAATAAACAAAAATGTAAACATTTTGTAACATATACAATGTTATGAGAGATTTAAAATATTGAACTTATTAAAAAAGTGACTTCATGTTAGAGAATAGGCAGTAATCAAGAACACTACATTAGACAGTTGCATCTTCCCATGAAAATATGAGTATATGCGAATGATAGTTTCCCCTACCCTAAGGAACTGTTTTACTGGAAAAATGTATTACACAAAAAATATCAATAAACATTTTTCCTAATAAATATAGACAGACATAATTTCATTTGGAGAATACACAAAGTATTCATGCTAAGTGTCTTTCTGAGATCATACATTTTAAATATAGCTTATATCACTATATACTTATACATAAACAAATATATGTGTATATAGATTAATATTTTTTGTATATTCATTCTGATATATTACAAAAAAATCAACTTAAGATGGATAAATTTCAAATACAAGTTCCATAAACAAACAAAACTAAAGATACTAATTTTGAAGAATGAAACATAATCCTTTAATTGAATGGTTATGAATAAAGCTTAGACTCAATGAAAATACTAATCATCTCTCTAAGATGGTCAATAAAAACTCTGCCACACGCCTGACCTGCAGTGGCGCAGTGGACAGAGCATCAATCTGGAACACTGAGGTCGCCGGTTCAAAACCCTGGGCTTGCCCAGTCAAGGCATATATGGGAGTTGATGCTTCCTGCTCCTCCCCCTTCTCTCTCTCTCTCTCTTTCCTCTGCAAAACGAATAAATAAAATCTTTAAAAAAAAAAAAAAAAAAAAACTTTGCCACAGGAATTCCTGAAATGTTCCTGTTTCAATGAGCCTGAGTCATGAAATTTAGCCCCGGTATCTTATTTCATGTTTTCCACACACAGCAGAGTGAAATCCGTGCCTGGCACTTTCTACAAGCCAAAAGATCTTAAAATGTACCCATTACCAATATTTCAGCGGAGGTAAACTTAAAAAATACAAGAGGAGGAACTAAAATACAATCATTCTGCAAAGCTTAGTGGATTCTCTGAACTCCTTATTGGCATGTCCTAGAATAATGTTAAGAAAATTAAAAAAAAATAAAAGAAAACTATGCTCCACAAAAGCTAATTAGCAGCTCGTCCAATAACTGCAGAGTATTTTTATAGCTGTTACCAATTACTACCTTCTCTTGGGGAAGAAAATTTAAGCCATAAGAACCCAAAATGTGAAGAAGTGAGGTGAGTGAGCCCTACCTAAAAGCTCAGACCCTTTGACTACTATGGCCTCCTGTTTCAGTGTCTGGACATGTAGTAATGATTTCTATCTTCAGTCTTATACATTCAGAAAAGGTAATATATTTTTAATTGGAGAAAGTATATATTAGAAAATTTTAATTTTTTCATATCCCAGACTTTCCTACAGTAAACACTCACACAAGTATACTTGAAAGATACTTTCCAAAGCACTGTTTTTAGTATGGAGAAATGAAAAGCAACCCAAACTTCCAACAATAGGAAACTGTGTAAATGACCTGTGATGCGATACTATACTGCCAGGATGCTCCATATAGAGTATTGTCATGGAAACATTTTCAAGATATATTAAGTGAAAAACAAAAACCAGCCTGACCTGTGGTGGTACAGCGGATAGCGTGTTGACCTGGAACGCTGAGGTCACCAGTTTTAAATCCTGGGCTTGCCTGGTCAGGGCGCACACAACAAGAAACAAGCAAGCAGTAAATAACTAAATTGAAGCAACTATACTTCTTGCTACCCACCTGTCTCTCCTCTCTCTGTAAAAATCAATAAATAAAATATTTTAAAAAATTGAAATTTGTTTAGTGTTACCCCAGTTGTTATTAATAATCACAATAACAGTAAATATATGATAATGTACGGAGAAATTTTGGGGAGAAAAATATACCTATTTATAGCAGTTTCTCCAAAATATAAGATTACAATGTACTTTAATTTTCAAAATTACATATTTCTGTACGTTTGAATGTTGAATAATATATATTGTATGTATAATCAGAAAAAAGTTTAAAATTTTTAATTTTTTTATTTATTCATTTTAGAGAAAGAGAGAGAGAGAGAAAAGGGGGGAGGAGCAGGAAATATCAACTACCGTATGTGCCTTGATCAGGCAAATCCCGGGTTTTGAACCAGCAACCTCAATGTTCCAGGTCAGCACTTTTTCCACTGCGCCACCACAGGTCAGGTCAAAATAAAGTTTTAAGTTAGTGATACAAGTAGAATGGAAGTAGAGAAAATCTTATAAAGAAAGAAAAATTAGGGTGTTAAAACTTTAATATAATAGCTCTAAAAGGTCATCAGTCTGTACCCATCTTTTGGAAGACAGCTATATCCTTATTCTCAGAATTCAAAATTAAACAACATATAGATATTGGAAAAGGCCCCTCAGCATCTTCTTGAGAGTCATAGCCTCAAAAGTTTCACCCAAATTCCAGGATTTACCAAATTCAACTGAGCAACACTGTCAGTTCCTATAAAGTTGCATACAAACTGCCTAATTCCAAATTAAAGTTATTACAGAATTAACCAAGAAATTACAGAGTCTGCAGACTCTAAAGATATTTGAAACATTTTTTGTAATGGAAATACGAAGAATTAGAGAACCTATTTTTGAGTCCACAGTCATGTAACCTGTTTAAACATTGTAATAGATAGAAGAGAGAATTACCTACAAAGGTAATTGAGGAATTACAAACCTGGGAAAATTTTCTGACTGGCTGGGGAGGGGTGTGAACTTGTGCTGGGAAAGGTTATTTATACAGCCATGGGTCCTTGACAAAACTTTTACACTCCTGTACCTCAATTTCCTCACCTGCAAAATCAAAGATCTAGGAATAAACAATACCTGATCCCTTCCAGCTCTAAAATTCTGAAAACAGGCCTTTATTCTGGCCATGCCAAAGGATTTTTTTAAAAAAAGACTACGCATGTAAATAATATAAAATATAAAGTTATAAGGTACTACCCAAAAAGAGCAGACGCCTGCCTGGCTTCCCTTCAATCCTGCGTTCCATTTTCCAAAAGAAGTTCCTTAACTCTTCGAGATGTTTCTTTTATTATTATTTTTTTTTTTTTTTTTTTTTCACAGAGAGAGAGAGAGTCAGAGAGAGGGATAGATAGGGACAAACAGACAGGCAGACAGAAACGGAGAGAGTCATTTTGCCGTTGCGACAGTTGCCACATCTTAGTTGTTCATTGATTGCTTTCTCACATGTGCGTTGACCGTGGGCCTTCAGCAGACCGAGCCACCCCTTGCTGGAGCCAGCGACCTTGGGTCCAAACTGGCGAGCTGTTTACTCTAGCCAGATGAGCCCGCACTCAAGCTGGCGGCCTCGGGGTCTCGAACCTGGGTCTTCCACATCCCAGTCCGACGCTCTATCCACTGCCCCACCGCCTGGTCAGGCTCGAGATGTTTCTTCTAGTAATTAATCCATATTTGTAAATTACACACTCAACATGGCTATGTCCTGATTTTTTTTTCAAGTTTAGACATTACCAAAAGCTCGATAGTCCATCTGTTAGGGGCATGTATTCACCCACCTTACCCACCTCTACAAGTACAGCCACACTGTTGACGTGCAAAATATACAAATATTACACACACCGGTAGATATGTATAATCTTGTCTCCAATTATGGACAATCTTTTTAATAAGAAATAAGATCCCATTTCATATTCAAACACTTCACAAAATGTAGCAGAGAAAAAATTTTAAACGCGGCCTTATCTAAATCAGAAATCCTGAATTCAAGCCTGAGTCCACCACACACAGGAGCCAAGTACATACCTAAAAGTTCCTTATTTTCTCTGAATCTCACCTGTTTCCCTCTTGCATAGTCTGAACCTAACAGCACCCACTACAAAATGGTTAAATCACAAAGCAGAGATATTGCGCATGTCAAAGCACTTTGTTAATCACAAAGCACTACAGAAATGTTATTTTCTGTTATTGTCTTTACTAAGCAATCTCCATAAGTGAAGTCCCTGAAGTTACTGATCACTCTTGGACACTGTTCCCCTACCTAGGCTAAAAACTAAGAGTTGGAAGCAGCCAGGAGTCAGAGTGAAGGAGATGTAAATTGTGTTCCAAGGTAAGAATCTGAGGGTCCAGGTCTTTAAACGGTCTAGGTCTAGCCCTATAAGACAAATGTACACAGAATAAAAATCGAGCATCTAAGCAGGGACCCGAGAGAGTAATTTTCTTCGGTATTTGCAGAGAGGGAGCTTTCTTATGAAATTTTCTCCTTAAATGTAATATAAGAACATAATTTCACAATGAACAACTGAAGTGAAGCAGCTATGAGTTGATGCTTCTCACTCTCCCTGTCTCTCTAGTTCTCTTTCAAAAGTCAATTAAAGAAATATTTTTAGCGTGACCAGGCAGTGGCACAGTGATTCGAGTGTCAGATTGAGATGTGGAGGACCCAGTTTCGAAACTCGGAGGTTGCTGGCTTGAGCACAGGCTCACCAGCTTGAGCATAGGGTCACTGGCTTGAGAAAGGGGTCACTCGCTCTGCTGTAGCCCACACAGTCAAGGCACATGTGAGAAAGCAATCAATGAACAAATAAGGAGACTAAAGAGCCACAACGAAAACTGATGCTTCTCATCTCTCTTCCTTTCTGTCTGTCTGTCCCTATCTGTTCCTCTCTCTGTCTCTCTCTGTCTGTCTCTCTCTCTGTGTCTCTGTCACAAAAAATAATGTTTTTTAAAGAACATAATTTAAAAAGTCACTCCTTAGGCAACTCCTATTTGTCTCTTCTAACATGTACCTCTACAACTCTAAATACTTTATTTGTACATCTGCTTCTTCATTTGTAGATAGTATCTACTACTGAATTGCTACAATGGTAGAGAGAACTCTGCAGAGAAAGTGTTTTGAACCAAACTTGAGACTTTATCATGAACTGTCCAGCAATGCATTACTGACTCTGTTGTTAAACAGTCCTCTTTCATTTCTAGTCTTCAAAGGCCTACATGAAAAACGTTACAATCTATGGAGTCTCTGCGTAGAGGCGAGAAAGCTATTCTAAATTCCCCCTGCAAGAAGTTCACTGATGCTTGGTTTCTCTTGCCTTTCCACTCATGCCACACAGCTTAATCCTGTTCCAAAAGTTATAGGACAAATGGGAACCCAAGCTTAATTTATTTCAAGACAAGTATGGACACAATTCTTATGAGCTCTGTGGAAAGGGAGAGCTGCAGCTCAAAGAAACCAACCTGTAATTACCTGAAAAGTTATCTAAAGCCAACAATATGCTGGATTAAAGAATAAATTTATGGTCTGAATCTCCTGCTCAAGTCTGCCCCAAGAAGACCACCATAGTCCTTCAAACGTGGACTTCAGCTCTAGTACAGTAGGTTTGGGCAACTTCAGGGACAACATCCTGTCTAGTGCCAGATGTACAATGAATATGAGGGTCAGGCAGGTGACCCTGCCAAGCTGGCAAGATACACGAAGGAAAGAAAATCTTTCCCCTCATTAACCAACAGGATAAAGGTGATTAAGCAGGAATTATTCTTCAATGACCTACATAATTTTATCAGGGCCGGTGTGCTATTAGCATAGAGCAGCTGACTTCCTAATGAGGTGGATTTTTAACATTTTTATTGATTTTAGAGAGAGAGGATGGCCAGGGAGAAGAAGGGGGAGGAAGAAGGAGGAGAGAGAAAGAAAGAGAGGGGAGAAAGAGAGAGAAAGAAAGAGAGGGGAGAAAGAGAGAGAAAGAAACATCAATCTGTTGTTCTACTTAAATTTTATGCATTCGTTGGTTGACTGTTGTGTGTGCCCTGACCTGGATCCAACTGCAATCTTGGCCTATCAGGACAACACTCCAACCAACTGAGCTACCTGGCTAAGGTCTAATGAGATGAATTTGACACCAGGACCTTTTCAGAGAAATCAGGGAGTAGTTTGAATTTACAGGGAAGGAACAACTGGTACACATCGTTTACTCCTCCTCCTCAGGTCTCTCTCTGCTCTGTTTGGGACTCTTTCCCCCCACGTGGAATATTCCCCTGTCCTGCCCTGGATGGCTGAGGCTGCAGCACCTCCTGAATGGTGGAGCCGGGATGTGCTAAGAACAGATGAATCCAGGTGGGTGGAATAGAGCTAGGCTAGTTCATCAGAGCTGCTCACTTGACCCCAAGGCCCCTAGCAAACACAGCTACTTACTGCTGCCACCAACACCTCGCTCTGGCCTGGCTTGAAATAGGACAGCCTCCAGTTCCACTCCCTAGCAGAAGTGGGGTTAACAAGGGAGCTTTGTTGAGGTCGAGGTGGGAGGCGGGACAAGGACACACGGGCGCGCGCACACACACATTGCAATGTCAACAACCACAACTTGAACAAAATTGCACTTGAGAACTTATGAAATCGAGCAACAGCCGCCAAACAAGTAAGTCCTTACACCAGTGAAGTGCTGCAGATCTCAGAGAGGTGCAGCCACTGTCTATGTGTAAGCGAGGAGGCTAGGAGAGAAAAACTGAGCCCCAGACCTCCTCACGTTAGCCTGTGCCTCCCGTAGAACCCATCTCTCTGGCCCCAGAGACCAAGGAAAAGGGTGAAGGGCGCTGATGACATCTTTCTCCGGCAAAACTAGCTGGCTCTCTTCCCCGGGGGGTTATCACTGAGTAACACCCAGTCCCACAGCTCTGGGAGCCACCTCCTCCCCGCAGTGACTTGGCCGACACAGCGATCTTGTTAGGGATATTCCCATTGGTTCCCCACCATCGCCACCCCAATACCCGTTTCTCCGGGCCAGCGTGGGGAGAAAGAAAGGGTTACTTCTGCTCTACCCCCCTCCCTGAACCCTCTAAAATAAAAGAAGCCCTCAAGTGCAAATCTCGCAGCAGCACGCCACGTACCTGTCTCCCTGGCTATGGCTCCTCCTCCCCGCGCGCTGCGGGACCTGCCCGGCAAGCGTCCCGGGACAGTCCAGAAAGTTTGCGCCTGGCTTGCAGGAGTGGGAGCGGCCACCCACGCGAAGTGGCGCGAGGAGGGGAAACCCGCTGCACCCCCGAGATCTCGCAGGTCTCTGTCCCGCTTCTCCCCGCCTGACTTCAAGTCAACGGCAGGGCTGGGGGAAGAAAGCAGGAGCTGGAGAAGATCTGAAGGCAACTTTTCCACGGATCACCAGCCAGTGGCCACGCGGGACCCAGATTCGCCCCCGTCTCCCTCCCCTCCACACCCAGGGGAGGGGAGGGACCGGGTCAGGGCGGGGCCCAACCTGCCACTCCGGACTGGGAGCCCGCCAGCCCCGCCTCTGCCTCCCCCTCCAACCCTAGCAGAGCGGCGCCAGGTGCCTGTTTCCAAGGTGAAGGGGGAGGAGCCTCTATGAGAAAGTTTCCACTGAAACTTACACCTCTGCGGAATGGAGGACAGCTCGCCCTTCGCGGGACCCACACTCCTTCGCTTGCTTGCACACACTCACCCCCACACACACAGGTGGTAGTCAAACCCTCCGCACGTCACGGGCATTTGAGATGTCTGACTGCCCAAAGGTTCGACCGCAACTCCTGGCACCCTCTTCCCACTCCTGTTTCATTTCGCCCTCACCCCACCCTGTGGTTTGAATTATAAAATGCTAATAAAATCCCAAGAGAGCTGAGTCAAGTGATGGAAACGTTCGCTTGTTGTTCTCTGGGCAGACTCCCTGAAGTGGGCAGGGCGAGCGTGGGTCTCCGCACACGCACGCGTTACTGCTGGGAGGAGAGGGAGGCCCGGGCTGCTGTTCTGTTTTGTTTTTGAAGGGGGGGGGGTCGGTGTTATTTATCGGAGCTGTTTATGAGTACTACGTGTGCGTGTCACGCCGTACGCGAGCACCCCCAAAGTGTGTGTTCTTTAATTTGAACTGCTATGCAGAAGAAAGAAAACAAAAACTTACAGAACTCAGGTCTCCCTGGAAGATGGGAAACAGGTTAGGAAAATGATTTCACTACGGCTAGTTAGTGGTGGTGGTGGTGGCTCTGCTCCTTGTCTCAATATCCTTCCCAGAGCCCAGACGTCAGAGCCTGGCCCCTGAGTGTGCCGCCTGCCCTGCACCGGACACTCAGAGCAGTGCCCACTGCCACCTCCACTCCCCTCTCCTCTGTCTCCCATTTCCCCTGCGTGTTTGGGCAGCGAAGTCAAAGCTTTGCTTTCTGGACATTAAGTCCAGGAAGAGGAATCAAATTCTTGGTTGGAGGCCCTCTTGGCATTTTCAGAGCCCTGCGGCTGGTGTGGCTGAAACCTGAGGTGAGCCACAGTCTGGGCAGGCTGGGTATGCTTGCAAAGGCGGATGTGAAGGTCTTCCCGCCGCAGCAGCATCCTGCTGGCTGGCGCCTCACCAAACTCCCCCGTGCAGGAAGTCCCGTCCTCCCTTCGTTCTCCAGGACTGGCATCCAGAGAGAACCAAAATCAGGTGTACAGATTATATCAAACTCTCTCTTGCAACCATGGTGATGAAATGATGCAAATTTCACATTTCCTTAAGCTGCCTACTACCACTGATGTGCTTGCGCACGAATGGTTCTTATGACTCGCCAACCTTTCACCTACAAGTGCAGACAAATGGTTCCTAAGGAAAAACTGGGAAGAACAGGGGAGATAGAAATAAGAGTGGAAGCCAGGAAGTTCTGCACAGCAGGTCACCCTGTCCAGCCCTAACAATAGGAATGTGGGAGAATTATTTATTTATTCAACCAATATTTATTTGAGTGCTTTATGCATGCCAGGCATTCTTCTAGAGGTGGTACCTTAGTTGTTCATTGATTGCTTTCTCATATGTGCCTTGATGGGTGGAGAGATGGTGGTGGCTACAGCTGAGCCAGTGACCCCTTGCTCAAGCCAGTGACCTTGTGCTTCAATACAACAACCATCAGGTCATATCTATGATCTCATGCTCTAGCCAGAGACCCTGCGCTCAAGCCCACAACCTTGGGATCTCAAACTTGGGTCCTCCGCATCCCACCCAGTCCAATGCTCTATCCACTGCACCACCATCTGGTCAGGCAAGATCTCTTCTAAATAAGGTGATTAAGGAAAGCCTCTGAAGCAGGTGACATTTCAGCAAAGACCTGAAGGAGATAAAGGAGTAAGATGCCTGGGCAAACAAACTTTGAGGCAGAGAGCAAGTACAAAGTCCTGAGACCAGGCTGTGAGAGTGGAGAAGATGAAGTTGGAGAAGTTAAGAGATGTGGGTGACTCAGATTGGGTGAGGATTTCCCTCTGACTTGAGAGTCCTTGGAGGATTTGAGGAGGAAAAGAAAAAAGAAAAAAAATGTGGTGGCACAGTACATCAAGCATCAACCTGGAACGTTGAGGTCGCTGGTTCAAAACCCTGGGCTTGCCCAGTCAAGGCACATATGGGAGTTGATGCTTCCTGCTCCTTCCCCACTTCTCTCTCTTTCTCTCTCTCTCTATCTCCTCTAAAATGAATAAATAAATCAAAATAATTTATATTAAAAAAATGTGACCTCTTCTGACACATTGTGATAGCATCACTTTGACTGCTGGGTTGAGAATAGACATTAGGGGCTAATGGCTGAAGCAGAGACCAGTAAGAAGGCTACTGAAATCATTCAGGAGCAAGATGTGAGTGCCCTGGACCAGGGAGATGGATGTGGAGGTGATGAGCTGACAAGAATTCCTCACAGATTGGACGAGGAGTATGAAGGAAGGAAAACAAGGATGACGCTGAGGATGATGAAGGCCTGAGCAGCTGAAAGGATGAAACTACAACAAGGACGGAGAATACTTCTAAAGGAGAAGAATGGGAGTAAAATCAAGAAAGCCAACAGGAAGACAAGAAAGAAAGGACATAATTGAAATGTTCTTCATTATCTTAGCTTACAAACGGAAAAGAACAACACATACTTCATTTAGGATCTTTTAAGGATAACATGAATTAACGTAGTAACGTGTCTAGAACAGGCCCTGATACAGGACAGGCACTGAAGAATACCCATCACGCCCTCTGGGAGTGAAACAGTCATGGTCTCAGAGGAAACAAGTCTTAAGGAAAGGAAAGGAGAGGAAAAGATAGGACTGAAATGACAACAACAAATGAAGTCCAACAAAGGTGCCTAATGAAACCTATCTGTGATAGATAGCAGCTTCTCCTAAATTCTGCTTCCTCAAGGGGACAAATAAAGTGTCAGAGTAAAGGAGCCTACAATATGAAGTTTGTAATAAAGCAGGAAAAAATCCACAATATATGTATGTGTTAAAGAATTTTGGTTGCTAAGAAAAAATAGTCAAAGGAGATAAACAGAATTCTGTAAAAATACGAATGTTCTATGTTTATTTTAAAAGTCCAATCATATTTTTTAAAAGTCCAGTCATATTAATTAAACCTGGAATTAGAGGCAATTATTTTTAATTATAAATTCTGCAAGGATTAGAAAAAAAAATTATGCCTGTTGTTGGATGTTCGACAATATCATACCATGCTGAAGGAAATGTAAATTATAATCATTTTTAGCAACTTATATCTAAATCTTTAAAATGTACATACTTTTGAAACCAGACACTTTACTTCCAGGAATTTATTCTAATATTCAAATATTCTTTAAGAATTTATATATAAGAATGTCCAGTGCCTGATCTGTGGTAGAGCAGTAGGTAAGGTGTCAACCTGGAGTGCTGAGGTTGCTGGTTCAAGACCCTGGGCTTGCCTGGTCAGTGCACATATGGGAGTTGATGCTTCCTGCTCCTCCCACCTTCTTTCTCTCTCTCTCTCTCTCTCTCTCTCTCTCTCTCTCTCTCTGCTCTCTTCTCTCTAAACTGAATAAAATCATTTTAAAAAGTATTAAAAAAAATAATGTCCACTACAGTGTCATTTAAATGTAGTGAAAGTTAGAAATAGCCTTAGTATCCAACAAGACAGAAGTATAGTAAGCACTGTATGTTGTGATATAGCCATGTTATGATATTATAGGCAGATATATTTTTTAAATATTGTTGAATATATATTAAATGGAAACATATTCACAATATATTCCTGTATAAACCTACTATAAAATAGCATGTAAAGTAAGGTTCTCCTTTTAAAATGTTAATAATTATTATCTCCACACTAAGATGAGTTTGTTTTTATTCTCTTCTTTGTACTTTTCTCTGTTTCCAAGTTGTCTGCCATAAGCTAGTGTCCCATCCTCTTAGAAGTAGAATTTCTGGATGAGAGGCTATATATATAAGTTGATACTGCCAGTTTTCCAAAGTAGTTATACCAATTTACATTTCTACCAGCAATATATAAGAGTTCTAGTTTGGAGCAAAGCATTTTTAACAGTGTGCATCCCATAACTAGACACTGATTTGAACCTTACTGCTTTAGAAGTTTTAATACTGTAATTAAGAAGAAGTTAGAAATAAGTATCTTGGTTGTTCATGCATATGATAGTAAAATATCAACCTTTCTAAATTGTGCTTTACATTAATTTATCTCATTTCATTTATTTTTACCATCTTCAGCTGTTAATATGCAAAATGCCAAAGCACTGAAATTAGATTTCTTTTATGCAGAAACTGGAAAAGACTCCCTTCTCTCTTTTATCTCAATTCCCACTCATAGTCAGATTAAATCTAAATTTAAATTATCTTCTAAACTTGCTTCTCTTAAAAAGAGCTCAGAAATGAACAATGTATATCCTGTTAGAATATTAATCACCCTGTCAGAAAATTCTTCTAACAATTAAATTAATAAAAAGTCATTGCTTTTGAATGGTTGCATCTCCTATGATGATGTAAGGCTTATTTATTCTTAAAACTCTTCTCAAATCCAGCCATCTTTTTTTTTTTTTTTACAGGGACAGAGAGTCAGAGAGAGGGATAGACAGTGACAGACAGATAGGAACGAAGAGAGGTGAGAAGCATCAATCATTAGTATCTCGTTGCCCTTGTGACACCATAGTTGTTCATTGATTGCTTTCTCACAGGTGCCGTGACCACGGGCCTTCAGCAGAATGAGAAACCCCTTGCTGGAGCCAGCGACCTTGGGTCCAAGCTGATGAGCTTTTTGCTCAAGCCAGATGGGCCTGCGCTCAAGCTGGTGAGCTTGGGGTCTCGAACCTGGGTATTCCACATCCCAGTCGGGCGCTCTATCCGCTGCGCCACCACCTGGTCAGGTTCAAATCCAGCCATCTTTTCTAAAGTTAATAACTACAGCATGTTAAGAGCCCAGGCTCTGGAGCAGACACGGCTCTACTGATTTCCAGCTTTGTGTTCTGAACCAAGTAACTAAGTTGCCTGATTTCTAGTTGTGCCTCAGCTCTCTAACAAGAGATAATCATAGTATCTACATCATCAGTTTGTAATGAGAATTATATATCTCTATATTTATACATATTTCTGAGCACACTCAAGGGCAAATAGTAAGTACTCAGTAAATGTAGTTTTCATGGCAATTTTTAAGGAATTTATTATAAGGAAAAATTCTAAACATGAAGATTTATGTACAAATGTTGTCATATCAACCAGATTTTATAATATCAAAACTTTGGGCCTGACCAGGCAGTGGCGCAGTGGATAAAGCGTCGAACTGAGATGCAGAGAACTCAGGTTCAAGACCCTGAGGTCACCAGCTTGAGCGTGGGCTTATCTGGTTTGAGCAAAAAGCTCACCAGCTTGGACCCAAGGTCGCTGGCTTGGGCAAGGGGTTACTCGATCTGCTGTAGCCCCATGGTCAAGGCACATATGAGAAAGCAATCAATGAACAACTAAAGTGCCACAATGAAAAACTGATGCTTCTCATCTCTCTTCATTCCTGTCTGTCCCTACCTATCCCTCTCTCTGACTTTCTCTCTGTCTCTGTAAAAAAAAAAAAAAAAAAAAAAAACTTTGGAAACAATTTCACTGTCAAATAGGATTAAACTAAAATAAATTATCTTTTATGCAAACACAGTCTACCAAATAGTATGATCTCATAAAAATACAGAATAAGATAGAGCAATCTTGAAAAAGAAAAACAAAGTTGGAGGGACCATATGCCCTGATTTCAAACTATACTACAAAGTTATAGCAATCAAAACAGTATGGTACTGGCACAAAAACAGACACATAGATCAATAGAACACAATAGAGAGCCCAGAAATAAATGCATGCTTATACGGTCAATTAATCTACAACAAAAGAGGCCAAAGACAAGAATATACAATAGGGAAAAGACTCTCTTCAAAAAATGGTGTGGGGCCTGACCTGTGGTGGCGCAGTGGATAAAGTGTCGACCTGGGAACACTGAGGTCGCCAGTTCAAAACCCTGCACTGGTCCGGTCAAGGCACATATGGGAGTTGATGCTTCCAGCTCCTCCCCCCTTTCTCTCTTTCTCTCTCTCTCTCACTCTGTGTCTCCTCTCTAAAATGAATAAAATAAAAAATAAAATAAATTTTTAAAAAAATGGTGTGGGAAAAAAACTGGGCAGCAACATATAAAAAAAATGAAACTAGACCACATCCTTATATCTTACACAAAATGAACTCAGGATTAGAGACTTAAATATAAGACCTGAAACCATAAAACTCCTAGGAAGAAAACAAACAGTAAACTTTTTGCTTTTCTATAAACTAAGCTTCATATAGTTTTTGGATAGGTCTTTCCAAGCAAGGGCAACAAAAGCAAATAAGATTACATCAAACTAGCCTGACCAGGTGGTGGCGCAGTGGATAGAGCGTTGGACTGGGATGTGGAAGACCCAGGTTCGAGACCCCGAGCTCACCAGCTTGAGTGCGGGCCCATCTGGCTTCAGCAAAAAGCTCACCAGCTTGGACCAAGGTCGCTGGCTCCAGCAAGAGGTTTCTCAGTCTGCTGAAGGCCCGCGGTCAAGGCACATGTGAGAAAGCAATCAATGAACAACTATGGTGTCACAAGGGCAACGAGATACTAATGATTGATGCTTCTCACCTCTCTTCGTTCCTATCTGTCTGTCCCTGTCTATCCCTCTCTCTGACTCTCTGTCCCTGTAAAAAAATAAATAAATAAAAGATTACATCAAACTAAAAGGCATTTGCACACCAAAGGAAACCATCAACAAAACAAAAAGACAACTCAGTGAATGGCAGAAGATATATATGATAAAAGATTAATATTCAAAATATACAATGAACTCATATAGCTCAATATAAAAAAAAAACATGATTTTAAAATTGACAGGGGACTGAACAGAAATTTTTCCGAAGAAGACATAAGATGGCCAACAGACACATGACAAGATGCCTAACATCACTAATTATCAGGGAAATTCAAATCAAAGCAACATCGAGATACACCTCACATCTGTCAGACTGGCTATTACAAAAAAACCCAAAAAATAACAAATGTTGGTCAGGGTGTGAAGAAAAGGGAACCCACACCACTGATGGGATTGCAATTTGGTTTGGGGATCAATCTTTGAAAATAGAAGTATAATATGACCCAGCAATTACACTTCTGTTCATCAATCTGAAAAACCAAACACTAATTTGAAAAGATATATGCCACCCATGCTCATTGCAGCATTATTTACAATAGTCAAGATACGGAAACACCTTGTGTCCATCAGTGAATGCATGGATAAATAAAACGTGATATAAATACACAATGAAACATTAGAGCCATAAAAAAAATGGAAATCTGCCATTTGTTACAACATGGATGGACCTTACGGGCATTATAATAAGTGAAGTAAGTCAAAAAAAGGCAAATGCCATATGGTATCACTTACATGTGTAATCTGAACTAAGGAACAAACCTGAGCTTATAGTTACAGAGACGAGATTGGTGGTGCCAGATGCGGGGGGTGCGGAGTGGGCAACATGGGTGAAAGGGGCCAAAGGTATAAACTTCCAGTTATAGAAGAAATAAATCATGGGGATGTAATGTACAGCATGGTGACCGTTTTAAATATGCAGTACAGTATTATTAACAAGTGGCTAAGAGAGTAGACCTTTTTTTTAATTTTTATTTATTATTCATTTTAGAGAGGAGACACAGAGTGAGAGAGAGAGAGAGAGAGAGAGAGAGAGAGAGAAAGGGAGGAGGAGCTGGAAGCATCAACTCCCATATGTGCCTTGACCAGACCAGTGCAGGGTTTTGAACTGGCGACCTCAGTGTTCCCAGGTCGATGCTTTATCCACTGAGCCACCACAGGTCAGGCTGAGAGTAGACCTTAAAAGTTCTCATCGCAAGAAAAAATTTGTAGCTATGTATGACGAGAGATGTTAACTAGACACAATATATACAAATATCAAATCATTATGTTGTATATTTGAAACTGATATACAGTGTGTCCGTAAAGTCATGGTGCACTTTTGACCAGTCGACGGGTCAAAAGTGCACCATGACTTTACGGACACACTGTAATGTTAAATATAAGTTATACCTCAATTTAAAAAATATTAATAGAATTTGACCAAAGCCTTGATGGAGTTGGCAGATTTTCAACATGTCAAGATTGGTAAAGAAAATGTTGCCTGTGGCCTGACCAGGCAGTGGTGCAGTGGATAGAGCATTGGACTGGGAAGTGGAGGACCCAGCTTCAAACCCTGAGGTTGCCGGCTTGAGGACAGGCTCATCCAGCTTGAGTACGGGCCTCATTCAGCTTAAGCACGGGGTTGCTGGCTTGAGCATGGGATTATAGACATGACCCATGGTCACTGGCTTGAGCCCAAAGGTTGCTGGCTTGAAGCCCAAGGTCACTTGCTCTGCTGTAGCCCCACCCCCACCCCAGTCTCTCTCTGTCTCTGTCACACACATACACACACAAAGAAAATATGTCCTGTGAAAAAAGAATATCAACACTGACACAATGACTTGGACTTAGAAAGCTATATTCAAGGAATGCAAAATAGTCCAGCTGGACCAAAAATGAATGAAAACCACATGAACAGCTTTACAAAAGCTTATATACACTAGGAACACCCAGCTACATATGTAGTATTATCTCTGTGTCCTGGGCTGGATATATTAAATCCCTAAACTGATAAGATTGGTTTTTACATGGGATTTGTGGAGTGTATCATTGTTATGGTCACAGTTCCTACATGACAGCCACAAAACCCTGTCTTAGCTTTCTCATTTAAGAAGGATGATTCTTGGGTCCATGAATTTTTTAAAGGTTCCCTGCTCTTAGCCCCTCTTGATATTAATTGGTCTCCACTGTGAGGGGCCATTTTTGCTGTTTGTTTGCCTGAGAAGTGGTTTCCCCTGCCTGTTTGCTCATCCACTGCTGTGAGACTCTATTAAATGAAATGGCTCGTGGCCTGACCGGTGGTGGTGCAGTGGGTAAAGTGTCGACCTGGAAACCCTGGACCTGCATGGTCAAGGCACATATGGGAGTTAATGCTTCCTGCTCCTCCCCCCTTCTCTCTCTCTCTCTCTCTCTCTCTCTCTCTCTCTTCCTCTCCCTCTCTCTCTCCTCTCTAAAATGAATAAATAAATAAAGGAAAAAATTGGCTCAATCAATGCTTTCTGGCTCTGCAGTTTCTTTACCATCTGCCCGAATCCAATGTGAATCTGCCAGACTTCAGCCAACAGCATTACAACTGGTCAGTGGTAAACTTTTTCTTAAAAACAGAGGTGAAAACTCTAGCATTTTCCAGGTCATCTATTTCTTTCTTTACTGTTCTGTCGACTGTTACAGACTTAAGAATGCCTGCCTTTTATCTTTTAGATTTCTCACAAATTATATTATCTTCATGCCCAACTACGTGTATTTTATATTTTATACCGAACACTTTATCCTCAGTCCTAGGCTGCAAAATGACACATGGTATTCCTAGGAAATCCACAGCCAGTTTCAAGAGATTTCTCTTGAGTAGGCAGTGAGGGATTATAATTAAGCTGCTATGTGGAGTTGTTAAAAGGAAAAAGTCAACAGAAAATTATAGCCACAGTGATCTCTTGATTATTCACCAAATAAGACTTCATGAATAATTGAAACCCACAGGTTAGCCTAATAAAATCTGCTTCCTTCTATCTAAGTCCATTCAGGCTGCTACAAAAAACCCCACAAACCAGGTGGCTAATAAACAACAGAAATCTATTACTCGCCTGACCAGGCGGTAGCACAGTGGATAGAGCGTCGGACTGGGATGTGGAGGAGCCAGGTTCGAGAACCCGAGGTCTCTAGCTTGAGCACAGCTCATCTGGTTTGAGCAAGGCTCACCAGCTTGAGCCCAAGGTCGCTGGCTCGAGCAAGAGGTCACTCGCTCTGCTGTAGCCCCCCCCCCCCCCGGTCAAGTCACATATGAGAAATCAATCAATGAACAACTAAGGAACTGCAACGAAGAATTGATGTTTCTCATCTCTGTCCCTTCCTGCTGTCTGTTGGTCCCTATCTGTCCCTCTCTCTGACTCTCTCTGTGTCTCTGCCACAAAAAAAAAAAAAAAAAAAGAAATCTATTACTCACAGTTCTGAAGGCTGAAGTCCAAGGTGAGGGTGCCAGCAGGATCGGGTGAGGGCGCCCTGCTCTGTCACCATGCTCTCATGGTATCCTCACATGGTGGAAGGGGCAAGGGCAGGCTCACAGGCCTCTTTCATAAAGGCACTCATGCTATTCAAGAGGGCTCCACCTTTGAACCTAATCACCTCTTGAAGGCCCCACCTCCTAACATCACCTGGGGAGTTGAGTGTCAACATATGAATTTTTGAGGAACACAGACTATATGGCACCATCTATACCACGAGTCCTTATTCTCTATCTTACTTCCCATCAATTCACAGCTCTGATCATCCAAAATTTGGAGAGGTGGTAAGAAGATATAAACTTGGTAACTGTTGCAGTTACCAAAGGGATCATTATAAATGAAATGTATCCAAATGATGGGTAATGGGAACCCACATTAGAACACAGTCCGGTATCCAGATATGTGGGTCCTGGAAGTAATTTAGTAGGACATTTTATTCAGATAAAAGATAAAAGCAGGTATCAGATTGCAACTATGTTCAACGGGAAGCATAAAAGAAAAACCAGTCCTCCCAAGCAACACAAAAATCTCTTTGAAAGATGTGCTGAGAACTCAACAAGGACCGGTAGGAGACACCTGTGTCCAGTGGAGCTCAGGATTAAGGAAGAAGACAGCATATAAAACAGCGGTTCACACAGTGTGCATCCTACCTGCCCATAGCAACATCAGCTTCGTTGGTGAACTTGTTAGAAATGAAAATGCTGTGACCCTGGGGGTTAGAGCCCAGCAATATGTTTTAACAAGGCTGCCAGGTGATTCTGATGCATCTTCAAGAGTGAGGACGGCTGGTGTAAAACACCGGTAGAGAATATTTAAAGGGCAACTCTACATCATACCTCATTTATAATACATTCCCCTGCTTCTCAATAGCCACAGGATTTGACTACCTGCACCATTATCTATGATTTTGCCAAATGAAAACTACAAGATCTAACATTTAAAAGGGCATGTATTATGTCCTGTTATCAAAATAATTCCTGATCTAAGCCTCTGAGGTTTGCTGCTCCAGCTCAGTTATCGGGGCTTAATTCTGTGACATAAAAGACTCAGCTCTTCTGACTTCCCCCTTTATCCTCTCTGTCTCCTGACCCCCTTCCAACCTTCTCTGCATCTGCAGTCTTCGACAATGAATTTCATTTACTAATTGTTTCCCAGAATTTGTGAAAATATGATTGATGAAAAGTGAAATTTCCAAAGTACGTAGATTCATAAAAAAACCAAGGGCTTTATCTCTAGCCTGGCTATCCGGTTCTGCAATATAAAAAGCTATAGTATTTTAAAATTCTAGGCTTCTTTACAGTTCTTTACCATATTTCATTTGCAGCTATTTTTCCCTTTGAGTGTGTTTCATGGAGTCAGGATACAATGCCATTAAGACAATATAATTGCCATTATTTATCAAAGAAGTATATGGCACCGTTATAAAAATAAAAGCATATGTAGTTTATCACTTAAGAACTCTTTTAAAATGTATAAGTCATTGAAGTTGGAATCTTTCTAATATCACTAAATAATTTGGCCTGGCAGGTTTTAACCATCAGTGAATGCAGATATTCCTTAACTTGCAATAGGGTTATGTCCCAATGAACCCATTGTAAGTTAAAGATATTCTAAATCAAAATGTATTTACTACACCTACCCTTAACATCACAGCTTAGCCTAGCCTACCTTAATTATGCTCAGAACACCTATATTAGCTTACAGGGAGGCAAAATCATATCATTGTCCAGTCCCATAAGAGATCAAAGGTCAAAATTCGAAGTAAGGTTTCTACTGGATGCATATTGTTTATGCATCACAGTAACATTGAAAAATCCTAAACAGAGCCATCTTAACTCAGGAACTATCTGTATTGGTGAAAGCAATACATTGAATTAGAAACAGAAAATACAGAGAATAATATAATATCCACATACCTGTTACTCACAATTAACAAAAATGATTGGGTTGTCAAATGAGTTCCTGATTTTTAAAAACAAGTAATACAACACTACACTCAAACATGACAGATAGAATACCCAGCCCCAGGCCCATTGCCTTTCCACTCTTCTCATAGGCAAATACTTTCCTGATTTTGCTGTGTCCCTCTATTCCATATTTTTAAATAATTTTAATAAATATATTTGTAGCCATCAAATATACACTTTTGTGTCTAAATTGCATGAATGGATGCATAATGTCTGCATGACTATTTTTCCTGCAGCCTGCTTTTTTAACTATAAATGGTATTTTTAGGGTTAGTTCATGTTATTAGCTCATTCTGCTAAAGCAGTGGTTCTCAGCAGGAGGGAACTTTGTCTCCCTAAGGAACATTTTTGGCAATGTCTGGAGATGTTTGTGGTTGTTATGATGGGAGAGGAAGAACAGGTACTACTGGCATCAAGTGGGTAGAGGCCAGAGATGCTGCTTGTTGGGAAAACATCTGTTTTAGGCTTGCTCACTGGTTCACCGGCTATAAACACTTTGCTTAATTAGTGTGTGAGCCTGTAGCAGGGGCATGTGTGCATAGCCTATGTAAGGCTATGGGTGCTTGTACTCAGTGGGGATTGCAGATGGCAGATTGTCTGCCCGCCACTATGAGGGGCCATTTTTACTGTTTCTTTGCCTGAGAAGTGGTTTTCCCTGCCTGTGTGCTCGTTTGCCATTCTGAGACTCTATTAAACATAATGGCCCAATGCTTTCTCTACTGTCTGTCCAAGTCCAATGTGGACCTACTTGGCTTCGGCCACCAGCATTACATCTGGTATAGTGGGCAGGATTTGGATTGAATTGGTATGGAGCCGCTGACACCCTTGAAGGGTGGGGTAGAGGAGTGGTAGTTGTTCCCCAGTGTATGGCTATCCTTTTGGAGGTCGTGGGCTGGGTGTTTTTCACAGCCCTGCGAGAGGAAACCGAGAGCTCTATGCAAGAGGCCACCCAAGTTCAAGAGCTCCAGGATGAGATTCAGACTGAGCACCAACAGCTGCAGGAACAGTAACAATTGCTGGAGAAGGAAGCCAACTGCTCTCAAGAGCTGCAGTGCAAGATGCAAGCTGAGCACCAATAGTATCTGAAACTGGAATGGTCTCTTGAGAAGGAATTACAGATTTGCAAGTTGCAGTTTGCCCTGAAAGCTGAACATTGGCACCAGCAATTGTTAAAGAAACAGCTGCAGGTTCAGGAGCTCAAATTCCAGCTTCAGGCCAAGAGCTGGCAGGCTCACAAGCTGAAGCAGGTTCTGAGGATGGAGCTGCCTTCATGCCGACAGAGTGGCTCTGAGTTGGTGGGATCAGGCATTTTCTACTCTTCTGAGGAGGAGAAGGTTTGGGATAAAAACTGCTATCTGCATACTCCAAGTCCAGACAGTGGTTGCCCCAAAGGCAGAAACCCAGCAACCAAGAATCCCTAAGGGGCAGACACAAGCCCCTTCACAGGTAGTGGAGCACTCTGTGGTCCAGCCCTACACCCAGGCTGGATGGAGTTAGAGGTATAATTCAGGTAGAAACCCACTGAGCCCCTGGCAACCTCATTGCTGTGGTTGTGGGACATACGGGTGGATGGCATCATACTCTTCAGAACAGAGATGGACCATAAGGCTGTGAAGGCTGCTGCCCTTGCTGTCCCTCTGACTAACAAGAGAAACAGGCCTATAAAGGATACATGAATGCCTGACCTGTGGTGGCGCAGTGGATAAAGCGTTGACCTGGGAACACTGAGGTCGTCAGTTCAAAACCCTGCACTGGTCTGGTCAAGGCGCATATGGGAGCTGATGCTTCTAGCTCCTCCCCCCTTTCTCTCTCTCTCTCTCTCTCTCTCTCTCTCTCTTTCTCTCTTTCTCTCACACTCTGTGTCTCCTCTCTAAAATGAATTTTAAAAAATGGATACATGAACACAGATGTGGGTAGATTTGATTGCAGCTGGGGCAGAGAGGGAGACATTAGATGGCAAACCTAATAAAGTTCTGTTGAAACTTTGGCAGCAGCTTGAGCCAGAACAGAGGTTCCAACTGCTGAAAAAGTGGGAGAAGCGGGTGGCCCTGACAGCTTTCAGGAAAATGGCGTTCAGGTTGCACGGTTGCAAGATTACTTGGTGGAGACAGCTGTGAAAGAGAAAAATCCCTGAGACCCATTATCCCAGTTTGAACAGGAAAAGGCTGAGGGACCCATCCAACAAGGACAGACAAGAGGCTGGACAGCCCATATGAAATTGACAACCCACTGGTCTACTTCTAATGTGCAGCAGGTGTTGGCGTTAGAAGGTAAGTGGGGATTGGAGATGGTGGATTGTGGATTGCCAGCCCACCATTCTGAGAGGTCATTTTTGCTGTTGTTTCTTTGCCTGAGAAGCAGTTTTTCCCTGCCTGTGTGCTCGTCCGCCATTGTGAGACTGTTAAACAGAATGGCCCAACACTTTCCGGCTCCACAGTTCTCTACAGTCTGCCCAAATTCAGTGTGGATCTGCCTGGCCTCGGCTACTGGCATTACACTGCTAAATATCCTACAACACACAGGATAGTCCCCTCACCCCCAACAAAGAATTATCTGGTCTAAAATGCCAATGCCAAGACTCAGAAAACCTGATTTAAACCAGCAATTCTCAAAGTGTGGTCCCCAACCAGCAGCAGCAGCAGCAGCAGCAGGACCTGAGAAGCTGTCAGAATGCAAATCCTAGGGCTGTGCCTCTCACCCAGTGACTCAGAAACGTGGGATATGGAGCTCAGCAGCCCGGTTTAACAAACCCTCACATAACTCTGACACACACTAAAGTGAGAACCACTGATTGATAAAACTATTAATAGTATTAGTTGCATGGAAACACTCCGAACTTATTTATTCTGGGAATCATTTCACATTTATTATGAAAAACAATGTTTTCCGTATATGTTGATGCTCCTTTGTCTTCCTACACTATATCATAAAACACACCCTGAAACAAACTCAAATGGATATTTCTGTGGTAATAAACATCTACCTAATGCGTACCATGTGCTTAGCATTATTTAAAATGTGTTTCATCTATTAACTGCTTATAACAACCCCAGGAAGTAGGTGCCAGTATTATCCAATTTCATAGCTGAGAGTCCAAATCGTTAAGTAATTTGTTCAAGGTCACACAACTGAGTGTCTGGCTGAGCCAAGCTTTGAACCCCAGCTGTCTGGGACTAGAGACTGTTTCCTTAACATTACGCTTACTGCCAGAAACACAGACCATGTCATTTTGGCTTAATGTTCAGAGCCTGGCGCGTCCAAACACCTAACAAAAAGGATGTGAAAATGCAGTGGAGGTGGAGTCTGATCTGTATGTGGCAGGCTTCCACCACGCACAGAATCCACATTGTTCTGAAATACCTCCAAGCACTTGCTCCAGCCATATATACAGTCATTCATGTTTATATCACTAAAGCATGAGCCTCTAAAATTTGGAGGAAGAATCTGGCTTCTCAACACTTTTTTTTTCTTTTAGGTTAAAAACAGGATTTGGAATGAGGTTGAGTTCTGGTCTAAGCACATGAAAAATAGATGCTACAATCTTAATGGTATTTTTCTTTGTCAATCCCAAAAAAAATACTTTAAATTTTTTTTAAAATTTATTCATTTTAGAGAGGAGAGAGAGATAAAGAGAGAGAGAGAGAGATAAAGAGAGAGAGAGAGAGAGAGAGAGAGAGAGAGAGAGAGAGAGAGAGAAAGGGGGGAGGAGCAGAAAGCATCAACTCCCATATGTGCCTTGACCAGAGAAGGGCAGGGTTTTGAACTGGTGACCTCAGTGTTCCAGGTCGACACTTTATCCACTGTGCCACCACAGGTCAGAAAGAAAATACTTTAATGGTGATTTTTAAACATTATGGTTTTAATTCTTCATTAGAGTGACACTTTATTTTAATGTAGAATGCAACATTTACTGATTCCCATCCTAAAATATTTAGGATGCCACTAGGCGTAGGACACCTCAGGCCTAAGAGCACTTTAATGCCAATGGCTGAGGCCAGGCAGGTCCACATTAGATTCAGGCAGACAGTAAGAGAAACTGTGGAGCCAGAAAGCATTGGGCCATTCTGTTTAATAGAGTCTCAGAATGGCAGACGAGCAAGCAGGCAGGGAAAACCACTTCTCAGGCAAACAAACAGCAAAAATGGCCTCTCACAGTGGTGGGAAGGCAATCTACAATCCTCCATCTATATTCTGCCCTGAGCACAAACCCCCTTAACCTTTCATAGCCATCCTACTTGTAGCGCTGCCACAGGCTCACACACTAATCAAGCAAAGTGCTTGCCGTCGGTAAATCAGTGAGCAAGCCTAACACAGCTGTTTTCCCAACAGACACTTTCTTGAAGGGGGAGCTATTGGTATTTGGAGGTAGGAAAATTCTTCATTAGGCAGAACTCTTCTGCACATTGTAGGAGGTTTAAATAAACATCCTTGTTCCCCACCACTAACTGCCAGGAGTGCTACCAGCTGTGTGATAACCAAAAACGCTCCCACACATTTATAAATGTCCCCTTACGCCTTGATAGTCAAAATGCGGCCCTTGGACCAGTAGCATCGCTGTCACCTGGGAGACTGTTAGAAAGGAGAAAGGTAGGGCTTACCCCAAACCTAGCGAGTCAGAAATTGATTTCCAAAGACCTTAGGTGACTTGTAAATACATTAAAGTTTGAGAAGCAGGGTATGACCATCTGTGAAGAACCATTTCCCTAAAGAAACTGCGTATGCATATCAAAAGTCATGTACAAAAATGTTCAGATTAAAGATGCTCAGTATTTTCTTTTTTTTTTTTTTTTACAGGGACAGAGAGAGAGTCAGAGAGAGGGATAGACAGGGACAGACAGACAGGAATGGAGAGAGGTGAGAAGCATCAATCATTAGTTTTTCATTGCCATTGCGACACCATAGTTATTCATTGATTGCTTTCTCACACGTGCCTTGACCGTGGGCCTTCAGCAGACCGAGCACTCCTTGCTGGAGCCAGCGACCTTGGGTCCAAGCTAGTGAGCTTTTGCTCAAGCTAGATGGGCCCGTGCTCAAGCTAGTGACCTCAGGGTCTCGAACCTGGGTCTTCCGCATCCCAGTCCGACGCTCTATCCATTGCGCCACCACCTGGTCAGGCAAGATGCTCAATATTTTACAAAACAGTTCTACTTCTGACTGAAAATAGTAACTTTGGCCATTCCTGAAAAATAAAGCTGACATTCAGTGGGATGCAGAGTTACGCCTTAGATGAGCACAAGCCCACCTAAACTGTTTGCACCACTCAAAGCATCCTTACCTATAGTCAATTACCTAGATAGATAAAGCAATGCCCTGCTTTTTGGTTTAAACACATTTGTGTTGGATCACATTTACACACAATGAAAGAGCCCCAGGAAGACAGAATCAGGCCAAACTATGAAGAGTCCTAGGCTAAAGAGCATGAACAGGTATTCTAAACTAGGGGTCTGTGACTAGTTGACTAAAGTGTCAAAAAGTTGATCCTTTCAGCCTTTTGGGCAAACATGGAACATAAGATGGCTAGAGACCCCACCACCACCACCAGCTAGTTATCTGTGGCCTGGAACAACTTTGCTCATTTATCCTGGGGTGCTACTGATCCTTTATATATGTGCCTTGATGAAAAATACTGGGCATTATTTTTGCTGGAAACCACGGGAGGTTGGTTTGTTTGTTTTATTGTTAAATTGTGGTAAAAATACTCACATAACATAAAATTTAGTATCTTGCCCCTTCCATTCAACTTTTTTTTTTTTTTTTTTTTTGAGAGAGAGAGAGAGAGGGAGGGAGGAAGGGAGAGAGAGAAACATTGTTGTTGCACTTATTTATCCATTCATTGTTTGATTCTTGTATGTGCCCTGACCAGAGATCGAACCTGCAAACTTGGCTTATTGGGATGATGCTCTAACCATCTGATCTACCTGGCCAGGGCCCCATGCTACTGTTTGTTCCTGTGAATTTGACTCCTCTGGCACCTTATAAAAGTGGAATCATACAATATTTGTTCTTTTGTGACTGGCTAAATTAACTCAGCATAATTTCTTCAAGGTGTATTCATGTTGAAGCATGTGCTAGAGCTATTATGAGAGATTATTTTAAAGGACAGGATTAAGGTTTACCTCCTAAAATATATATATAATAATAATTATCACTGGGCAGCATCTTCATGTTAGAGGCGAAAGCATTTGTTAGGAAGAAGCAGATTAGGATGAACTCTCTGCTGACATCATGCATTTCCCCTGGGCGAAATACATCTGGTTTATTTTTATTGAACCTGGGAGTCTCCAAATTGATAAAACAGTAAGTAATCATTTTTTCATAGAAGAAACTTCAGTCTTGTAGTTTTATTTAAGTCAAGCAGAAATTTCCTGATAGTTTCAGTGAAAGAGCCTGATAAAAACTGCTTAACCAGAAAGCTGCCAGGTGTCCAATTTATCCTGCTCACTGGTTTCTCCATTTGATAGGACATGGTAACTCTAGGAATCAAAACTGGATGCCTCAGAATAGAGAACAGAGTTCAATTCAGAATCTATTTGGCTGATTTTTGTTTATGACATTTTGTAATCTTACCCTTCAAAAATATGTATTGCAGGCCCTGGCAATTTAGCTCAGCGGGTTAGAGTATTGTCCTGAAACACCAAGGTCGCAGGTTCAGACCCAGCCAGGGCACATATGGGAAGTGACCAATTAATGCAAAACTAAGTGAGACAACAAATGAATGCTTTCCTTTCTCTCTGTCTCTAAAATCAATCAGTAAAAAAATATAAAAATATGTATTGCATTAATTTACACCCATTAAAAGACTAGTTTTATTCTCCTTTCATCATTAATAGAATTTTTCTCAAATAAAGATTCACAGTTGATTCATTTATCTCTAGAACCTTGGAGTCAGTTACCTATGAATATTAATGAGGCAGTCTTAAAAGAGTTTGTCGCTATTTTAAAACTTTTTAAATAGAATTTATTAGAGTGACATTGGCTAATAAAAGTATGTAGGTTTCAGGTGCACAATTCTGCAATACATCATATATAGCTACTTTTTTTTGGAGGAGGACTGATTCTTGGTTAGCTATTACTCTGCCATATAGTAGAAAGATAAGGGAATGCATTTCTTTGGAGAGGGAAATTCTTCTCATTGATTTCATCTTTACCTTCAAGCTCTCCTATGTTTATTTTTTACTCATTGATACAATGCATTAAAAATATCCACCATGGAAAATGGACAAAGGAAATGAATAGACACTTCTCCAAAAAGGACATACAGATGGCCAATAGGCATATGAAAAAATGCTCAACATCACTAATCATCAAAGAAATGCAAATTGAAACCACAATGAGATATCACCTCACACCTGTCAGAATGGCTCTCATTAACAAAACAACACACAACAAGTGCTGGCGAGTGTGTGGAGAAAAGGGAACCCTCCCGCACTGCTGGTGGGAATGCAGACTGGTGCAGGCACTGTGGAAAACAGTATGACAGTTTCCTCAAAAAACTAAAAATGGAACTGCCTTTTGACCCAGCTATCCCACTTTTAAGAATATATCCTAAAAACTCAAAGCACTGATTCAAAAGAAGATATGCACCCGCCCCCCTGTTTATTGCAGCATTGTTTACAATGGAAACAGCCCAAGTGTCCATCAGTGGACAAGTAGATAAAAAAGCTGTGGTACCTATACACAGTGGAATACTACATAGCTGTGGAAAAGAAGGAAATCTTACCTTTTGTGATGGTATGGATGAACCTGGAGATTATTATGCTAAGTGAAATAAGCCAGGCAGAGAAAGACAAATATCACATGATCTCACTTATATGTGGAATCTAATGAATGTGGTGAATTGAGGAACGGAATAAAGGCAGAGATGGGGTCACAGGGACCAGAGGGACAGCTGTCAGAGGGAAGGGGGATAAGGGGATGAGATCAGAGAAGGTGAAGGGATTAGTGACATTATATATACATAACACAGAGATACAGATAACAGGACAGCAAATCCCAGAGGGAAGGGGGGAAGGGAATTGAGGGAGGGGGGTAAAGAGGGTATAACAGGGAGCACCTTGTTGGGGGGTGAGGGTGTTATATTGAGTGGGACACTTGAATCCATGTTAACACAATAAATTTTAAAACTTAATAAAAAAGCTAATGTCACCCCATTACAATTAATAAAAAAAAAAACTTAATAAAAAAGGAAAAAAATACCTACCATGGATTAAAAAAGAGTTTTAAGAACTAGTTTGTTAAACTATTCACTAAGCAATTACCAGTTATTAAAAACAACACCACCAAACTGGATAGAGTTTAGTGCTTCAAAAGCACTTACTTTAATTCCTGCCATCGTTTTTGGAAACATAATTATTTTATCATTTATAAAATAATTGAACTTGATAGATTTAAGTGTGTATTAGAGCATATTCAATTAAAACCATAAGAGGTATAGCTTTATATTTGCAACTCTAAATGAGTATTTTAACTTTTGTCCTTAATGTTTATTAATTATTACCATTTTTGCTACCTTTTCTTTTATTTAACAATTTCCTAAAGTTCTGGAACTTATAGAAGCAATATATTAAGAAAAAGCCTTCCTCAATATAAACTTTTAAATTAGTCCTATCCAGGATCTTTCTCGATAATGACTCATCATTAAGCTAGAAATTTTAACTTATTAAATATAATTGGTGAAGTACCAAAATTAAGCATTTTATGACAGTATTTCCCCAGTTTTATTAAGTTATTTTTAAATCCTTTGTAAAAGAAGGTGTACAATGTAAGCATATATATATTGCATATATGCAAGCATATATATGTGAGCATAGATAGATAGATGATAGATAGATAGATAGATAGATAGATAGATAGATAGATAGATAGATAGATTTTTATACAGCACAAATAACATAATTATACCTAAAACTATATAGAGCTTAAAGTGTACAGTGTTTTCACAGAGTAAGTAGTGAGGACTTGCTAGGATTTCTCAAAATAATTCCAAAATATATCTTGCTGAATTCCTTGCTGTTCAAAGGTATGTAGCATCTGCCTAATGCAGATTAAGAATTTCTGTGGTGAGTGCACAACCTAATATACAGATGCTGCATTATGAAAGTGTACACCTGAAACCTATGTAATTTTATTAAGCAATGTCACGCCAACAAATTCAATTTAAAAAAGTTTTAAAAATGAGTTTTCAGACTATTAAAAGAAAAAACTTTGCTATGAAGACATTAGAACACGCCTGACCATGCAGTGGCGCAGTAGATAGAGCGTTGGACTGGGATGTGGAGGACACAGGTTCGAGACCCCGAGATCGCCAGCTTGAGTGCGGGCCCATCTGGTTTGAGCAAAAGCTCACTAGCTTGAGCATGGACTCATTTGGTTTGAGCAAAACTCACCAGCTTGAACCCAAGGTCGCTGGCTCCAGCAAGGGGTTGCTCAGTCCGCTGAAGGCCCACAGTCAAGGCACATGTGAGAAAGCAATCAATGAACAACTAAGGTGTCACAATGAAAAACTGATGATTGATGCTTCTCATCTCTCTTCATTCCTGTCTGTCTGTTCCTATCTATCCCTCTCTCTGACTCTCTGTCTCTGTAAAAAAAAAAAGAAGACATTAAAACACAAAAGAGACTTCTGTTTCCACAAAAGATGGAGTAACAGTGGCCAGATTTATTCTGCCTGAAACAGCCCCCCCCCCCAAAAGACACAAAATTTAACAACAGTTTTCAAGGCAATGGACATCAGGCAACGAAGGAGAGTGATCCCTGGATGACAGGAAACAAACAAGGGGAGCCCTGTGATTGCTGCTTTGGGAGAGGATCCAGGCTGTGGTGCAGGGAGGAAAAGCCCGTCGGGCTCTCTGAGTTGGGATGAAGCTGACAATCCAAGGCAACCAAATGGTTAGTGTTCATAGGACAGAGGACCAGAGAAGAAAGAACTACAGAGGGAGACAACCCTTAAAATGTACAGAGGGTCCCTTTGAGTGTTCACAGGAGGATTGATTAGTGCACATGTGTGAGGAAACTATCTGAGTCAGAGGAAAATGTTATTTGAAAAGTCTAAACTACCAAAGGTCACTCAAAAAGAACTGGGTAACTTACATGACCCTATATATCAAGCAACAAAGTTGAATATGTAGTTAGCTTTCTCCAAAAGAAAGCTGCAGGCCTGGATAGCTTTATTGGTGAATGCTGCCAAACATTTAAGGAAGAAATAATATCAATTGTAAAAACTTTCCAGAAGATTTAAAAGGAGAAAATACCTTCTGACTCATTCCATGAGGCCAGCATTTCCCCGACACCAAAACCAGACAAACACACATTACAAGAAAACTATAGATCAATATCACTCATTAACGTAGATGCAAATATTCTAAACAAAATCCAACAATGGATAATGCAACTTGACCAAGTGGGGTTTACCCCAAGAATGCAGAGTTATCTTAATATTAGGCAATTAATCAATATAATTCACCACTTTAAATAAACAAAAAAAGAATAACTATATAATATGAATATTGGCATTTGCAAAAAACCCAACATCCATTTTCTCAGAAAACTAGGGAGTACCCTCAACTTAAAACGAAAACATCTATAGCTAGCTAGCATCATACTTAACAGTTACTGACTGCATTAATCCTAAAATCTGGAGCCTGACATGGATCAAGACTTCTTTTCAACACTTTACTAATGGTTCTGGAAAGGAAGAGGTAAAACTGCTCCTATTTTCGGACAATATGATGGTCTAAGTAGAAAACCCAATAGAATCTACACACAGAAGTCACCAGAACCGACAAGTGAGTTTAGCAAAGATTGAAGGAGACAAGACCAATACACAAAAACAACAATAGGACACTAATCTGTATTATTCTGTAATGTTGGGTACATGTCATTATGTATTTGTCAAAACACATAGAATGTACAGCACAAAGAATGAATCCTATCCAACATAAGCTACAGACTTTAGGTTAATGGATCAATATTGGTTCATCAATTGTAATCAATGTACCATAATAATTCATAATGTGAATAAGATGGGAAACTGGGGAGTGGAGAGGGTATATGGGAATTTTATACTTTCTAACCAATTTTCCTATAAAATTAGCACTACTCTAAAAAAGTCTATTAATTTTTTTTAAACTAAATTAAGTGAATTTATCCTTAAATATGTTACATCAATTCTCCCCAAATTGATTTCTAGAGTTAATGACATCCCAATAAAACCACAGCTGATATTTTTTTGTAGAAATTGACAAGTGACTAGCCTGACCAGGCGGTGGCGCAGTGGATAGAGCATCAGACTGGGATGCAGAAGACCCAGGTTCGAGACCCTGAGCTGGCCAGCTTGAGCACGGGCCCATCTTGCTTGAGCAAAAAGTTTGTCAGCTTGGACCCAAGGTCGCTGGCTCCAGCAAGGGGTTGTTCAGTCTGCTGAAGGCCCGTGGTTCAAGGCACATGTGAGAAAGCAATCAATGAACAACTAAGGTGTTGAGACAGCAATGAAAAACTAATGATTGATGCTTCTCACCTCTTTCCGCTCCTGTCTGTCCCTATCTATCCCTCTCTCTGACTCTCCCTCTGTCCCTGTAAAAAAAACAAGAAATTGACAAGTGACTCTACAATGCATATGAAAATGCACAAGACCTAGAATAGCTGAAGCAACTCTGGAAAAAAAGTTAGATGACTAACACTACCTAATTTAAAACTTACTATAACACTATAATATTCAAAATAGAAACTATTGAGGGGGATGTAGATTGGAGCACCCTTTCTATGTGTCATGTGGGAAATGACTGAAAAGTCTTCAACCCAGCAGTTCATTTCTAGCAAGTTCTACAAAAGAAATAATAACCAAAGATACACACAGTAACAAAGATATTAAAATCATCAGTATTCTTAGTGGCTAAAAACTAGGAAATATACAGATATTTAACAATAGGGGATTAGTTGAATAAATTATGGTACACAGTCATATTAAAATAAGTATATAGCCCAGCCATCAAAAATCATGTATTTAATAACATGGGGAAAAGTTCAGTATCTATAGTTATATAGATTTAGCAGTTTACAAAACAATAAGTTCCTACTTTGTTTAAAAATATGTTTATGTATCAGGAAGAATATAATAACAAAATATTGACAGTTCTAAGTGAAAAAATTACCAAATATTCATAAAAATCATATAATGCTTTTGTAATGCTTAAAAGGTTTGACATTTTTGAAGTTCTATGATTAGAAAAATATGCTTTTCGGCCCTGGCTGGTTGGCTCAGTGGATAGAGCGTAAGCCCGGCATGGGGACATCCTGGTTCTATCCTTGATCAGGGCACATATGAGAAGCAACCATCTGCTTCTCTTCCTCCTCCTTTACCCCTTCTCTCTCTCTCCCACCTCTCACAGTCAGTGGCTCGACTGGTTTGAGCTTTGGCCCCGGATACTGAGGATAGTTCAGTTGGTCCAAACATCGAACTCAGACGAAAGTTGCTGGGTGGATCCCATATAAGACAGGCTTATATGGGGGTCTGTCTCTCTGTCTCCTTCCTTTCACATAATATATATATATCATTATGTATTATATATTACATAGACATAGATTATATATTATATATTACAAAACACATAGAATGTACAGCACAAAGAATGAATTCTATTCAACACAAGTTACAGACTTTAGGTTAATGGATCAATATTGGTTCATCAATTGTAATCCATGTGCCATAATAATTCATCATGTGAATAAGATGGGAAACTGGGAGGTGGAGAGGGTATATGGGAATATATATATATATATTCAAATAGTCATTTTTTTAATTAAAAAATGATGGCTATGTCAAATGACATCTGACAAGGTCCTGTTTCAAGATGGAAAAGGGAGAAGAGAGAACTCTCTATAAATGACTGTAAGATAGACCTTCAAATCTTTGTTTCTTCTTTTCTATCCACTTAATTGTGGGGTTTTATTTTTTCATTTTGTAGTCAGTCTGTACCTGTTTACATTTTTTACATTTTTAAGATTTTTAAAAATTCATTCACTTTAGAGAGGGGAGATAGAGACAGAGACAAAGGCAGAGACAGAGAAATGGATAGTAGCAGGAAGCGTCAACTTCCATATATGCCTTGACCAGGTAAGCCCAGGGTTTTGAACTGGCAACCTCAGCGTTCCAGGTTGATGCTTTATCCTCTGCGCCACCACGGGTCAGGCCCATTTTTTACATTTTTAAATAAGATCTGTACATGCTTTCTACAGAAAATTTGAAAAATACAACGAAGTACTCAGAAAACAATAAGCAAGTATCTATAATCACTACTAGGATGTTCTCCTGTTTCATGGTTCTTTCAGAGACTTGCCAGTACGCTGCTCAGTCCCTAGCCTTTATCAATGGCTGGTCCTGTTAATTTGCAAACACAGAATCAGTCTCCTGAATCAACAAAACCCCATGTAAGGGTGATAAAATTATGAAATTGTTAATCCTTTTGCGTATGGTAGGAGGGATATTTGCTTATTTGTTTTGATATTTCCTTTATTAATTTTCTCATAAATGGAAAGTATTCATATAAAAAAGAAAAATCAACAGTAATTCTACCATCAACAGATTATCACTGTTAACTCCCAGGGTTTTATTCTGTGCAAATATATATTATAGAAATAGCTTAATAAAACTAGTATCTCACTATATACAATCTGGATTTTTTTAAAATTTTCTAATGATCATTTCTCTACCTTTTAATGGTTCCATTGTATTTCTTTATATAAACATAGTACTAAGATTCATTTAGTCAACCCCCACCCCCATCCTCATCATTGAACATTTTCATTATTTCCTTACTTTTTTTTTTTTTTTTTTTTTTTTTTACAAGGCAAGCCCAGTTTACTGAGATATGGGGACATGTAAGCAAGTCCGGTTGGAACTATTGATTTGCAAACCTTTTCGTGTTCCACACACTAGTTATGATAGGAGTTTTTGTTTGGTTTGGTTGTTGTTTGCTGGCGGTGAGGAGGGCAATGGATAGTGGAGGGAGGAAGCACTGAAAGATAGACGTGGAGATAACAGGCTCCAGCTACTTCAAGGAGAACCGAGTTTGTTGCTTTGGGGAGGGATTCCCTGTAACCTCGCCCTCAGCGGTGCATCTCCAGCTCCCACTGTCTGCTGAGCTGCACTGCACCCTTGTGGCCAATTCGCGACACTACAGCACATTAGCGCCAGATGTACTAATGTTTGGGGGGAAGCCAATTGCATTCATTTCTGGACTAATTTCTTACAACCCAATTTAAAACTGTAATTTTTTCCCCCTCAGCTCACAAATAGAAAATGCATAAGCTCAATTAGGTAAAATGTATGGGATTTTTATCTGTAATAAACACTTCTTTAGAGCCCTGAGCACTGAAATAAAAAGAAATTTACCACTTTAGGTCCCCTGTTCTTTTCTCTGGTTTCACCCTGGTCACTCTGCCTTTAGGCACTGTCCTATAGCCTTAATGAACTACTTGCAAATCTCCAAATGGGCCAAACTTCTTTCTGCTTGTTGTATGTCACACATGCTAAGCAAAACCCACACCCACCCACACCCCTTTCTGTCTGACTTCTAAATCTCAGTTCAGACTTGGGCTCTGTAAAGCCAGTAGCCGCGGCCACCATCACAGCAGCCTGACTCATGCAGGTTAGCATTGGATTCAAACAGTCGGTAATGAAACAATGGAGCCAAAAACTGGTGAGCCATCAGCTTTAAGTCTAGCTTGCACCCGGCGGGCAAGCAAAAACACACACTGGGCTCCAAAACCCACTCATTCAGTGCTCACAAAGCTATTGACTTATCCGAGTTTCCTAGAATCAAAGGTTTCTAGCTCATCAGACTTATTCACCTCTGTTCCCCATCTCCTCCTGCACAAACTCTGCACAAACTCGCTCTCTCTCAGCACTCTACCATCTGGACTGCTTCTCCTGGCCTTCACATGGCCTTAATCTGCTCTCCTCTCTAATACCTCAGGAACCAAGAGAGAAAGCTACTGGCCTGTCCCACTTTATACTGTAGAAATCCAAACCCTTAATCCAATCTACAGACAAGGAATTCTCTGATACAAAGTCACCCATCCGAGGCACAATGGGATTCCTCAGGAGAGTGCACCACCCCACATCACCCAATCAGTCAAGGGTGTGGGGAAAAGCTTACTCTTAAAACAAAGCCTTAAGCTATAATGACCTGGCCTGCTTGCATTACAGCCTTTCCCCTACACCCATCCCAAGCATAAGGGCAAATAATATCACCTGGGTGATGGGCTTCCATGTGGGCAGCGCCATCTTTAACAAAGTGAGCATATTATATTTTATCTGCCCAACAAGCTCCTTTTCCTACAATGGAGTAGATTGTTGATCGGTGCTGGTACCTTCCCCAGCTCCAAAGAGTAATTCCTGTAAACTCATTTCTCTCCCCTACAGAGTGCAGGGTCCTTGAACACGGACATAATTCCTTGTTTTGTCCATCATTTTTCTTGAGTTGGAGACAGTAAGTCTTAAACAGAATGTAGGGATCTGGTATGTGTAAATGAGGAGAGCACATGAACATGGATGGTATAGTGTATTCTCTCAACTAAGTTGCACTATACTCAATTCTGCCCATATTTATGGAACAACTACTCTGTCCCCGTGTCCTTACTGATATCATGGCAGGGAGGAAGGGAGCAAAGAAAAGCTGCAGGATGGGGAACTGATAACTCCTGCTGTCAACGTTGCACAATTTATTATTCCCGTACAGACAAAGCTTGAGAAGTTAAGCTCGGTTATGCATATTTTTAAAAGCATGTTTTGGCTACCCCCATGCTTCTCATATACAGCTAAGGTTAAGAATCTTTGTCCCAAAGTAGTTGTATCATTGTAGGAAATGCCATCATTTGCAACCAAAACTTTTCTAAAATTTATTTTATTTTTATTTTATTCATTTTAGAGAGGAGACACAGAATGAGAGAGAGAGAGAGAGAGAAAGGGGGGAGGAGCTGGAAGCATCAACTCCCATATGTGCCTTGACCAGACCAGGGCAGGGTTTTGAACTGGTAACCTCAGTGTTCCCAGGTCGACGCTTTATCCACTGCGCCACCACAGGTCAGGCAATTGCAACCAAAACTTTTCTAACATGGGAACTTAAGAGACTTTCAAACAAGTAGCTTTATATTCTTCTCTACTTATAGAAAGAGGATACTGATATGTTGTAATTTTTTTCCTTCTTCTATGATAAGATAAACTTTATTATTCTTAGCAGAGCTTAAGTTCATGAGACATGAAAAGCCCATTTATTTGGTCTACTTTGGCCCTGTTTGATGTATTTGTTTTGGGCATGTTTTTTTTTAAGTGGGAAGAAGAGAGATAGTGAGACAGACTCCCACATGCACCCTCACTGCTATCCACCTAGCAAGCCCTCGTCTGGGGCCGATGCTTGGATCAACCAAGTACCCTTAGCGCTTGAGGCTGAGGCTGAGGCCAACCGAGCTATCCTCAGCACCCGGGGCTGACACTCGAATCAATCTAGTCACTGGCAGCAGGAGGGGAAGAGGGAGAGAAGGGGAAAGGAGGGAGAGAGAAGCAGATGGTCGGTTCTCCTGTGTGCCCTGACTGGGAATCGAACCTGGGATGTCCATATGCCAGGCTGACTCTCTATCCACTGAATCAATCAGCCAGGGCGGGCAGGCAGGCAGGCATGGGTTTTTAAAAGCTGCCCATACAAGTAAAATGGAGATAATAAGACTTATTCACAGAGCTTTTGAAGGTAAAATGATATAATGTGTGAAACCATTCTATGTTGTATAAAATGTTGGGTATTATTACTATGAGTATCATCATCATTATCATCATCTTTCCTTTTCTGTCAGCAAAGTTCCTGGACAGTTATTTATTGTTAGTAGTATTGATAGCTGTATAACTGCAAACAATAATTGAACACGTAAATGATGAAAACAGGAAATTTGACTCCTTTTAGGCTATAATCATCCCAGGAATGTTGTAAAAGATCAGCTGAAATATATTCAAAGGTGCTTTGAAAACAAAAGTGCTATGTGATTATAAAGTACTGTTATCTCTGCCCTGCATGTCACTGGATCTTTGGTGTTGTTCCTTTGCATATATGTTTTATTTCAGAGTGTATTAGTATCTGACACTTTTCATTTAATTTTAAAACAGGAAGTCCACAGGCTGTTTTATGGTGTGCAATTTTATACAATAAATGGCTTTATCTTGGTTTTCCTTCTCTTCAGCCTCTGTGGCATTTCACCACCCTGACAACCCACTCCTTCAAATTCTTTCCTCCCTTAGATTCAGTGACACTACATTTTTCAACTTGTTTTTGACCTTTTCAACTACTTTTGATTCCCTCTCTCTTTCCCTCCCAGCCCCTCACTCTGGGGATGCCCCCAAGGCTCTGATATCTCTATCTTATTATTTCTCTGCCTCTCTCTCCCCACTCCATTCCTGGAGAATTCATCTATTCTCAGTTATCTTGCATCAGTCCATAATTCCATCTTCCCACTATTTATTTCAACATGTACGTCCTGCCACTGTTGCACTTCCAATCTCTTAAACATTTCGCAATCTCTGCTATTCCAGTTGGCTGCCTTTCAAGCGACCCAGTTCAGTGGCTGCACTGCCACTGTTCCCACGTGTCGGCATCCTCGCTGCTTCCCTCTCTTTCGATGCCCTTTTCCAGGCTCCAAGTCCACCTCAGTGCCTTTCCGACTCACTGTTCCTCCACTCTCCCAAGCCCACCGCACCAGCCCCGACCTTCGTCATCCCCCCATGTGGCCTCAGAGCTGGTCTCCTTAGTCCTGCACTCTCCCTGCTCCTGTCTGTCCCGTGGACTGCAGCAAAATCCATCTCCTAAAGTGCCCGTTGGGGAGCTCCATCTTGGTGCCCCCAGCACCTGGCACAGTTATGGCTCTTGGTTGACTATCTTTCCCTCTCTCGGGGGAGTTGCTTCAGTGTGAATGTGTGATATCAACTTCACACTTCTTGCTTGACTTCATAGTGTGCATTATTCATCCTATCTGAATTCCAACTACAGTACTTCACATTTACTCAAGCCAATCTTGTTTTTCCCTTTAGAAACTTGCACTGCACTGATAATTAAAACCAAACCATTTAGCAATCATTAATTCTCCACTATCAATACAATTTGTCTCCCTAACCAGATTAGGATATCCTGAGAGCCCAAAACTATTAACTGGCTGCTATTGAAGTCTTCTGACCTACTCCTTACCGAAACACCTTTGCACCACAAATACTGCCTCTGAACCCACTAAAGTTAAAAATAAAAACTGACATTTTTCTTTATATATCACCGTAGTTACCTTCTTATTTATAGATCCATAACATTTATTTACATTTCTCATAGCACCATGCTGAATGACAATGACCTTTCGTTAAATATTTCTTGATTAATACATGCAGGACTGCACAGCGTTTGACTATGATTCACTCCTTGACCTGGAAGTCCAGCGCCAGATGGCATCTTGCTGTCCTGATGTTGAAAGTCTTTCTCTGGAGCTATAAGAACCTAACCTGTCACAGAGTGAGTCTTTTGATACTCAAATAAGATGGCCCCAAATATATATATATTTTGCTACAAAAAAAAAGTGAGAAGGCAAAGCAGCGTTAACAGCATTTGCTAACATGACTAAATAAAATAAAAAACAATTTAAAACTGTGGACTTGCAATGAAAGACTGCCTCTCAACTGCTGCAATGTGAAAGAAAGAGAGAGAGAGAAAGAAAGAAAGGGAGAAAGGAAGAATGAGAGAAAGAAAGAAAAAGAGAAAGAGAGAGGTGATGGCAAACTTCAAGAGACCTTTACGAGTCTAGTCTTCTGACATTTCTGATTTTCTTTCTTTCTTTTTTCTCCCCAACAGGAATGACTAAACGATCACCTGGTAGCCTGAATTAATGGACTTCCTTTCAATTCCTAACTCAAAGCAAGGGTCTGAGTTCTTGGTAGAATCTAGCACATTGTGTTGATGCAGGAAGGAGCCTCAGAAACGGGGTCTTTAAGGCTGTATAATTCTGCATGTATTTGAATATTTAAAACTTATGTACCCCCTCCCCCAGCCATCCTTTCATTCCTAGCACACTGCAGACATTAATGACATGAAGCAATAGTGCACTTGCCACTTTCTGAAACAATTGCGCTAATTGTGAACTTGCCAACTCCTAACAAAAATGCTAGTGTGCATTGCTCTGCAGTTGTGCCCAGTTCTACAAAGAGATAGCAACACTTTTGTCTCCAGTAGCCAAGACTCACAGATGGGTCACTCAGCTGAGGGAGAACTGGGCTGTGCTCTTGGCAGATGGATTGGAAAGTTGGCTGACTTGTTTAGAAACCTGACATCCTGATCATCTCCAGCCTCCACAGACAGACTCAGCCCAACCTCACCACCTCCTCTGCCCACCATCATTCCTTGGAAAAGTTATTGTTTACTATGTACCTCGCTTTTGCTCTGTTTCTTTGATGACTGTACATCTGCATGTCATATAATATACATAAAGATCTTTCTATATACTTGAGATATATATATATAATATGTATATATATATTATATATATACATATTATATATATATATATATGCAGAGAGAGAATCATTCATTTGTTGTTGCACTTAGTTGTGCTTTCTTTGGTTGTCTCTTATATGTTCCCTGACCAGGGATCGAACTCACAACCTTGTCATTTTGGGATGACATTCTGACAGCCTGAGCTAACCAGCCAGGGCCTCAACCTCAGTACTCTTAACATCATTTTGGATTTGATCATTCTTTGCTGTAAGGGACTGAACTGTCATGACAACCAAAACCATCTCTAGACATTGCCACATGTTCCCTAGTGGAGGAAATTGTCCTTGATAGAGAAGTACTGATATAGAGTAATGCTGAGTGAATTATCTGAATTAAGGTCTTGATGGACTGTGCATACACAGGCACAATCTACCACTAAGTAGAACCATATAAAATTCCTTAGAATTGAAATATTTCTATCTGTGAATCATTTTCATTTCAAGAAATATAAACTACAACATAATTAGAGTATTCAGAAATTGAATGAACCCTTGAATTTTGTTGCAATTTGTCCTTCTTAATCAAGTATATTTGATATACTAGGCTTTTGTTCAAAACATCTGAATAAGGAGGAAAAATATTTCCGTAGGTTGCCCACCTCTCCTATTCTGCCCTGCTAGAAGTTTGTACCATATACCCAGATCGGTTCTAAGTGCTTAAGGACATTTTTTAATGAAGTCATTCATGCAATGTAGTATCTTGTACATAATCGTTAGTTTTCAATAACTTTGAATAATTATTATTCTTATTTAATTCTCATAACAAAATTTTTATTCCTTTTTTACAGATGAGGCTCAGAAAAGTTCAAGAACTTGCACAAGGTCATGCAATCAGAACAAGTCAGAGCTGCCCAAATCTCTGTCCTCAAATCTTATGTTTTAACCACTTTTTAAAAATTACATAATAGGGGGAAAAGCCAGGAGAGAAATAAAATATCTAAAATCCAAGAGTGATTGCTTTGTCTAATAGATCCATGATCAGGTCTTTTTAAGAGATAGTTTCTATTGACTTTTTCCTCCTTTACATGGGCCATACTTTCCCATTTCTTTGTAATGGCTTGTGACTTATTTTTGCTAAAAATTGGTTATTTGAATCTAAAAATGTGTTCACTGTAGAAATCAGATTCTCCTCTGTCCTTGGGGTTTGCTGGGTTTTGTTATTTTTTTCTTTTCTTTTCTTATCTTTCTTCCTTTTTTTTTTTCAATAGTTGTAGGCTATCTCTGTGCCAAGGATCAATCTGGGGTGTAAACTTATAAACCTTCTGAACCTACACCTCTCCCTGGACATGTGTGGTGACTTTCTAATTCCCCTCATACAAGCAGGTCCTTTTGAATGTCCTCTTCTTTAATATCTGGTTCCTAAAAGAGAAAATTTAAGGCGGGAAGGTGAACAGTCTTGAAATCTCCTAAAAGTCACTTCAGTTGAAAGGAGAGAAACTTGCACTTAAGCGGGCAGGTGCGGCAACGGTCGCCTGCCTATTTCTCTGCACCTCTGAGGTCAGAAGCAGCACCAGTGACCAGAGCGCAGATTCCTGGTATTTGGAGGACAAGGTCCTTTTTGCCCACCCTGGCTCCTACCAGCTGTGTGAAAACTGCTCTAAGAACACATGCCCAGCTGCCTGCCGGGGGAACTGCTGGTGTGCTTGGAGCTGAAATTGACCATGATTTACCAGGCAAGTCTTCCCCCCTGAAAGTTGCAAGCCTTCAACAGGCTCATGAATTCCAAAATCTGGCAGGTTCTACCAGCGCAAATGTTGTCTAGCTGGGAAGACAGATTCCCATTCCCGGTGCTTCCTACTCTGCCGTCTTCCCAGAATCCTCTGTTGGTGCTGGCTTTTTTCTCCTATCCCAGGATCTATTCAATAGCTCAGGCTGTGTGTATCTGTCTCGGCGGAGGTCTGCCTTAGAACTGTAAGTAAGCAATGATAATGACAGCATCTGGTGCAATGAAAGGGCAGCGTGTGAAGTACAAGTTACCATGTAAAAACCTCAGAAACGACCTCAGCATTTGACACGTAATTATAGAGTAAAAAAAACATCAAAACCTCAGGTAGGCCTGTCAGAAAGATCTACCTCACCTCTTACCCAGGGCTGGGCTGACAGTTCTCCGTGCTCATGGTAATTAGCCCTGCCCTGACGTACAGCAAGTCACCACACATCCTCCGGAATAGGGTGTGCTGCCTCAGCCAGACAAAAACCCTACACAGCCTCCCACAACCTCTGCTTAGGTCTGTCTTTGTCTTCTGCTCGCCCCTCTGCTTCCTAATCTGCTTCTGCCTTCAGGAGTGCTTCTCAGCTGCCCCTCTTTGCTTTGCACGGTCCAATTTCTGCTTCCTTGCTGATGCCATGCCTTCTGCAGGGCCTCTTACCCTTGAAGGCCAAATCAGACGCATCTTTATCAGTATTGCTGGAAAGTGGCTTACTGATACCCGAACTCCTCACCCTCTCTGGTGGTGCCGCTGACGCCCCTTGCCAGCGTCTGCCTGCTGACGTAACTCTTGTGAAGGCATCCTCTCCTCCTCAACTGTATACTACCTCGGGCTAGAGACTGTAGCTTTCTGTTATCCACACTACCTTAAATGGCATGGCAAAATTTTTGTGGAACAAAGGGAATAAACAAAGGAATTTGTCTTGGGATTCAAGGCCATTATCTGGACTAACGCTACTAACCCATTCTCTTCTGGCTCTTTCCAAACATGCTTCCTGCAGGTTATTCTTTTTTATTTTTATTTTTTATTTTTTCAATGACAGTTTACATTCGGTATTATTTTGTATTAGTTTCAGGTGTACAACATAGTGGTTAGACAGTCATATACTTTATACGGTGATCTCCCCAATATTTTTAGTAACCACCTGTCACGTTCCATAATTATTACAGTATTATGGACTATCTGCCATGCTGCATCCGGGTCATTCTTGTCACTGTTCCTTAGGTACATTGTGAACTTGAAGTCTTTGCTCATATTAACTCTCCAATGTACCCTTTCGTTTATTTATTTATCCTCCCATTCATTTATTCACTCATCCTGTCACTCACTTACCGACAAAGCATCTGTTGGGTGGCAGTCACTGTGCAGAGGCACTGAGAACATAGAAATGTCAAAGCCTGGCTCCTTGCCTCCCTTATGGGAGGGGAGACAGATGTGTAAATTGAGCATTACAAATACTGTGTGTTACGGGTGGTCCATAAGAGAGGTATGTACACAACAAATGTGGGGACAGAGGTGGGAGACAATGGTTAGCTTTACCTGAAAGGTAGGGGCTGTGTTCAGGGAAATCTCACAGGGGAGTTGTGCCTTCAAAACCAAGCACCAGCCCTGGCTGGTTGGCCCAGTGGTAGAGCATCAGCTCAGTGTGTGGAGGTCCCAGGTTCGATTCCCTGCCAGGGCACACAGGAGAAGCACCCATCTGCTTCTCCACCCTTCACCCTGTCCTTTCTCTATCTCTCTCTCTTTCCCTCCCGCAGACAAGGCTCCATTGGAGCAAAGTTGGCCTGGACGCTAAGGATGCTCCATGGCCTCTGCCTCAGGCACCAGAATGGCTCCAGTTGCAATGGAGCAAGGCCCCAGATGGGCAGAGCATCGCCCCCTGGTGGGCATGCCAGGTGGATCAGGGTCAGGCACATGCAGGAGTCTGCCTCTCTGTCACCCTGCTTCTCACTTCTGAAAAATTAAAAAAAAAAACAAACACAAGCACCATGCAGCAGGTTGTTGTTAAGGGTGGACTCACAGCCGAGGGTAGTCCTGGGTGGAACACTTCCAGGCCTTGTGAGGGCCTCTCCCCGACTGGATTTTTTATCTCTCCTCAAAATGGTATTAGAAACCCAACACCCACTCAAACTCTCTTTTTTGGCCCTCAGACTGGTCACTAAATTATTTATTTGGATAAGGGAAATCTCCAATTCTGCTCTACCTAAATCATACACAGGGCCTGCAAGTTGTTGGGTCCCTTTAAAGTACCTCTGTCCAGTGTCACCTGATCTGATTTTATTTTATTAGTCAAATGCTCAGAGTTCAAGGGGTGACTTCCTGGCACACCTTCACTAACTGCTTCACATGAAAGGTTCTTCCTCCTGCTCTAAGCTGTAAGCTCCTGAAGGAGGGACCTGTTTTCTCCTTCTGAGCTTCCCTGGGAACACCAGCTGTGCCAGGCCAGGCTGAGGGGCTAGCGTCATCAAACAAAATGAACTCTCTTCTCTCCCTAAGGCAGTTCCCGTTTCTTTCTGTCTCCAGCTCCTTACCCACTGCTCCCTAATTTTCCAGCTCTCACAGTAGTAAGATGCCCTCTGGCCCCGAGGAAATTCTCTGTCTAGGAAATGCAAATACTGTCTGCAGCCCGAGAGCCCTCCCTTAGGGGGAGGATATTTGAATGAATGTAGAACAGGATTAGATAGAGGTTAGAACTACCTGACCCTCTGCCTTTTTGCCTCGCTGAGATTTTACGATTCTGTTAAGGTACCGCCTTGAAGGTTCAAAATGCTTGTTTGCCACGGTTTCTTGTTCTCCTGATTTTTTTTTTTTCAGGTGCTTTTATTGCAGGGGGTGAGGGAAGATTTTCAAAATAAACATACCTTTACACTGAGATTAGGAAATTGCTAGTTGATAAAGCATGTTTATTGTGTTAGTCATTAATAAAGTCACAAAGTAATCTTTGAAATCACACAGTAATGAATTAAACAAGTTCAAGGCTATTGAGAGGAACTAGTGTGTGTAACAACGAACATGAGGACTTGCAAAAATGTTTTTGTGAATATCATTATTATTTATAGCCGTCCTAAATGTGAGAGTTTCTAGATTCAACGTGCAAGATAAAGAACTCTAGAGATCTTGCATTTCCCTGTCAATGTAAGATACCAGAAACAAGAAGAGGTCATTTTTTCTCTTTCCCAATTCATCACAGAGTCTGAGGCTAGTGGAAGAGCTCATGGGGCTAGTCCGATGGATGTCTGCCTGGGCATTTCCTGCCCACTGGTGCCCCACGCCTGCCATCCAAGCAGGTGTGCTGTGCTGGTACACTCATGCAGTTCACCTCCCGGAAATACAAAAACAAGGTGGACTAGGGTTATCAACATGTCCTGGGAACACACCTTCCCACGCATGTGATTTGTCTCAATATGCCTGTCTGGCTTTGAGAGATTTTGTAAACTAGAATACAGGCACATAGAACAGGAGTATGAAACCTGAGAGAGGAGGGTAATTGAAAAGAGAATGCCAGATGCTTGAATTATCTGCTTTGTTCCAGGAGAATATAGCTATGCTTATGAATTTATTATGGAATAACATTAGATTAAGCAAGATACTAAATGTGAAATACCAAGGCCACTGCCTGGGACATAGCAGGCACTCAATAAATGTCATACTTTCCTTCTAGCCTCTTTCTATGATTATAGTCATCAAAGCTTATTGTCAAACTTTGAAGAAAAGATCTCAAATGAAATGCGGCCAGGAAAAGAGATGCATCAGGGACAACAAGTAAAGAGTTGTTTAAGACACCTGCACATCCACCCTTCAGTCAGTGTCTGTGGCACCTGGTCTTTGCTTCTTCATTATTCCGAATGAATGGTCTTTAAGGCAAATCAGCCCTGACATCGCATCTAGTCCTGGAATTAGGTATTAGGCCAATTAACCTACAGATACTCAGAAACATGGCCCTGATGGGGGAATGGGTGACATCAGAAATCATGTGAGCCTTCTGATGTGATTTCAAATCAGGATCAGTTATGAAGCTGCCCGAGTAACTCTAGCATAAAGCAAACTCCATAAAATAAAATTCTGACTTCAGGGCAATGAAAGGGACCTTTTCTCTTTAAACCATCATCTTAGAGCATGATCACAGTAGGAAAATAAATCACAGTTCATCTTCAACATTGATCAAGGTGCCTGAGACACTGTAATCACTCAACATTTATTAGACAAATGCATCTCAGTGTTTTAGAACTTTTGACAGCTGGTACTAGGTAGAAATGATGGATTGAACAAATGCGTCTAATCTGACTCCCTCCAGAACTTTACGACAAAAACTCATGAGGGTGGGGAAAGAGGGACAAGAAGCAATCACAACAGAATTTTGGAAGCCAGACAGCAGTGATAAAGGACTTGGCAGAACTGAGAAAACCAAGTGTTAAGAGAAGGGCATTGCAAAATCTCCTAGAAGAGAGTGAAGATGCTAGAGCAGTGGTTCTTAACCTGGGTTCTATCGAACCGTAGGGGTTTGATGAGTTGGTCTCAGGGGTTCGAAGAAGCCTCTGCCGCGGAGGCCAGAATAAAGTAATACCGTAATTGGTTGTGAGTTCATGCTCTTTGTTGGTTTTGTTCTTTGAGCAAGGTGATGTTCATGCACGGCTCATTTTGTGCACCAGTAAAAAAACATATACCTACGTCTTGAATTTGGAAAAAATAATCATATTTTATTTATCACTAAAGAAGGGTTCGGTGAATGTGCATATGAAACTGGTGAGTTCGGTACCTCAAAGAAGGTTAAGAACCACTGTGCTAGAGGGTTGAAATAAGGGAATTGGTGGAAGACTCTTCTTATATCTGCCCTTCTTCTTTGCCTGGGTAATGCTTGCTTACTTTAAGACTCAGTTCAGGAGTAATTTCCCCCAGTAAGACCTCCATGCCCAACCACCTCTTCTGCCCAGACCACGTTCAATGTGCTTCCTCTGGGCATGCCTATGCATGTCACATTGTATTAGAAATTATCTCTTCATCTCTCTGTGTCTTTCCTTAGATTTAAAAGCCTTAAAGATGAGGACAAGGGCCTGACCAGGCGGTGGCGCAGTGGATAGAGTGTCGGACTGGGATGAGGACGACCCAGGTTTGAGACCCTAAGGTCGCCGGCTTGAGTGTGGGCTCATCTGGTTTGAGCAAGGCTCGCCAGCTTGAGCCCAAGGTCACTGGCTCGAGCAAGGGGTCACTCAATCTGTCAAGGCACATATGAGAAATCAATCAATGAAACTAAGGTGCCTCAATGAAGAATCGATGCTTCTCATCTCTCTCCCTTCCTGTCTGTCTGTCCCTATCTGTCTCTCTTTCTGACTCTCTCTCTGTCTCTGCCCCCCCCCCAAAAAAGATAAGGACAAGGTCTTCCATCTATGCAACTGCAGTGCCTAGCACTGTGCCCCATACAGAGTAGGCATTCAATTAATATTTACTAAATGTAATTCATATAAAGCTTATATTAGAGATTGAAAAAATTATGTATATTATGTTCCAATTATTTTTACTCTTTCTTTTAAAAATAATTAATTGGCTTAGTTTTATGAGCAGTTTAAGATTTACAGGAAAATGGAGCAGAAAGTGCAGCGTTCCATATAACCCCCCACCCAGCTTCTCCTATAATTAATAGCTTGCATGACTGTGACACATTTGATACAATTGATGAGCCCATATTGATAAGATTGATATTGGCTAAAGTCCACAGTTTACATTAGGGTTTTGACAAATGTATGATATTGTGCATTCCCTGGGCTTTGACAAATAGTTGTATTTGTACCATACATAAGAATTTCAGTGCCCTAAAAATTCACAGTATTCCATCTATTCATCCTCTCTCCCTCCCTCTAACTCCTTGAAACTACTGATCTTTTAACGGTCTCCATAATTTTGCCTTTTCCAGAATATCATATAGTCAGGATCATGAGACTGGCTTCTTTCATTGAGCAATATGCATTTAAGTTTCCTCCCTGTCTTCTGTGGCAGCTGGCTATTTTTAATCTTCAGAATAACTCTGTAAGTTATTTTTAGTAGGTGAATACCTGAGTCTTGGAATGGGAAGATCATTGTGCAAAGAGAGCTGAAATAGCAACAGTGCCATATGACCAAGCCATTAAATGAACAATCATGGGGCCCCTACTCTGTGTCTGGCACAGGCCTTGCTTGATTCTAAGAGCAAGAAGAAGATAATTTCTTAGTCCTTAAGGACTAACGATTTAGTGTCTGAGACGGATATATCAAAACACACACACACATCATTTCACAGTACAGAAAGGGCTCCTAAAAGGGTAGGTATCCTGCTGATATAAGAATTAATTCAGATAGTGGAGGTACTAGGCACAATAATGCCACATAGTAAGTGCCCATTAAATGTTAACTATTGTTATTTCACTTAGTCCTCACAACAGCCCTAATCATTAGATAGTGCTATCTCTCACTTTTCAGATCAGTAAACAGTTCAGAACAGTTAATTAACTCAAAAATCACAAAATGAAGACGTGAACCTGGGTTTGCCCAAAGCCCATGTTATCTCTACATTCTTGCTGTCTCAGTGATCTTGGCAGAGGTAATGTCACGCCCAAGGTGGAGACATTAGAGAGAAGAGTGTGTTGGGGACAGTGACAAGTTGAGTGTGACTGGGGCATGGAGGGTTAAGGTGTGTGTGGGGGGAGTAGTGAGCAGTGGGGGCTGGTCACAGTCAGGCTACAGGGGCCTTCAACTACTCAAATTTATAAAATGTGTCAGTCCTGCTGATTTGTTCATGATATTTAGGCTTAAGAACTGCTGAAGCTGAGCATTCCCTCTGGAGTGCACAAAATAAGTTCTGTGTAAGACATTTTCGGTCTTGCTAAGGTCAATGTGGTGGGTTTGTTGCTGAGGAAGAGTTCTGACCATTGCTATGGAGATGCTACACAAACAAAGATAAGCAAAAATGTTTTTGTCTTCCGAAAGTGAAATCAGAGGGAAGCTCAGTAAATCAAGATTTCATACTTAACGAGTTTTGTAAATCAACACCCATTTGAAGAGAAACTTCAGGGAATGAAATTGAAGTTGACCAAGTCCAAGTCTTCACAGAAAACCCATCTGCCTTCTCCCCTGGATGGCTGGAATGCTTACACGTGGAGGCATTCCTTCCATCATTCTGTGGCTTCTTTATGTGAGAAACAGAAATAAGCGGGACACTTTTACCCTGAAAGCATCACACGCTTCCAACTGAGAGAGCTGAATGCTATTGGCACTCTTCCTGGGAGAAATAAAAATTAATTTCTGCCTAATTATTTTTAATAATATACTTGGCATTGATTTTAATATTAGGAAAAACATTAGCATTGAGTTTCAATTAAGAACACTTCACAAACATTACAATACCTATTAAACTGACATATTTATTTTTAAAGTATAACTTAAATGAAAGCAAACCAACAGAAGTCAGTTCAATATCATATTTCCTTGTTTCTCCTTTTATAAATATACCTGTTTTCTGCCGTTATTTAATTTACTTATTTAACAAAACTGGTTATGGAGGCACTACTGTGTGCCCGGCATGGCGGGCACAATCAAGGCAGATACAGTTCCTGTTCTGGTGGAGTTTGCAGTCTAATGATACCAGAAAATGAAAAGCAACTGTATCAAAGGGTTAAAGTTAGGCATTTTTATTACTATGTTGCAAGAGGATTAGACTTGTCAGTGCATACAGCAGTGCTTTTCAAACTCCGTGCATTTGAATCACCTGAGGACCTTATTAAAATGCAGATTCTGATTCAGCAGGTCAGGGTGGAGCTGATATTCTGTATTTAATCAAGCGCAAGTAATGTTGATGTCATCAGTCCATGGACCACACTTTGTATTAAGATGAAAGGTTGTAAGGTATAATATTAAGATGTAAAAGAGTAATATTGACATTTTTTCTTTTTTCTTTTTTTCCACAGGGACACAGAGAGAGAGAGTCAGAGAGAGGGACAGATAGGAACAGACAGGAACAAAGAGAGATGAGAAGCATCAATCTTCAGTTTTTTGTTGTGACACCTTAGTTGTTCATTGATTGCTTTCTCATATGTGTCTTGACCGCGGGCCTTCAGCAGACTGAGTAACCCCTTGCCCGAGCCAGCAACCTTACGTCCAAGCTGGTGACCTTGGGGTCTTGAACCTGGGTCCTTCGCGTCCCAGTCCAACGCTCTATCCACAGTACCACCACCTGGTCAGGCGACATTTTTTTCTTTTCTTGATACATAGAGCCCTTGGTGGTAATGTGGTAGACACTCAGACATGAGCAGAGCAAGGACTATAGGCCAGGCAAGGAGGTCACCAGGGTGGAAAACCTCAAATGCCTAGCAATGGGCAAAACTGCGAAACAAGGACCTTGCCTCCAGGGTGACCTTTCTCCCATAGCTGGTCAAGTGGTTTAAGCTCCTTGACTTTTCTAATCACTGGTTGTGTGATTCGGACCATCTCTGACCTTTCCTCTCCTAGCACATCACTAATCATGTTGTTTTAGACCCCCTTAGAGGAGAAACAAGGGGCAGGAGAATAGCCTCACACAAGCCCACATACAGGTCTTTGCATGACCACTCCCTTAAGCATTAAAGAGATAAGATGTGTTTCAGCTCCAGGTCCAGAAAAGTAGCAAAAGCAGATAAGGGAAGCCACAGCTGACCTCAGGATCAGCGGCAATGACTAATGACCCCTTGCCCTGGCGCTGACCAATCAGTGGAGACCAGGACCCTGAAGGACACATCTGGAGAGCTGAACAATATTCTACTGAGATCCTCCCCTGGGACTTCCCCTAAGATCTCTACCCTTAAAAGGCTTTGGGATGGAGGACCTGCTGCATTCTCCCTTCCAGGGAGTGCACCTGAGCCCTCCCCCTCCTCTTCTCCTCTACTCTCCCCCCCACCCAGGCACATTCTCCCTTCCAGGGAGTGTACCTGAGCCCTCCCCCTCCTCCTTCTCCTCTGCTCCCCCCCAGGCACAATTTCCTTGCCCCTCTCTTTTTGCTAAGCTCTAAGGGACCCCAGGAGACTTGCAACCAGGAGAGCCAAGGTCAGCAGAAGCTGGTCCCAGGCTAACCCCCTGAACCTGTCTCCCAGGTCCCCTTTCCTCTAACTCTCTTCCTGCATGGCCAATAAATTCTTCCTTCAGTTGCTGCACTTTGTCTCTTGATTGAATTATTTCTCTCAAGAAAAAACGGAGGTCTCTTAGCTCCCCTGGTAGCAGTAATATATGGGTGAATGAGATACATCTATAGACAATTATAATACGAGACAAATATGAAACATTCACAAGGGGAAGTAGAAAGTGTCACGGGGGCGAAACAGAGGAGAAACAGCATGCATATTGGGGGGGGGGGGAATTCCGATGCTTTCTAAGGAAAGTGAAGTGTCTAATTGGGCCTAGAAGCACGGAGGATTCTGCTGGGGGAGCAGGGGAGGATGGCACACCAGGGAAAGCGTTGGTACTGGTATTTCACAGGGTCAGCTCAGGGCCCATTTTAAGGGTCGGGGCTCAGAGACCAGCTCATGGGTCCTGCAAAGCAGCTCTTCCATGCAGGGAACAGAAAGGACAAGGCTGGAAATGAGGCCCACAGGAAAGCCTTGCCTGATGAAAGACCACCTGCAGCGAAGCCAACCCCAGTATTCCTAAGATTACAGGCTGCCACAGCCAAAGAACCAGCTGAAGTTAGGGGAGAGGCTAGGAAAAGCCTTCCGAAGGTGGAGGATCCTGCCAACCTACTAATCTCGGACTTCTCGTTTCCAGAACTGCGAGACAATACATCGCTGTTGTTTAAGCCACTCTGTGGTAGCTTTCGGTGACAGCTCCAAAAACCAATATACTAGAGTCACTCATTTTAATTTTTACCACTCCCTTGTGAGGCAGCTATTATTATTCCCCCTATTTTACAGATGAGGAAACTAAGGCACACAGCAGTTAAGGAAACCAAAGAGAGAAATAAAGTGGAAGGGGTATAGACAGGCTGAAAGAAGGGGAAATTTTTGAGAAGTTAAGATGTGAACAGGAAGAAAGAGAAAGAAGTGACGAAAGAGGGGGATTAAAATTTGGCCTGCCCTGGCCAGAGAGCATTAGACGCTCGAGGCCCGTGTGTATAAACCACCAGCATTTTTCTTTTCTGGGTGTGTCAAGAGTTAAAATAAAAATGTCCTTCTGTCAGGAAATAAACTTTCATTTTTGACACTTTCATGTATTGTATTATATGTTGAACCTGAAGCTATAGCTCCTGAGAGCCCTGGTCTGGATTTTGCAATATAGGTTTTATTTTTATTTGAAGAGAGGGACTAATAATAATCACTTGTTCCATGAATGTGACATTGAGAGCTCTGGGTTTGTTTTGATGAATGAAATGGTACTTATTTTAAAAAGCTATTATATACTACTCTTCTCACCCCTTGTTTCATATATATATATATATTTTTTCCTGCTGAAGAAAGACGTCACTACAGTGCAAAGTTGGAGGTATACTCTGTGAAGATGGGGCTTAATCCTCCAGAATGCAGTAGATACATTATATGAGAGACCTTTCTTTTTATGGTGCTGCGTCTCCAGTCAGAAGAATACATGGATCTGGACACAAGGGGGTGGAAGCAGAAGCAGCCCCACTTCCATCACTTGCAATGACCGACTGAGTTAGGCTTCCTGGGCTCTCCAGGGCTAGAGGTTCTGCTTGTCAGTAGGCATGCTCTCACTGAAGGACACAGCAATGGCCCAGTCGAATTACAAACTCTGGCTGCCATCTGCACACTTTGAGCTCCTTGAAGCCAGGGACCAGCAGGTGAGGAGAGTGACCATCTTGGCATGGATAACTAACTTTGATCAAAAACGGGAGGGAAGGCTGACTTTACACAATGGGAACGGGGAGGCATATATACGTGCGGAACTCAGATGACCCATTCGGGTGCCTCTTGGTTCTTGGTTCTTCTCCTTTGATCAACTGCAACTGTGAACAGGCAAGTGGAACAACCCCAGCCTGAGGAGGAGATGATTACGAGGGGCTAAGATACCTTCATAATGAAAGTTTGGGCCATGCTACCAGGTAAGCCACCAAGACCAGCAGAGGTGGTAGCTAAGTGCCAGAGGAATTTAGAATGGATAGTGAAGAAGGGAATCTATGAATACTAGTTGGGGTTCTGAGACCAATTGCAGTGATGATGTTACCCTGAACTACCCCCTGGAAATGTATGGAGAAGTAGATTTGCATAATGCAAGGATTGGACTGTGGCTGACACAGAGATGTGCCACACCCTTTAAGAAAATTCTTGCTGCTCAGGAACAAAAAATATGGCAAGCTGACAACCTCTAGTTCTTATTTCCCTAGGTGTCTTCCCAGCTTTTAAGCAGCATTAGCCAATGACTGAGGCTAGCCACATATATCACTGGACTAGCAAGGTTTTGTCGGGTCTGCATAGCAGTATGAACAATACCTGGTGACCGATATATCTGTCTCTCTTGCTCCTTTCATAGCTGTTATTTTCTAACACATTTTTTGTACCTTTAACTCTACTTCAGTAACTGATAACCAGGGATCCCAAGTCAGCACGTGCTGCGTATCAAACAACCACAAAATTTCAGTGACATAAAACATTAAGCATTTCTTACTGTTTATGAGTTTACAGGCTGGCTGGACAGCAGTTTTGTTCTCAGTCGGGTCACTTATGTGTCTGTGGTCAGCTGATGTTCAGACAAGCAGCTCTGTTGAGCTGATCTTTACTGGGCTCTTTGCATGTTTGAGGGTGGACTGGAGATGGACTTGTCTAGGTGGCCTCAACTTGGAAAACTGGTCTTTCCTTCACATACTTCTCATTCTCTCACTTTGGCTTGTTCACATGGTGGTAGAAGGCTTCCAAGAGAACAAGCAAGGCCTCTTGAGGTCTTGACTTGGAATTCACACACTGTCAGTTCTACTATACCCTATTTATTGGGTAAAAGAAATCTCAAAGCCAGTCCAACTTCATGGGGTAAGAAACCGCCTTTTGTTGGAGGAGATGCAAAGTCACATTACAAAGCATATATGTAAAGAAAGAGATAACAGGTACCACAGGGAGGACTCCTCTAGAGTGAAGTATATGAAACAAACAGAAACTGTGCTATCTCCATCTACAACATTTTCTGTTTTGCTTATACTATTTTAAGAAAGTAATGAGCCTGACCAGGCGGTGGCACAGTGGATAGAGCATCGGACTGGGATGCGGAAGACGCAGGTTCGAGACCCCAAGCTCGCCAGTTTGAGCGCGGGCCCATCTGGCTTGAGCAAAAGCTCGTCAGCTTGGACTCAAGGTCGCTGGCTCCAGCAAGGGGTTGCTCAGTTTGCTGAAGGCCCGCGGTCAAGGCACATGTGAGAAAGCAATCAATGAACAACTAAGGTGTTGTGACGGCAGTGAAAAACTAATGATTGATGCTTCTCACCTCTCTCCGTCCCTGTCTGTCTGTCCCTATCTATCCCTCTCTCTGACTCTGTCTCTGTAAAAAAAAAAAAAAGTAATGAAAATTTAAAAGCACATTAAAATACAAATCATCATATAACAACCACTCATGAATACAACATCTTACTTTAATAAATCTTAAAATTCTGTCATAGTTCAGATAGTTTATTTTAAGGGACAAAACTTTGAAGATACTGTACTTTTAAATTCTACTGTATAGTCCTGTCCATCCTTGTTTTTTCGTTTATGAAGTCTTCAGCTGGAAATTTTAAATTCCAGATAATTATTTTTTAAGTTAAAGAACTTATAAAACTCATGCCTTCTGGTGATTCAGCAGAAAATAAAAAGAATGGAAGTATATTCATTCAGTCATTAAACAAATATTTATTTTGCCTTCTATTTGCCAAGCCTTATACTACAGATGTATTTAAATAGTATATTCTTATTTTTTGTAGTGTTCTATTTGCACACCATTTTATTTCAAACTATATATCCAAAGTGAGAAGTATTCCTTCGTAATGGGGACATTGAATGTTTTTCAATATCTCTTATAAATTATTTTTCTTAACACCTTCAAGCTTTGAAGGCAAATCTTGTTTTACTCTTAATCTGTAAATCTGCATTCCAAGTTTCTTAACATTTTCCTTCTATGGGTTTGGCTCTTGTTGTGTCACCAGGGTGGGTAGGATGTTTGACATGTTTATTTGGTTGCTAGTCGGCCACACCTTTGATTTTCTTTCGTATGGTTAAATTGTCAACCCCAGTAACTCCTATCTGGTTTGTCTACTTTAATATAATGACTTCAGAATGCAATCCTTTCTCTGGTCTTTGTTTCCTTGCTTTCATAGTGAGTAGGTTATACTTCCTCCCCCCCCCCCAACATAGAACAGCTTTATTGAGATATAATTTACACTCCATAAGATCCATTCTTTAGTATATTCACAGTTGTGCAACTCTATCTAATTTTATAGTATTTTCATCACCTCAAAAAGAAATCCTGTACTGCCTGACTGGTGGTGGTACAGTGGATAAATTGTTGGTCTGGGACGCTGAGGTCCCAGGTTTGAAACTCTGAAGTGGCAGGTTTGAACACAGGTCCATGGTAACTGGCTTGGGCTCAAAGCTCGCCGGCATGAAGCCCAAGGCTGCTGGCTTGAGCAAAAAGTCACTGGCTCGGTTTGAGTGCCCCAGTCAAGGCACATATGAGAAAGCAATCAATGAATAACTAAAATGTCACAATTACGAGTTGATGCTTCTCCTTTCTCTCCCTTCCTGTCTGCTTCTCCCTCCTTCCATTTTTTTTTCTCTCTCTCTCACTCTCACACACACACACACACATACACATACACACACAATCCCATACCTATTAGCTATAACTCTCCACTATCCTCTGTGTCCAGCAGCCCCTAATTTCTCTCTATGGATTAATTCATTCTGGACTTTTCACAGAAACAGAATCCTACATCATTGTAGTCTTGTCTCTGACTTCTTTGACTTAGCGTGTTTTCATGGTTCATCCATGTTATAGCCCATGTCAGTGCTTCATTCCTTTCTATGGCTAAATAATATTCCATTGTATGGATACGCCACTATTTGTTTATCCATTCAACAATTGATGGGACAATTAGTTGTATCCACTTTCTGGCTATGATGAATAATGCCACTGTGAGCATCCATGTACAAGTTTTTGTATAGACATATTTTCATTTCTCTTGGGTATACACTTATGAGTAGAACTGTTGCATTATAAGGTGAATTTATGTTTCACTTTTTGAGAACTGTCAAGCTATTTTCCAAGTGGCTGCACCGTTTTACCTTCCTAACTAGTCATGTATGAAGACACCCTATCAACATTTGTCTATATTTTTTATTTTAGCTATCTAGTAAGTGTGAAGTGGTTTCTCATTGAAGTTTTAATTTACATTTCTTTAATTATATTGAGAATCTTTTCATGTTCTTATTGGCCTTTGTATATCATCTTTGGAGAATGTCTGTAAGTCCAGTAGTCACGGCCACAATCACCATCACAGCCGCCTGGTCCATGCAGGTTCCCATTAGATTCAGACAGTCGGTAATGAAACAACGGAGCCAAAAACTGGTGAGCCATCAGCTTTAATTCTAGCTTGCACCCAGTGGGCAAGCAAAAACACACACTGGGCTCCAAAACCCACTCATTCAGTGCTCACAAAGCTACTGACTTCTCTGAGTTTCCTAGAATCAAAGGCTTCTAGCTCACCAGACTTATTCACCTCTGTTTCCCATCTCCTTCTCCAGCACAAACTCTGCTCAAACTGGCTTCTTCCTCAGCACTCCACAATCTTGGCTGCTTCTCCTGGCCTCCATGTGGCCTTCATCTGCTCTCCTCTCTGATACTTCAGGAACCAAGAGAACAAGCTCCTGGCCTGCCCCACTTTATACTGTAGAAATCCAAACCCTTAATCCAATCTACAAACAAGAAAGTCTCTGATACAAAGTCACTCATCTGAGGCACAATGGGATTCCTCATGAGAGTGCACCACCCTACATCATCCAATCAGTCAAGGGTGTGGAGAAAAGCTTACTCTTAAAACTAAGGCGTAGGCTATAACGACCCGGCCTGCCCACAGCCTATCCCCCAAAACACATTAATATCAACGGACTTGCATGAGGGCAGCGCCATCTTTAACAAAGTGAGCATAATATATTTTATCTGCCCAACAGTGTCCTTTTTCTTTTCTTTCTTTTTTATTTTTTTTCCTTAGCAAGACAGACAGACACACACACACAGAGAAACAGAGACAGTAAGGTAGAGAGATGAGAAGCATCAACTCATAGTTGTAGCACTTTAGTTGTTCATTGATTGCCTCCCACACATGCATTGAGGGGGGCTGGGACTCCAGCCAAGCCAGTGACCCCATGTTCAAACCACCAACCTTGGGCTTTATTCAAGCCAGTGACCTTTGGGCTCAAGCCAGCGACCATGGGATCAGGTTGATGACCCCACACTCAAGCTGGTGACCTTAGGGTTTTGAACCTGTGACCTCAGCATCCCAGGTTGACCCTCTATCCACTGCACCACCATGAGTCAGGAAAATGTCCATTTTTTTTTTAAGGTTTTTTTTTTTTTAATTAATTAATTATTTATTTAGCAGGAACAGAGAGAGAGTCAGAAAGAGGGACAGATAGAAACAGACAGGAATGGAGAGAGGTGAGAAGTATCAATCATTAGTTTTTCGTTGCCATTGCGACACCATAGTTGTTCATTGATTGCTTTCTCACATGTGCCTTGACCCCGGGCCTTCAGCAGACCGAGCACCCCTTGCTGGAGCCAGCGACCTTGGGTCCAAGCTGGTGAGCTTTTGTTCAAGCCCGATGGGCCCGCGCTCAAGCTGGCAGCTCGGGGTCTTGAACCTGGGTCTTCCGCATCCCAGTCCGACGCTCTATCCACTGCGCTACCGCCTGGTCAGGCGGAAAATGTCCATTTTTTTGATTGGACTAATTTTTAAAAAATTGTTGAGTTGTACATACAACTCTTTATATATTCTGTATACAACTGCCTTACTAAATATATGGTTTACAATATTTTTTCACATTCTGAGGGCTGTGTTTTCACTTTCTTGATGATGTCCTTCAAAGCATAAGTTTATCATTTTTAGTGACTTCCAATTCATTTTTTCCTTTCATCACTTATACATTTTGTTGTCATCTTAAGAAACCATTGCCTAACCCAAGATCACAGTGATTGAATAATTTCTTTAAAGAGCTTTATAATTCTAGCCTTTACATTTGAATCTATGATCCATTTTTAGTTAATTTTTTCTTTTTTTTGGTGAGAGAGACAGAGAGAGGGACAGGGACAGACACACTGGAAGGGAGAGAGATGAGAAGCATCAATTCTTCATTGTGGCACTTAAGTTGTTCATTGATTTTTTTCTTATTGCCCAACCCCTCCCCGGGGCTCTACAGCAGAGCAATTGACCCCTTGCTCAAGTCAGTGACCTTGGGCTTCAAGCCAGCGACCTTTGGGCTCAGGCCAGTGACCCTGCACTCAAAGTGGTGAGCCTACACTCAGGCCAGATGAGCCCACATTCAAGCTGGTGACCTCAGGGTTTTGAACCTGGGTCCTCTGCGTCCCAGGCCTATGCTCTATTCGTTGTACCACTGCCTGGTCAGGCTTTAGTTAGTTTTTGATATGGTATAAAGAAGAGGTTCAAATTCATTCTTTATTTTTTAATTAATTAATTTATTTTTGATTTATTCATTTTAGAGTGAGGGGACAGAGAGAGAGAGAGAGAGAGACAGAGAGAGACAGAGAGAAAGAGGGGAAGAGCAGAAAGCATCAACTCCCATATGTGCCTTGACCAGGGAAGCACGGGGTTTCGAACCAGCAATCTCAGTGTTCCAGGCTGACGCTTTACTCACTGCACCACCGCAGGTCAGGCTCAGATTCATTCTTTTGCTTGTGAATATTCATTTGTAAAGACAGTTCCTTCTCCATTGAATTATCTTGGCACCCTTATCTGAGGTTATACCTTTATTATAGAATTTACCAAATTTTGCCTTGTTTTGTGATAAACAGTGTATATCTTCCTATGGAAATGGAGGACTGGGAACTTACTTTGTTCATTTAAAATGAGGAAAGCTATGTGAAAAGCATCTACCCCAGGATGGCAGAGTAAATATTTTGTTTCTTCTATAAATGTTGGCTGAGCGTGCACCCCAGTGTAAGGGTGGGGGGTCCTAAAGCTCTGGCTGTGCAGGAGTTCCAGAACACTTCAGCATTTCTCAAACGAAGAATCTGAAAAACAGTAGGAGAGACCGCAACAGCTCAGCAAAGCTGTGCTGCTGTCAGCATAGTGGCCTCCAAAGGAGCTGTCATCCTTACAGGTGAAGTGACAAATACACTTTCACTTAGAGTGAACCCAAACACTTAAAACTAACCCCCAAGGTCTAGAATCTTTTTATTTCTTCTACTTTAACTCCAAGTTCTCTTGATGTCTACTTATGTAACTGCTTAACAGTTAATAAAGTTTTCACTTGTGGATTTGACCTCAATTCCACAAAATTGATTGTGGCTCTTATCTGCCTAAAAGCAGAAGGATTTTCTCAGGTGGTAACAACCACTATTAAAAAGGCAAAGAAAGAATGCTCAGTTATGGCACACAATTCTATTTCCAGTGACCCTTTTCTCCCTCTCTTTGTCTCTCTTACGAACTGAACATTAGGATCTCTTGCAATCTCTCAGAAATAGAGCAAGAGGCTGAAGATAAAGACCTGTTCATGTCCCCAGGGAGTTTCCTACCAGTTCATGTCCAGGCAGTGCTGCGTGGGTATCTTTCTCTGAGATTCCAAAAGCTGCCCCTCTGTGTCCAATTGCTGAACCTAAAATGTGTGCTCTACAGATACACAATAACTTTCTTGCAACGGAAACAATTCTCACAGGTTTCCACGTGAAGAACGTTGTCCAACATTCAACACCGAGTCTCACAGCCAAGTGTTTCAAATTACAGCTTCTGACTCCAGAGCCCGTTCCTGCCCCTTCACCAAATCGCCTCTCTACAAATAGTCAGGTTCTGGGCTCAGAGGGACATTTTCTTGTAGGGATTGTGGCCATTTTGTTTTTAAATAAAAATTTTTAATTAAAAATAATTTAAATATAGACTTTATATTTTAGAACAGTTTTAGGTTCATAACAAAACTGAGCCGAAGACAGATTTTCCCATATAACCCCTGCCCCACACATGCACAGCCTCACCCGTTATCGACACCCAGCAGAGAGTGGTCCATCCTGTAGCCTACATGGACACATCATAATTACCCTAGACCTACAGTTTACATTGGGGCCCATGCTTGGTCCTACACAGTCTATGGCTTTGGACAAATGTAGAACAACATTCATCCAGCATCACACTGGATTACGGAGTAGCTTCACTGTCCTAAAAATCCTGGCCTCTGACGAGGCTCGGTTTTAAAAGGGGAAAGAGAGGAAAAGAAAAAAACAAACAAATTATGCAGAGTCTCCACCAAAACTGCAAGCCAAGTTTGTTCCCAAGTTCAGCTGTTCCCAGCTGTCCCACGTCGCCTAGTCCCGCTAGGGGCAGGTTTCTCCTCCTCCTCCTTCTCCTCCTCCTCGTCCTTTTGTTTAAGTGTCAAACAAATGGGTTTCCTGTTGACACCGGAATACTGCGAAAGGGCAGGAAGAGGCCAGGCCACCTCCCCCCACCTTGCTTATTTATTTTGTACACGTTTGTTTTGGTCCTGCGAGCGGGCTGTTCAGCGTGTGTGGCAGTGGGACGGGTCCTGCGGGTAACCCCTCCCCGAGGGGGCGAGGCCAGGCCCGGCCCGCGCCCTCCCGGTTCCCCTCCAAGTCCGCGGGGCGGGGAAGGGAAGGAGGAAGGGGGAAGAGAGTGGGAGAGAGCGCAGCGAGCGAGGCCACGGTCGGTGGAAGAGGAGGCGGGGAAGCCGGCTCTGCCCGCGCCGGGCCGCTCCCGGGCCAGCTGCAGGTGGAGTCCGCAGAGGTAACCGACTCCGCGGCCGCCCGCGCCGCCGCCGCCGCCACTTCGTTCCCGGGGCCGCCTTCCAGGCCCCGAGGGTGCTGGCGTGGGGGGCCCTGTGCCCGTCCGCCGTCCCGCGGCTGCGCCTCCGCGCCTCGCCCATGGCTGAAGGCCGGCGGTGGGAGGAAGAGGAGGAAGAGCTGCGGGAGCTCGGCGGCTCGCGCCGCGCTCGGGGCCGTGCGCTCTCGGGCCACCCCGCTGCAGGTGAGGGGCGCGGGGGCGCGGTGGGGTACACGGGACCGAGGGCAAGGAGTCCCAGGGCCGCGCAGGTCCTGTCCAGGCAGGCAGCGGCTCCCTCACCCAACCCGATGGGACTGGTACATGTTGGAGGCGAGAGGAAGGGAGGGTGGCTTTTCCATTCTCATCCTCAATTCAAGCGGAGCCCTAGAAATTCAGTTCACACTGGTCTCTACCTGCTAGGGTCCGGCAGCGAAAACTACAAATATTCTGTACGCACACTAAATCCGGGAGTTGCTGGCATGGACCTTCTGGCCCAGGTGATCAGTTATCTCTAGATGAGTCAGAGACCAGAGGAAGACGACCCCTCCCGGCAGGTTTGCCTGGGCTGCGGCATCCAGGTTAAACCACGGGCTAGTAGTCTTAGTCTGGTTTCGGTGTCTCTGAACTTCGGACCTGTGACTTTCCTTCCTGTCCCCACCACCGCCCTAGTTCACCAGTTTTCTTCAGTACTTGTTATTGAGTTATTTTGTGAGCGCCCCTGCCCAGAAGATAGCATTCCAAAAGGCAATTCATTTGGTTTGAGAGTCATTTCCGGGCCTAACATTACTTTTATCATCTTGTGTTTTGGGAGGGCACAAAGGCGGCATGGATCAATAGTTTGGCACATAAATGTAAGAGTGAGTAAGTATAGATCCACACCCCTTCTCTCTTCCTGGCAGCTTTTCAATCAAACATAATAGAAAGGAGAATCTATGGTCTTTGGTTCCAACTGGATAAGCCAGGATAATGGCAAGAGAGAACAAATATAGGGAATTGACTACAAAAGGGAGCTGGAGAAGTGAGAAAGGTGGAGATGAGGTGAGACTCATTAAAGTCTCTTCAGAAAGGGAAATACAGGGAACATTCCATCAACTCATGGGCAAGCTTATACATGTGGCTCCCTTAACCTGGGAGAAGGTGAAGAATTCGGAGAAGCTAATGGGTCTGTGGGGAACAAATAGAAGGTAGAAAATAGAGTGAAAGGAAAGAATTTGAATAGTATGAAAAAATGGTCAACTTGATGCCCTTGGCAGGTTTGGGGACCTTAAAAATAGTTCTATAGGTCCATTACTAGGGCTTTTTAATCAAAATAGCTCATCGGACACCATGCGTTTTGAAAACGATCGTTTTGTTCAGTATAAATGCAGACCTCATGAGAGAATGGGAAGTGAGAAAATATTTCTTGCAAGAATACAGACAAAAACTTCACAAAGATGTGCCGACATTGCATGAATGATTTAAACATTGTAGGCTACCTTGGAGTCCTGTTACCTTCAGCAAAAACTTTACTTTGGCCTGACCAGGCGTTGGCGCAGTGGACAGAGCGTCAGACTGGGATGTGGAGAACTCAGGTTTGAGACCCTGAGGTCACCAGCTTGAGAACGAGCTCATCTGGCTTGAGCAAAAAGCTCACCAGCTTGGACCCAAGGTTGCTTGCTCAAGCAAGGGGTTACTCTGTCCGCTGAAGGCCTGCAGTCAAGGCACATATGAGAAAGCAATCAATAAACAACTAAGGTGTCGCAATGAAAACCTGATGATTGATGCTTCTCATCTCTCTCCGTTCTTGTCTGTCTGTCTCTGTCTATCCCTCTCTCTGACTCTCTCTCTCTGTCCCTGTAAAAAACAAAAACAAAAAAACTTTACTTTGTCTGAGGAGAAACATATGGTGAGTAGCTGTCTATACTGGAGGTCAGACTAGATATGATCCAAGTATATGCTTGTCATTTAGTTGCAATCTGTGTATTTATTCCAAGGCAAGTGGAAGTACATTTGTGTAACTTGTTTTTACCAGTTCCTTAATTTTCCAAGGCTGGCAGGGAGGCTTTTCTAGTTCTGTTATAGTATTTTGCTGAGACATGACATGGTGTATTTTTTCACTAAGAAACTGGTATTTGCAGTTTCTAACCATTTAACATGCCCAGTTTCCATTAAGGGGTAGGGGACAGAGACATTAAGGAGTGGACAGAGGGTTAAACTTGCAATTACTGGTCTTCTTTCTTTTGGGAAACATTAAACATTATCTAATAGTTTACATTTCTTTACAAGCTGGGCTCCTCTGTCCCCTCATTAGTTACTGTGTTTTGCAGACACCATCGCATTCCTTACCAAGCTTGGGCATTTGTTCCTTATGGTCGTGCTGCATCTTGTTCTCTTTCCAAGTGAAAGTATGAACTGACCCAGAACCTTCATCTTTTTTCCACTTAACTTCCCTTTCCAGTCTTTCACCTTTTGTGTTCTCATCACTCCCTCCTTCTTCCACCACTTTACAGTCTAAAGATGGTCTCTTTCTTTGATCTCAGGTAGCTTGACACCATAAATTTGGGGTTTAGGGACTTGAGAGAGTCTAAACTCTTTCTCCCCTTGCTAGTTTCAGATGTGATGGTGGAAGTGTATTTGTTTATTTTTGCAATGTCTATTCAGAATAGGGTATAAAACCTAGAAATGATAAAATATAGGCATACCTCGGAGATATTGGAAGTTTGGTTCCAGACTGCTGCAATGCAGTGAGTTGTTATCTTTTGGCTGGTGGAGGGTCTACCCTTCAATGCAACATCTGGGAAGCACAATAAAACAGAATGCTTGTAAAACCCCTGTAACCTGTGTCCAAGTCAACAAAGAAGACATATTATCAGTAACCTAGAAGCAGGCTCTAATTCCTCTTACTTTCACTTTTTTGGCTTTTGTGATTATTTCCTTGTTCTTCTGTACAGTTTTGCCTGTATGCATATGTTTAACATATGCATCCGATACAATATTATTTAGTTTTACCTATTTTACAAGTTCATGAGTAGAATCATCTTGTATGTATTCTTCAGTGTCATACTATTTTTTTTTTAGTGTCATACTTTCTTCACTCACTATTAAGTTTGTAAGATTTACTCACATTGTTACATGCAGCTGTAGTTTATTTTCACTGTATAAATATGTCACACTTTCTGTTTTATTGATTTGTTGGAGTTCTTTTATTTTTTCTTTTTTAAGATTTTATTTATTCACTTTAGAGAGGAAAGAGAGAGAGAGAAGGGAGGAGGAGCAGGAAGCATCAACTCCCATACATGTGTCGACCGGGCAAGCCCAGGGTTTGAAACTGGTGACCTCAGTGTTCCAGGTCGACGTTTTATCCACTGTGCCACTACAGGTCAGGCCTGATTTGTTGGAGTTCTTTATACACCCTTTGTGGTTGTATATATTGCAAGTATCTTTCACTCTGTGGCTTATTTTTGAAATTTCCTTATGGTCTCTTTTGATGTGAAAATTCTTTTTTTTTTTTCCTTTTTTTTATGAGAGAGACAGAGAGAGGGACAGACAGGAAGGGAGTAAGATGAGAAGCATCAATTCTTTGTTGCGGCACCTTAGTTGTTCATATGTGCCTTGATTGGGGGACTACAGCAGAGCAAGTGACCTGTTGCTCAAACCAGTGACCTTGGGTTTCAAGTCAGCGACCTTGGGTTCAAACCAGCAACCATGGGGTCATGTCTATGATCCCACCCTCGAGCCAGGGATCCCGCACTCAAACTGATGAACCTGCGCCCAAGCCGGTGATCCCGTGCTCAAGCCGACAACCTCAGGGTTTCGAACCTGGGTCCTCTGCATCCCAGGCCGACGCTATAGCCACTGCACCACTGCCTGGTCAGGCTGATGTGGAAATTCTTAATTTTAATGTAGGTATATTTATGAATCTTTTTCTTTATAGTGTTCCTCCTCCCCTCACTGTCCCCTTTGGTTGATAATGTTTTCCCTGCCCCAGGGCCATGAAGATATTCTCCTTTATCTCTTGTATTGTTTCCTAAAAGTTTTGTAACTTTCTTTGGAGAGAGGTGGTATAACTTTCATCAGACTGTCACCGGGTCTTAGAACCTCTGACTGATCTATAGAGCAGGGAATATAAAATTCTAGGTCCTCCCCTAATCACCCAGAAGAGTGGTAGGTAGTTAATAGGCTTTAACAAATATTAAATACATGCATTCTTTCTATATGTTGATATCTTTATGGTAAACTTTGGAAGGACTGATGTAACTTCTTTGATATGTTTTGAGTAAAATAACTAATATTGTCAGTATAAGAGCAAAGAATAAAATTTGTTGTGTTCACTATGAGCTGGGTGCTTCTTATTTGTTATACCGTTAGGTGAGTATTATTTTCTCCATTGTGTAATTGAAAAGATTGAGGCTCAGAATATGTAAACAACTTGTCCATGGCCCCTCAGCTAGTAAATGGGAAAATGAGACCTTGAATCTGGGTGTTTCTGACTTGAAAGTCCGTGTTTTTTCAAACTGTCCCATTGGCTGTTAGTAATGGCCAACTGCTATCATGCCTCACACATTTATTTATACCTGCATATTCCTTGTTACATATTTAGAAATATTTTACATCTGGTTTTTTTTTTCTGCTTAGGAGGGGCTTTCAGAGCCTCTTTAACTTGATTCTTGAGACCTTGAGAGGAAAGAGGTACACTTTACTATTCCCATGTTAAAGATAAGTAAATTGAGATTTGGAAATATTGAAGACTTCATCTAAAATACCACAGTTAGGTGTAACTGCACCTCAGTTACCTGTATGGTGTGTTTCCAATCATAAACTATTGTTTCTTTGCATTGATTTGTATGACGTATGGCCCAAGGTTGTGGCTTTAATATGTTAGTTTTGAAAACTGCATTAGCACTTAGCACTTTTATCCAAATCCAGTGATTTCCCTGTTTTGCTTTCTCCCGCCTCCCCAATCTATCACCAACTAATTTCAGGTAACCCCTTACCTCTTCCTCTTTGATTCTAATGTATAAAATAAGTGGTGAAGCCGCCATATTTTGGAGCACGTTCTCAATTCACTGAGACTTTGCTTCCTGGCAATTATCTACAGTTTGGCTCAAATAAAGTCATAAAAATTTTTAAGAAAGAGAGAGAGGGAGGGAGTGAAGGAGGAAGGAAGGAAGAAAACTGCCCTAGTTCTGGGGCTACCATCTTACCGTTTTTGTTATTAGAATTACAAAGTTCTCTAATTTATTTTGAGAAAGTTATTATGAGTCCCAAGGAAACTATAGATATATTTTTACATTATTTAAAAATCTTGCACTCACTGACTTTTTCTTTTATCCCCATCAGTATAATGTATGCAAAAACGGTGTAGAAAACACAGAGACTACAAAGAAATATATGAAATAGGCCCGTGATGGCGAACCTATGACACGCGTTGCCATTTTCGATGACACTGTGGCTGTATGAGAAGTATGGGGCCACATGCTGAGAAGGACGTTTCATCCTCGGCTCCTGCACGGCCAGGTGCAGTAGCCGAGGATAAAACATTTGCTGTAGTGTAGACACTCTGTGCCGGAGGTCTGTAGGTCAAAACAACAGAACTCCGGCACAGAGCGTCTTGTTCTGGGACTTCTGGTTAGGCCCGTTTTTCTCAGAGTGACACACCACCAAGTTATGCTCGGTTTTTTGGCGAATTTTGACACATCAAGCTGAAAAGATTGCCCATCACTGGGTTAGGCTCCCTGCTTTTAAAGAACTCAGAAATAACAGAATTACAAAAGGTGGGACCAATACACTTTGAAGAAGATATATAAAGTAGTTGGTGGTGACTATCAACTGGAGTTGAGCATAAATAAGATAACCAGCCTGTCTTGGTTTATTTCTTGGATAACCTTTTGTTAATTGTGTGATCTTGGACAAGTTACTTAACCTTTCTGTGCTTCCACTCTTAATTTGTAAAATGAAGATATTAATAAAACCTGTTATATAGGGTTTGCAGATTAAATGAGTTAGTATATTTAATACCCATAGAACACAATTAGGCACATAGTATATACCTACAAAGTTATTAGCACTTATTTATGTTCTCAACCTAAGGATAAAAGGCCAAAGTTGGGAGGCAATAGTGTTCATTTGATATCCCCTCAAAATAGCTATTGGTGAAGCACTGATTCAGCTAGAAACCCAAATAGTGTTCTGATTGTGAAGTGAAGGCAAGGGATTTTTATGAGCAAGGGAAGGGAAAAAATTGCCTGAATAGAAGGAAGGAATTTATAAAGGTGCAACCAAGTTATTCTCTAGCTAATACATGGTGCTAATTCTAAAGAATGTCTTCGCTTTTTAGTCTGGTCATCAGAATGTCTGCTTTCCTATGAGCTTTGCAAGAACTTCTTTGGGACACAATATTGCTTTGGCTCAGTCGAGAGGTTCTTTCCCCCAGTCTAAACATTCCGAAGGTTTGAGGAGTAAGGCGTGCAAGGTCTCTGGGATGGCAGCTCCGACGCCATTTTGAAGTGGCTCTGTTTACATCATTCTTCACATGTATGTCCAACTGAGCTGACTTCTGACTAAAACTCATTCATATGAGAGTATCAACAGGTACACAGAAGACTAATAGGAAATCCTTTCCAATTTTGGAAACAGAGGAAGTTAGACTAGAAGAATTTGGAAAAGTGCTGGATAGGATAAGCAAATAATCATGAGTTGATATTTTTCCTGCCCTGGGTTCTAGGTTCCAATTGTTTTACATGTGTTTTTCTCATTTAGTCCACATACATGTGCTGATTTCTTTCATCTTTACAGATGAGGAACCTGAGGCCTAGAAGAGGTAAATAATCTCGGGGTCACACAACTATCAAGTGACACAGTAGTGTTTTGTGGCAGAGACTCCTAGTTGCCTACCTAAAATTCATTCCCTTTGTCTTCCTGGTCAATGGAACCCAGCATTGCTGACTGTGGCAACTTGCCCACCTACAAAACCACCTCTACCAGCCTGCTAAGGAGATGTGGGGTTTGTAGGAAAGTTCCTTAAAGAAGACTCAACAGCACAGAATATGCTTTTGCCTTTATCATCTTCCTTCCTGCTCCTACCAGGGAAAAGGATGTGTAGCTCACAGCAGCCATTCTGGGCCATGAGGTTACCTTGAGGATGGAATCCATGCCCTGAGAATGGTGGAGCAGAAAAGTAGATGAAATCTCAGTTCCTAACAATAATAAGAGTTGTCATCTGAGCTTTTGATTGTATGCTTCCTCTTTTATTTGAGGATAAAAACCCCCAAACACAAAACTCTTGTCTTGTATAAGTGACTGTTATCTTAAGTCTCTATAACTAGCCCCTAAGTGCACTTCCTAACTGATAGAAATTGTAACTTGATCTTATTTCTGTCTCCTTACCTCCAGGCTACAATGAATTTTGTTACCATGAGGCTTTTCTCATGATACCTAGATTCTTGTTATTACCATATTTCCCCATGTATAAGACGCTCCCATGTATAAAACGCGCCTTAATTTTGTGGCTCGAGTTTTGAAAAAAAAAAAGTATTACATAAAGTTATTGAACTCAAGTTTTATTCATCATAAAATTTATACAACTCCTCATCACTGTCAAACCTCCCATCCATTACCTTGTCCTCATCTGTGTCTGATGACGAATCACTGTCTTCAACGATGAGTGCAAAAACAAGCATGAAAGAGCAGGAAGTGCAAGTAAAAAAATAGACAACCATTCTATAAGACGCACCCAAATTTAGAGCCCCAAAAATTTGAAAATGGGTGCGTCTTATACATGGGGAAATACGGTGTTTTGTATTTTATTATAATGTGACCTTGGACAAATCATGTAGAGCCCCCCCTCTTTGACTTGCATCTTTTGAATTGCAGTTATTCTCTAACTACTCTACAACTTTATTATGGGGAACATGCTTGTAAACGTCAAGTTCTCATGTGTGACGTACTGAAAAGGAACCCTGTAGAGTCTGAAAACGGTTTTCTGGTTTTGTCGTTTTGCTTAGTGCCAGGTTTGAATACTTCTCAGGCAATAAACATAAACAGAAGCTGTGAAGGGAGGTGATTTTGTCCCTATGCTGATGCATATGAGCAGATTAACAACTGCAGTTGCTGATGAGCCCTCTCATACACGCCAGGGCTGTTGCTTAGGATTCGGAGTTCATTTGGTTTCAATATGGCTGCCTTCATTGTACTGGGGCATTGTTTCCTGAAGATACATTAATCATGAAATCACTTTACTGGAGGATAGCTAAATGCTTTTTCTCTGAGAGCTGGCCAAGAACAAGGTGCACAGAAGAAAATGTTTGCACAGCGTATGGCTAATTAGTTTTTCTGGCAATAAATATTGCCATTTCCAAATAGTCCTTTGAAACTAGAGTAAGAGGTGTTCACACACAAAAAGCGTAGCCCCCTTCCCCCCACCCCAGCACGGGGCCACCCATGTCAGTGTTCCCTTCTTGTCAATGCAGTCTTTGTTTATTTTCTCACAAGGACTCTCCCTCAACATAAACCATGACTAGCTCAGGGGAGATAGCTGGAGCTGTCTGGAGATTACAAGGTAAATTTGTGTTAATCGGCTGAGGTATAACTCCGTGGAGTGTGTGGTTTGTAAGTGGAATTCATTTTGGAATAAGGAGTGGTACTGCAAGTTCTAAAATGTGGGACTTGCATTTGAATATCACTCTTTTGTGTGTGTGTGACAGAGACAGAGGGACAGATGGGGACAGACAGACAGGAAGGGAGGAAGATGAGAAGCATCAATTCTTTGTTCCGGATCCTTAGTCGCCTTGGTTGTTCATTGATTGCTTTTTCATATGAGCCTTGTGTGTGTGTGGGGGGGACTGCAGCTTGAGCGAGTGCTCAAGCCAGTGACCTTGGGCTCAAGCCAGCAACCTTGGGCTTCAAGCCAGCCACCTTTGGGCTCAAGCCAGTGACCATGGGTCACATCCATGATCCCATGCTCAAGCCAGCAACCCCGTGCTCAAGCTGATGAGCTCGTATTCAAGCTGGTGACCTCATGGTTTCGAATCTGGGCCCTCTGTGCCCCAGTCTGACGCTCTTTCCACTGTGCCACCACTTGATCAGGCTATCACTCTTAATTAGATGCTTAATAATGTGTAAAATGCCTAATATTACAAACATTTGACCTCGTGTGTTGTTCTATTTCTGTTTTTTTTTTTCTTTGAAAATTTCTTGAAGTATTCAACTACTAATGGTTTGGAATTTCTCATGTTTCTGTAGCAACTGAACCTCTAAACCAGCGGTTCTTAAACCTTTTTTGAGGTTCTGAACCCACCAGTTTCATATGCGCATTCACCAAACCCTTCTTTAATGATAAATAACATGATTTTTTTTTCCAAATTCAAGACATAGGTATATGTTTTTTACTGGTGCACAAAATAAGCCGTGCATGAACATCACCTTGCTCAAAGAACAAAACCAACAAAGTGCATGAACTCACAACCAATTACGGTATTACTTTATTCTGGCCTCCGCGGCAGAGGCTTCTCCGAACCCCTGAGACCGACTCATCAAACCCCTAGGGTTCGATAGAACCCAGGTTAAGAACCACTGCCCTAAACAGTAATTTTTAAACTTTAATATGCCTACGGATCCCTTGGAGAGCTTAGACAAATGCAGGTCCTGACAGGGTTGGGGTGGAGCCTGAGGTCCTGCATTTGTGACAAGCTCCGGGTGCCGCTGCTGCTGCCCGGGCTGGGCTACACTTTGAGTAACAAGACCCCCAGTTACTTCTGTGTCAGTGCCAGGGTTCTGAATGCTGCTGGGGCATCAGAATCAAATGGGGAGCTTTGGAAAAGACATGCTCATGACCCTGCCCTCAGATTTCCAAATTAGTTACTTCTGGAAAAGTTTCTGGGAGCTGGATATTTGAAGTTCTATGTGAGGTGAGATTTGTCCTGTAAAAAAAATATGTTAAGTGGTTTCAGTGTGATTTCTTCTAACTTGAACTGTTATGTTCTTCCATCATAAGCAGTGATGACTTTTAGTTGGACAGAATAAATAAATGAATCCACCATCCATTTTATACATGAATTTTATTCGATCTCTCTACTATCTTATGTGGAAGATAAGGCTCCACATTTAGGCAAGGGCACTGGCCTTGTTTTCCACAACGAATGGGGTAAGGAGCTACCACTGAAGTAACTGGAGAGTAATGTATGTGATGGTTATATTATCTATTTGTGAGAAATAGAAGCCCATTCTGCTAACCTCAGCTGCTACAGGCATATTATAAGGATGCACAGGTAACTTTAAAGACACAGGAAATAGTGTTAAAAGTCATTTGAAATAAGAGTAGTTCTAGGAAAGCTATAGCAAATAGCTACTGCAGAGAACATTCCATGGTAAATTGGGATGACTATTATTCCTATGTCAGTAACATCACCATATTTGTGACTTGTTTTACCTCTGTTTCCATGGCTTATGAAGTTACTGAGAAATTGGCTCTCTTTTGTTTTGCTTATTGTCAGCCTCCCCGAAAGAGTGGCTCTAAGTAGGATGGCCAGCCATCATCCATCCTGCTTTGAGTGCCCCTTTTGGCTTTGGTTCTCATGCCAGTTTAACTCAGAGACCTATGACAAACTATGCCGTTACCTTTTCAGAACCATCCCTGCCTGGTTCCTTGTCCCGGGTATGCCACTGGCTACCTACATTCCAGAATTGAGAATCAGAGGCAGCGGCTGCTTCTGTCAAATGGGACCCTGGGCCTGGGGCTGTTTGAGGTTTCCTAGAATGGAGAGAGGGTAAAATTGGCAGACTCCATGCATGACCCAACACTCCTTAAGTAATGAGTTTTGTGAGGAAAGCCACTTACCATACTTGTTCATTGTTATAGCCCAGCAATTTCAACCTTTTTCATCTCATGGTACCCATAAACTAATTACTAAAATTCTGTGGCACATTGAAAAACATATTTTTTGCTGATATAACCAGAAAATAAAAAGTATAATTTTGATTCATTCACTCCAGACAGCTATTGTGGTGTTGGTTGTTGTTATTTTTTAATTTGACAATCTAAGGGAAAAAGAGGTCAGTGCCCCTAATTAAATAGTCAGGTATTGCATTTTTTTTTTTTTTTTTTTTTTTTTTTTTAAATATATATATATTTTATTTTTATTAATTCTAATGGGGTGACATCAATAAATCAGGGTACATATGTACAATGAAAACATCTCCAGGTTATCTTATCATTCAATTGTGTTGCATACCCATCACCAAAAGTCAAATTGTCCTCTGTCACCTTCAATCTGGTTTTCCCTGCGTCCCTCCCCTCCTCCCTATCCCACTCTTCCCTCCCTCCCCCCATCCCATAACCACCACTCTCTTGTCCATGTCCATACCCTCACTTTCATGTCCCACCTATATATGTAATCGTGCTGTTCTCAGTTTTTCTTTTTTTCTGATTTACTTATTTCACTCCGTATAATGTTATCAAGGTACATCCATTTTGTTATAAATGATCCGATGTCATCGTTTCTTATGGCTGAGTAGTATTCCATAGTATATATGTACCAAAGCTTTTTAATCCACTCGTCTTCTGACGGACACTTGGGCTGTTTCCAGATCTTCCCTATTGTGAACAATGCTGCCACGAACATGGGGGCGCATTTCTTCTTTTCGAACAGTGCTATGGTGTTCTTAGGGTATATTCCTAAAAGTGGGATAGCTGGGTCAAAAGGCAGTTCGATTTTTAATTTTCTGAGGAATCTCCAAACTGTTTTCCACAGTGGCTGCACCAGTCTGCATTCCCACCAGCAGTGCAGAAGGGTTCCCTTTTCTCCACATCCTCGCCAGCACTTATTCTGTGTTGTTTTGCTGATAAGTGCCATTCTGACTGGTGTGAGGTGATATCTCATTGTGGTTTTAATTTGCATTTCTCTAATGATTAGTGATGTTGAGCATTTTTTCATATGCCTATTGGCCATCTGTATGTCCTCTTTGGAAAAATTTCTATTCATTTCTTTTGCCCATTTTTTGATTGGGTTGTTTGTCTTCCTGGTGTTGAGTTTTATAAGTTCTTTATAAATTTTAGTTATTAACCCCTTATCAGATGTGCTGTCGAATATGTTCTCCCATTGTGTGGTTTGTCTTTTTATTCTGTTCCTATTGTCTTTAGCTGTGCAAAAACTTTTTAGTTTGATATAGTCCCATTTGTTTATCTTGCCTTTTATTTCAGTTGCCCATGAAGATAAATCGGCAAATATACCGCTGCTACAGATGTCAGAGAGCTTGCTGCCTATGTTTTCTTCTAAGATGCTTATGGTTTCACGGCTTACATTTAAGTCTTTTATCCATTTTGAGTTTGCTTTTGTGAATGGTGTAAGTTGATGGTCTAGTTTCATTTTTTTGCAGGTAGATGTCCAATTTTCCCAACACCATTTGTTAAAGAGGCTGTCTTTACTCCATTGTATGTTCTTTCCTCCTTTGTCAAATATCAGTTGTCCATAAAGCTGTGGGTTTATTTCTGGGTCCTCTGTTCTGTTCCATTGATCTATGTGCCTGTTCTTATGCCAGTACCAGGCTGTCTTGAGTATAATGGCCTTGTAGTAAAGTCAGGTATTGCATTTTTTATAAACATGTTTTATTTACTGATTTGAGAGAGAGAGAGAGAGACATGATTTGTTCCCTTTATTTATGCATTCATTGTTTGATTCTTGTATGTTTCCTGACTGGGATTGAACCCACAACCCTGGCATATTGGGAGGATGCTGAGCAACTAAGCCAGGGTCCAGCTATTACATGTTTTAGAAATTCTTGTGGCATATGGGTTAAAAGTCACTGTTAGATCCCCATGACTCAGAACAGTGCCTGGCACTTACGTTCAATACATAACTATCAAATAGAATAACTTTTTTTTTTTTTTTTGGTGACAGACAGAGGGACAGATAGGGACAGACAGACAGGAAGGGAGAGAGATGAGAAAGCATCATTCTTTGTTTCTTCATTGTGGCACCTTAGTTGTTCATTGATTGCTTTTTCATATGTGCCTTGACCCTGGGGCTACAGCAGAATGAGTGACCGTTTTCTCAAGCCAGCAACGTTGAGCTCAAGCGGGTGAGCCTTGCTCAAACCAAATGAGCCGGCACTCAAGCTGGTGACCTTGGGGTTTCGAACCTGGGTCCTCTGCATTCCAGTCTGATGCTCTATCCACTGTGCCACCCCATGGTCAGGCTAGAATAGAATTTTTAAAATAATGATTTAATGTAACTGTATTTTTGTTGTTGTTAGTTTGATAACTTTTATTCTAACCCAAATTTTTACGTACACAATGATGGAAAGCAAATTCCTATCCTGCCCGTAGCTTACCGTGTTGAGAAGAAACAATGTGATCTGGCATGCAAGAACTTCCACATATTCCAGTTTTCCTTTTAGTCATAAGAGCTTGAGACGTCCGGCCATCATTGCAATGAGTGCGAAGCTTTGGGCTAAGGGGCAGCACATGATAAGTCCAGTGCTAGGAGTCCTCGAGGACGGTTCCCTTCAGGGTCTCCTTCGCGGTGGTGGGGAAGCAGCTCCGCAGAGCCTCGATTGCCTGAGCTCCGCGGCCCTTACGCACGTGGTGGCTGCAGCCTGCAAAGCGCCTGCGCACAAGCGCCAGCGGCTCCTCCTGCCTAGGACGCTGCCGTCCTGTGTGCCGATTGAATCTGGAGATGAAGTTCAAATGCTGCCTACATTGGTGATTTGACCTAGAAAAAAGGCTGATTATCAGGTAAAGAGAGAGACACTGGGAAGATAGGAGTAGCCATTAGTTGCAGCAGCTGCTTGCTTCTTAAAACCCCAAACCCCGACCGGCCGTGTGTGGAATGATGTGGAGGATGATGTTAGAAGACTGGCTAGGGACCTGGGTGTAGGGCAGTACAGCCAATGACAGGTCCAGCGTTCCTAAGGTTTCCTGAATTTGGGAAAGATGGTTGTCATTTGACAGCCTCTCTGGGAGAGGGGTGATGACACAGAACGTTTAGTGTTAAAGCCTTAATTAGAGCACGTTTGTTATCAGTGTTAAATATAATGACAAGTACTTATGTAGCACTTTTAAACCTCTCAATCCCCCTTTGAGTGCAAGGATTTTTGTAAACCTTGAAAAACATAATTTGAAATGATCACCTCACAGCCTTCCAAAGAATGTTTAATAAAGATAATGAGGAATTAGGGGATTTAATTTCAATATTCTTTCATTTTTTGCTCTTTTAATTGAAAACTAGGTTTCTTACTGCTGTAGTAGGTTTTTATAAAAGTACCAACTTTTTAGCATGCCTGGAAAAAAATGTTTCATTTATCAGCCACTTTAATATATCAACTTTATTTTTTTTAATTTTTATTAAATTTTAAAATTTATTGTGTTAACATGGATTCAAATGTCCCACTAAAAATAACACCCTCACCCCCCAACAATGTGCACCCATTACATCTCCTTTGCCCCCCTCCCCTGACTCCCTTCCTCCTTTCCATCTGGGATTTGCTGTCCTGCTATCTGTATCTATGTGTTATGCATATATAATTTAATTAATCCCTTCACATTCTCTGATCCTGTCCCCTCATTCCCCTTCCCTCTGACAGCTGTCTCTCTGCTCCCCATAATTCCACATCTGCCTCTATTCTGTTCCTCAGTTCACTGTGTTCATTAGATTCTACATATAAGTGAGATCATATATTTGTCTTTCTGTGCCTGGCTTATTTCATTCACTTAGCATAATAACCTCCAGGTCCATCCATGCCATCACAAAGCATAATATTTTTTTCTTTTTCATGGCTGTGTTGTATTCCATTGTGTATATGTACCACAGCTTTTTTATCTACTTGTCCACTGATGGACAGTTGGATCTTTCCAGATCTCAGCTGTTGTAAATGCTACAGTAAACATGGGGGAGCATATCTTCTTTTGATTCAGTGTTTTGGGATTCTTGGGATATATTCCTAAAAGTGGGATAGCTGGGTCAAAAGGCAGTTACATTTTTAGTTTTTTGAGGAAATGCCATACTGTTTTCCACAGTAGTCCGCAAGTCTGCATTCCCACCAGCAGTGCAGGAGGGTTCGCTTTTCTCCACGCCCTCGTCAGCACTTGGGTGTTGATTTAGCAATGAGAGCCATTCTGACAGGTGTGAGGTGGTATCTCATTATGGTTTTAATTTGTGTTTCTCTGATGATTAATGACGTTGAACTTTCTATATGCCTTTTGGCCATCTGTATGTCCTCTTTGGAGAAGTGTCTATTCAGTTCCTTTGCCAATTTTTTAATTAGATTGTTTACCTTCCTGATGTTGAGTTTTAGAAGTTCTTTATAAATTTTTGTTGTTAATCTCTTACCGGACATATTGACAACTGTGCTTTCCCATTGTGTGGGTTGTCCTTTTATTTTATTAATGGTGTCTTTTGCTGTGCAAAAGCTTTTTAGTTTGATAAAGTCTTATTTATTTTGTCCTTTGTTTCACTTGTCCATGGAGATATATTGGCCAGAGTATAACTACAAGATATTAGAGCATTTACTGCCTGTTTCTTCCAAGATTTTTATGGTTTTGTGACTTACATTTAAATCTTCTATTCATTTTGAGTTTATTTTTGTGAATGGTGTAAGTTGGTGATCTAGTTTCATTTTTTTGCATGTACCTGTCCAATTTTCCCAACACTATTTATTTTATTTATTTTTTATTTTTATTTTTCTGAAGTTAGAAGTGGGGAGGCAGTCAGGCAGACTCTCACATGCACCTGACTGGGATCCAGCTAGCATGCCCAGCAGGGAGTGATACTCTGCCCATCTGGGCCTTTGCTCCATTGCGGCCAGAGCCATTCTAGCACCTGAGGTACGGGCCATGGAGCCATCCTCAGTGCCTGGGCCAACTTTGTTCCAATGGAGCCTTGGCTGCAGGAGGGGAAGAGAGAGACAGAGAGAAAGGAGAGGGAAAGGGTGAAGAAGCAGATGGTCACTTCTCCTGTGTGCCCTGACCGGGAATCCTAGCCGGGACTTCCACATGCTGGGCTAACACTCTAACCCCTGAGCCAACCGGCCAGGGCCCCAACACTATTTATTAAAGAGACTGTCTTCATTCCATTGTATATTCTTGCTTCCTTTGTCAAATATTAATTGACCATAAAGGCGTGGGTTTATTTCTGGGTTCTCTGTTCTGTTCTATTGATCTATGTGCCTGTTCTTATGCCAGTACCAAGCTGCTTTGATTACAGGGGCCTTGTAGTATAACTTGATATCAGGAAATGTGATACCTCCCACTTTATTCTTCATTTTCAAGATTGCTGAGGCTATACGGGTTCCTTTTTGGTTCCATATAAATTTTTGGAATATTTACTCTAGATCTGTGAAGTATGCCATTGGTATTTTAATAGGAATTGTATTGAATCTATAGATTGCTTTGGGTAGTATAGACATTTTAATGATTTTTGTTGCAATAGTAAAGGGGATTGTTTCCTTAATTTCTCTTTCTGACATTTTATTGTTGGTGTATAAATCCACTGATTTCTGAATATTAATTTTATATCCTGCCACCTTGCCAAATTCATTTATCAGGTCTAGTAGTCTTTTGACTGAGACTTTAGGGTTTTCTATGTACAGTATCATGTCATCTGCAAATAATGACAGTCTTGCTTCTTCTTTTCCAATTTGGATACCTTTTATTTCTTTGTTCTTGTCTGAGTGCTTTGGCTAGGACTTCCGGAACTATGTTGAATAAAAGCGGTGAAAGGGGGCACCCCTGTCTTGTTCCTGATCTTAAAGGGGTTGCTTTTAATTTTTGCCCATTGAGTGTGATGTTGGCTGTCGGTTTGTCATAGAAGGCCTTTATTGTGTTGAGGCATATTCCATGTATTCCTACTTTGCTCAGAGTTTTGATCATAAGTGGTTGCTGGATTTTATCAAATGCTTTTTCTGCATCTATTGGTATAAGCATTTGATTTTCATTCTTCATTTTATGTGATGAATCACATTTATTTATTTGCAAATATTGTATCAGCCTTGCCTTCCCGGAATAAATCCCATTTGATCATGATGTATGATCTTTTTAATGTATTGTTGAATCCGATTTGCTAATATTTTGTTGAGAATTTTAGCATCTATGTTCATCAGGGATATTGGTCTATAGTTTTTTTTTCTTTGTAGTGTCTTTACCTGGTTTTGGAATAATGTTTGCCTCATAAAATGAGTTTGGAAGTCTTCCCTTCTCTCAAATTTTTGGAACAGCTTGAGAAGGATAGGTCTTAGTTCTTCTTTGAATATTTGGTAAAATTTGCCTGTGAAGCCCATCTGGTCCAGGACTTTTTTTTGCTGGGAGTTTTTTTATAACTTTCCATTTCATTTGTTGTAATTGGTCTGTTTAGGTTTTCTGATTCTTCCAAATTGAGTTTTGGAAGATTGTATGTTTCTAGGAATTTATTCATTTCGCCTAGGTTGTCCAATCTTTTGGCATATTGATCTTCATAATATTTTCTTACAATCTTTGTATTTATTTATTTTTTATTCAGTGAAAGAAGGGGAGGCAGAGACAGACTCCTACATGCACCCCAACCGGGATCCATCCAGCAAGCCCACTAGGGGGTGACACACTGCCCATCTGAGGCATTGCTTTGTTGCTCAGCAGCCAAGCTCTTCTTTTTGCCTGAGGCAGAGGCCATGGAGTCATCCTCGGTGCCTGGGCCAACTCGCTTCAATTGAGCCATGGTTGCAGTTGCAGGAGAAGAAGAGAGAGAGAGAGAAAAAGTGAGAGAGGGAGGGGTGGAGAAGCAGATGGGTGCTTCTCCTGTGTGTCCTGACCGGGAATCGAACCTGGAACATCCACATGCTGGGTCAACGCTCTACCACTGAGCCAATCGGCCAGGACCCAACCCTTTGTGTTTCTGTGGTATCCGTTGTTACTTCTCTATTTTTATTTCCAATTTTTATTATTTTGGTCCTCTCTTTTCTTTCTTGATGAGTCTGGTTAAAGCTTCGTCAGTCTTGCTTACCTTTTCAGAAAAACAGCTCTTGGTTTCATTGTTCTTTTGTATTGTTTTTTAAGCCTTTGTGTCATTTATTTCTGCTTTGATCTTTATTATTTCCTTCTACTTCTTCTGAGCTTTATTTGTTGTTCTTTTTCTAGTTCTTTTAGGTGCAGGGTTAGGTTGTTTATTTGAGCTTTTTCTTGCTTCTTAAGGTATGCCTATAATGCTATGAACTTTCCTTTCAGGACTGCTCTTGCTGTGTTTCATAGTTTTTGGGTTGTATGTTCATTTTCATTTGTTTCAAGGAAATTTTTTATTTTTTCCTTGATCTCATTGTTTACCCATTCATTATTTAATAATATGCTATTTAGCCTCCAAGTGTTTTAATGTTTTTCAGTTTTTTTATTGTAGTTGATTTCTAGTTTCATGCCATTATGATCAGACAAGATACCTGATACGGTTTTAATCTTCTTAAATTTATTGAAACTTGTTTTGTGTCCAACGTGGTGTATCCTAGAAAATGTACCATGAGCACTTGAAAAGAATATATATTTATATATTCTGCTGTTTGGAGGCGAAAGGTTTTGAAACTATCAATTAAATCCAGTTTATCTAGAATGTCATTTAACATTGCTATTTCTTTGTTAATTTTCTACCTGGAGGAACTATCCATTGATGTTTGTGGGGTATTAAAATCCCCTACTATTACAGTATTGTTCTCTATCTCGCCCTTTGTGTCCATCACAATCTGCTTTATATATTTAGGTGCTTGTATATTAGGTGCATAGCTATTTACAATGGTTATATCTTCCTGTTGGATTGCTCTCTTTATCATTATGTAGTAACCTTTATTTCCTATAGCCTTTGTTTTAAAGGCTATTTTGTCAGAAATAAGTATTGCCACCCCAGCTTTTTTTTTTTCATTTCCATTTGCATGAAATTCTTTACTTCATCCTTTTACTTTGAGTCTATATGTTATCTTTTGTTCTGAAGTGGGTCTCTTAGACAATATATATATATCCTGTTTTCTTATCCTTGCAGCTAGTCTGTGTCTTTTGATTGGACCATTTAAACCATTTACGTTTAGAGTTATTATTGATATGTGCTTATTTATTGCCACTGTATTCTTTAAACCTAGAATCCTCTTTCTCTCGATTTATTTTTTACTTTGCTCTTTTTATAGCAGGCCCCTTAACATTTCTTGCAGTATTGATTTGGTTGTAATGAATTCTTTCAGTCTCTTTTTGTCTGGGAAACTTTTAATTTCTTCTTCAAATTTAAATGATAGTCTTGCTGGATAAAGACGTCTTGGTTTTAGATTCTTAGTTTGCATCACTTTGAATATTTCTTGCCATTCCCTTCTGTCCTCAAGTGTTTCTGTTCAGAAGTCAGGTGTTATCCTATGGGGGCTCCTCTTTAGGTAATCAACTGCTTTTCTCTTGAAGTTTTTAGTATTCTTTGTCTCTAAACTTTGGCATTTTAATTATAATGTGTCTTGGTGTAGGCCTCCTTGGGTTCATCTTTAATGGGACTCTGTGCTCCTTGTATTCGTGTGACTTTTTCCTTCATCAATTTAGGAAATTTTTCAGCTATTATTTCTTCAAACAGGTTCTCTATCCCTTATTCATTCTCTTCTTCAGGAACACCTATGATGCTGATGTTGTTTCTCTTCATGTTGTCGCCGAAGTCTCTTAGAGCTTCCTTGGTCTTTCTGAGCCTCTTCTTTTTGCTGTTCTGCTTCTCTGCTTATGTTCCTCTTGTCCTCTAAACTGCTGATTCGATCCTCTGCTTCATCCAGCCTGCTGTTGATTCTTTCTAGTGCAGTCTTTATTTCTGATATTTGTCATTTCTGACTGATATTTTTTTTATGATTTCACAGTCCTTTTTGATGCTTGCTATCTCTTTAAGTTCTCATTATGACCATCTGTTGTTGCTCTAAGACCCTTGAACATTGTAAAAATCATTATTTTAAAATCTGCATCTGGTAGTTTGGTTAATTCCATTTCATTTAGTTCTTTTTCTGGGGATTTCTCTTGTTGATTCATTTGGGTACTGTTTCTTTGTCTGCCCATTTTGTCTGTGTATTTGATAGCACTGTCTGACTTTGAAATTTGTTGTGGTGTTTTTATGAGGAAGATGGGCTTAGTGGTACTGATCTCTAGAACACCCGAGTTTCTTGCTCTAGGAATGCTTCTTGAGGGTAGTATTTACCCTCCTGTTGTGAGTATTGAATGCAGTTGGTCCTTTCATGGGTGCTGTTATCTCTTCAGACTGGCTGGCTCTAAAGGTCAACCTTGATCATGTTTTTTTAGATACTGTGCAATGTCTGTCTTGTTGGACATATTTATTTTCCACAGTGTCTGGTGCCTGCTGGACTCCTCCTTTGGGAGTGCTGCTTGTGTAGCTAGCTGAGTCTAGCATTGGTGCTGTCTGCCACCCACCACTGATTGTATTGGTTCTGGGTCTTGTTGGGTTGGCGTTAGCCGTTGTTTGTAACATGCAATGGGCTACCTGTCTGGAGCTATTACTCTGTTTGCTGTTTGTATCTGTGTTTTTTCTGCCTGGGTAGTGTGGGAGGGGACTACTTATGTATAAGAACCAGCTCCCTCTTGCTTAGAGATGGCAGCAGCTCCATAAAAGCCCCAAGAACCATAATATTTGCCTCCACTTTTCAGCTGTTCCACCACCTCTTGCAGCTGCCTGGTCTTCCGACAGAGTCTTCTGTAGAAAGACTGTAGTGTGGGCTCAGACTGGCCTCACCCAACCAAGCCCTCTACAGGTTGTGCGCTTGGTGGGTTAGGGCAGCTGATGTTGGGAATACAATGTTGGTGGGACCTCCAAGGGGTCTCTTGGCCAGAGGCTCAGTATGGGGAAAGTGGCCCCCCTACCCCAGAGCCTAATCCCTCAGACACTGCTGGACACTCCAATTCTATTTCTCCCCAGCAAGGTGAGCATCAGGTGCAGATTGGGTGGGGCCTACAGTCCCCTGTGAAGTTCTTCCAGCTAGAGAGCCCCTGGTTGCAGGGGGAAGACTGAGAGGGTCCTCCCCTGGGGCTGTGTCCCCCCAGTGGAACCTAGCCCAGCAGGGTAGGATATCCAGCAACCAGGCCGGGCTGGCTAACTAAAGTTCCACCCTATCCAATGCACATGAGCCACTGTGCCATTGCTGATCACAGAGAGCAGAACTCACCTCAGCTGGGCCACGTGTGATGAACCCTCCCTTAGGACATGCTCCCTGCAAGGGTGTTTAGGTCCTAAACCAATGCTCTCCATAGCTGGCCACTGGATGTGCCAGCCTTGGGCCTCCCTGGAGGGAACTTGGCACAGACCAGTGGGGACACTGCCCGTGACTGGCCCTCAGCAACCTTCTTGGAGCTACAAGCAATCCAGAGTTTGTGGCTACCTCTGCTGGGCCCAGGTGTACATGGAAATACCAAAAGCACACATAGGGTAGCTTTTACTCACACCAGGTCTGAGGAAAGGTCCACAAAAGGCCAAAGTTTCTTGAGCCTTGCCTCCTGCAGCCTCTGTCAGCTTGTTGGGCTCAACCACTAAAATAATGTCTCTCGTGGAGTCTAGAGTCTGGGGCAATTCAGGGATTAGGAAGGGTGGTGGGTGTGGCTCCGCCCTTTGGTCCCAGATGTCAGTCTGTCTAGACTTTTTTCATAGACCTCAGTAGGGTGTGACCCCAGGAGTCTAGTGGGTGTGGCCTCTTCATTTAATCCAAAATTGGTTTTTCAAAATAATTGTTTTTAAATTAAGTTGTAATCCAATTTGGTCCTGGGAGGTGGCAGTTGGAACATCTGCCTACTCCATCACCATCTTGGAGTGTCTGTCACCTATATATTTAGTTGTAATGCCAGTGGCTGTGGCCAGGTAGGTCCACATTGGATTTGGGCAGACGGTAGAGAAACTGCAGAGCCCAAAAAACTTTTAGCCATTACCATTTAATAAAGTCTTGCAATGGTGGACAAGTAAACAGGCAAGGGAAATGGCTTCTCAGGCCCCTCACAGTGGCGGGAGGCAATCTGCCACCTGCAAAGCACCAGTAGCCTTACATAGACTATCCACACATGGCGCTGCCACGTGCTCACACACTAATCAAGCAAAGTGCTTCCAGCTGTTAAACCAGCAAGCAAGTCTAACACAGCTGTTTCCCCCACATTAGTGGTTCATATATGCTAGTGGCTCAATTGGTTCAAGCATCTATCCAGGGTGTGAGAATAGCTGGATCCGAGGGTCAGTGTCAGGTGCTAAAAATAGCTCAGTTGATTCCAGCATTGGCCCCAGACTGCAATTGCTGGGTGGATCCTGGTTGGGTTGGGCAGAGTTGGGAGTCTGTCTCACTATCTCCCCCCATCACTTAAAAAAATATAGATTTATTCTCTTTTCATATGGTTAAAAATGAGTATCTTTTTATGTAGTTAATTGCTATCTATATACAATATATTATTTTGGCAAAGAATGCTCAAATCTTTGCATGTTTTCATATTGTGTAGTTTTGTTTTGTTTTTTTGTTTTTTTTTTTTTCTTACAGGGACAGAGAGTCAGAGAGAGGGATAGACAGGGACAGGCAGACAGGAACGGAGAGAGGTGAGAAGCATCAATCATCAGTTTTTTGTTGCCCTTGCGACATCTTAGTTGTTCATTGATTGCTTTCTCATATATACCTTGACTGTGGGCCTTCAGCAGATCGAGTAACACCTTGCTAGAGTCAGCGACCTTGGGTCCAAGCTGGTGAGCTTTGCTCAAACCAGATGAGCCCGCTTTCAAGCTGGCGACCTCGGGGTCTCGAACCTGGGTCCTCCGCATCCCAGTCTGACACTCTATCCACTGCACCACCACCTGGTCAGGCATATTGTGTAGTTTTTAAGAATTGTTTATATATTCTTTGTTGCTATGACATTTGAAATATTTCTTTTAGACTACAGTGTTTTCTTCTATTAACAGTCTCTGAATATATTTTAAATAGTGGATTTGATATCTCGTCATCTCAATGTGGATATCTAATAGGCGTCTCAACTTTAACATGTATATATTAGTTTCCTATTGCTGCTGTAACACATTATTACAAGTTTAGTGTCTTTAAAGAACATGAATTTATTGTCCCATAGTTCTGGAGGTCAAAAGTCTGAAAAGTTTCACTGGGCTAAAATCAAGGTGTTCTTAGGGCTGCATTCCATCCCTAGGCTTCAGGGGAGAATCGCATCTTTGCCTTTTTTTTTTTTTTTAATCAGGGACAGAGAGAGAGCCAGAGAGAAGGATAGATAGGGACAGACAGACAGGAACGGAGAGAGGTGAGAAGCATCAATCATTAGTTTTTTGTTGCTGTTGCGACACCTTAGTTGTTCATTGATTGCTCTCTCACATGTGCCTGGACCATGGGCCTTTAGCAGACCGAGCAACCCTTAGGCCCTGCGCTCAAGCTGGCGAGCTTGGGGTCTCGAACCTGGGTCTTCCATATCCCAGTCCAATGCTCTATCCACTGTGCCACCGCCTGGTCAGGAGCATCTTTGCCTTTTTTAACTTGTAGAGGCTGGCTGTACTCCTTGGCTTGCGGTCCCTTGCTCCATCCTCAAAGCCAGCAGCATAGTGTTTTTGTTCTTCTTTTGCTGTTTTCATCCTTATGTCTTCTGCATAGTCTCATAGGCATCTGAGTCTCCTGCATTCCTTTCACAAGAATATTTATGATTATACTAAGCCCAAGATAATCTCTCCATCTCAAGATACTAACTTGATCATATGTGCAAAGGCCCTTTAACAGGAAAGGAAACATATACACACATTCTGGAGATTACAACATGGATGTCCTTGGGAGCCAGTATTCAGCCTACCACTGGACTTGATAGCCCGACAAATCTGTTTTTCCTTGAGTCTTCCTCATTTTATTTAATAGTATGACCATTTTCAGACCAGTAGCCTGGCAGTCATTCTTGATTGCTCTTTTTAAATCTTTATCTTTACCATCACTTTATCTGAAATATACCAACTGTATCTAGACCAGGCATGGCCAACATACGTCCCATGGGCTGGATCTGGCCCGCGTAATAAGTTTATGCGGCCCGCAATTAAATTTTTAATATTCTCCACACAACGCACTGTGGAAATGAAATAAGTGGTACTTTAAAATTGTTATACATAAACTACAGTATCTAACCATTGTACAACAATGAAAGTTAAAATCTCAGCTACACAGAAGCGGAAGCGTCTTTGATCATTGGAAATTGAGATATTTAAGAAGATAGTGATACATGGAAAAGAACTCCGTGTGTGACTAATCTAGGGTTAACTTCCAATAATTGGCCGACTGGATTCGCAATACTTTATTATTTTTTTTAAAAATTCCATTATAAAGATTTTTTTGTTATTTGTTGTACTAAATTACTTAATTTATTCATAAACAAATTACATAATAAAATCTTGTTTACTTAAATGAATCATTTTTGTACTTAACATTTTTTAATTTTAATATTTCGTCTGGCCCGTGAAAAAAGTTTTCTTTCTAATCTGGCCCAGGGGCAAAAACTGTTGGCCACGCCTGGTCTAGACTCTACCAACTGAATCTGGAATCTAATCTGTTCTCAATTTCCACTAAAAACAGAGTCCCTTTAGCATTTTGGGTCCATAGGCCTCCATCCTACCCTATTCTTTCACTCTGGAGTGTTCATAGCTAACTATGGCATGAGGCAGTGTGGGCTAGGGTCATAGAGTGGCACAAAGTGGCACAGAATAAGGTCCCAGTCACTTTATTCCAATTACGTGGGGATGGGAAGTGAAAATTTACGTGGTACAAGAGGCTATGAGGAGAATTTGGGTCGGTCGGGAATAATTATCCTGAAAGGCAATTAGAATTACCCATTAAAGCATTCAATTTTTTTTATTCTTATGACAGTGAACATTTCCTCTTAAAAGTAGAGAATAAAATTAATCTAATCTCTGGTTATATTGAATGACTCCTTCTCTTCCTCCCCTTCCTGAAGAAGAAACATGTTTAACAAAATTGTCAGGCAGCTGATTTCTAGTATGCAAATAAGCCGTTGATAGTCAGATTGGGTGGGGAGAACAGTATCGCTCCAGAATGCAGTTAAGCATATGAAAAGATAGATACTGTTGAAATAATATCAAAGTACAACTTTTGCGTTTAATTGTTCTGAATCTTTTTTCTGTAATTTTCTGTTATTTGGGGGTGGTATCTTTACAATTTAGTGAAATAAAGAGAAAAATGGAAGGTTATTTGAAATAGTTTATTTTGTATATGAATAGAAGATCTAAAAATAGCTAACTTTTCCCCCACTTTTAGGGGGGAAATTTGCTGACTGGATTTTCAGCAGCCTTGGTATACATAGCTTTATACACATAAAATCTAGCAAATCCTACCTCATTGAAATTCCTCAAGATGTGAAAGTTGGAAACTGGAGTATATGAAATCAGATATTCCAAGGAATAAAGTAAAGTATTCTGTAAATTGAGCATGGCTTTTTAAGGCAACAATGCTCTTGAGTCCCATTCAAAATAGAATGACAAGATGTCCCTATTTATTTCCTCCTCGTTTGGTCAGTTGTGGTGTCACTGATTAAATCCGATTACCAGGAAGTGCTTGACATTTTAGTTTTGTGAATACAGATGTTTATTGATTATTCTTTTTCCTCCTGTAATGTGTTTCCAGGTGCTGTATCTCATGTATTGGGTTAAGCTTTATATGTTGTGTTTTAGCACTTGAAACAGAAAATGTATGTAGTCAGTTTGAGACGTTTTTTGAAATATAATCACAAGAAATATTTAGAAGATCTTTAGAGAACCCTAAATACATCACAGACTAGTCATTTGTTGTTTAAGCAGGAGAAACACTTCCCTGTTCATTTTTTAAAAAGCAACTTTATTGAGATATAATTCACATGTGTATGTGCACCCATTCCTTGTTAATTTAAAAAACCATTTCCTAGGGTTCTGTCGATGTGTGTTTCAGATATTAACTGCCTCCTTTTCCATTCCCTGGGCAAAAATAATGGATTGAGGTGTACAAGAGAAGGGTGTTCCAGGTCCAGAGGGGAGATTAGAGAAGGCCTTGCGGCAGAAGTACGATGAAGGAATGAGAACACTGGTGGGGGAAGAAGAGAAAAACAAAAGAGATCTTGCCAGCTCCCGTGGTGGAACATTTGCTTCTTAAAATCTGAGGAACAATAGGCAGAAGTATCTGGCTTTCTTGACCTTTCTGTCCTCTTGCTGTGTTACCTTGACTCATACAGTTGTGGGCTTTCTCCTCCTACTTGTTCGTCTCTGATTCTTCATATTAGTCTGTCCTCTGTCCTTGCCCCTCCTTTCTTTCTCAGTTGCCATTTTGCTTTGCCCTGTGTGTCATTCTAGAGCTTGCTTAGCTTAAATTCTTGCCTCTGAGAAGCCTTTTAATTTATTTGCTTTGTGTATTCTTTTCTCTCCATTTTCTTTATGGTTGGAGAAAGCAGGCTGAAACATTCTTTCTTTATCCTTTTTTCTTTTATTTTGTGACAGAGAGTTGGGGGACAGATAGGGAGAGACTGACAGGAAGGGAGAGAGATGAGAAGCATCAATTTTTCATTGTGGCTTCTTAGTTGCTCATTGATTGCTTTCTCATATGTGCCTTAACCGGGGGCTACAGCAGAGCAAGTGGCTCCTTGCTCAAGCCAGTGACCTTGGGCTCAAGCCAGCGATCATAGGGTCATGTCTTTGATCCCACACTCAAGTCAGCAACCACGTGCTCAAGCTGGTGAGCCTGTGCTCAGGCCGACAACGTTGGGGTTTCAAACCTGGCTCCTCTGCGTTGTCCCAGTCCAACACCCTATCCACTGTGCCACCATCTGATCAGGCTATCCTTTTATTTACTTTTTAAAAATTTATGTATTGATTTGAGAGAGAGAAACAGAAACATCGATCTGTTTCTGTATGTCCCCTAACTGGGGATCCAATCTCTGTGTATCCAGACGATGGTCTTACCAACAGAGCTATCCAGCCAGGGCATCTTGATCCTTTTGTTAATATTGAAAATCTACTGTGTAAGACAACATGCCAGGTTCTGGGCTACCTCAGTAAATAAAACCCCCAGGTTTTCAGTTGGGGAGATGAAAAGGTTGAGTGTTATTCATTGACTGATTCATTCATTAGCTCAATAAGTATTTATTTAGAGATTGGAGTACAGTTGTTAGAAAAAATAAAAAATCTTCCTCTCATGGACAATACATTTTGGTAAGACATATGTACATTAAGTAAATGAGTATATAAACGAATGTTAAATTATAGCTAGTTGAGCCTGACCTGTGCTGGCGCAGTGAATAAAGTGTCAACCTGGAATGCTGAGGTCATCAGTTCAAAACCCCAGGCTTGCCTGGTCAAGGCACATATGAAAAGCAACTACTCTGAGTTGATGCTTCCTGCTCCTCTGCCCCTTTTTCTCTCTCTGTCTCTCTCAAATCAATACATAAAACCTTTTTTAAAATTACAGCTATTCGAGTCCCGTGAAGGAGGGCTCCATAGTGCTGTGAGAATATATATTAGGGGGTCAGGAGAGCTGGGAACAGCCTCCCTGGGGAAGTGAAGGCTGAGATGAGATCTGAAGGCCCAGTAAGAATTAAGTAGGCAGAAGCAGCAGGAAGGTGGAACAGCAGGTGCAGAAATCCAGCACTGAGAGGGGGCTTGGAGCATGTGAGGAAGTGGAAACATACGGACCAGGATGGAGCAGGACGGAATGAGGGTAAAGAGACAGGCTGGGGTCACATCCTGCAGGGTTTGGTGTGTCCTGTTAAGGACTTTGGTGCTTATTCTGTGAGCAGTGGAATGGGTGCTACTGAAGAGCTGTAAGCAGGGGATGGGGAGAGAAAAGTATATAACATACCTTTATTTTTGAAACATCAGTCTGCATACTGTGGAGAATAAATGGACTTGAGCGCAGGTGTAAGTGAGGGAAAGGTCATGGGAATGCCAGTCAGGAGGCTTTTGCAGCAGACCAGATGAGAAGTGAGGGTAAGGGTCAGCAAAGATTTTAAGTTTCCAGATCTACCTTCAACTGCTTATTAAATGTTTTTATTTATTTATCCCAGAAATTATTTTTGAAAGTTGACTTACACAGATGTGATAAAATCTAAGTTCATTCAAATGAGAAATGGGTGATTTAAATAAAAAGGTATAAGTGGAATTATACCAGATAATCAAGGATAAAAATGATGGCTGAGTTCAAGTTTGAAACTTAGCTCTGAGCTCCTGGAAAACTAGGCAGAGGAGGAAATAGTATAGATCATGTGATTGTTTAACAAAAAGAAGCATGCTAGTTAAGTGAGGAATATAATCTTTTCTTTATGAACATTTAAACTACTTTTACTATACAATTGCTATTAAACATAACCTGGATTGGCTCAGGTTATTGAAACCTAAGACTTCAGCTCTTGTGGTCATGGCATTAATCCATTTTTGGCAGTAGATTAAACTGGTATTTCAAAGAGTAAAAATTTCCGAACATTCCAGAGCCACACTAAATGCGTGTGTTTCTCCTTGCTACAGAGGGGAAGCATAGGATAGTAGAGGAGGTAAGAAATAATGACCAGGCAAGAGGCTCATCGTGCAGTCCATGGGCGGGAGGTCAACCCTGAATTGACTTCTGTGGGGACCTTCCCTTTTGCCTTAACAGATACTGGTTTTCCTGCCTGCTTCTCCAGTAGTTATTTAATTTGTTTCATAAATACTTATTCATAGAAGGCTTCCTTCTTGCTACACTTGCAAGATGCATAATCGGGGACAAAGAATGCCATGCACAGAAGTGTCAGCCTTATTTCTCAGCTACTCACATTTCAACCACTAAAATATACTTCCAGAACTAAGAACTTCCAAAACAGAATTGTTTCTAAGTATTTTAATGAAGTTGTCCGGAGTTCCCAGTGACTCTCCGGTCAGTTCTGTCACCCTGGAGCTTACTTAGTCTGTTCTCCATTGCATTCCCTTTCGAGCCCTGTACTTGACCAATGGCTTTGGCTTTGCGGCCAACTCTCCTGGTAAGATGTTAGCCCCAAAGGAACAGAAGGGTCCCAGAAGAGTCAGAGAGAATGGTAAAATAGGAAAAAGAAAATCAGATAAGTCCAGATTGTTGGCCTCCAAACCTCAGCTCTTGAGATAGTGGCTTTAATCCATTTTTGATAGTAAATGACGTTGGTGTAGACTCCAGGAAGAGATTTAGCACACTGGTATCCCCAGCTTACCAATCCTATCACGGTCCATACGCCATTAGTATAACATGACAGAGGCCCTCCAGAATCACCCTGAGGAAGAGATAAAGGGTCATGAGCATAGTGAAGTGTCTCTCAATCTTACTTTTCCTTGCCACAACAGCCTTATTGGTATAATTCACACACTATACAATTCCCCCATGTAAAGTATACAAGTCATGGTTCTTAGTATACTCACAATGTTGTTCAACCATTACCACATTGCATTTTAGAACATTTGCCTCCAAAAGAAACTCCATACCCATTAGTGGTCACCCTATTTTCCTCCCAGCACTAGGACAACCAGTAATCTACTTTCTGCCTTATGGATTTGCACATTGTGGGCATTTTGTCTAAATGGAATAATATTAATATATGACCTTTTTGTGCATCATCTTTCATTAAGTATACCATTTTCAAGATTCATCTATGTTGTAGCATGTATTAATACTCTTCCTTTTAATGGCTGAATAAACATCCCATTATATGGATATACCACATTTTGTCTACCTAGTTATTAGTTGATGGACATTTAGTTTGTTTCACTTTTGGGCTATTATGAATAATGCTGTTGTGACCATTTATGTATAAGTTTTTATATAGACATATGTTCACTGATTGCTTTATCACATGTGCCTTGACCGTGGGCCTTCAGCAGACTGAACCACCCCTTGCTGGAGCCAGCGACCTTGAGTCCAAGCTGGCGAGCTTTTGCTCAAGCCAGATGGACCTGCGCTCAAGCTGGTGAGCTCGGGGTCTCGAACCTGGGTCTTCCGTATCCCAGTCTGACGCTCTATCCACTGCGCCACCACCTGGTCAGGCAGACATATGTTTTTATTTATTTTGTGTATATACCTGGGAGTGGGATTCCTAGGTCATGTGGTAACTAGATTTAACCTTTTGAGGAACTACTAGGCAATTTTCCAAAACAACTGCACCATTTTACATTTCCAACTAGGTGTATCAAGTTTCCAATATTTTCCAAATCCTGTTAACTCTTGTCATTACCTATCTTAATTGTAACCATTTTACTGAATGTGAAGTCATATCTCAATATTTGATTTACAAATAATGAATATACAGATAGGAAATCTTGGTAAAGATATAGAAAAGTGTGTGTGTTAATGAGAGAGAGAATAAGTAAAACTATAAATACTCATTCTAGAACTAAAAAATAAAATATGTGAAACATTTTACTAGATGAATTTAATAGGAAAATATAGATGACAGGAGAAAGAGGCAATGATGTTGAATATGGATTAATTTGAAAGTATCCTAAAGAACAGAAAAAGAGAGTAATAAAATGAACAGATTCAGGGACCTGTTTGAATATATCAAAAGGTGTAACATAATGTGTGGTTTTAAACAGAAGAGAAAAACAGAGAAATGAGGCTGAATAATATTTAAAGAAATTATGAATGAAAAATTTTCAAGTTTTGATGAAAGATAAAAGAGTAGATTAGCCCTGACCGGATAGCTCAGTGGCTAGAGCATCATGCTGAAGCACAGAGGTTGTCAGTTTGATCCCCGGTCAGGGCACACACAGGAACAGATCAATATTCCTGTTGTCTCTCTCTCTCCTTTCTCTCTCTAAGGTCAATACAATAAACATTAAAGAAAAAGAATAGATTAAAGAAAGAAAAATTCAACAAATACCTAAAAAGATAAATACAATGGAAATCATACCTAGTACATAACAATAAAACTTCTGACAATCAAATATAAAGGAAAATTCAAAGCAGTCAGAGCAAAACATGTCACACTCAATGGAGGAAGACACAAATGATGGCTGATTTTTCATCAGACAGTCATGATCAGAAGACAATGGAATGGCTTCTTTTAAATGTAGAAGGAAATGTTATTACTTGAAAAAAAGTTAGCTATTCTGTATCAGCCTCTAAATATATTTAGAAAAATTTACAAATTTGTAAAAACCCAATGACCAATGGTTGGCATTGCTCTAGATCAACACTTGAAAAGACTAAATTCATAGATAAAGGTTAAGTGATTTTGATTTGTCCAGGGTAACAAGAATTATTGTCAGAACCCTTGTCTCCTGATTCCTAATCCACTGTTGTTTACAGAGCGGAATACCTGTATCCACATTAAGATCTTATGTTAAAACATTTCACGAGTAAGCCCGAACCTTACAGCTATCCTTTCTGTTATTATCACCAGCACAAATCATGTCTTCCTTGATAAACGCTTCTTCTCCGGGCAGAAAGAAGCTGGTTGGGTTGTAGAGATATTCACAAGCTTGGCGGCCAATGACGGATATTTCTGCTTCCTGGAGGGGATGAATGTAATCAGTACCTGTAGAGATAGGAAGAAAAGGAAAAGCAACCTGGAAGGGTGCAGGGGCAGCATTCAGTCATGATGTGCAAAATTTCTGAGTGGGAATCTAAAAGAAGAATATAATAACTTTCCAATCATATTTGCTAGTAGAATAATTTTTTGGGCACATTTAATCTAAAACAATAATTCAAAATTATTTTTATTTATTTGAGGTTTTTCTATATGTGCCAATGTACGGAGTGTTACTAATGTTTCAAGTAAAGAGAAAATCAGATACATTTTGATTAAAGAAAGATGTGAGTATTCTAAAGTATTCCAAAACTTTTTCCTTTCCCACTTTTCTGCTCCCAGATCTTCTCCTGTCTTGTTTTTACTCCAGCCTGGGACAGTTGACACAACACTTTAAAGACAGATTAAAAAAACACTACACTCTCTCAGGTTTCTTAACCTCTGTTTCAGAGAGGTAATTGTGTGTTTAAATTGTTAGTGTCTGCTCTTGCAGATATAGCTAGACTCTAGGCAGCAGAATATAAGAGTAAATAAATATAGAAATGACATTTTATTTGAAGACTTAGAGATAATATCAATGGGTTGATTTGGTTTTGTTGAAAAAAGTACTTGCCTTAGTAATGATGTGTCTAGAAGCTGAATGTTCTGGAATGGGTGAAATATATAACAACCACTTTCTCTACCCATTCTCACTTTCATTTTCCTTAACGTTTCCCCATCCAGTCACCCAGCAAGAGTCAGGAAGAGTCTGCTGCTTTGTGACATTGGGCAGGCAGATGGGCAGGACCAAAGAATTGAAGGTGACTCTAGAGAGCAGTTTCAGTAAAGCGATGTCTGCCATTGTGTCTTTGGATGTGGGATGCAGAATGATTTGGGACACATAATGTTTAACACCAGTTTTTGAAAAGCCTGCTTGTGTTGATCCCATCCACACAGTGTATAAGAAAGGAATCCATTGCCTAAGGGGAAGAGAAAGAAAATAAAGGTGGACCATACCCGTGTTACAGCTGGATCAGAACAAGCTGCCTAGCTGTAGCAAGCAGTAACACCTATAAAAGTAGCAGACTTAGAGTTAGCCAGGCTGCTTCCAACTTGGACTAGGGTTGGTTTGTCTGCTTTTCTCCTTCCCTCCCTCCCTGACTGCTCCTTTTTTGTTGGCTACTCTTTCTGTGGTCTCCTCTTACATGCTTATGGCCTGTGTTTTGTCCAACATCTCCCTGCTTCACTTGTTTACCTCTCCCACTTTCCCTATCAGCCATCACCTCTATGCTTAATAGTCATTGGTCTATTTTATTGCCAATTTTGATTTCTGAGCACGAGAGCTTTATTTCTAAATAACAACTTAAAGCGAAGTATAATTACCAAAGTTATACATATACTATTTAAAATGTCAAGTAGCTTGATAAGATGTACATATTAAATGAATGATTAAATAAGTAAATACAAAAATTCTCTGCCCTCCTGCCCTCAGTTCGCACTTATCTAAAGGCAGTCACCTCAGGAGGGTGTCTGCAAACTCACTTCTGTTGGTAGGCTTTGAGTCTGCTGTGGGCTAGAAGCATTCCTTTTACATGGGCCTCTCCCTAGGGCTACTCACCACATGACACCTAGCTTCTCTTGTAGGAATACTTAGGAGAGAAAGCTTAGATTGTGTTTATGACCCCCAAAAAGCTTAAGACAAAACCCCCTGACTGATGGTTAGGAAGTACGTATTTAGTAAAAATTAAAAGTTTCTAATACATTGCTTCTTTTTTTTTTTTTCTATCTGTATGTCCTGTCCCTAGTCCAAGGTGACCTAGGATTTCTCTTACCCAGCTGACCACTTTCAATTGTCTGTTGGTTCATTCATGAAATCATCCCCAAGTTTAGAGACTCCATCTGTGTGCTGGCCGCTAGCTAGAACTCACAATTGTATGCAGTGTGCTGCCGTCAGTATCCACCTGTTGCTGATGAGGCACCCTCCACAGATGGGCTGCTGGCTGAAGTGCAGGCTGACCTGCCAAGGCCAGCGCCCCGCAGGGGCATCCTGGCCACCCATGATACGACCTGAGTATACAGGTCGTCCACACACTAGAGAAAAAGGAGAGAGAGAAAATGTGGGTCTGGCTGTCTCGTGGTTTCCCTTTGCTCATCACCGCCCAGACCAGCCTCCCTAAGCCTCCACTTGCCATCCTAGCCCAATGCCAAACCCAGTGGTTCTGGGCCCGGGCAGGCGGACCACTCACCTGACTGCAGATTCTTCTTTTTGGAAGAAGAGCATGGGTAAGACCCTAAGACAAACAAACCATGTCATTAATGTATAATAACATGGCATCTCAATTCACCGTACGGAGAGGTGTCCGCATATTTAAATTCCTCAGATTGGTGTTGAAGGCATAATTTCTATAAATGTTTGCCCGTTAATGGGAAATTTGATAATTATGACATACCTACCTGCCTTCTTTAGCAGCATACATGGAACATAATTTAATTTTTATTCAGTGATTCAAGGCTGTCATCGGGAATATCAAGGTGTCCGGTTGTAAATATGATGTCTCCAGATGCTTTGGAGGCTTCTGAGCTATTCGGTCCTATTTTCTAACTGAATTGGCATTTTGCAGTATTTGTGTCCTTTTTTTGCCACCTGTTATCTTTTGGCTAGTTTCAGCCTACCCTGACTTTAAATCACCGTGGGCCAGAGAAATAAGTGAACAAGCTTATGCCTGAATTCGCGGAACAGCATTTGTACTTCCAGCTCCCTCTGCTTGAAATGCTTTTTCTAGATCCTCTTCGCGAAATCACTGGTCTCCTTCCAGTCTTTGCTCAAATGATTCCCTTTTTATGAAACCTTCCTTGACTACCCTGTTTGAAATTATGTGTCTTGTTCCTGCAGTCTAGAGCCCCCTTTCCCCTCATCGCACTTAATTACTTTCTAACTGCTATGTAATTTACATATTCAATATGTGCACTGAGGGCAGGAATCTGTTTTGTTTACTGCTACTGGCTAAAATACTTGGAAAGGTTCCTGGCATCTAGTATCCTCTCAGGACTTTGTCAGGGTGGTGTCGTCTTATTCTATACCAGTGATGGGCAATCTTTTGAGCTTGGTGTGTCAAAATTCGCCAAAAAACCGAGCATAACTCGGGTGGTGTGTCACGTCGAGAAAAACGGCCTCACCGGAAGTCCCAGAACTAGATGCTCTGTGCTGGAGTTCTGTTGTTTTGGCCCACAGACCTCGGGCACAGAGTGTCTACACTACACAGCAAATGTTTTATCCTCGGCTACTGCACCTGGCCGTGCAGGAGCCCAGGAGCCAAGGATGAAACGTCCTTCTCAGCATGCGGCCCCATGTCATGGAAAATGCACTGACACGTGTGTCATATTCGCGATCACGGTTCTATACCATAACTTCTTGAGCCAAAAACCCCTCTCCTCCACTTCCCAGCCCACCTCAGGGGCTCACCCAGCACAAGGTACAGCAGGAAGACACGACCAGCAGGGCCCATGTTCCCGTCGTCCTCGGGGTCAGCACTTCCTGCTTCCGGTGCCCAGGCTCCCAGGCGGAGGCCAGAGAAGGGGGGCAGGGCCAGCTCCTCTTCTTAGATGGATTCCTCTGCTTCACCCCGCTCCTCTCCTTTGATCTTCACTCAGGGCCGGGCCCTGTAGGGACCAGACTTTAGAAGTGCAGCTGCGGGACCTACGGGGAGGAGCCAAGCCTAGGGCGCCCAGTGCTGAGTAGGGAGAGCACGGGCTCTGCGGTTCTGGCCTCCTGGGTGGGGGAGGGGTGGTTGCAGTATCTGCCCGCCCAGGCAAGTTCGAGGGCACTGGCAGAACAGGATCCTTTTCCCTAGCAAAGAGATAGAAGATGGACAGAATTCTTCAAAAGCAAACAATGGAAGAAAGGAAATTAACTCAGCACCTGGCTAATATTTTTCTAATTTTTTGTTTTCATCTTAGTCACAGTGTTAGCGGGAGACTATACTGTAAGTCAGATTTTCTGACAAATAGACTCTAAGGAAGAGAGATCTCTGTGCAAGAAGTTTATGGGGGAGCGTTCTCAGGATCACCACCTCAAAAGGGGACAGAAGCAGGACTGGGCAGAGGTAGAGTCCAAATCTATGGCATTTGCAGTAGAGGCTTTCGCCAATCCCAGAGGTTTCTCTGGAGCTGGGGTGGCCCTTCGGAGGTGTTCTGAACTGAGACTAGAAGGCTTGGCACCTGGACTTCTGCATGATTGGATGCAGGCTACCTCCGAGTAGGGAGCATTACCTTGGGGAGGTGGTTCTGTTGGCAGTTTTTGGAATCAAACTTGGTGGTGACCTGCCAGTAGCCCACACTCCTGCTTGCTAGGAGATTGAATGCTTAGGTTTTGAAGCAAAATCTGGGCGGTATAGCACCGTGCCCGCCACAGAAGTTTCTGTGCCTTTTAAGTTTTCTGTAGCAATTGTTTGTAGGGTACTGCATTGGGTCTGTGGAGGAGGCAGAATTCAGTGAACTATTAAAGCATGTTATTGTTTTCTTGTATCTTAACATACTGGAAGGTTTGAAAGATACTCAAGAAGCATTAAAAATAATAAAAGCTCCCAAAATTAAGCTTGTAAGGTTTATTCAGTATCAAGCAACAGAGACTCACTTACACCAGCTTAAACAATGAGGAGGTTGTTTCAAAGAGATTGTTATGCGCTGAAATGTATCCCCCCAAACCAAATTCATATGTTGAAGTCCTAACCCCTCTATAAACACCTCTGAATGTGTCTACAATTTGGAGATTGTCTTTTTATTTTTTATTGAATTTATTGGGGTGACATCGCTTAATAAAATTATACAGGTTCCAGGTGCTGGAGTTTGTTTTTATAGAGGTAATTAAGGTAAAAGAGGTCATTAAGGTGGGCTTTAATCTGATATTAATGTCCTTCTAAGAAGAGGAAATGTGGACATAGGCTCATACAGAGGCAAAAGATGGCTATCCACAAACTAAGGAGGCCTGGATCAGATTCTTTCCGCATGTCCCTCAGGAGAGACCAACATCATTGACACTCTGATCTCTAACTTCTCACCTCTATAACTGAAAAAAAAAGGTAAATTTTTATCGTTTAAGCCACCCAATCTGTTGTACTTTGTTTGGGCATCCCCAGCAAAGGACAGCAGGTATCTGTGAAGCAGTAAAGAGAACAGAGTAACAAGGACACCTGGACCTATCATAGGGTAGACCGGATGACCAGGGTGCGAGACTAGAGCTGTAAGATTATAAGGTCATGTTGCAAGTGCCCCTGTGCATGAAGGGGGGAAGGTGAGGATGCAGAAATATGGTCAGCTAAGAAGCAGGGACTGTTGGGGGCAGATGCCAGATATTCTGTGTCCTAGCACAGTGAGATGTTTATCTCTTCAAATACATTTTTAAAGATTTTAGAAGTGAACACTTGAAAGAAATAAATTCTCCATTTACTTTTTACTGACTGCCACAACTATGAATTTTTACCTCATTTTACTTACCAGATCTATTTGTTTTCATTTGTGTCTGCTTGATGGAGATGAAAACCTACTACTACTATTAGGTTTATGTTAGTTCCTCCATACATTTTTAAGTTTATTTATTTATTTATGTTTAGTTTTGACAGAGACAGAGAGAGGGACAGATAGGGACGGACAGGGAGGGAGAGAGATGAGAAGCATCAGTTCTTCGTTGTGGTTCCTTAGTTGTTCACTGATTGCTTTCTCATATGTGTCTTGACCGGGGCTACAGCCGAGTGAGTGACCTCTTGCTCAAGCCAGCGACCTTGGGCTCAAGCCAGTGACCCTGAGCTCAAGATTTTATTTATTGATTTTAGAGATAGGAGAGAGAGAGGGGGAGGGTGGAGGAGGAGCAGGAAACATCAACTTGCAGTAGTTGCTTCTCCTATGTTCCTTCCTTGACTGGGCAAGCCGGCGTTTTGAACCGGTGACCTCAGCGTTCCATCCAGGTCAATGCTTTATCCACTGTGCCGCCGTACATTTTCAAATGGTTCTTCTTTTATGCAACCTATTTTTTGGGGTGTGGTTCATATATTCATTCAGGTTATATGTCTATCACTCACTGCCCTTTTTATCATATATAATGATTCTCTTAGTACTTTTCACCTTAATTTTTTTCTGAAATTAATATTGCAACCTGTGATTTTGTCCTGCTCATTTAATTGAAGAAAAAGATTTGTTCATATCACAACTATCTATGTGAGTATTCCAATTAATATAATATATGATACAGGCCATTTTAACTCTTTTTTTTTTTTTTAATTTCTTTTTATTGTATTCATTTTAGAGAGGAGACACAGAGTGAGAGAGAGAGAGAGAGAGAGAAAGAGAGAAAGGGGGGAGGAGCTGGAAGCATCAACCTCCATACGTGCCTTGACCAGACCATCACAGGGTTTTGAACTGGCGACCTCAGTGTTCCCAGGTCAACGCCTTATCCACTGCGCCACCTCAGGTCAGGCCATTTTAACTCTTTAATCAACTTACTATTTAAGTATAGCTTTAAAAACTGTTAGACCTTAGTTTGAGACTTACCTTCTAGTCATGGGTGGAGTAAAGGTAGTCATATTGCAAAGACACCAAAGCTCTGGACAGTTCTTTATATTGATTTATAAAAGGAAAAACACTTTGACCAGATTTTTTTTTTTCTGAGGGTCTGTGGTTGTCCTAAATCAGTGGTTTTTAACCTGGGTTCTATCGAACCCTAGGGGTTCGATGAGTCGGTCTCAGGGGTTCGGAGAAGCCTCTGCCGCGGAGGCCAGAATAAAGTAATACCGTAATTTGTTGAGAGTTCATGAACTTTGTTGGTTTTGTTCTTTGAGCAAGGTGATGTTCATGCACGGCTTATTTTGTGCACCAGTAAAAAAACATATACCTATGTCTTAAATTTTGGGGAAAAAAATCATATTTTATTTATCACTAAAGAAGGGTTCGGTGAATGCACATATGAAACTGGTGGGTTCGGTACCTCAAAAAAGGTTAAGAACCACTGTGCTAAATCTTTGGACTTTTATATCTCTGGATAAATCTGAAGTCACTAATCAGTAGTAGGATTGTTTGCAGAATCTCTTCTTTTTCCTTTCGTTTCACTGTTTTATAAAAATATAATTTTGACTTTGGTTCCCATTCAGTTGGAAATGAACTTTATTTGGAAGTAACTAAGATACCACCTTGCTCTGAAATTGAAAGTAAAAGGAAAGAATTAGTTATCTTGCTTTTCCTGCACAAACTGTAGTTGACGCTAACAAAATGGTTTAGTTGATGAGGGACGAATTCCAGCTAATAAATGGGGTTGGACTGATAGAATTTGGAAATCACCATTAACAGCTACTCATGAGGTTGATTCAGGGAATGATTATGAGTAATTGAAAGCTTGAGATGGGTTGATGGAGTGCTCGGAGTGTTAGAACCCTGCGATCAATCTTAACATCATGAAAAGTAGGATGAAGCAGACAGGTACCTCCTGATATGACATAGTATGAAGCCATACTCAATGAAACACTCTTCTTTTTTCAGAGAGAGAGAGAGAGAGAGAGAGAGAGAGAGAAAGGGGATAAAAGTGGGAAGCATCAACACATAGTAGTTGTTTCTGTATGTGTCCTTTGACCGGGCAAGCCCAGGGTTTCGAACTGGTGACAGCATTACAGTTCGACGCTTTATCCACTGCACCACCCTAGGTCAGGCTCCAATGCAGTATTCTTACCAAAATAAGGTAAAACCTGACTCTCAAGTTACTGCTCCATACAGCTAAATACAGGGTAAAGGATCAAGTTAAATTACAATACAAGGAAGTTAACAGTCAAATCCAGAATGTGGGATGTTTTATAAAACAACTGACCTGGTTTCATAAGTCAATGATCTGAGGGTAAACAGGGAGGGAAACTCGTCTAGAACAAAAGAAACTTAAGAGACAAGAGTATGTGTGCCGTTATTTGGATCATAATATAACAAACCAACTCTAAAAAGACATTTTGGGCTTTGGCCAGTTAACTCAGTGAGTTCAGAGCTTCATCCCAAAATGAAAAGGTTGTGGGTTTAATCCCCTGTCAAGGTTCACATGGGTAGCAACCAATGAATGCACGACTGAGTGAAACAACAAATGAATGCTTCCCCTCCTCTTCCCCTTCCCCTCTCTCTCCCTACTTCTCTCTGTCCCTCTAGAAACCAATCATTAGATAAAACATTAAATCCAGATTAGCTCAGTTGGTTGGAGCGTCCTGCGCAGAAGTTGCTGGTTCATGCCTCACTCAGTGCACGTACAGGAACAGCAGGTATTCCTGTCTGTCTCTCTATCCCTGTCTCTCTCTAAAATAAATAAATAAATTACATTTTGATAATAAGCAAGAAAATTTGGTATGAACTGAGTATTGGATGGAATGAAGGAATTATTGTTAATCTTAATAGGTGTGAAAGTGGTATTGAGTTATGTAACAAAATGTTCATTTTTAAAGATGGAATCAGCATGTATAAGCCCTTTCTAAATCTAAGCTAACCTCTTTTATCGTACTGGAGAAATCTCTGGTTTTCAGCCCATAGTGTTACTATGTCTTTTTCATGGGGATGACTGTCCTTTAGCAAGTCACCTTCCCCCCAAGGCCTGCGTTTTACTATTATAATATGAAGGAATTAGAATTAGTTGTTGATCTCAAAGATTCTTTATAGATATAACATCAAATTAAGCATTGCTTGTTTATCTCTTTATCTTTGTTATTGCCTCTATTGTTCCTCTGCGAATCCTTTTTTTTTTCCCTGAAGTGAGAAGCGGGGAGGCAAAGAGTCAGACTCTGCGTGCACCCGACTGGGATCCACCCAACAAGCCCACTAGGGGGTGATGTTCTGCCCATCTGGGGTGTTGCTCTGTTGCAACTGGAGCCATTTTAGTGCCTGAGGCAGAGGCCATGGAGCCATCCTCAGCACTCGGGCCAACTTTGCTCTAGTGGAGCCTTGGCTGTGGGAGGGGAAGAGAGAGAGAGAGAGAAAAGAGAAGGGGAAGGGTGGAGAAGCAGATGGGTACTTCTCCTGTGTGCCCTGACTGGGAATTGAACCTGGAACTTCCATACGCTTGGCCAATGCTCTACCACTGAGCCAACCAGCCAGGGTGCAAATACTTATTATTTTCGACTTAGCAATTATGAAACATGTTGATTCCGACATTTTATTGCTTTCTTTTTTGAAGATAAGGACAAGCCAAGGAGTTGGAAGCCAGAAAGCAGGTGTTTAATGGACACTTCATAGACTTTCCTGAAGATGCTCTTAGAGCTCTCTGCCTCCCTCATGCTCTGTTGCCAGGTCTTATTTAGAGTCTGGGTTTGCAGATCATTACCCTATTATCATTAACGTATAAATACCTCTGCTGTGCATAATAATATTTGGTTTGGGAAGTGGCAATATGGTGTTGGTAGTAAGAGCTTTTTATTTGCCATGTAGCTGTGGCTAAGTTACAACCCTTCCATTCTTGTAAAATGGAAATAATACCGTACAAAGTTTTTGTAAGAATCAAATGAAATCTAGGGCAAGTACTTAGCTTTGATTTGGCTTATTTAAAGCATGTAATAATAAATAATAGCTGTTGTTTTTTGTTGTTGTTGAACGGATATCCCAGTTTTATTTATTTGTTTATTATTGAATTTATTGGGGTAACATTGGTTAATGATATTATATAGGCTTTCTCTATATACTGGATTGTGTGTTCACCACCCCAAGTCAAGTTTCCTTCTGTCAGCATTGATCCTCCCATGCGCTCTTGTACCTCCCTCTACCCCCCTTTTTTTTGTCTGTTAATTGCCATACTGTTGTCTGTGTCAGAGTTGAGGTGTTTTGTTTTTGTTTTTGCTTTTGCTTAATCCCTTCACCTTTTCACCCAGCCCTCACCCCCCCTGCCCTCTGACAGCTGTCAGTCTGTTCTCTCTATCTATGAGGCTGTTTCTGTTTTGTTTGTTAGTTCATCTTGTTTATTAGATTCCACATATGAGTGAAATCATATGGTACTGTTCTTTCTCTGACAGTTTTAAGTATTAACTTAATTCTGGGCAATTAGGCATTCATCTTGGTGATATCTTAGATTGATGTTGACAGTTCCTGTAGACCAAGGATTCTCAGCCTTGGAGCTATTGACATTTTGGGCCAGATGATTTTTTGTTGTGGTGGGCTGCCCTGTGCATTATAGAATGTTAAGCAGCATCTCTGACCTTTATCTACTAAATACCAGGAGTACTATCAGCACCCAGTTGTGACAACCAAACATGTCTCCAGACATTGCCAAATGTCCTCTGGTTAAGAACCACTGCTGTACAGCAAGGATGCCACTGCAAGGGTGCAATCTGCTCTTGGGCACCCTGAGAATAAAACAAGGGCCACAGTAGTTTTGAAAGTTTTGTAGGTAGCTTTATATCTGTATTTCCAGGAAGGGCAAATGAATTCCTTTGTCTTTTTTTTTTATTATTATTATTCAACCCATCAGATTAATTTGTTATATCGGTAAATGATTAAATGGCCTTATAAAACAGTCTTCGAAGGAATAATTGATTTCTCTGGTACATAGGTAGCAGGCCCTGGCTTTTGCCTATTCTGTCACCTTGCAGCAATAGACACCTATGCTTTCTATTTAAAGATCCATTCTGGTCTTAGTTCTTGAACTTCATAAGAAACTTTAGTCCAGCTTTTAGTTCCACGAACCAGAATGTCCTTGAACTAGTCCATATACTTGGCACCCATTATGTCAGGACCCAGTCCTGGACAGCCTTTTAGAAACTATGTTCTTCCTCTTCCCAGCTCAATGCCTTTTTGGGCAGTCTGTAGTTCCCCTCACCTGCACTCACCTTCTCCACAGGGACTGATCTTGCTCTGAGCTCCGTCCAACTTGCCCAGGGCCCTGCTGCCCTTTAACCAGTCCCCCTTTGCAGGGGTTGATCTTGTTCTTTTGATACTGGAAGAAAAATAATTTCCCTTTTTATGTTTATTTGCTTGTACTCATACTAAAGGAATTCTTCCTTACAGTTTTGACAGCTGGATTTCTATGGTCTGTAGCTCTCATTTTGTTATTCAGAAAGTAAGATTTGATATTTTCTGTTTGTAATACAATATACTAGATGCTAGTATATCAAGAAGATGAATAGGACAGCAGTTTCTCTTCTCAAGGTTGTTCTTATCTATTCAATAGAAGTAAAACTGTGTACCCAAATAATTACAGATGGGCACAAGGAGGAGGAGTATACTAAGATGTATAAATAACTAGAGCCAAATAGCAGATGTTATTTTGGCATAGTGTAAGGAAGAACCCTGCTTTCCAACAGTGAATGGAGGTACTTTGATCTAGTGGAAAGAGTCAAATATTTTGAGCCAGACAGCCCTGGATAAATGTGTTTAATCAGATATTAGCTGTGTGATCCTAAGCAAGTTACTTAACTACTCTGAATCTCAGTTCTGTGAGTATGCTTGTACACTTTCCTTTGTAAAAGTGGGATAAATAATAACTTCTTGAGGTGTTAGGACTAAGTAAGATTTTTTTTTAACTTTTTTTTTTTTACTCATTTTAGAGAGGAGACACAGAGTGAGAGAGAGAGAGAAAGGGGGGAGGAGCTAGAAGCATCAACTCCCATATGTGCCTTGACCAGACCAGTGCAGGGTTTTGAACTGGCGACCTCAGTGTTCCCAGGTCGACGCTTTATCCACTGTGCCACCACAGGTCAGGCCTAAGTAAGATATTTAAAGCAACCAGTATATTAACTGATACAGAGGAAGCATTAAGAAAATGTAAGACCCTGTCGCAATTAGCGAGAAGACAGTGATATTATGTCATCAGAGAATCCATGTAGGCAGATCTTTCACAGGCACCATCACTTGATTCAAGTAATCTCGATCTGGGACCTTAACTTTTTAATTTATGAAATTCAGATCAAATGCAAGAGACTGACTTACTAAGTTTTAATTTTTCCCAATCAGGGCACACTTTATATGAGTAGGAAATCCAAACTAGTAAGTGGATTGTGCTTTGAAGAGGTGTCAGGGCAGAACAAATGGAAATGGTTACTCTCCACAAGCATTTCACTTAGTAGGATGAAATGTTTCTTATTTATACAAACTAGGTGAAAGAGCACTTCTCTCTAACAGGACATGTTTTTCTAAATAAATGAGAAGTTTGTATTCATCACGCTCAGAGTCTTTCTCCCTTAGCAGCCTACAGTCTGGTGAACACACTTACCTACCTGGCTTTTGCTTTCTTGGATTCCATGCTGGCCATTCCTCCTCCTGATACTGTTTTTAATCAATCGGGGCATAATATTGTTGATTGACTTAAGCTTTCTCAGTTATGTTCTTATTCCTGGTATATTGATTTGAGATTATACCCAAATCTCCAAGTTTAGCTGACTTCTTTTTTAAAAAATTTTTTTATTGATTTTAGCCTGATCTGTGGTGGCGCAGTGGATAAAGCGTCGACCTGGGAACACTGAGGTCGCCAGTTCAAAACCCTGCACTGGTCTGGTCAAGGCACATATGGGAGTTGATGCTTCCAGCTCCTCCCTCCTTTCTCTCTTTCTTTCTCTCTCTCTCTCTCACTCTGTGTCTCCTCTCTAAAATGAATAAAATAAAAAGTTTAAAAAATTTTTTTTATTGATTTTAATTTATTGTGTTTACATAGATTCTAGTGTCACCCCGAATGCATCCTCCTCTCCCCCGTATTCCCCTCAACATCCCCTTTACCCCCTCCCCATCGGGCCCTCCCCCCTTCCCTTCAGGTTTATCCCATCCTATCATCCCCTTTCCCTCTGTCCTCTTTTCCTCTGGTCCCTTTGATCCCTCCTGTATTTTTAAAACACAAAAGGCATATAGTAACTGAACTTTAGGGGGTTCTTTCTGCAGATAATTGCTTTGTTACATCTCACCCATTATGTGTATATTTACTTGTTAAGTTCCAGTTTTAGAGGATTCTGGCGGGTAAGAGGTGGGATAGTGTTGTGTAGTGAAGAAACTGTAGTTCCCATCCTCCCATTCCCCACAGCTTAGTTAGTTAGTTGTTTTCCAATGCTGCTGTATTAAGAAGTGAAAGGTCTATTAAACAAGCACACTTATACCTTGAACTGAGAATTCTTGAGCTGAGAGTGCCTTTGAACTTTTTTATTTTTTGATTTTACAAGTTTCATTCATCTCCTTACTGGATTTCTTGGCTCTATCATCTAGATCCGTCGTCCTCTCTCACATTCTGTTATCCTTTTTACTTTTTCCAAAGCGCACATGTTTAGGGAATTCATTGATCTTGTCTTTGGCTGAAGCGTTGTCCAGTGTCAGTTATGCTTTACTTGCGGTACTACAGTGTTGTCTAAAAAAAGTTCCAGGATGTCTTATTAACATGCACAGTGCCCCTTTGAGGAAAAATTGTAAACATTCTTTCAATCCTACTTACACTTTGTGTAATTCTTGCATTTGGGGGAATTCATGTTCTTTCAAAGTTCTTACTATTTTCTTTCTCTGTGTGGAAAGCTTTCTATTGGCTCACATTAAATTCACTGATTTTTATATAACTACCTTATCTTCGTAGTTATTAAGGAAAATTTTTATTTTTAAAAAATTATTTATTGATTGATTTTAGAGATTCAGGGGAAGGAAGGGGAGAGAGAGAGGCATTCATATGTTGTTCCACTTAGCTGCGCATTCATTGGTTGCTTCCGGTATGTGCTCTTACTGGGGATTGAACCCACAACCTTGGCGTTTTGGGACAGTGCTCTAACTGACTGAGCTAATTGGCCGGTGTGAAAATTTTCATTTTCAAACAATGATTTTAGTACCATTCGGTGAAATTTGAGCAACGGATGTTCACTTTGCTGTTGTTCATTCCACTGCCTTGCCAAAATTCTTCCAGTGATATTTTACTATTATTTGTTAAAACAGAGCATTCATCCTATTATTTTGATCATCATCTTATGTAATCCATAAATTAACTAGGCACTGGCCAAGGTCATGCCCCATGTTGTTTTTTTCTTTTAAAGTGAGAGGAGAGGAGATAGACAACTCCCGCGTGTGACCCAGGGGGGACCCACCTGGCAGCCCCCATCTGGGGCCAGTGCTCAAATCAGCCAAGGTACCCTCAGTACCTGGAGCCGATGCTCAAACTAGTCAAGCCACTGGCTTTGGGAGGAGGAAAGAGAGAGAGGGGGGAGACAGAGGAGAAGCGAAGCAGACAATTGCTTCTCATGTGTGCCCTGACCCGGGATCAAACCCAAGGAGTCTGCATGCCAGGCTGATGCTCTGTCTACTGAACCATCCGGCTAGGGCCATGTCTCAGATTCTTAACTACCTTGTGGATGCCAGAGGCCCAGGAACAAGATAGGGATAGAGCAGTCATATATTTCTTTATATGAGACATGTCCTCAGACACGTCACAGGATATTGTGAATAGGAAATCTCATTAATTACTTTCTCTAACCCAATACACTTGTGAGCACACCCATGAAGTGCTTTCAGTGGGCAGAGTTAACAGGAGACGCAGAAGGCCTTCTCCCCTGAGTAGTCTTTTGAAACTCCCCCATTCCTCTACTTCATCCATGGCTACTAAACACAGTCAGCCTTTGCCGCTCAGCTCCTTAATCCAGACCCTCCCCTCCCTGCACCTAAGGAAGGCAGCCTTTAAGATGGCTCATTGATCCTCACCTCCTGCTAGCCATACCTTGTTGATCCACTTGTAAAGAACAGAACACAACAGAAGCAATGCGGTTTCAGTTTTGAGATGAGGGTATGTCCGTGTTGGGTGTTCTCTCTCACTTCGTCTTGGAGCACTCCCTCTGGGGGAAGCCGGGTGCCCTGAGGCAGCCCTGCAGAGGCCGTGTGAGTCAGCGCCAGCAGCTCACTGACCCCTCAGGCCTGCCCCATTCAGGTGAAGGAGCTTGGAAGCAGGCCCTTCTCCAGATGAGCTTTGAGTGGACTGCAGTGGGGGGTGATACCGCAGTAGCCTCCTGAAAGACCGCAAGCCAGCACTATGAGCACTGACCCACAGACACTGTGAGATGACGTATGCTATTGTTGTTAGCTGTTAAGTCTGGGGGTAACTTATTGTCAGCAGTAGGTACCTCACACACTGCCCTAGGCTCCTCTTGCCTGGAAGGCTTCCCTGAAATCTCCTGTCTTCCAGTTCCCTGCTTTTTCTTCAGAACCCAGTGTAGTCCCAGATTGGATGGGTTCCATCTTGAATTCAGCCAACAGCAAACTAACTCACCTCTCTGGACACCAGCTCCTTTGTCCACAGAATGTGGAGATTCTTGGGCCAAGGGATTTCCTGGTCCCTTTGAGCCCCGAAGTTCTGTGCTTCTGTTTTCCCCCAATCTCGGTGTCTAGTTTCATTAGAAGAATGAACATGAGAAATAAGAGAGTCAACCAAACTTTATTCACTCTAGGAATGTTGTTTTCCATGGTGACCTGGGCGGGGGGGGGGGGGGGCAAGAAGCAGATGAGACAAATGGGGGCTTTGCCTTCGAGGTAGCAGAACTGCATTTGTTTTGCTGACTTTTCAAAATCCTCAACTTCTAGAATTTCCCCATCTCCCTTGTCCTTAATTGCCACTTCACCATGGCCCAGCCAGCCTCAGCCTGGTAGTATGGCCCCACGAAAATGAGCTCTGCAAGGGAAGCATGTTTTCATTCTCATTTTATAGATGAGGAAACTGAGGACTGGGAAGGTTAAATGTCTTAACTAGTTACTGGGCACTAGCAAAGCTGGGAGGTGCTTCTCTTTTCCAGTCCAGTAGTCATATTCAGATTCAGATCTCCTGTTGCCTAGGAATCTTTCCCTTCGTGCAGACTCCCAAGGTCAAGAGACATTATTTGTTCAGCAATCATTTTATTTTTTTGTGCCTGTGCCAGGCATTGTTCTAGAGTGGAGATGTGACAGAAAAATCCTCTGTCCTCATGGAGCATAAATTCTGACTTTAGATTAGATTATGACCAGTGTTCTGGAGAAAGATAAAACAGGATAGTGATGGTGTGGGGAGGGTGTCACTGAGATCTCTGTTTTGGGAGCTGAGGAAAGAGAGGCAATGAGCTAGGTGGTTAACTGAGAAGAGAGGGGTTACAGCACAGATGGTGGCAGTGCAAAGTCCCTGAGGCAGGGGTGTGTTTGGAACACTTGAGAAACATTAATGCTGTAGCAGAGTGAGGGGGGGGGGGACACCAGTGATAAGAAACGAGGTCAGAGCGGGAACAGGGGCCAGACCATGTAGCCCCTCCTAGGCTATTATAAAGATTTTGATTGTCATTCCTACTAGAAGGGGAAGATTTTTATCTGACTTAAAGTTTTCAATGGATCACATTGGCTAGTGGGTTGAGAATGGTCAGGGGTAAAGCAGGGAGACCAATCAGAAAACGGTTGCATTAATTTGGGCAGGAGGTAATGCGGCTTTGGGCCAGAGCTGTGGGGACAGAAGTGGTAAGAAGTAGCTGATTCTGGTTTTATTTTGAAGGTAGAACTGGTAGGACTTGCTGGTGGGTTGGCTGAGGGGATGAGAAAATGAGAGGAGTCAATAATGATAAGGTTTTTTACCCGAGCCACTGGAAGTGTGGCATTGCCATTTACTGAGATGGAGCACATAGTAGGAGGAATAGGTTTTAGGATGGGGATAGATGAGAAATTCATTCATAGCCGTGTGAAGCTTATTAAGATGCTTAAAAGATGGCCAACTGGAGATGTCCGGTAGGCAGTTGAATCTCTGAATCTGGAATCATGAGACCCACAAACTGAGGGGCTCGATTAGGGTGTAACCAGTATGTCATCGTATTTAAAGCCATGAAATAAGGTCACCTAGGGCGTGAGTATAAACAAAGCCCACTGTGAGTATTAAGGATTGACCACACCAAAGCTGAAATGAGATCAACAGGAACCAATAAGAGGCTGAGTGGACAGCAATGAGGTAGGCAGCGAACTGATAGGAGTATTCTGGAAGCCAAGTAGAGAAAGTTTTCTCAAGGGGAAAGAACTGATCGGCCGCCAAATGCTGCAGAAAATGAACTGACCATTGGAGTTAGCATCCTGGAATGGATTCAAGAGAAAGAAGGGAGTAATTGCAGACAGCAAATACAGTCAGTTTTTATCAGATAAAAACTATTTACATTTAAAAACAACTACAATTATGTAAAAGTGATGTTTGTAAAACATTAATTGCCTTATGGTTATGTTCAATCCAAGAGTTGTTGCCCTTTCACTCCAATTTAAAAACCAATGCATGCTATTAACTGCAACAAAAAGAAATTAAAATTGCATAAAAACTAGAGCATACACCAAAAATGGATTTCAGAATTGGAATCAGTGATGCAGAGATATATAGAAAAAGTTCTAAAACCTTATGCAAAAGAAAATGAAAAAAGAAAAATTATTCCCCAGTTAGCTGGCAAAAGGGCCTGGGTGGTGTAGGGACTTTTTTGTTCTCATTTTGTTTAAAGATGGGAGGAATTACATCTATTTGTGAGCTAATGGAATGATCCAGTAAAGAGAGAGAAACTGATGATGTGGAAGAGCAAGCTGGAGAAATGCTGCCATGGAGTCCTTGAGCAGACAGCAGGGGACTGAACCCAAATCATTGGTTGGGAGTGAGGGTGCTTAGATTGGAGCACAGACAGGTCTTTCATACAACGTGAGCAAAGCAAGCATGTGGACACAGATGTCAGTTTGTAGGCGATTTGGTGGTAGAAGTTCTCCACTGGTTGCTTCTATTTCCTCAGGATTAAAGATCATCTACTGAGAGTGAGGATAGGAAGGGAAGTGTTGAGGACTTAAGAAGAAGGAGTGAACTAGTCACGTGTGGGTGTGGGAGATGAATGGACCAGAGAAATCACAGTGTGGATGCTGGTCAGCATAAAGTATCCACTTGAATTTTTAAAAATTTATTTATTTTAGAGAGAGAGGAAGGGAGAAAGAAACATCAATTTTATTGTTCCATTTATTCATGCATTCATCACTTGATTCTTATATATGCCCTGACTGAGGATCGAACCCACAACCTTTACATGTTGGGATGATGCTGTAACACACTGAGCTACCCAGTCAGGGATCCACTTGAATTTAAAATATTGACATTGTTGTCTGTTCACAAGTAGCATGGGTGGAGGCATAGAGGGTGCAGATGGTGGGCTATAACCAGGTGGAGGTTTTCTGAAATGTGCATGATAAAGTGGAAGGGGACAAAAAGGTGATCATAATAATAAATCATGAATTTAAGCTGGAAAGGAGGGAAGAAGTAAGAAAGGAGAGGGCTGTAGAGAGTAATGAATGGTAAAAGTTAGTGGACTAGAAATCCTAATGGGAGTGACAATGATTGGAATTGGCATTCCTGCTATCATGAGTGCAAGATAGATAATAAATGTGCTGGGAAGGTGTGGTGCAGAGAAATGTGTAAAGCATAATAGAAACTTTCCATCCTTTACCCTCTGTACTTCTGGCACCCTCATGGATTTTTGAGCATCATTCCAGACCTCTCCCCGTCTTTTCCTCTCTTTCTGCCTATACATACATATTTGTGTGGGGCTTATCTACACATGTTGGGGTGTGTGTGTGTGTGTGTGTGTATCACCAAACAAGTGGAATTATTCTTCATGCAGCTTAACTTTGTCCACTCAAAGTCTTTCCATGCCAGTCTTTACTACCTGAAGACTTTTCTTTAGAACAGCTGCGTAACATAACTTTAAAGTCATGTCCATGTTGATGGACGCTTAGTTTTTTCTTACTTTTTGCTATTATAGGTTATGCTAAAGAACACAGACATTCTAGATCATTCTTTTTGTGTATTTGTGCAATTGCTTTGCCATGAATTGCTGTGACATAGAATTATTAAAGAAAAGACCTGTGTTTTAAATGCTGATGATCTCTGTTGCTCAGTCATTCTCCACAAACATGGTACCAACTTATAGAGATTGAGAACATTCCTTTTTTCACCTCCTCATTCATATTGGTTGTTTATCTTTCCACCCCTTCCATTTTAGTTACTCTGACAGGACTATTAGGAGAGAACATTTTAAATAATACTGCATGGATATTTTTGGTTTTGGCACGATAACAAATTGGGGAAAAGAAAAAAAGAGGAAGATATTTCATTCTTATTACTTTTACTGTAAAGAAGAATATTAACACTTCTCCAAATTTTAACACTTAGCTAAAACAGAGAGAGCCTTTGTTCCTTAAAAGAGAAAAGAGATCAGAGATAGGGCTGGAAAAGAATGGAGTCATCAAAATAAAAAGACAGACCTTCCCTGGCCAGGTACTCAGTTGGTTTGAGCATCATCCCGATAAGCCAAGGTTATAGGTTCCAGTCCTGGTCAGTGCACATACAAGAATCAACCAATGAATGAACAAATAAATGGAACAAACAAATTGATGTTTCTCTCCCTTCCTGTCTCTAAATTCAATCAATCAATAAAACACTTAAGAAAAATAGAAGGACAGACCTGATTTCTCTTTTTCTGTTGCTGAAAGTGTTTCCAAACCCATTTTTTACAGCAAGTTTGCAAAGATTTCAACATCTCTGATAAACCCTTCTATGGTATTGATTTCAGATTTTATCTAAGTTTGTTTTTTAGTTAGTGGTGTCTAAATTGGAAAGTAATTTTATATCAGTAATAGTTTTTCAGATTTTTAAACTGAATTTTTTTTTGGAAGAAGAGACCTGTTACAGTACATATTTAAAACGTAATACTGCTGGCTAACCAGGCTGTGGCACAGTGGATAGAGCATCTGCCTGAGAAGCAGAGGATCCAGGTTCAAAATCTCGAGGTCTCTGGCTTGAGCGTGGGCACATCCAGCTTGAGCACGAGCTCACCAGCTTGAGTGTGTGGTCGCTGGTGTGAGTGTGGGATTATAGATATAACCCCATGGTTGCTGGCTTGAGCCCAAAGTCGCTGGCTTGAGCAAGGGGTCACTGGCTTGGCTGTAGCCCCCCAATCAAGGCACATATGAGAAAGCAATCAGTGAACAACTAAGGTGCCACAACAAAGAATTGATGCTTCTCATCTCTCTCCATTCCTGTTTGTCCCTGTCTATCCCTCTCTCTGTCTCTAGTGCTAAAAATAAAATAATTAAAATGTAATAGTACCAATTTAATACTACTTTTAATTTTTTCATGCTTATTCTATATAGAATCTTATATTTGTGATTTCCTTCCAGTTAAAAGTCACAGTTATTATTGATGACTTGATAACGTTCTAATACCTTTTTTAGATAAATATTTGAAAACAAGTCTTAGGCATGCAACTAGAAGAGTTAAGTAAAATTCCTTTTATTAATAGTTTTAAGGTTTATGTATATAATGAGTATATAGGGCAGAGGGTGTGTGCAGACTGAGTATATGTATGAGTATATGTATGTTTTGGATTCTTTTATTGTGAATTCATACTTGTCAGCACAAGACTTACATACCCGTGAGTGCTTTATAGGCAGGCTTTCGTGTAACTGTGCATCTGTTTAAAACTCAAAACAATCTTATAATATGCTCTTAGATGTTCTGAGGCTCACTTAATGTCTTTGAGAAGATGATAGAAGAGTAACAGATGGCCAACAAGGAGATTAAGCTGACAAAGAAGCATCTTAATTTAGTAACTAGTTCCTGAATGAAAAAAAAAATTATATAAATTTACTTTAAGAAAATCTTGGGAATATTTTTCCACTGAAGTCTTTCGTTTGCATTTTGTTCTGTTTTGTTTTGCAAGGGGGCTGCCAGGGAGGGACGAGAGAGAAAGGAGGGAAGAGGGATTTGGACCCATGTTTATAGTTCCTGAGTCGGTGTTCTTTCCACTTCTCCAAGTCAGTTTTATGTTGACCTTTATCAGTGGAAGAAATTTTCAATGCCCAAAGCAAATTTTCCTAATCTTAGATCTAATTATGCTACTAACTGGATTATGCTTGTTTAAACATGTGAAAATATTTTCTTGTTACATTAAATATAATCTTATACTTAATGTTCCCTGTTGTATGGGGAGAACTTAGAAACAAGGATAAGAAGTTAAATGACATTATACTTCCTAATTAGAGAAATTTCTATTCAGTGTTAACTAAAAATATATTGGCTGAACTTCTAGTCAGCTGGGCTTAATTATCAGCACTAAATTCCATAACATTATGGGTAAAGCACTTTGTCCAATTTAGAAATAGCTAGACTTTTCCAGACTCACATTTGAAAAATGTAATAAAGAAACAAACTCTTTTAAACCTATCTTATAGTAAGGAAATACAGTTAACATGAAGTAAAGAAAAATAACAATTTCTGGGGCAGGGTGGTTCTTGTGATCATATTTTAATGTTTGCCTCCTATTGCTTGCTGCCAATGGGGCTAGTAAGAATTTATGGAAGTCTCAGCACAGAATGTAGGAAAATGAGAATAATCATACTGTTTGTTTTTTTCCATAAATACCAGGTAGCTTTAATGAGCTATAAGAAAATTATACTACTTGTATATAGCACAACAATAATTTCTTAAAAGTAACTAATTTAAATATAATCATACTATATGCAAAATATTCAAGATTTGACTATTTTTTAATTTAACCCATGGTTAAATGGATGCATCTGTTTCTATATATTAAGATTATGACATTGTACTGTTAAAACAATGGAAGGGCTGGAGATAGCAGCGATAAGGATATAAGGGATCTTTTTAGAGTGAGCGTCATGTTCTAAAATTATGGTGATGATGACTGCAGAACTCTACATTTATTAAATATCATTGAATTGTATACTTCAAACAGGTACATTTTATGACCTGTAAATTATACCTCAGTAAAGCTGCTAAATTTTTTAAAGTGAAATAGAAAATATGTGACTTTGAAAACAGAAAATCTAAAAGTACATTTATTATTGATGAAATAAATTTGTTAAAGAGCTACTCTCCCTTCCCTATCCTTTGGATTTGTAAGGATGTCCTACCACAACTTTAAAAAACAAATTATTCCAGTGTTATTTTAAACTGTTTCAGAACATAGAAAATGAAGAAAACTTTCCAAATTCCTTTTCATAAAGGGAAAATAACATTGATATTGAAGAAAGGAAAAGATATTTGTCCTAAAAGAAAACCAGAGATTAACTTTGTGAATATTGAAACAATAAATAGTCCTTGAAAGAAAAATTATAGAATCCAGTATCACATTGGAAAAGTAACACACAAAACAGCAAGTTAGTGTAGTGCTGAATAGTTTGGTCTCTGGAGCTGGAATGGTATGGGATCCTAGGATCCCCCCTCCTAACTTCATAACCTTAACAAAGTAATCTAACTTCCTTCTTTTCTCATCAGTAAAATGGAACCAGTAAATAAGAGAACTTACTTCATAGGGTTCTTGCAAAGGCCCAGTGAGTAAAGAAAGCACTTAGGTAAGTGCTTGATGCTCAATAAATGTTGAAAATGATAATAGCTGTATGGTTCTTTAAAAATTATAAGTGTCATAATTTATCATTTCTTTATTGTTGACCACTTACTTGGATTGCTAATGTAAAGAACATAATAAACATTTATAAGAAATTTCATCCCAAAATGTCAGATTATATATTCTTCTCCAGTGTGCATGGTACATTCTCAAGGATAGACCATATGTTGTTGGGCCAGGAAGTTTGAAATTATATGAAGCATATTTTCTGATCATGAGGTTTTGAAATTAGAATTCAACTGTAAAAAAGAAAGTAAAGAAACCCACAAAAATGTGGAAATTAAATAATATAGTTCTAAAAAATGACTGGGTCTAAGAAGAAATAAAAGCAGAGATCAAAAAATATATGCAGACAAATGAAAATGACAGCATATCAAAATTTCTATAATGCAGCAAAAACAGTAATAAGAAGGAAGTTTATATCATTATAGGATTATATCAAGAAACAAGAGAGATCCCAAGTAAATAACCTACTACCACACCTTTTGGAACCAAAAAAACAAAACAAAACAAAGGCAACCAAAAGTCAGCAGAAGAAAGGAAATGGTAAAAATTAGAGCAGAACTAAATGAAATAGAGAACAAAAAAGCTATATGAAAAATTTAATATAACAAAGAGCTGGTTCTTTGAAAAGATCAATAACATTGACAAGCCACTGGCTAGACTCACTAAGGAAAAACGAGGAAGGACTCATATAAACAAAATATGAAATGATGAAAGAGAAGAAATTACCACAGACATCATAGATATACAAAGGACCATAGTAGAATATTATGAAAGATTATATGCCACCAAATTCAAGAACCTAGAGGAAATGGAAAAATTCCTAGAACTATGCAATCTTCCTACACTGAGTCATGAAGAAGTGGAAAACCCAAATAGATGTATAAGCAGGGAGGAAATAGAAACAATTATCAAAAACCTCCCCAAAAACAAAAGTTCAGGACCAGATGACTACACTAGTGAATTCTACCAAACATTCAAAGATTTGATACCTATCCTTCTCAAAGTCTTCCAAAAAAATAGAAGAAGCAATACTCTCCAACACAGTTTATGAGGCCAACATAACCCTCATACCAAAACCTGGCAAGAACAACACAAAAAAAGAAAACTACAGACCAATATCTCTAATGAATATAGATGCAAAAATCCAAAACAAAATACTAGCAAATAGAATAGAACAACACATTAAAAAAATAATATATCACAATCGTGTGGGATTCATTCAAGGTGCACAAGGATGGTTCAACATACGGAAATTGATCAACGTAATACACATCAACAAAACAAAGAACAAAAACCATATGATCCTATCAATAGATGCAGAAAAGGCATTTGATAAGATACAAGATTTCTTTATGTTTAAAACATTCATTAAAATCGGAATAGAAGGAAAGTACCTCAACATAATAAAGGCCATATATGACAAGCCATCAGCTAATATCATACTAAATGGTGAAAAATGAAAGCTTTTCCTCTAAAATTAGTAACGAGACAAGGCTACCCACTCTCTCTACTGTTGTGCAACATAGTGCTGGAAGTTTTAGCCAGAGCAAGCAGGCAAGAGAAAGAAATAAAAGGCATTCATATCGGGAAAGAAGTAAAGGTATCACGTTTTGCAGATGACATAATACTGTATATAGAAGACCCCAAAGACTCCACCAAAAAACTATTAGAAACAATAAACCAATATAGTAGAGTCCCAGGATACAAAATCAATATACAAAAGTCTAATGCTTTTCTATATGCCAACAATGAAACCTCAGAAAGTGAACTAAAAAAATAATTCCTTTTACAGTTGCAACAAGAAAAATAAAGGGCCTAAGAATAAACTTAACAAAGGATGTGAAGGACCTATATACTGAAGACTACAAAACATTATTGAAAGAAATTGAAAATGACACAATGAAATGGAAAAATATTCTTTGTTCATGGATTGGAAGAATCAACATCGTTAAAATGGCCATATTACCCAAAGCAATATACAAATTTAATGCAATACCCATCAAACTCCCAATGTCATTTTTTAAAGACAGGAAAAAAATCACCAGGTTTGTATAGAACCATATAAAACCCCAAATAGCCAAAGCGATCATGAGGAAAAAGAACAAAGCCAGAGATATCACAATACCTGACTTCAAATTATACTACAGAGCCATGATAATCAAAACAGCATGGTATTGGCAGAAAAACAGACACAGAGACCAATGGAACAGAATTGAGAGCCCAGAAATAAAACCACATATATATATAGACAAATAATCTTCAGCAAAGCCAAAAACACACAATGGAGAAAAGAAAGCCTCTGCAACAAATGGTGCTGGGAAAATCGGAAAGCCACATGCAAAAGAATGAAACATGACTACAGTTTGTCCCCTGCACAAAAATTAATTCAAAATGGATCAAAGACCTAAATATAAGACCTAAAACTATAAATTACATAGAAGAAAACATAGGTACTAAGCTTATGGACCTTGGCTGTAGAGAACAATTTATGAATTTGACCCCAAAAGCAAGGTAAGTAAAGGCAAAAATAAATGAATGAATGAATAGGCATCCCACTAAATGGGAGATGATTCTTGCAAACAACAGTTCCAAAAAGGGGTTAATATTCAAAATAAATAAAGAACTCACAAAGCTAAGCAAAAAACAAGCAAACAATCCAATTAAAAATGGGGAGAGGAATGAACAGACACTTCTTCCAAGAGGACATACAAATGGCCACCACATATATGAAAAGATGCTCATCTTCACTAGCTAGTCAAGAAATGCAACTCAAAACTACAATGAGATACCACCTCACACCTGTTAGATTAGCTATTATCAACAAGACAGGTAATAACAAGTGTTGGAGAGGCTGTGGAGAAAAAGGAACCCTCATTCCACTGTTGGTGGGAATGCAAATTAGTACAACCATAATGGAAGAAAGTATGGTGGTTCCTCAAAAATTAAGAATAGAACTACCATATGACCCAGCAATCCCTCTACTGGATATCTACCCCCAAAACTTGAAAACATTGTTATGTAAAGACACATGCACTCCCATGTTCATCGCAACATTATTCACAGTGGCCAAGATACAGAAACAACTAAAGTGTCCCTCAATAGGGGACAGGATAAAGAAGATGTGGTGCAGATATACAGTGGAATTCTACTCAGCCATAAGAAGTGATGACACAGTGACATTTACAACATGGATGGACCCTGAGAACATTATACTGAGTGAAATGAGTAAATCAGAAAAAGCTAAGAAGTATATGCTCTCACACGTAGGTGGGATATAAAACTGAGACTCATGGACATAGATAAAAGTGAAGTGGTTACCAGGGGAAGGGGGTTGGGCAGGGGGTCAGGGTAAGGATGTAAAGAGGGACAAATATAAGGTGATGGAAAATTATTTGACTGGGTGATGGGTATACAGCATAATTAACAGTTCAAATGCTATAGAAATGTTTACCTGAAATCTATGTACTCTTATTGATCAGTGTCACTGCTTAAGTTAATTTTCTAAATAAAAATTTTAAATTTAGAAAAAGGAAAGGAAAATAGAATGAGACAGTTGTCATTCTCTTTGTGTTCAGTCGCATTTTGAATGTGGTTGTGTGGATGGAAGTTTGTTAATAAAGTGGAGAAGAAGATCAGGGGCTTGAATTGCAAGAAGCAGCATGTTGTTGTCCAGAGGATGAATACATCCTCTGTCCCTAGGTACAGTGACATGGCAAGGGCTGCATGTGGCTTTGCCTTTTTTTGATTGAAGGGAAAAAATTTTTTTCTCTCTCTCTAGATTAAGAGACCAGGACTGCCCCACTGTGTATAAAAATCTCAGTTTGAACACTTATATTAGAAAAATCCTCACTCGTGTGGGAAAGGTTTGCAGACCCTTGCATCAGTGTGAGGTGGCTGGTATTGAAGTACTTGGTTTTCCTTTTGTTTCCTGCTTTCATGCAGATGACAGAATCTCTTGGCTACAGTGGTTTCTGATATTTGCTCATTTTGCAGAGTCAGCTGTACGAGATGAAACGTTATTATGAGATCTGAGTTAATCAGAAATAAAGGAAGATGAGATGACAAGAATGGGCCTTTTGCTCTTTAAGGAAAAGAAAATCTTCATTTTTTACTGTAACAGCTGAATAAAAGTAACCTTAGTTAAATGTTGTCTATCCTTTGGCACTGGAAATAACAATTTACATCTTTGTTTTCTGGAGTCAAGTGAAAGAAAACAATACTATCCTAAAATATGGAGGCAGATTTTAGTATTTCCATGGGTAAAGTATATTTAATTTATTTAGTTTACTTTATATCACTCATTTATCCTATTCCAGAAATTAATTTTACTTAGATTACGTGAGTCCCAAAAAATGACTGGGAGGGCTTAAGACACACAGGGTGAGTAGGGATGGGGGACGACCAAGATATGGGCTTCAGGGAGTGGGATCCATGGCAGACCTCGCTTAGCAGCCTTTCATCCTGGACGACTGCCTCTGTCTGCCTTTCAGTTCTCTTTCTCCCTCCTGCTGCTTGCTTTTAGGGCTTGTTTATCACTTCTGTCAGAAGGTGCCCTGGAAAAAGTTTTCATGGTAGCGTTTGCACAAGAGGGCTGGAAAGGGAAAGAGGCTGGAGCCATTGGAGATGGAAAGTTTTGGAATTTATTTATGAGTACATTTCTGTCTTTTTGACCAGTGAGAAGCAAGAGAAATATTTTACAGAATTAGAAACTCTGTATTGGACAAAGGATAATTAATCTTTTAGATAATTCTACGCACAATACTGTGAACTCTACAAATATTCAGTATCGCTGGTATTATCATGATGATAGTAAACATTTACTGAGCACTTACCATTGTCAGCAACCTTGCAATCCTCATTCAACTGGGTGAGATAGGTACTACTATTATCCTCCTACAGATGTGGATACTGAGGCTTACAGATGTTAAATATCTTGCTGAGGTCATCCGGGTAATAAATAGTGAAGCAAGAACTAAGAAGAAGGCCTCTCTGACTTAGAGTTCTTCTCTTACCCAGTACCTAAGTTGTCATACTGGAATATTTCTGGGTTTCCCGTTGTGGGTATGACCCAATAGTGGACACCTGGAGACAACACTAAGTGCTTGCTTTCTTTGTGGAATGTTGTAATTCTAACCTGCACGTAGTAACCAAAACAACGCAAAATCAAAGATAAGTGATAGGGTTTTTTTATTATTGACTTTAACAAGAGAGGACAAGAGAGACAGACAGACAGGAACATTGATCTGTTCCTGTATGTGCCCTGATCCGGGATCAAACCAGCAACCTCTGTGCTTTAGGATGACTTTCCAACCAACTGAGCTATCGGGCCAGGGTGGTAGGATTAAAGCAGTGACATGTTTAATATAATCTTAAAAGATCAGGGTTTGAAATGACTGGCTTGGAAGGGAGATTCTTTTGTCATTACTTCCCACTTCCTTTTGTGTTTGCATCCTGTGCCTGGCCCTGCACCAACCAGTAGGAAGGACTTCATTCAGTTCCTTAGAGAAGTGCTGCCTATGTGTCAAGCATGGTGCTGGACATGGAGGTGACAGTCACCAAGCTCTGTATAATGGAGCTCTGATATTTCAGCTCTGAAACTACTAACACAAAAGTCTGAGATCAGCCCTGGCCAGTGGTGCAATGGATAGAGCATCATCCCTGACTGCCGAGGTCACTGGTTCGATCCCAGGGGGGATCACTGGCTTGACCCCGGGGGTCAGCAGCTGGATTCCAAGGACACCAGTTCAAGCTCCAGTCAGAGTTCAATCTGGCTCAGCCCCAAGGGTTCCAGTTTGAGCCCATTCAGGGTACATATGAGAAGCATGCAATGGCTATACAACTAAGTGGAACAACGAGTTGGTGCTTCTCTGTCTCTCTCCCCATCCTGCCCCTTCCCCTTCTCCCTTCATTCCTTCCTCCCTTCCTTTCAAACAAACAAGCCTGATTCAATAGTTTAACTCAACAATCAAAATGATTGAGTTGAACCATTTTAAAGAAAAATTATTTAAAAAAGGACTAGCAACCTGCCACTAAATAGCTGATTCTTCTTTCAATTCGAATGTGCTATAGTTTTGTTTATTTTTCTCCTAAGTGTGATTTGGTTTGGTAAGAGCTACTTTGAGACAAAAGAAGAGACCAAGTATGAATCATTTTAGGGAAAAAGTGACTCTTAATACTGTGTTTATGAAAAGTAACTTATGTGTGGGAATTCTTAGGAAAACATATTTTTCAGCAATATCAGATATTTCAATGAACCAACTTACAGCCTAAAGGACACAGAGCAGAAAAGAAAATGGGAGGGAATTATTAGCATTACCATTATCAACACACATTTACAGAGGGCTGACTATGAGCAGGGTCTGAGGCAGAGTTCTGCTTTCATCAGACACTGATTATGTAAAGGGATGGACACAGCCTAAAACCTTAAATAATACTACATACTGTCATGTGCTAAGTGTCAGGTGAGTGGTATAGATAGTGGAAGAATTCAGATAGGATGGGGTAGGCAGAATCAAGTGTCCCCCTCAAAGATGCCCAAGTCCTTATCCCTGAAACCTGTGACTGTGCTGTATTGCATGGCAAAGGGAAATTAAGGTTGCTTATCAACAGAACGTGACACCAGCAGATTATTTTGAGTTTTCCTGGGGACCCAATGTAACTAGAAGTGTCCTTTAAAGTAGAAGAGAGAGGCAGAAGGAGGAGGTCAAAGTCAGAGGTTTAAAGATGCTCTATGGTTGGAGGGAGGAGCCACCAGCAAGGAATGCAGGTGACCTTGGGAAGCTGGAGAAGGCAGGAAACTGATTCTCTCCTAAAGCCACCAGAGGGAATGTTGCCCTGTAGATAGACACCTGGGTTTTAGCTCATTGTGACCTATTTTGACTCTGGCCTCTAGAACTGCAAGATAATTAGTTTTTGTTTTAAGTCGGGAGTTTGTGGTGATTTGTTACAGAAGCAATGGCAAATTAATACAAGGATGATGAGGAGAAGGAGGAGTCAGTTCCATGAAGAAGGTTGTTCTTGAGCTGGATGTTAAAGATAAAAGAGTAGTCGTAACAGAATTAAAGTCATAGAATTTATGTTTCAGGTACTGGGCTAAGTTCTTTGTACCCTTTAATTCATTTATCCTCACAAAAACTCTATAGAAAGTACTCTTTCCCATTTTGTAAATGAGAAAACTGAGGTTTCAAGAGGTTGAGTGAAATGTACAGATACTACTGTGCAATACTAGTTACTACAACTAGTTTATAGCGAGCCTTTTAACACATAATGGAAGCTGGCACTAATTGTCCTTACTGTGCACAGGCCAGGTGTGGGGGGTGTCGCTGTTATTGTCTCAAGTGACCCTCTCAGGATCCTCTCAGTGATTTGTCATTTTTCTGAGGCATGGGTTTACCTGGCCACTCCTATGGCTGAACTGGAGGGAAAGGCACTGGAACCAGAAAACCCAGTCAGGACACAACAGTCCAGTCAAGTGCTGATTAGAACCTAGAGTGCAGGCATGGACAATGGGCACGGGAAGGAGAAAACGGATTCCACAGATAATCTGCATCTTTGTTGACACAACTCCTGTATTGAAAAGACTTTGCTTCCATCTCTAACATCTCCTCCCTGTGTCATCATGGTGCTGCATCTTAATGAGCTAAGGCACTTTATAATTAGAATTAATGAATAGTGTCAGTGTTGACGGTGCTGAAGACCAAACTTTCCCACTTACCTGCAGAAGTGTGGGCTAAGGTCATGTACACTTCTCTACAGTGTGCCTCATTTCTCTCCTGCGGCGGGAACTCACAGAAGTTGTCTTTAGTTTCTTGGTGGTTTAAAACCAAAGAGATAGTAACTTTCTCACTGAGGTTCTAACAACAGTAAATATATTTATTGAAAACCTGCCATTTAAAGGAACAATAAATATACTAGCCACTCTGGGAGCCTCAAAAGTGACTAAAAATCAGTTTGGGAACACAGCTAAACAAAGACAGTGGAAAAAAATGAGAAAAGGGGGGTGAATAGGTATTTCTTGGTGCTAGCAATATTGCAGAATGAATTTGCATCTTTTCAGGTAGACATAGATTGTCAACTTTTCTCTGCCTAAATATAAAAACCCTTTAAAAGTTTTTTAAAAACCTCAGAAATTCTGTTGTCAGATATTTAAAATTCCATCCATGTTTTTTTTGAGTAGAACCAATTTTGTTATCTTTTAAAGAGTCATCAAAGTAAGATTTGTGAATCTTTACTGTCTTCTGTCTTATAAGGATGAATTCATTGTTTTATTTATTTTAATCATCATAAGAGGATATGTGGATTCTTTAGTTAATACTGAATGGTGCAAAACACTTATGTAGAACCGCTCCATTTTTCAGTATAGTACTTATTTATTTATTTATTTTGAGAGAAAAATGGAGAGAGATGAGAGGCATCAACTTCATTGTGTCACTTTTTGTTCATTGATTGCTTCTCATATGTTCCTTGAGGGGGTGGGGCTCAAGCCAGCGACCTTGAGATCATGTTGATGATCCCACGCTCAAGCTGATGAGAACACGCTCAAGCTAGCAACCTTGGAGCTTTGAATCTGGGACCTCAGTATCCGAGGTCAATGCTTTATGCCAGGGGTCCCCAAACTACGGCCCGCGGGCCACATGCAGCCCCCTAAGGCCATTTATCCGGCCTCCGCCGCACTTCCAGAAGGGGCTCCTCTTTCATTGGTGGTCAGTGAGAGGAGCACAGGATGCATCTGCACCCATAGTTCCCATTGAAATACTGGTCAGTTTGTTGATTTAAATTTACTTGTTCTTTATTTTAAATATTGTATTTGTTCCCGTTTTGTTTTTTTACTTTAAAATAAGATATGTGCAGTGTGCATAGGGATTTGTTCATAGTTTTTTTTATAGTCCGGCCCTCCAACGGTCTGAGGGACAGTGAACTGGTCCCCTGTGTAAAAAGTTTGGGGACCCCTGCCCTATGCACTGTGCCAATACTGGTCAGGTTAGCTTTTGTTTTTGTTTTTTTTAAATAACATGCTATATGCTTACACCCAAACTGGAATTTGGCGATAATGCTTGAGAGTGTGACACAGAATCCCTTCATGGATAATACTCATTCTAAAGAGAGATTTTAGTGCTCCAAAATTGTACAAGGCGGAGTCCTTTATACCACTTCATCCTCTGTTGCAAGTGTGTCTGGGGTAACCATTCACACAGACCGAGTCTCCCATTCATTTCAAAGAATGATTTAGAACCCTTCACTGCCAACTGGAATTAGCAGTGTAAGTTCCACCTCAGTGGAGTTTGATTTTCTCTTCATTTAAGTGATCAAAGCCAAATCCTGAAAGCCTGTGTGTCCTACAATAGATTCTCAGAAGTTCTGAATTGGTCATTCTTCTTAGTTTTAATCAAAACAAGAGATGACATTTGCATTTTTTGTCATCTTTATTTCCAAGTGTCATATTATTAGGTTTGAGTTACCCTGAAATGGTTACATATCATCAGTAAAATCTGTCTAGCCACCCCCAAAAAGCTGTCCCTGCCATAACAGAGGTAGATCTCTGTAAGTGGTATGCCACCTGAGTACATAAACATTACAACCATGTACATCCAGATTACCTAGACCCAGAAGTCTCATGGCAGGAAAGTTTGGGTAATCTGGAGTTCTCACACAGAGTCACTGACTCAGTATTGCTTCCTACCTCTCTCCAGGTTCTCAGTCCCTTTGATGTGCTCTGGGTCCCCCTCTGGTCTCCCCCTACGCCTTCCCACAACATTTACACACATGCAGCCATCAACAACAACCTTTGTAGCTGCTCTGCCTTATTTTCTGCCTTTGCTGTAAGCCTTGCAGGGTATTCTTCCATTTCCTCAATTAGCTTTACTGACCAGCGACATAGGTGAGTAGGGACAAGGAATGCAAGTGCTGTCATGCTGTTTGTATGACATTACCTGCAAAACCAACAGTCTTTAACGTAGTCATCAGCTGTGCAGACCTTCACGCTGAGAGTGTACTGCTGATCTTTGACCTAAGTCATTATGCTCAGCTTGGTAGCCCCTGGAGTTAGTGCATTATCCACAGAAAATGTGCAGCATTTGGCAACTAAATTTTAGAATTAGAGCATTCATATTTGGAGGGTGGGGGGCTTTTTTGTGTAGAAATGGTGAGACTCTGGGCTAGTAAGTTATTTATATGATTTCTAAGTATGTAAAAGTTCAGGAAGCCTTTGGAAGTATATTCTAATTATTTACAAATTATAAACTCTAAAAAAAATTGGGGGATGTGCCAAAAACTTTTTTATTTGAAATAAATAAAATCTATATGCTTATAGCACTGTATATAGCAAGATAAAAATTTCATATTTGCTATAAATCAGGTCTTAATTTTCTTAAGGGGATTTTATCCAAATGTTGTATTACCGTTGCCAAGATCCAGGTCTAGAATCTGCCCTCAGTGTTTTGTTTTGTTCCGTCCTAGCTTTTGGACCAAAGTAATAACCACGTATTATTTTGCCAGAAATTCAGCATTGCCACTTATATATTTCTTAACAATTGCACAGTGTTCTTGGCTGTCGTGATAATTACTTTGCTTAAAATCAGTATATAAAAACGTGTAGACACAGATACATAACATACACGCACTACATATTTGTAGTATTCCAGCTAAGACATGCTAATAGCAAAATTTGCAATCCAATTACTTGCTTACTTTGAGAAGAAAAGATAACACAAGAATGTGTATTTTAATTTGTTTTCTATTGTCAAGTTTTCTATGCATAGTTTATTCATACCTTCAAATTATCAAATATATGGGATTTAGGAGTACTGTGTTACAAAAACTGTGTGTGCATATTTATATACATAGAAATATAACACATGTAACACTGAGTGAATTTGGTAGGAAATGTTGATAATCAACAGATTATCAATTTATGTCTTGGATCTTCATTACCAGCTCAATAGAGAAGTATTGTGGGGAGATATTTGTATTTTCTTAAAACAGAAAGTATAAAAATTTTCCTGTTTTAACCAAAAACGAAGGAGAGCTATGAGCCATTCGCTTCCTGAGTGGCCACATTCCAGCTGTGCAGACTGGTCATAGCACATCTGCCAATCAGAGCAGGCCCAACAGGGAAGCCCTCAGATGCTGAGTCTTGTTTACATGCATTGTGACTCTGTTTCTCCCCTCCTCCTGTGTGTTGTACCACGAGGAAGATTTGCAGGGGAATTTGGGATTGCAGGCCTAAATAAACTGTACGAAACTAGGATCACAGCCACAACAAATGGTATTGCGGACAGACTTTGAGCTCATTTTTAGCCACAGGTAAGAGTTGTTGCTTTGTTATCTGAGGATAGCTGATCTGCACCTAGTTTCTAGCTTTACTTTGAGACGTTATACTTTATTTTGTTAACGCTAGCCGGCTAAAAGTTGAAAAACAACATTGAAAATATGGTTAAAATGTGCGCTGTATTGCTTATGACTAAATTTTTAGTATTCAACAAGTGAAGAGTCATGATATTTTTATTTAAGGGCAGGGTAAAATCAAGTTAAATTAAAGCAAAAGTTTTAAAAGCGGCAATACCACTAAGTCACTGTGTAAAGAAATTGAAACCAGAAGCATATTAAGAGTGTGCATTTTATTTGGGAGAGCATTCTATCTAAACAAGCATGTTTTATTGCAAATCTCTCTCTTTGTTCATCTTTCAGAGGACAGTGTCTTCCTGTGTACTCTCCTAGCTCTTTGGTTTAAAAACATCTCTTTATGATTATGAACCCATTTAGAAGGAATTGACATATGCATTCAACTATGTAAATCTGATTCCTTTTCTTCGATAATTCTCTCAGAAGTTTTACAGTACATTTTATCTGTATGCAGCATAATTAAGGGGAACAAAATAATTCATATATAATCTTTGTTTTGAGATTAAATTTTATTATATAGTAATGATTCAGAAGATACTTTAGAAAACTATTTTGACAACATTGCATAGGATTTTATTGTTGTTTTCACATTGCTTTGTGTGGTTCTTTTTTCCATAGCAATGAGACCTTTCTTACTTCACCTTTTTTTTTTTAAGCGGATACTGGAAAAACAAGTTACTGGGGTCATAAAAGACAACCTGTGGGTTTTGTGATTCTTCCTCTTGTGTATAATAGTGTTCGAGTTGATTAACGACATTTTACAGCATTCTAAAGAGGCCCTTTTGAAAACATCAATCAGTCAGCTCTTATCTCTTACCCTGTAGCAGGCTTTCTCAACCTCAGCACAGTTGAGATTTTGGTGAGATAATTCTTTGCTGCAGAATGATTGTAGGATGTTGAGCAGCATCCCTGGTCTCTCTCCACTACATGGTCAGTAGCTTCTTCTTCTTTGGTTGTGACAATAAAAAATGTCTCCAGACACAGCCAAATGTTAGACGCAACCAAATGTCCTCTGGGGAAGGGATTGTGAAGTCACCTTGATTGTAGACCACTGCCCTATAGCCCATTAGATCTAATTATCTGTGAAACATTGAAATCCAACGTCTGAAATGCTCTGGGTGGTAGAGAGTTAAGGATGAGGCAGTCTTCATCTTAGTGTGTTTGCAGATGTTGCTGTAGCTGACTGCTCATTCTTCCCCCTCCCTATCCTGTTAGAAGTTTTTGCCAACCATGATTCATGGAATGATTTTTTGGAGCTGAGTAATTTGTGGCTTTTCAGTTTCCTTACTTTCTTTCCTTTGTTTTTTTTTTTGGTTTTAGCAAAGTGTTTAAAATAGCAAAGATCTTTGAAATGAAATAATACATGTAATAATATATTTTCCAAATAGATAGATGATTTTAACCAACATGAAAACTGTATAAGCTGGTCTTTCGCTGTATCCTCTCTACCTCCTCTGTCAGACAATCCCCTCAAGTCTGATGAAGAAGCATATGCAAGAAAGGACACAGCAACCTTTGAACAGTTCTTGTGAAATCTAATGGTATAGAAGCTGGTATTTAAGAACGTATCCAGGGCTTTTAAAGAGCATTTTGACATGTCACCATTTTCTTTTCTTACAGATCGCAACGAACGAAATAAACCAGAACATCGTTCTTCCAGGTATGAACTTAAAATATTTAATAATTCTGCATAAAGCTTCTCATGCATGTATCCTTAAAGAGTTACTGTAGATTGGAATCTTCGAAGGCATTCAAAGAAGCTTTATATATAGGGAAATATTGTTCATTCTCTGAACATAATTTTTTTAATAAAATTGTTGACCATTGGGAAGATGTATTTTATTTTGAAAATTCATATCAGTGATAGGTAAATCATTACAAAAAAATTTGTCCCTATATTCTCCCTTTTGTGGTATATTTTCTCCCCTTTCTTTAGTGTTTTCTAAGTGTGGATTGCTTTTTTCCATGTTATAAGCTAACACGGGATCATTATAGAAATTTTAAAGATGTTATTAATTGAATTTTTTAGAGAGAGGATGGGGGGCAGCCGGAAGCATCATCTTGTAGCAGTTGCTTCTTGTATGTGCTTTGAACCGCAAGCCCGGGGTTTCAAACTGGGAACCCCGGCATTCCAGGTCAACGCTTTATCCACTGCACCACCACAGGTCAAGCTGGACTTCTTTTTATCACATGGTCCTGGCCACTTCATTAAAATGAATGCCGAGGTCCCCAGTATGAAACCCCTGGTGTGCCTGGTCAGGCACATGTGAGAATCAACCACGACAAGTAAATGCTTCCAGCTCCCCCACTCTACCTGCCCCCCAACCCCGCCTTATCTCTCTTTTCTTTCTCTAAAGTGAATAAATTAAAAATCTTTTACAAAGGTTTTTAAAAATAAAAACATTGAAAAACAATACAAACTAGTCTGTCTTTCATTAGCCAGAGATGGCTGGCTACTGTTAAAATTTGGTGTAATTCATTCTGGATTTTTATTAGTATATATGTTTTCCAGTTGAATCCTTTAAGTTCTTGTTAGACAGTTTCAAATGCCAGAAAGGTTGTATTACTTAAGCCTCTTTAGCCACAGTTGTGAGAGAGTGTTTCATGAGATCTTCACTAGCACTGAAGAGTATTTTTTAAAATCCTTGTCAAACTTATAAGTCAAAAATTGTTTGACTTCCACTTCTAGGCCATAATTCAGGTTTTTTTTAAACCAAACTCTGGGAAGGATTGTTACTTTTCTGGTATTATTTTCTCCTTATTTTATGTTCCATCACTTTTCTTGTTGCATTTTGTGTTGTGGGAACAGATGAAATGGTGATAATGCCATTGTTTGGGTTGGCTGACGTGGTAAACCAAACCCCGATGCTTTTGCATGGTGCCAATCCCTAGACTGCACTGATCTCAAATGAATAAACCATGACAACATCATTAATTAAAACAGCAATACGTTCTGCAGAAATTGTCAATCAAAAATAAGTTAGTGATTTGACAATCAAAAAACACCTAGTCTGGGTTATTTGACATGTAAGGCTGATATATTTCAGGTATAATTCACATACATTAAAATTCAGTCTTTTTAATGTATGATTCTGTAAGTTTTGACAAACATACAGTTATGTGACCAGCACTACGGTCAGTAAAGATTGTGAGATTTATAGTTTTAATATTTAATAATAATAATAATAGAAAATAAAGACAGTGTAAGAGAGAGAACTTTGACAGTGTACTTAACTGTGAGTTTTATAAAGTTGGAATGAGACAGTCAGGGCCTATAAGACCTTTGACATACTTAAGGTTTGAATCCAGCAATATGAGTTTTAATTGGAACAAACCTAAATCCTTACACTTAGATCTGAAGGACCTACTAAACATGAGATTGGGGAGATGAGACTTAACAATATGTTTAAAAAAACTCTTCAGGATTTAATTCTTCACAAATTCATCATGAGTCAGAATTTTTACCTCATTGTACCCACTTCCCCAAACACATCAGCACTGTTAATTACATTGAAAGAATTAACAGTGTCCAATATAAAAAAATATAGTAGCTCTAGACCATACTTTTGATGTGGTATTCAATTCTGGGTCCCTGGGGCCTCGGGAAATCAAAGTGTACAGTGCTTAGGATCACTTGGAGAGCTTAAAAACCCAAAATACAAAAACAGAGCCCCTGCTTCCAGAGATCCTCATTCAATAAGTATGGAGTGAATGGATCCTGGGAATCTATATAGAGAAGAAGTCTCCCAGTGATTCTGATGTATAGCCAGGCTGGGAACCACTGGGATGGAAAACAGCAGCTGAGTGGGACAGTGGATATCAAAGAGAAGAGTGGGGTAGAAATCAAGGCAGGTCACAAAAACAGGTCATAAGGAATTGGGAGAATTTAGCCTGGTATAGAACTGTCAGGGAGGTATATGGGATAGAAATAACTGGCTTCAAACATGTGGAAGGCTGGCATGTAGAAGAGACTAGCAAAATTATTCCTCATAAGTGCTATATTCTCCACAAAGAGGAAATGGAGATCCTTGGAGGAATGGCTGATTCCAGATCTGGGGAAGGGGGAAGTAGAGGTTAGTCTGGACTTTTGATATGACAAAAAGATAGGAAATGTTCAATCATATCATAAAGGTCTAGGAGGGCCCTGGCCCAGTTGGCTCAGTGGTAGAGCGTTGGTCTGGCATGAGGAAGTCCTGGGTTTAATTCCCGGCCAGGGCACACAGTAGAAGTGCCCATCTGCTTCTCCCCCCATTCCCCTCTCCTTTTTTTCTCTCTCTCTCTTCCCCTCCCACGGCCAAGACTCCATTGGAGCAAAGTTGGCTCAGATGCTGAGGATGGCTCCATGGCCTCTGCCTCAGGTGCTAGAGTGGCTCCAGTTGCAACAGAACAACGGCCCAGATGGGCATGCCAGGTGGATCCTAGTCGGGTGCATGCAGGAGTCTGTCTCTCTGCCTCCCTGCTTCTCACTTCAGGGGAAAAAAAGAATAAGAAGAAGAAGTTCTAGGAGGCTCCCACTGGGCAAATTAGGGATAATTTGATTATTAGCATTTTAGGCCCTGGCTGGTTTGTTCAGTGGATAGAGCATCAGTCCAGCATATGGATGTCCCTGATTCAATTCCCAGTCAGGGCATACAGGAGAAACAACCACCTGCTTCTCTCCCCTCCCTCTTCCACTTCTCTCCCTCATCCCCTTTTCTCCCTCCTTCCCTCCCATAGCCAGTGGCATGATTGGTTCAAGGGTTGCCCAGGCACTGAGTATAGCGCAGTAGATTCGAGCATTAGCCCCAGACAGGTTTTACCAGGTGTATCCTGGTTGGGCACATGTGGGAGTCTGTCTCACTTAAAAACAAAAACAATCAAAAAACATTTTAAGTAATAATGGATTCTAAGATATTAGCTTTTTAAAAATATAAGCAGAAGAAATCCTAGAATCAGAGAATCATAATTTGGTAATAGTCAATGTAATCCTTGATTCAGACTAAGAATCTCAGTGGCTCCTAAAACTTGGGCTAAAAGTTGTTGGAAGAATAGATATTTACACTGCCTTAAAATGTGCTATTCAGTTTTTAACTACAAAGGAGGAAATGTACTTTCTCTTCTCTTTTCTTTTTTCTTTTCTTTCTTATTATTAAGTGAGAAATGGGGAGGCAGAGAGACAGACTCCTGCATGCTCCCTGACTAGGATCTATCTGGCAAGCCCCCTATAGGGTAATGATCTGCCCATCTGGGGAGTACCTTCGTTGCTCAGCAGCCAAGCTATTTTAGCACCTGAGGTGAGGCCATGGAGCTATCCTCAGCACTCGGGGCCAACTTGCTCAAACCATTCAAGCCATGGCTGCAGGAGAGGAAGAGAGAGAGAGAAGGAAGAGGAGTGGAGAAGCAGATAATTGCCATTCCTGTGTGTCCTGACCAGGAATAGAACCTGGAACTTCCACATGCTGGGTCGATGCTTTACTGCAGAGCTGTACTTTTTCAATGAAGAGATGTGGTGGTCACATTCTTAATCAAGTTGTCAACCTATGTATCATCGTTAGTGAGACAACCTGACAGTATGTTCCTTCAGCTGATGCATTAGCAGTACACATAGATAGCACTTACATAGCAGTAGTCCTGGCAAAAAAATAATGATGTCATGAAATATACACAAGGCTCTAAAAATATTCCAGATTAAAAGACACTGTGAATTTCTTTTAATTTAGAATTTTAAAATCAAGATTTAAAACAAAATACTTTGGGGATAATTAAGTGGGGTTTTTTTTGTATTTTTCTGAAGTGAGAAGTGGGGAGGCAGAGAGACAGACTCCCGCATGCACTTGACGGGGATCCACCCAGCATGCCTACTAGGGGTAATGCTCTGTCCATCTGGGGCATTGCTCCGTTGTGGCTGGAGCCATTCTAGCTCGTGAGGCAAAGGCCATGGAGCCATCCTCAGTGCCCCAGCCAACTTTTCTCCCAGAAAATTTTAATGTGAATTTTATTTTAGATATTAGTTTATTAACATTACCCTTTTTAGATGTATAATAGGAATGCTGTCATGTAGGAGAATGTCCTTATTCTTAAGAGACAGATGCCAAAATATTAGGTGTTATGCAGTTTTATGTTTGCAATGTACTTGCAAATGATTCGTGAAATAATAAAAACACAGCAAGTGATAAAACCGAGCAAATATGGGAAGGTATTAATGATTGATGATTAGATTAAAAGTATATGTGTGTTAATGGTACTGTTTCTTCAACTTTCTATAGACTGGAAATTTTCAACAAAAAGTAGCGATGTGGGGAACTGTTCTGTGTGTTCCATGGAGCCCCATAAGGCAGACAGTGCGTCTGTGGGCGGAACATTGAGGGGCTGGATTTCTGCACGATGTGAGGACGGCTTTTGTGAGGTTCCTTGGTCAAAGACAGAGCAAATCACTCTGTCAGGGAACGCTGTCAGGGAAAAGCTGGACAAGCTGATGCTGGGAACAAACCAGAAAAGATTCAAGCATGATTGCAGCCCAGGGTCCATTCTATCACCAAGAAATATTTGTTGAGAGGCCCTAATCCAGGCTCAGGTTACAAGAGAAAACCGGAGAAGTCTGCACCTTCATGGAGCATGGAGCACCCATTGTTTTGGACTTACACTCTCAATCTCCAAGAGCCTGTCAACTCTAAAATTATGACCCAAGTCTTCAGTGTTTTGATACTCTTGAGAATATTTAGAAAACATTTTGTTCTTTAGTCTCTAGTGTATGCTATTAGGTCCTCAGGGACTGTACTCTAGCTGTAGTAACCCTAGCTTAGTATAGTGAGTGCCTGCCCTACAATAAGCCCCTAATAAATAAATGTTTGTTGAATCAATGCTGAATGCAATTTCTAGAGAGAAAGGGAAATGCCAATATTTTCCCTTTGCAAATTGGAAAGAACCTGACTCTCAAAAGCTTGCCCATGTCTATTGTTGAATGTTTGTTATAGCAACAGCCAGAAGTAATGCCTTATGAGAGAGGAGACATGTTTTTCTAGGAAAGGCCATTGTTTTCTGCCTGGGTGTCTACCGAGAGACTGGCAATGATTCGTTCTTCCCTGCCATCCTCAGCTGAGCAGGGCTACCCGGCCAGGCCAGCAGAGCATCAGGCACGTTAATGTCTGCTGCCCCAACAGAGCAGGAAGAAGGAAACATAAACAAAAAGTCATTTAATTTGGTATGTTTGGTGTTTCTCTTCAGGCTACTCGCCTGCAAGAATGATGGGCTCAAAGCCCAGCAAGGATAAGAGAAATGCATTTCTTTTGTTTGTTTTTCTAAAAGACAAAACACTCTGACAGCTTTCACAGTGAGAGATCAATAAATCTGGGGCATCTGCCTGTTCTCTCCGGTTGGTGCTGAAATAAGAAGGGAAGCCTGACTCTTATTTGATCAGGTATATATAGGCCAACACTGAGACCCCACGCTAAAAAACAGTGCTGAAGCATTTTTATGTCTTACTGAGTGCTTTTAGTTTTGATGTCGGTGCTTAAAATTTTTGCTTATTGCTGACTGACCAATATGGAAGTCGGAGATGTCTGAATTCTTCTTGTCCTTTTCTTATCTGTTGAGATACACTATTTCCCATATTGATGCCCCATGGGACATTTTTCTGTAGGCTGTTTATCGGTATTTAAGAAATAAACATTCATGCACACAAATGTTTGTGTAATGGTGAATTAAAACAAAGTTAAAGGTATTTTTTTTTACTGTGATTCCACTTTGAGTCTTTGATGTACTAAAGGACATTATGAAACTCCAAGTGAGAGATTACTTACTATACAGGATTTAAAATTTTTGTTCAAATTTGTAACTTCCTTTTCCCAGACACTATTAATAATATCTAGAAAAATGTACTATGGAGTGGCAGTTTGGTAAACTAATCGAAAGGGAAGTAGGAGCTAAAGATAATAAAGTTAAGCCCTGTGGCAGTTGGTGTCACAAATGGAAAATTAGGAGCTTTTTTATACCACCCCACTATCTCTGAGTAATAGATCCCAATGACTTATGTGAACTGCAGAACTAGCTATTTTGTCTTAAGTGTTTTACCTCCTACAGCGAAATAATGGGCAGCAGCAACAAAAGAAGGCCGCAGGACAGAGAAATCTAAATCTGTTTCTCCGAAATGATTATTTGATTCTTAGTCTTTCTAAAGCCCTCTTGAAGCCACCTGCTATAATCTCCTTCAATGCCTGTTCATAAAATTCAATGAAATTTCAGTGAAAATCACACACACACACAGAATTTGAACTGAATATAGCGATTCTAAAATTCATAAGGAGGAAAATAAGGATAACCAAGGTAGTTTTGAAGGCCAAGACAGGGAGGGAGGAGAACTCTTGGAAGTCAGTAAGATAAAGTTTTGTCAGCAAAAAGAGAAACAGGCCAATGGAACAAAATCAAGTTCACAACCGACGTAGATGGGCAGATACAATTTTGTATAGTGTGCTGTGATCAACGGGCATTACAGATCAGTGGGGAAAGTGGACACGTCAACAAATGGTGCAGAAACAATTGATTACCCATATTTATAAAAATTCAGATGCAGCTTGTTCTATTTTATCATGTGAGGTAGAATCTAAAGTCATAAAAATACAAAAGTAAAACTGAAATATATGAGACTATCTTCATGAATTTGCAGTTGGGAAAGAGTTCTCAAGGCTTAACAAGTACAAACCACAAAGAGAAAGATGTACTGTGAAAAAAAAATCTAAAACTTATATACATGAAGCCACAAAAGCATTAGAAAAGTCAAGTCATGACTGTGCATTGCTCATAGATGACAAAAATTAGTGCCCAATATAAAAAAAAAATACACATCAGGAAGAAAAAGACAACTCAGTAACACAGGTACAGGGAACTTGCAAAAGATGAAACCCAAGTAGACACACACACACATACACACAATGTGGCCTGAAATGTACCCCACACAGGCAGGGAGGGGCTTAAACTCAACATGCAAAAAATATTTGCCACACATAGTTAAGTACACTAAGAACTAACAGTTGATGGTGTTAAAACTCACTTTATCATTAAATTTTGAAGGGGTCTTGGTACCCTAATGTTGATCTTATAAAGATATTGAAGATTTTATTTTGACATTTTATCATCATCATATTGTGGTTTAAATAAACTAGCTGAAAGCAAAAGATTTCACTTGTTTTGTTTCTCTCCCTTCTTTTTACGTCTTTTAAAATGTCATGCTCTGGCCCTGCTGGATGGCTCCGTAAATTAGGTATCGTCCTGAAGTACGAAGGTTGCCGGTTCAATCCCAGGTCAGGGCACATTCAGGAACAGATTGATATTCCTGTCTTTCTCTCTCTCTCTCCCTTCCTTTCTCACAAAAATCAATAAATAAAAAAAATTTTTCTAATGCCATGCTCTGCTGGGCTTAGTTTAACTACTGTAATTCTGTAGCATTCTCTTGGCCATATGTTTTGATTCCTGTACCTCTATAAACTATAGCATGTGTGTAATTACTTTCTGGCATTATGTTTTCTAAGCTATAAGAGACACATTACTTTTGCTATAGCATCTGTAATGCTGCTATAAACGGGGTGAAAAATTAAAGTGTATGCAGGTTTTGTGGGAGTAAAAGTCCTTTGGCTATGGGAGATGTGAAAGGATTATTAACATTTTATGTCATTCTACAGAGAAAATATATTTTTTTCAGCAATATATATATATACATATGTGTGTGTGTATATATATATATATATATATATATATATATATATATATATACATATATCTATATCTATATCTATAAGTGGTTCTTAACCTTTTTTGAGGTACCGAACCCACCAGTTTCATATGCGCATTTACCGAACCCTTTTTCAGTGATAAATATGATTTTTTTTTTCCAAATTCAAGACATAGGTATATGTTTTTTTACTGGAGCACAAAATGAGCCATGCATGAACATCACATTGCTCAAAGAACAAAACCAACAGAGTGCATGAACTCACAACAAATTACAGTATTACTTCATTCTGACCTCCGTGGCAGAGGCTTCTCTGAACCCCTGAGACCGACTCATCAAACCCCTAGAGTTCGATAGAACCCAGGTTAAGAACCACTGATATATATATAGTTGTTTTACTGTAGTTTTTATGAGGTGTCACTGTAGCATTTCCCCGTAGGGTGATGGGAATGAAAAAGAAGCAGTGATGTGGGTGTCAGTTGGGTAATCGAAAGGTCTTATCAGCTGGCCTATCACTGTCAGTTTAGTGTGGCACTTAGTACTTAGTGTGGGGGCTTCTCCGAAGTCCTTTCAGATTAAACTCGCAGCAGGAGTTAACTTTGGAACAGCAGCTGCTCCTGTTTGATTACTTTTCCTTAAGATGGGCATGTGAGTGGGGCCAACCATTTCTCAGCAGGCTAGGTAGCACATGGAACTCCTGGCCCTTATGTTTTCTCATCCTAATTCTTTCCTCTCTTTCCCTTGGGTTAGTTATATATTGTATTAGTTACTTTTTTTCAGTATAATTTAGAAGCAGTTGTTTACACAGCTCTACAAAATCTATATTAAATAGCCTTTAGTTGAATAAACCCTGTATACATTTTTGTGGATCTTAGTCTCCCACTAGGTTATGGTTTTACCCCAGCTAATAAATATCCTTATACAACAGGACTTTAATTTTTAAAAAATATTTTCTCTTACTGGCATAGCATATATCACCTTCTTCAAATGTATTGATCAGTACTGTGAACCACAAGAGTATACAAATTCCTGAAAGAATCTCGGTATGGACAGAATTGCTAAACAGTCATTCAGTAGCCCAGTCACGTCCTGTCTCTATTAATAGTAAACTGCGGTTGATCAAAATTTAGTCCTGTCCTTATATATAAAACCCTCTGGCCTGACCTGTGGTGGCGCAGTGGATAAAGTGTCGACCTGGGAACACTGAGGTCGCCAGTTCAAAACCCTGCACTGGTCCGGTCAAGGCACATATGGGAGTTGATGCTTACAGCTCCTCCCCTTCTCTCTCTCTCTCTCTCTCTCTCTCTCTCTCTCTCTCTCTCACACTCTGTGTCTCCTCTCTAAAATGAATAAAATAAAAAAATAAAAATAAAACCCTCTGTAAACCAGAACTCAGGCCTGGTCCCAGAAAATACAACATCAGGGTTGGGGTTTTCTTTTTAATTAAGTGCTCCTCCAGATCAGCAATTTTCAACCAACGTGCTGCAAGAGACGCACTGGTGGCTGCAAGAATTTCTAAAACACGCAATCAATACCTGACTATTTAGTCAGGGGCAGTGACCCCTTTTCCCTTACGCTGTCAAATCAAAAAATTCCAGCAGCCAACACAATAATAGTCATCCAATGTGAATGACTCAAAATTATATCTTAATTCTTATCAGATTGGCAAAAAATATATTTTTGGTGGACCGCAGAAACTAGCTTATGTGTGCCGTGAGATGAAAATGGTTGAAAATTGCTGCCCTAGATCAGACTTATCAGTTCTGTCCTAGTGACAAGCTTTTGTCATTTCTGATCCTGTTCTGGTTGTCAAGCAGCTTTCCAGAGATGCAGAGTAAGCCTGCCCACCCAGTGTAGCGCTTAAATGCAGCAAGAATGAGGCAGGCACGCTAAAGAAGGACTTGTGTGTGACTCTCCCTTTGGGAAGGAGGAGACTAAGAATCAGTATGCTTTGGTGATTAAGAAGATGGAAGAACAGAAGGAAAGTATCGTTTGTCTCATTGCTTTAGAATAACATAGTATCTAGAATACAGGGTGTTTGGGCAAAAGTAGGTTTACAGCTGTATGTATAGAAAGTAATACAAAAATGAATAAATAATAATACAGGAATAAACTGTTTTGCGTACTCACAGCTGTAAACCTACTTTTGCCTCTCCCTATACAAACATCCCCTCAACTGTAAACCTGTTTCCTAGAGATGATACTGTTCCTGGCATCCTGCCCTGTCCAGGGGTGCTATTAAGGGATGACAAGTAGGACCCAAAGTTGAGCACCACCTGTTGCTCAACAGTTTTTCTTTTGGTTACAGATTCTAAATAGAAGCTCCAAGTAGAAAAAGTCCTCATAAGCTGGACTGCACTGTTCAGAATGTTTCTGTGCGGTAAATTCCTATCTTTAACACCATTGCTCTTTTCTGTTTTAAATGAAACTACATTCACTTGTTCTAATTATACAGCAGAATATGTTCCTGCTAGAAAGTTTGGAAAAAATAAGTATATAAAAGAAAAAATTCTCTATAATTCCATCTCATAGTTAATCACTATTTTGTTATATTTCTGGTTTTTATCTTCTAATACAATACTATAATTTTAACATAGAGGCTCATGAATATACTGTTAAGGTGTTTTCCTTTGACATTATATCGTGTTTTCCAATTTCAAGTCTTATAAAGTATGATTAAACTTTTTACTATAAAGTAATACATTTTTATTATACAAAGTTTATGTTTTTTAAAATTACAATCACTCATGGTCCAACCTCTGAATAACTAGTGTTGATATATTGGTGGTTCAGCCTTTCTGCTATGCATACTTGGTATAACTTTTTAAAAACATAATTGGGATCATACTGCACATAGCATTATATAGTTCCTCCTTTTTTTCACAAAATAAGAATTTTTAAACATTTTCCCACGATATCTTTAATGATATTCCATCATGTAGGTATACCAAACTTTAATTATTTTGCTATTGTCAGACATTTGGGTTATTTCCAGTTTTTTCTATTATAAACAATGCTGTATTACAGTTCTTATACCTGCATTTTAATGGAGTATCACCAGTTACCTTCGTGTGATAAAGTCCTAGCAGTGGAATTAATAGATTTAAGTTAATGAATCAAAAACTGTTTTTCTCAGACTTTTATGTATTCTCAACAGGATAACTTTAAAGATTTCTGGCTCCATGTTGCTTATGGATGATCCAGAAAAAAATAACCAATTAGAACTTTATTTGTTTCAACTCGACTCATATTTTTATGTTAGATTTGTTAACTGTAACCCATTTCTGTAATTTTTAGTACAGGTCCCAAAACAACACTTTCCAAAAGAATCTTGTGCTAATCGATAGCCCCTGGAAATCCCCTTGCCTGGAGCTTTTCAGAGGCTTTGTCTGGGGGCATTTAGGAGTTGGACCACCTGGATTAGAGGCATAGACATAAGTGCCTATCCCTTGATCCTCTATTGGAAATCAAGACTGTGCTCAAGTTTGGGGAACTTTTAGGGCGACCCAAAATTAATACAAAAGAATACTCCCAGATCATGCCCGAGATTGGAAAACTTTTTAGGGCAATCCAAAATGACGTTTTTTTTCTAACCCTAACCCTAACAAAATGAATTTTGAAAATACTTTTTGTCAGCTGTGTAGGCTCTACTCCTATTGGTAAAAGTCATTCAGAAAGGCAGCGGAATAGACGGTGTAGTGCTGGGGTTTGAACTTCAAGCTGCCTGAATTGGAATCCAGTTTTCCCACTTAGGAGCTGGGTCCCTTGGGCAGTTTCTGAATCTTCCTGTGCCCCAGTTTACTCATCTATAAATAGGGCTGATAATAATATCTCTTAGGGTTATTATGATTTATTTGGTTGCTGTATCAATTAGGGTTCAACCAGAGAAGCAGAACCAGTAGGAGAAATCTATTAAGAGATTTATTGTAGTTAATTGGCTTATGTGGTTGTGAGAGGCTGGCCAGGCAAGTCAGAAACCCATAGGGCAGAGAAGCAAGATGGCAACGGAGTAGGCGGACGTACCAACTTCCAACTCCCAGAAGCAAAGTGGATTATAACTCAATTTAAAGAACCATCATCTGGATAAACCAACTATGAACTAAACTAAGTGAACTCTTCAACCAAGGAACACAGAAGAAGCCACATTGAGACTGGTAGGAATAGCGAAAACGCGAAGAGGGCTGCCCAGCTCCCCGGAGCAAACAGCAGCCCGGAGAGACCCGCGGGGCGGGAGGAAAGTTTGACGGAGAGGGAGGGACCTGGGTCCCAGGAACCAAGCCCCAGCCTGCAGTCCTAGAGCCTAGAAGAGGCGTTTGGACAGTTTTGAGCTGTGAAACAAGTAAGGGAGCTCCCAGGCCTACAGTGTGGAGTATTAGGTCCCTTCCTACTCTGCTGAGGGCTGCTCAAGGGTTTGGGGCGACAGGACGCAGAAACGCGGTTCTGTCGGCGTGGGCAGAGGCCAAGCCGGTGGGAGATCGGTCTAGCCCAGAGGGTGGGAGGGGACGCGCGAAAGTGGTCCGTAAACTGCGGGCCCGCCTTTAATCCCACTTACAGGGACAAAGCGGGAGGCCAGGAACGGGCAGGCCCTGCGCAAGCCGGCCCTGACTGCGGGGACCGGGCTAGGACCAGGGACGGGCAGGGGCTCGCGGCTGAGCTGACGCTACCAGCCCCCACCCCACCCCGGGCCGGAGAAACCGCGGTTGGCCAGTATACGTGCGCGAGCGGGCTCCGAGCGCGGGAACGGGGTAGACCCCGAGACAAGTGGAAGCTCGCAACTGAGCTCACGCTACTATCCCCATCCGGCCGGAGAAACCGCGGATAGCATTCATACGTGCACGAGCGGGCTCCGAACGCGGGGGGGTGGGGTAGAGTCCCGGTCGAGCAGAAGTCCGCAGCTGAGCGGAAGCCAGCAAACACGCCCGCCCCAATAAACCTTGGTTTCCGACCCTACGCAGAAGGGCCCTGGCCTCGAGGGCAGGGCTAAAGCTCCAGACGGGCAAAAGCTTACAGCTGAGAGCACGTCAAAAGCCCCGCCTAACCCGCGGAACTGTAGCGAGCAGGCTCCGACTGCTGGTTCTGGGCGGAAGTCCGGAAATAGGCTGGGTCCGCAGCTGAGCAAAGGTGCTCACCTCTACCCTTGGTGCTAAGTCTTGTGGCTTCAGTGACAGCCCCTCCCACGGAGGAGAGGTAGAAATCACAGCAAAAGCCACAGTGGGCCGGCGCTGGCAACGCTCATACCCAACCACCCTAGGCACCGGCAGAGGGGGTGGCAGGCCTGCAGACAGACCACACCTAGAGAACACAAAGGCAACACCTACTGGACTCCAGTGGCCACAACTTGCTTATACACAGAAAAAATGGGCAGGCAGAGGAATGCAAACCAAATGAATCAAGAGAAATCCCCAGAGAAGGACCTGAATGAACCAGATATAACCAAATTACCAGAAGCAGAATTTACAATAATGATAGTTAGGATGTTCAAAGAAATTAGAGCAACAATGGATAGTCATTATGAACACCTACATAAAGAGATAACAAGTATAAAAAATGAAATTGAAATAATAAAAAAGAATCAGACAGAAATGACAAATACAGTATCAGAACTGAAGACCACAATGGAAGGAATTAAAAGCAGGATGGATGACGCTGAAGATCGAATAAGCGAGTTAGAGGACACAATAAACAAAGGCACAGAAGCAGAGAAGAAAAAGGAAAAGAGACTTAAAAAATGTGAGGAAACTCTAAGGGAGCTTTGTGACAACATGAAGAGAAACAACATTCGCATCATAGGGGTGCCTGAAGAAGAGGAGAGAGCACAGGAAATGGAAACTTTGTTCAATCAAATCATAGCAGAAAACTTTCCTAAATTAAGGCTGGGAAACACTCCACACATTCAAGAAGCACACAGAACTCCATTAAAGAAACCCATAGGGCAGATCCCAGAAAGGGAGGCTGGAACTTATACGCACCGAAGCAGCATCCACAGGCACGATTTTTTCTTCATCAAAGAAGCTTCAGCTTTGCTCTTAAGGCCTTTCAACTGATTGAATGAGGCCCACTGAGAGTATCTAGGATTTTCTCCCATTCTTAAAATCAACTGATTATGAACTTTAACCATGTAATGTTGTGTTTGGCTGAATAACTGGGTACGGTAGCCTAAGCCAGGTTGACACACAAAGTTGCTTTGGACCTCAGTTAGGCAGACTAAACCTACTTGGGAATGAGTATCAATGTTAACTCTGCTTTTCAAGCTCAGGCCCCTGTAAGTGCCTGTAACCCTGTTCTTCCTGACAGTACGTTAGTTTTGTCATAAGTACTGTACCATTGCATTAGCCTCTTTGGAGCTGGGGTGTCCGGTCATGGCAGGATTCTGTGGAGGAACATAAACCAGTATCTGCATAAGCACACTGGGTGGTATCTGCTCTCAACACACGTGTGTTAGTTACCCTTACACGCTTAGATAAGCACACTGCTACACAAATCAGCTTGTGTGGACTGGTGAAGTCTGGGATTGTCAGCAAGTGTTGAGTGGTCCGACAGAATTCTGCCATAGTGACAAGATACTAGCTTTGGCTACTTAGAGAAAAGGTAGAGAGTTGGTCCTCTCTCTTTGCTAGTACTGAGTTTTCATAGCTGACTCTACGTAGCAGATGAACTTCCTTTTGGGAAGTTAATTGCGCTCCTTTGAGCATAATAAAACCTAACCTCCTCTCAGTATGAACTGGAGGGTGTCTTCTTTGTTCCCTCACTCAGACTAGGAAGAGACCAGGCATTCAAGTAAAATAGCGAGTAGGAAAAGCACAAAAGCATTGGTAGGATACTTCCTTGTGGTCTTGGGGTTCCGAGATTTTAGCAGTAGCTCTAAAAACAATGCCTGTTTAGTTGACTATCTGTGGATTTTCTAGGCCGACATTTCAGTGTTTGGTTGTCAGTCCCTACGAGACGTTTACCTTGCTCAGTACTAGTGGCTGTAGTGGCAGCGGCGGCCCTTGCCTGCTTCTCTGAGAACTGCCTCCTGGCCGCAGGATAGGCTTCTGGAACCAGGTTTCCACACAGCCTTATCCCATTTGGCCATAGCTGGTAGACTTCTGACTTCTGTGCTGTGATAATCAAGTTCTTTCTCTTGAAAGCCATGAGCCATGGTTTCCAGAACTTGAAAATTATTTAGACTTCGGTTTGATGGGACATACATACTGATGAACACTGGCAGGTATGCCGACGAACAAACAGAGAGAATCCAACTGTAGCAGGAGATTTGAAGAGAGAAGCAGAGGTAGTGCGGGTCTCAAGAGAAAGTGAGGGAGAGGAGGGCTTGTGCAAGACGCCCCCATGTTTCCCAGTTTAACATGGAGTTCACCTGCACTTCCTGTCCGTGGGAATTCCCAGGACACCCTTGTATGTTCATAATTAAAACCTTTTTTAGCTTGAGTTTAAAGGGGTTCCAGTTGCTTTCCCCCTCCCAAGATAATATAATGCCATAAGAAGAATAACCATAACAACATTATAATTTAGAAATGAAAATTACATACTTAACATACTTACATTGGTTTTAGGACTAACCCAGACTATATAGCCTTATTTCAGGATTTATTTCCACCTCAGTCAGGGTACCATGGATATATTGAGAAAACAGAGCAGTGTATTACTTTTGAGTATTTATGTACAAACCAAATCCCTGCCATATAATATATTGTGTGAAGAAAGAAATATATTGCTTGTCTTATACCCCTTGACATGTTATGTATTATGAATAAATCCCAGAAGTGATGAGAGCCTTTAATCATTTTCTAATTCTCTTCAAAACACCTTCCCCCTTTCTCCACCATTGCCTCTGATTTAAATCTTCTAAACCTTGGGATATTCAGTGGAAGAAAACAAGTTCTCAGTGTTCCTTGGTGATTGATTCACAATTGTCACTTATATAAGTGTTTTCGGTATTTTTTTCTCAACATTCAGCTGCAGGTGAATTTTCTTGTTTTGTTTGTTTTGTAGGTGAACTTTTTGAGAGGCAGGAAAGCACAGTAACTAAGAACTCAGTCTTTGGAACCATACTGTCTAAGTTTAAATCCTGGCTTCATCATTTACAAGCTATGAGACCTTGGATATTTTAATTATATGAACTCTTTTCTTATCTGTAAAATGGGGATAGCAATAGTACCTTCTTCTCAGGGTGGATGTGTGGATTAAGTGAGATGAAAGACATAAGGCATTAGAACCGTGCTCAGTTAGGTTAGCTATTACTATTGGAGTGGATTAGTTATCAAGCCAACTTTCTTTACTCCAGTTGGAGTAATTGATTCTTATTAAGTGGAATTTAAAAATTGGGATCTTGGAGTTTTTTAAGTTTCATATTTAAAAAAGAAAATTTAGCCTGACCTGTGGTGGCGCAGTGGATAAAGCGTCGACCTGGGAACACTGAGGTCGCCAGTTCAAAACCCTGCACTGGTCTGGTCAAGGCACATATGGGAGTTGATGCTTCCAGCTCCTCCCTCCTTTTTCTCTCTCTCTCTCTCTCTCTCTCTCTCTCACACACACACACACTCTGTATCTCCTCTCTAAAAATGAATAAAATAAAAATAAATTTAAAAAAAAAAAAAAGAAAGAAAATTTAGAGTAGTAGGTTTTAGGTAGAGATCATCCAAACATTTCTAATAAAGTTATAGATGAGAAACCTGACATTCAGTTATATAATTGTGCTCACAGAGTAAGTAGTGACAGGGCTGAAACTGAACCTCAACCTCCTCACCATTCATACTCTAGGTCTGAAAACTTTCAGAAGGACCCCTGGTCCTGAGCCCTACATACCCTGTGTCTCCAGGCATTCATTTATAAACTGAATGCAGGCAACTGCTTTATGTACAAGGGCAGGCCACCTCTCTTCTCTTCTCGTTGACACTTTGCTTGTATAAAGAAGCAACTTGATCTAGGTATTTAAATAAAGTAGTACCCTTTAATTTTTTTAAATAGCGATTACTGAGAATATAGCTTTCAAATCCCCCATAGATTTGTTTTGCTTAAGACTGAGGCAAAACCACAACTTGCATTTATGGTATGCCTGCTATTGGGAAGATCAGGACTTAAATAACATCTCTATGAAATATTAATAAATGCATATTTGATATCAAACAGATGTATTGGAGTTTCTGTACAATGATATATTTAAAAATGGGACCATTATATTCAACAAATAGTTATTGTGTATGATAAGCACTTTGTTAGGCATTTTGCTAAACCAAGGGAGTTGAAACCCTAAAAAATAAATCAGCAGAAATTTTGCCCTGTCCTGATTTATTTTATTTTTTATTTTATTTTATTTTAATGAGAGGAGGGAAGGCAAAGACAGACTACTGCATGTGCCCCAACCGGATAGACCTGACAAGTGTGCTTGGGGGTGATGCTCTGCCTATCTGGGGCTCTTGCTCTGTTGCAACCAGAGCCTTTTTTTTTTTAAGCGCCTGAGGTGGAGGCCATGGAGCCATCCTCAGCACCTAGAGCCAACTTGCTCTAATAGAGCCTTGGCTGCGGGACGGGAGGAGAAAGAAAGAGAAGCAAGAGGGGGAAGGGTGGAAAAGCAGATGGTCCCTTCTCCTGTGTGCCTTGGCCAGAAATCAAACCCGGGACATCCACACACCGGGCCAACATTCTACCACTGAGCCAACCGGCCAACACCTACCCTGGTTTATTTTAAATTCTGTTACAGTTAGTCGTCTTCCTGTCTCCTGAATTTTTCTTCCTTTTACTAGTACTTCTCTTCTTTGTAAAACACTGCTCCAGATAGTCTTATCTTTATGTGGTAAGCCCTGTGGATGGACCTCCTTGACCTCACTCCTCAGTTTGAACATGACTTCACCTTGAGAAAAAATATTTGGGTTTTGATCATTTTTCTTGCCCTGGGGAATAATGCTATCATTCAGTGTTTACAGTTGGTTGTTACACTAATGCTTATAGGGGATCTTTTCTAGTACCTTCTGTAATATCTTACAAATAAAACATGGAAAAGTAGAATTTCAGAGTGTTTAAAATACACATACATTATTGTGACAAATGTAACATTAATGTAAGATGTAAACAGGGGAAACTGAGCTGGGGTATATAGAAACTATTATGTTTACAACTATTTTATAAACCTAAAACTATTACAAAACTTGAAAATTATTTTAAAAATAGATTCTCCCTACAAAGAATACATATGAAATAAGTTGCAGCAATTCAATAATAGCATGGTGAGCAGCTTTTATCCTGGCTTTACCAAATAATATAAGATGATCAAGACTTAGTTATTTCAATAAGAGAAAAGTAATTACTCTTACAGAAAGTCATAACTTGAAAACAAACTTTGTTGTTGTTTTTTGGCTCTAATAAGCTGCATCTTTATTTAGTGGGTTCCAGCTCAGCAGTAGCACAGTAACAAGAACAGGAAGTTCAAGGTGGAGTCAGACAGGGATCTGGTCCAGCCCTTTCCTTGCAGAAGCTCCTCCACCCTTCCTAAAGAGAGGAGTTGGGGGAGAGAAGGACCCACAGAAATGGGAAGGATTTGTCATAAGACATGTTCTCCAGTCTGTTTTGGGGCTGATGCTCGCACATGCTAGCTGACGTGGATGTTTCCGGAAGGATGGGGTCCCATTGAGAGATGCAGTGAGGGCCCTGGGTGGGGGGTGGTGGCTGTGGGCTGCAGTGAGCTGACATCCAGAACTGGTCCGTGGGGCTTAGAGGTTTACACAAGCAAATGTTTCTGTCTCTGGTCTCCGAGTCACAGGGTCATTGTCGCCTCGGTTTTAGCAGTCAGAGTATTTGTCTGGAAGGAAAACACGTAACTTTGATCGCACCAGCGTTAGATGCTTAGAACGGCTGTCATCTCTTGGCCCCTCCATCAAAACCGGCGTGATATTTGTCACCTAGATAGGCGGATCTACAAGTAGAGGGAATTTCTAGATAATTTACCTTCTTTTTATTTATCTACACATTGATTTCAGTTGATTTCTATTATTATGAATTCTAATAACAAGAAGGGCCATGGCCCATAAAACAATTAGTATATCTTTTAGTCGTGAGGTGAAGGTATGAGCAGGATAATTGTGAGTGCCCCTGGAAGTCTGAATTAGGACTGGCCTGCCCTGCCAAGCCAGTTCTACAAATGCTAACATTGGATCAGCTGGGAGTTTGAAGAGTGACTGTGGCTTTGGCTGCTGCAGGAAAATCATTTTGCTATTCATATCTGCTCAGTCTTGCCAATGAGGATCTATTTTATTATTTAAAGTTTGCTTACTCTTCAGTCTTTCTTTCAGTTGTATTTAGTTTGAATTGACATCTGTGATTAGTTCTATATTTGATATATTTTTTGAAGATTCTAGATATTCTTAGGTGGTTCCATGTTTTCTAATCTGTATTAAAATTGGCAGCAAAAAAAAAAAAACTCCAAAACAATAAACCCCAAACTAAAAGATTGCCTGTTTACTTTTCTGTCTTCTTTACTTAACTGTAAGCTCTTTTAATGCAGGGGCTTGTCATTTTTACTCCTGTCTCAGTACCTAGGAGAATCTCTGAAACATAGAAGACACTAAAGAAATAATAATTACATTGATGGTTTTTTAAAATCCTAAGTGTTTTTGTGGTTTACCCCTATAATGGCATGTAAGGTTTGATCTCAGTCTGTTTCCGGAGAGTGATTAATTGTCTGATGGTTTGAATGTAATTTTAATTATTCAAAGGTCATGAATTTAGCATGAACCAAGTACTTCTTGTTTTGTTTTGTTTTTTTTGCCAAATCAATTTAAAAAATAACTCAAAATTATAAAAGGAATAATGTTTATTATATAAAACTTAGAAAATACAGAAATATATGTAGATAACAAATCATAATTCTGTACCTCTCAGAACCAACTATTATTAACATTTTGGGCAGATGCAGTGTTGTGCTCATAAATGTTTAACAACCAGTTCCCTTAGTATAATTCCAATATGAATTTTGGTCGATATTTTTATTAATATTAATGAGTAAGATGAAAGTGAAACAACCAAAACATAAGTCAGAATTTCCACTCTTTTTTGTCAATGACATGAGCGACTTCTTTGCTGATTTGGATAATAGTTCCAAATACTGTAAGAATGTTTCTTCAGTTTTTGTGCTATTCATAATATAATAGGTATAAATAAGCACAATATGCTTCTAAGTTGAATCGACATTATTAACATTTTTTCAAGTCTAAGCAATCAGTAAACTGATAAATTAGGCTCTGATTTGTTGGTATTTGTGATGTAAATACACTGACTCTGGCCAATTTTTCTTTCTATTGCTCTCCCTCTTTCTCTTTTCCTTCCTCCCTCCCTTCCTTCCTCCCTCCCTTCCTCCCTCCTTTCCAAACTATCCCTCAGCATACCATGGTAATTTCAAGGTATCCACATGACATCACTGATGGTGAATTGGGAAGGGATTCACAATGGTACATCATTATATAGTATTCCACCATAAAGACATGATGATAGACATAAACAATCTTAAGAACATAAATAATAGTGACCAGGCGGTGGCGCAATGGATAGAGTGTTAGACCCAGAAGGACCCAGGTTCGAGACCCCGAGGTCGCCAGGTTGAGCGCGGGCTTATCTGGATTGAGCAAAAGCTAACCAGCTTGGACCTGAGGTCGCTGGCTCCAGCAAGGGGTCACTCAGTCTGCTGAAGGCCCGTGGTCAAGGCACATGTGAGAAAGCAATCAATGAACAACTAAGATGTCGCAACAGCAACAAAAAACTAATGATTGATGCTTCTCACCTCTCTCCGTTCCTGTCTGTCTATCCCTATCTATCCCTCTCTTTGACTCTCTCTCTGTCTGAAAAAAAAAAAAAGAACATAGATAATAGTAAATGTGGTAAGTTGATTAGGAAATGATGAGTTTTGAGTATTTATTACCTTTGTTTTTGTGTGATTTGTTTAATTAGTTTATATAACTTACCTGCCTTTGTAACTTCACACTAAGAAAAAAATAAATGCTTTGATTCCCACCTGAAGTCTTACAAAGACAAACCTAACACCCACGGGAGCTACGTGCAGAGAAGAAATCCAAGGTCAGGGTTTTCAAACCATTTCTCCAGAGTACTCGCGGCCCTGAAGAGGCAAAGGCTGAGCCTGGCACTGGGGCTGGCATTCACCTTTAAGAGATTAAAAAAAAAAATTATTGGTGTAGGAAAACCTTAGTTTCTCATGACAACTTAATAATTTAGGCATTTTTACTAATAACATTTAAACCAAAATACTTCCTTCACTATTTCAAATAAAAAATGGAGCTAATATTTTAGAAGTTAAACTTGTTTTATAATTTAAAGTCAGAGTTTCAAACTCACCTAATTTATTTCTAACCTGTTGGAAATATCAATGGATACTTTAATCAGTTACAGATGCTTCAAATACCTATTTGTTTTTGCAATGAAGTATTGTCAAGTGTCATCTCTCCCCTCAGTTTTACTTTATTACCATAAAGAATGGAGAAACATGGGACCATGTTTTTCACCTTTTTCTTTCCTTTGCTGTCTAATTAGGAAATGAAGACATGCACATGTGGGGAATAAAAGAAAAAACAACTTAAAGAAATGGGAAGTATAGGGCTACATATTCTAGCTTTAAATGTAGTTTGTAGTTATTACTAACAGAGTTGAAAGCCTCTTCCAGGAGCTTTGAGCACTTGTGTGGGATTTCTTGCTAAAGAAATTTGAAACCGCGGAGCTTCACTTCACATGCCCATTTTGTGAAGGAGCATCATGGGCAGGACCTAAAGGAACCGAGATGTGTTCTTAATGGGGATAATACAGTCTTCACAAAAGCTTGGTCTGTTCTGTTCTCTTGGCTTTGGTGTGCCTTCAGTTTAGGCTTTGTAGATTACATATCAGAGATTAGGTACATGAGAAGTATGCGTTGTGAAACTCAGAAGTCTCTTAGTAGTGAATAATGATTGCAACTGAAATGAGAATGGTCACTTTATAAATTGAATTTATAAGGTAGGGTTATGATAACTATGGGGCAACTCAGCTGGTGTTGGCAGGATAGCTCCAAAAATTTTAGCCTCTTATAATTATGAACTATAGAAATTTGTGTCTTGGAAAATAGGGTAGTAAGTATAACTAACATTTTTTTTTGAGATTCTACTATGTGCTGAGTACTGTGTGGTGTATTTTATGTAGTTTTTTCATTTGGTTTTAGTAACAAGCCAAAAGATAGGTATTAGTATCTCAGATTACAGGTGAGCAAGTAGGTAAACTGGCCAAGTTCAAAGAGACAGTTAACTAAGTCTCTGGCTAGCTTAAGACCCTTTGCTCTTGCCGCTCGCTATGGTACCCCAGGAAGTAGATCGTGCATTATGTTTGTTTTCCCTCCATATTCTCTATGTTCACAGATTTAACTGTCAAGAGAACTCATTTTACAAATTTCATGATAGGTAGAATGTATTAATGAAACTCATTTAAATGTGTATTTGTTTTATTTGTCCTGAAATTAAACATGTAAATAAAGGTTGCACATATGGATTGCTTGTCCTTGAAAAGGATAAAGTAGAAAAGTATCTGATGTAACTTGATGGACATGGTAGTATAAATCTTAAGGATTATAATTTGCCTGTCATAGCCCTGGCCAGTTAACTCAGTGGTAGAGTGTCGGCCCAGCGTGTGGATGTCCCAGGTTCAATTTTTAGGGCACGCAGGAGAAGCAGCCATCCGCTTCTCAACTCGTCCCCTACCCCCTCTCCTTTCTCTCTTTCTCTCTCTTCCACTTCCCCTTCCCCTCCCATAGCCATGGCCCTAGGTACTGAGAATGGGCTCTGCCTCAGGTGCTAAAAATAGCTCAGTTGTTGAGCATCGGAGCAACAGCCCCAGATGGGCAGAACATCACCCCATAGGAGATTGCCAGGTAGATCATGTTCAACACGCATATAGAAGTCTGTCTCTCTACCTCCCTACTTTCACTTAATTAAAATAATAATAATAATAATAATTGTCCTGTCATGGTGATGTAAAAGTGAGTTCAGAAGTCACATAATTTTCAGGGTATTACTAGGAGTATTTTCTATCTCAATGATTTTTTCTTTATTAATGTTTATTCTGTAATCTTAAGAAGGAATTCACCCCCTAGCCATACCCAAATTTTAAGCTGTGGAGGTTCGTCAGAATTTTAGGAGTAAAAGATAATTTGCTTTTATTGGTTTCAAGCAACTACACTTGATCTTTTCATTCCCCACAGTTTATCAGATCTGGCCCTATATATTATGATGATGATATTAATTTATACACTATTAAAATGGCATCATAGCTTTATATTTGTCATAGTGGCAAATACATATTATTTGCTAATGCGTATGTTCTTTCATTACAGAATATTGCCTTATTTCAGCAGGTAATATCAAATGATAATAATTTGTCTGGAAAAAAACGTTCGGCTGGTACACAGGATGAAAATACTTGTGTGTTATATTTGATAATATTATTGCTTTCTATTTTGAGAAGCAGATCAGGGTTGGTCCAAGACTTTGTTTATAAAAATACATGTAATGATTTTTTTACCCCTGAAATACAGCAAGTCAGGGACTTTTCTAAGATCACCAGTTTGAAACCCTGGGCTTGCCTGGTCAAGGCACATATGGGAGTTGATGCTTTGTGCTCCTCCCCCCTTCTCTCTCTCTCTATAAAATAAATAAATTTTAAAAATTATAAAAAGGACTTTTGTTCAGTGTAGTCTTGAAATAAGTATTTTTTTTTGAAATAAGTATTATTTTTTAAAAGTGCAGGTAATTTTTGATTTGTGAACAACTGACTTATAAAGGTTCTTTCATAGAAATACTGACTTTCTATGTTCTGTCATAGAAAGACTCATTTTTTTCACCCTGTATAGTCTAGTACCACTTCTCTAAAACTGTTCTCGGTGCTAGAAAGTTCTTTTACTTCTTTTCCCTGACCTCCCCAGTGCCTTTGCCCTGTCCCCTCACATCCAGCCCCCGATTTTACCCCACTACTACCACCACCATCAAGCTGGCCATCAGAAATGGAAAAGCCAGCTTCTTTTCTGTCCACATGAATCCAGGCATTCCTTTATGTTGCCAGTAGCTCAGTGGTTCTCAACTGAGGACAGTCTTTCTCTGCAGGGGACATTTGGCAATGTCTGGAGACATTTTTGGTGGTCACAGCTGTCAGGTTGGAGAAGTATGACTGTGGCATGCTGCTAATCATCCTACAGTATTCAGGACGCCCCCCTCCCCACAAATATTAATAACACAAGGGTGAGAAACCCTACCCTGCTCTCTCCCTACTCAAGCATTAGGTCTGTGTTTTCTTCAGCTCTCTCGGGACTACATGTAGACAGCCCTCTTCCGAGCTCTCATGATACTTCATAAAACATTTTTTCTTCATACTCTGTTTTTATCTTTTATTTGCTGACCTTATCGATAAGACTGCGTACTTCTTGAGGGAAGTTACTGTTTATTGTATATTGGGGTCCCCAGTTTTGGTGTAATGCTGGCTGCCTAGTGAAAGCTCCCTAAATGAATAAATGCACACACACATGGATAAAATGCTCTGACTTCCCCAGTACCTTCCCGGCACTTCCAGAAGCTTCCTTTTGCTCACTACTCTCTTTGCTTTCCTACCTCTACTTATCATTTATCTCATCAGATATTAGTGTGTCAATTTAGTTCCTAAAAATGTAGATCTTCCCATAATTGAAAACATAGAATCTCAACACTCCAGGGTTTATTCACAAACTCTTTTTAAAAAAAAATTTTTTTAAGCATATTTTTAAATTCTTTTTTTATTTTATTTGTTTTAGAGAGGAGACACAGTGAGAGTGAGAGAGAGAGAGAGGGAGAGGGAGAGAGAGAAAGAGAGAAAGGGGGGAGGAGCTGGAAGCATCAACTCCCATATGTGCCTTGACCAGGCCAGTGTAGGGTTTTGAACTGGCGACCTCAGTGTTTCCAGGTCGACGCTTTATCCACTGCGCCACCACAGGTCAGGCCCCACAAACTCTTTTTAAAAGAGCGCGCATACCAGAAACACCATGTAATTGCTACCTGACTTCATGCAATTCACTGGAAGACACAGCATGTAGGTAGCTATAAAAGCAACTTCAAGGCAAAATTTTATTAATACTGAAGATATTCTTCACCAGCCATGTTGACATCCATAGAACATCTTAAATGTCAAAGACTTTTTAAATGTTTTTTAATTTGTGTTTTGTAAAGAAGGTAAGCCAGTAATAAACGTATCAGACTTGCTGCTTGGCGCCATATTGAGTCCCAGAAATGACCTAGCATGATGAATGATTCTTCTTCAAAAGGATTAATGAATATGTAATAAGTTTTCTTTCTTTCTTTTTCTAGCCAAGGACCCTTGTCATCCATTAGAGCGGTAATCAAGAGATGTAAGTTTGTTTTTTCCTGCTCTACATTTCCTCTGTAATAATTTCAAATATGGTTTAGAATTCTAGCAAGTGATTCTTATTTATTTATTTTTTTCTTAAGTGAGAAGCGGGGAGGCAGAGAGACAGACTCCTACATGCGCCCTGACTGGGATCCACCCAGCAAGCCCCCTAAAGAGCGATGCTCTACTCATCTGGGGCATTGCTCTGTTGCTCAGCAACTGAGCTATTTTAGCACCTGAGGCAAGGCCATCAAGCCATCCTCAGCGCCCAGGGCCAAATTGCTCCAACTGAACCATGGCTGTGGGAAGGGAAGAGAGAGAAAGAGAGAAAGGAGAGGGGGAAGGATAGAAAAGCAGATGGTTGCTTCTCCTGTATGCCCTGACCAGGAATTGAACCCAGGACATCCCTACGCTGGACTGATACTCTTATCACTGAGCCAACCGGCCAGGGCTAAGTGATTCTATTTGATGAAACTTACAAAGAATCCAACAAGAGAAGCTTCTTCTAAGGAATAAGAAGCCATTTCAAACATGCAGTTAGTTTTTCAACTTTCTTTTCAACTGTCATTTATTGATAAGCCAGTTCCTCAGAACAATATTTTTCTCTCATAGAACTAAGCTGTTAAAAAAATATATGGATTAGGTAGTCAGTTTCTATGATCTAATATAAATTTTATGTAACCATTTTCTGTAAGTAGAGACATCTGATGGGTTTGAAAAATACCAAACATGCCTTGTCCTTTTTGATTCATTTGTTTACACAGTATCTTTTCTTTTTCAATTTTTCCATTGATTTGAGAGATAGCAAGGGCAAGGGAGAGAAGGAGAGAGAGACAGGGAGGGAGGCAAAGGAAAGAGAGAGAAAAGAGCATCACCTCATTGTTCCACTTAGTTGTTCCATTTAGTTGTGCACTCACTGGTTGCTTCCTATATGTACCCTGACCAGGTATCAAACCTGCAACCTCAGCTTATCGGGGCGATACTCTATCCACTGAGCAACCTTGCCAGGGCCTCCACAGTATTTTTATTAACAGTAAAAATGCCTATGGAGATCAGCTCACACTTCCACATACCGGTCACAGGTCAAAAGTGCACCATGACTTTACGGACACACTGTAGAATTCTCTCCAGAATGGTGGATTCAAACTTACTAACTCTTGGTTAAAGCTTTAAACATGCTCTTTGTGTATAGGATTTTTAACATCCTTTTAAATAAAAGTCTCTGCAAATATCTCTTTTCCAAATAGAACATGGATTACCTGTTATAAAAAAAGATAAGGCAAGGATTTGGGATGTTCTTCACATTATTTGAGCTGAGATCACCACCCTAAGGAGGATGTGTACTATTTTTAGAAACATATTTGTAATATATAGTATGAGTTCAGGATATGCACAGGCTGTGTGTGAAGGGTGTGCCTTTGAACTCACTGCCATGAACAGTGTGTAAGGTAGCAATACAGAACGGTATTCTACAGTACTCCATATTTCATTTTTGTTGTTGGTGGCGGTGAATTATAAAAATTGGGAATGTCGCAGTTTATGTTGAAGGGAGTTCAGACAGGAAAATAAAAAATTTATGACAGCTTTACATGTCATAGAGCCCTTGGGTAGGAGTGGGGGGAGAGAGGGGGGAGGGAGGTCATTTTAACTAGGGTCTGGAGTTTAGACAAGAATTTCTTCCTGGAGATATCATTTAGGGAAGAAGTGTAGAGGATAAAGAAGATGACAGAGGACAGTATCTTGGGGAACAGTGATGTCTGGGACCAAGGTGTGCCTTTAAAGGTGCTGCAAGGTTAAAGATGCTCGACCCAGAGACCCAATCCTGCTGAGGAGAGGGCCCCTGCCCTTGTTCTCTGGCTTCTCCCCTTTCCCCTCTCTTGGGTTTCAGGACTTCTTTGTTGGGGATTGTAACCTGTACCTGACTTCCCACAGATCCTTCAGGATGGGTCGAGCTTACCCGGAGGCCCCATGCCATGCAAGGCTTAAGGAGAAGGCAGCTTAGAAGGAGTGGGCAAAAAAGGCTGAAGAAAAAAAGATCAGTGTAATAGAAAAACTCAGAGACCACTCTGTGTTAGAGGTCTAGGGAAGTGAGGTTTTCAAAAAGAATAAGTAAACCACAAATAGCTCTTAGGGCTGCAGCAAGGTGAGGCACAAGGCGGCTGAGAATCAGTCATTGTACATGGCCCTCAGGAGCTCAGCGGTGAACTCTGAGAACATTGAAGTTGGAAGCCACACTTCAGTTTGAACAGTGGATGGAATATGTATAATAGGAGCTAGTACTGCCGGGGTAGGCTACCTCTTATGAAATGTGGCGGTAAAAAGAAAGGGTTGTAGCTTGAGAAGGGGTGAGGATCAAGCAGATTTGAACATGTTCATAGACTGTTTAGGAAGAGGCAGCTTGGAGACCTTTGTCGGCAGAGGGGAGGAACCCATGGAGAGGTCAGACGGGAACCAGAGAGAAGAGAAGAGCAGAGAGGAGGCAAGAGGAGGTGGAACAATGGGAAAACTCTTGCTTTGGGGAACCCAGCTGTCTTTTAATTCTAATGTGTTACTTTGTATACACTAAAATAGCAGTTGTTTGTACTTACCCGTGATGTTTACATAAGAAGGCCAAACAGACCCTCACATGATGCCCTAAAAATACAGAATGAAGAATAATCGTGGCATCCCTTCTCTTTTCCCCTTTTGCCCGTTCTGTAAGAAAAGTTGTCTACGACTTTAGTCCTGCCCGACCCGCTGAAATGTTTGCTCCCCTATCCCAGACTTAATCCTCTAATCCTGGCAAGAAGAAAGACTTTATCACATTTTTAGGGCAGTGTTCCTTAACTGGTTATATTTTAAATTCTAGTTCCAATCAAGCCTTGAGGACTTTCTTTTTGCATTTATTATGAACCCTAAATATTTTGGGTAAAGATCTTAAAGTGTTCTAAACTGGATCTATCTAGAATTTCATGCTTTTTCTTTCATTACCTTTGAAAATTATTCTTTGAAACTCAGAAATAGCTAATATTCATTGCCTACTTAAGTCAGGAACTATTCACATAACATTATAAAATAAGGCCCTGCATGGTAGATGCTAACCTCCTATTACAGATGGTAGGAACCCTGAGTCTCAGAGAGGTCAAACGGCTCCCCGAGGCGGCGATTAGCTGTGACCCTAGACTTCTGACCCCAAGGCCCCGAGCCTTCCATTGCATGGATATTCTTATCACCATGTCACACGCATCAAGCTCACACCCTGTCTGAAGCAACTATAGTTAATTATTTTTTATTATAGTGATTTTCTTTGGTAAGGAGTGTAGCAAAGATGCTTGTAATGATAATCCTTTTGTAAGTTTATTTCTTCTGACCACCATTTAATCAATATTTTTGAATTATTTAGAATCAGGACAAGCATCCAGCATTCCAGGCTCCACAGGAGTTAAACTGCTTCAAGGAGCATACTGCTCCCAGCCCTCCCTGTAAGGGGCTGTGTGTCCTGGGATCATTCATTTAACCTCTCTGTGTCTCAATCTCCCCATCTGTAAGGTTGGCGTAGGTTGATTTCTGAGAGTCCTTTCATGCTTACAATCCTGTTGGAAACTAGGCAGAGTCTTTAATGGTACTAATATTGCAAAGCCAGATCTCAGGCTTTTATCAAAAGCTGAATATGAGTTTGTTCTGTACCTAGAATTTAACCATATGAGCTAGGAAAGTTTCAAAACAACTTTGTAAAATAATACGATAACTTAACTGAAAATACCGCCTTTATTCTGTGGCCTTAATCTTAAACTCACGAGAGAATAGCAGCTCATGGCAAGGGTTAAAGGGAACATGTTGGTCCGTGTGTGGGCTTCGGTGGCAAATTCAATTTTCCTGGTAACAACTACATCATATCTGTGTTATCTGAGAAAGTGAGAATGGATTAAGTAGCTAGTTAAGAAATTAGCAGGAAGAGTGTGAGATACAATGTGCAAATCTTCCATGAATCTCAGGTGTTTCCAGCTGCCAGATGTTTTCAACACTGACAAGAAGTGCCAGTTGTTCTATAAGGATCAATGGAGAAAAGAGTTCATAGTGAATGTGGGGAAAAAAAGTTAGAGCAGAAGAGGGAGAGGGGAAAGCAGTGCTTCTGAACCGATGTTGTGAGTGTGCCTGGGAGACCTTCTCACCCCTCATATACGCATTCAGAGTGGGGGTGCCTCTCTGCTGACCAGGGGGCTCCTACTCCTAATGACCTCTGCTGCGCAAGGGCAGAACCAAGTAAAAAGCCACTGACTTAAAAGGCATGTAAATTGACTACTGAATTTCCTTTTAAGTATTATTTATACTTTAATATTGATTCCTGTCAAAGTAGCAAATTGATTTTGCAAAATGGGTTTTAGATCTTTTTCGCACTGTTAAAAATGGTAGGCAGACGTTTTTATTTATTTATTTTTACTGTGGTATGGTTGTGTGTGTGTGGATATCTGGTCTGTACAGAGAGGTCTTTTTGCTACAGCACGCTTCTTTACTTCCCAAAGACATGGTTCCTCAACTTTTCCTCTCCGTAAAGGTATGCAGAGTGGCATGGCAAGACAGTCTTGCTCGTGAATTCCTTTTAGAGCATAGGCAACTGAGTTCATTCTTTTCTCTCCCTTTCCTCTTCTATAACCCCTTCTTTTTTTCCCTTAGCACTCATGAATAGTGCACAGCAAAAATGCCCCGTGGAAGAGGTATGTTTGTGACGATAAAGAACATGATGTCTTGTACAAGTGCTGTGTCTGCTGATCCTGGCTTTAGTGGTGATGGTGATGTGATTGCAGCATGTCCAGTGAGCCTCTGCCGTAATGAAACCATGCTTACCAATCAGACGCACCACTCAAGAGCTTTAGCTTCTCTGTCCTTTTATTCCAGTACATGAGATGCACCTCAGCTTGGTTTAACTGTTGATAAAAGTGTAAGTCAAACCAGTTGATGATGTGACTGCAGGACAAACCTGAGACCCCCGGGTTTGGGTAGATTTGGCTGTCCTGGCTCCAGCCTTAGCCTGAATCTCATCCCCCGCCACCTCTACCCCTGCCCCACCCCCAACTTTGCCAGCCTCCTTGTTCAGAGAGAATCAGATGTTAACAGGAGGAAGAAAGAAGAAAAGATGCATACCTTCAACCCTTACAAATCAGAAGAATTGAAAAAGATTGAAGAATCAGAGTATTGAAGCGATATGAGGGCAACTGCTAGAAATAGTGAATAAAACAAACTGCTGTTTGTATACGAATCATTCCAGTATGGCATTTGGAGGTTTTTTAAAAAGATATCTTTAGAATGTGTTCCTCGAAAATAGGGGTATTATTCTCCATCGCACATATATGTAATATGCGACCGTATATGGGATATGTTTTTCAGATCATCTAAGACATAATTTTAAAATAAAATCTGGAAAAAATTTAAATGATCTAGCTTTGTGAGTTTGAAGCTTGAGGGAAAAGTCAGTGCTATATATATGATAATATATGATATAATCCTGTTTATAAAAATCATTTGAACATTTCCTGCATTTATTATCTCTTACTTTAAATACTAAAACAACTTAATGATGGCAAAACTCCAGAAAAGTCAGAAACGGTGAAAATCTGACCACCTTCATTCTCTTTACAATAGAGTTGTAGACAAGTATTACAAAACTATAGTCGTGAGTCAGAATAGATATTTAACAAATTTTCCTGCCATTGTTATTTCATGTCATTGTAATGCTCTTATAATAATACAATTTCTGTTTATTACTCTTTTTTTTCTCTGTTCATTCTTTAAATTATTTTTAGATCTGCAGAATGTGTTTTGGAGAGTTTTTGAAATCTATGCTTTCTTATGAATTTAAATGTATAACTATACGGGCAGTCCCCAGGTTACAAGTGGGATTGGTTCTGTAGGTCTGCTCTTAAGTTGAATGTGTAAGTTGGAAAGAGAACACTTACTTATTAAATGCAATTGAAATAGATGTCTGTCTTAACAGAGTATTTATTTTTACCTTTCTGTGCATGTAAATAAACATTTTCAAGCCTACAGAACCTATCTCATACATAATGTGGGGATTGCCCATAGTATACCATATGAAAAAATCATTTTGATTTGCTTTTTTTACTGTGGATGTTAAATCATATATTTTGTATGACATCAAGTATTAGCTATATTTTTTTCAATAATATACCCTGTAATAATTTGAACCTTTATTGGATATACTAATTTTGTGCTATATCAATGTATTCTTTTCTAGCTTCTCGGACTTCTATTCAGAGTGAGCCTCATCGAGATAGGAGGTACGGTCACATTTATAATGGAGGGCGTATATTTTGCTAAAAATGAAATAAAAGTGTGTTACCAGTTAGCAAGTTAAATATTTCTCCTTCATAATCAGTGTACCACAGTGTTCTGCCTCATCAATACAATATTATTGGAACTTTTTCAAAGAAATGCATTGTGCTTGCCTGACCAGGTGGTGGCGTAGTGGATAGAGCGTCGGACTGGGATGCAGAAGACCCAAGTTCGAGACCCCGAGCTCGCCAGCTTGAGCGCGGGCCCATCTGGCTTGAGCAAAAACTCGTCAGCTTGGACCCAAGTTCGCTGGCTCCAGCAAGGGGTTGCTCTGTCTGCTGAAGGCCCGCAGTCAAGGCACATGTGAGAAAGCAATCAATGAACAACTAAGGTGTCGTGACGGCAACGAAAAACTAATGATTGATGCTTCTCACCTCTCTTCGTTCCTGTCTGTCTGTCCCTATCTATCCCTCTCTCTGACTCTCTCTCTGTCCCTGTAAAAAAATAAAATAAAGTTTAAAAAAAGAAAGAAATGCAGTGTGCTTTAAAGATACTCATTAAGCATTGTATAGATAAATGGATGGATGACATTATAGAAAATGGAACGGAAGGAAAAGAGGAAGGTAGGCAGGCTGGATAGATAGATAACTGAATGAATAATTGTCTAGACCACTCGCTGGAGAAAGGGAAGGAGGGCAGGAGGAGGAACTGTGTTACTGGATACATAGAAGGAAGGACAAGTGGACAGATAAAGGGTGGAATGGGTGGAAAGGTGGACAGGTGGATAAGTAGATGGATGGATGTTTTATAAGGCATCCTCTCAGCTTTCAAATTTCTTATAGTAGAGTATTGAGGAATAAAGAACAAGGACTTTAGAGTGAGACATTACCAAAGTTCAAATGCTGACTTTACTTTCTTACCATGTGACTATGGGCAAGCTATTAAACCCTTCTTAGCTTTGATATCCCCATCATTAAAATAGTACAAACCAGATAGATAGATAGATAGATAGATAGATAGATAGATAGATAGATGATAGATAACCAGACCTAACTCATAAAATTGTCATAAGATTAATGCATGTAGAGTAATTAACATTTATTAATTAGTAACTCATTTTTTAGTTAGACAAAAGCTATAAGCAGAGGTTCTTAGGTAATACCATTCAGTGAGCAAGTTCTACTATTTGACAAAGTAGCAGGAGGAGAGTGTGTCCATGCACAGTTTTGATAATGACAAAGCTTTCTGTTTTTGTTTTTATTTTCTATATAGTATTAGAGAAAGGAAGGGCAAGTATTATCATCCCTATTTGTTAATACAAACAAATAGCCTGACCAGGCAGTGGCACAGTGGATAGAGTGTCGGACTGGGATGTGGAGGAACAAGGTTCGAGACTCCAAGGTCACCAGCTTGAGCCCAAGGTCACTGGCTCGAGCAAGGGGTCCCTTGGTCTGCTGTAGTCCCCGGTCAAGGCACATATGAGAAAGCAATCGATGAACAACTAAGGAGCCGCAAAGAAGAATTGATGTTTCTCATCCCTCTCCCTTCCTGTCTGTCTGTCCCTCTCTCTGGCTCTGTCACAAAAAATACAAACAAATTGAGGCTCAGAGAGGTTGATTGATTTACTCAGAGTCACACAATTGGTGTTTGTTAGGAAATCAGGTCGAAGAGAAGATTTGAACTTGAAACTGTAGAATCAGGTTAAGAGAATGATGCAAGAAGCCATGCCTAAATTATGATGGCTCCTCAGTATTAAAGATTAATCATCAAATTCGTATACAAAACTGACTAGACACACAGGCACACATGTCAAGGTCTAGAAGTGAACATATAAACTTTAAACACTTAAAGAGAACACTGGATTGTGACAGTGGTGGAGTGAGGAGGAAGTGGACATTCTGTTTATGTGTGTCATTCTGAGTATATTCTTTATGACAGAAAACTAAACAAGTCTGTTTGACCTGTGCACTTTACTACCTTGTGATTTGTTTGTGCAGTAGGCCAGATAGCAGAGCTCTGGAATGAAGAGCTCATATGGGCCTTACTTAGTCCACATTCTTATCAACCAAGGCAGAGCTAAGTGTGCTTAGGGTACCTCTCTAAATGTTTGAGGCCAAAATCATAGAGGATGACTGCCGTTTGAACCCTTGAAGCCTGCCTGGGTGTACTCTCAGTGACAGCTCAGGCCATACAGCTCATTCCTGTGACTATGGTAAAAGTTCTTGTGTAACTTTTGAGGTGGTCGTTGTTTTCATGAATCTGTGAACATTTGCAAATAGACAGTAGCTTGTTATCCACCTGCAGAGCCTCACTGAGCCCTCTCTCTGCCAGGCGCCCGGAGATCACCATTGTGGCAGCGGAGCCCCTGAGGCCAGCCTCATGGTTTCCAGGAGCCCCACCCCCAGGACTGGGATTTCCCCCCTCCTCCACAGCAGGCCCATGGCGGCCCAGTGAGCTGGTTCCTGCAGAGGTGAATAAATACCATGTTATCTCTTTGCCTTTAATGTTTAAAATGATGAAGTTCGAAGAGTAAACAGGGAGACCATTAACATGCTGGCTATTGCCCACAGATGTCTAAAATCTTCACTCTTTATTTTACAGCTCCCACCATCTTATGAACAAGTCATAAAAGAAATCAACCAAGTTCAAGTTAACACTACCAATAATAATAATGCTGCTGCCTCTCCAAGGCACACTATTACTTCTGCAACTCAGACCGACTTTTCAGAAGAAATAGACAACCATCTGCCTCAAAGTAATGCAAGTAATTTGTCTTCCCTAATTCTGACCTACTTCGAGGAAAGTAATCAGTAGGCCCTACCTTTGAAATAATTTTCAATTTGTACATAATTTACGGAGCTCTGCTTCCCAGTCGGTGTGAATGTGTGTGCTTTCTTTATTTGGGTTTTGCTGTGATGATAGTAGCTCGTTCTCAGGAGCCGAAGCCCCAGTCCCTTGGGCTCACCCTGGATCATATCACAAAACATCATCCTTTTAACTCATGGTTGGCATTACTGCTCACGCCTTTTATTCCTGTCGGGAAGGATGTTATACTTAGCAACTTAAACTTGATAGGATGTTAAAGGTGGTTGTCCTGCTAGGCTTTTTAAAAGCATTGCCTTTGGATAACAGCTGAAGGTAAGTTAGTTTGGAAAAGTAAACCAAGAATTGTTGGAATTTTGACAGCAAGAGAGAAATGGTTCACATGTTAAGTCTACTGAGAACCAGACATTTAATGGTGCTTTAAAATATTACATAACGACTATTTCTTATATGGATAAATGTTTTTGGACACTCCTGCAGGAAGCCGAGTGTAAACACTTGCCCATTGGTTTTGGAGTTAAGTTTTACTACTCAAGAAAACCAAATTTTCTTGATACTCTACACGTATGTCTTTAAAACTTTGTGTATCCTCTATCATTTTTTTCTTTTAAATGATAAGATTGCATCTTCTCGTCTGTTTTGGTCTTATCAGCACTACAGGCACCTCTCAAACCTCTTCAGCCTTCCCCAGCGGTCTCAGCCAGGGATCTTCCAACCAGTGTGGCGCCTTTAATAGTCTTTGATGTTTCTGAAGAACCGAATTGTCCAGAAAACTCCAATGCTACAAGATGCCCAGTGCCAAGACCAAGATCAAAAAACAACCTCAGACCAGTAGCCAGAGATACTCACGTTAAAGAGCAGAATCACCAGAATATCAGCCCAGCAGCCCCAGAAGGGGAGTCTTCCCCAAGCCGACCCCAGTCTCTGTTGGACAGAACCAACGACCTGGATTGTCAGGAAGTGATGAACATTATGAACGCAGAGCAAAGCCAAAATAGTATTGTTTCAAGGATCAAAGCGTTTGATAGTCCGACAAATCTGGAACCCTCTGGACTGGCCCAGAAGCCCGAAATTGCTCCCCGCACACTTTCCCCAAGGCCTGCTGTCTCCTCAGGGAAGCCCGTCGTGGCTCCCAAACCAGCTGCTAGCAGAGCTTCCGGAGAACCCGACTCCTGGAACGAAAACAGACTCAGGGTGGCCTCAGGGGAAGGGCTCACCCCACACTCTCCGCCCCAAGACCTGGGAAGCACCCCAGTAACCAAACCTGAGTTGCCAAAGAAACCAAATCCTGGCCTTACACGAAGTTTTAATCATGAGATTCTGGGAGGAGGGCCTGTGGCCAAGAGCCCCGACGGTGAGAAGAAGGTCCCTACTCCTGCTCCTCGGCCTTTGCTGCCGAAGAAGCAGTCCCCCTCAGAAAACCCCACCTGCCCTGAGACTTTGCTGAAACCCATATCTGTTCCTCCCCGTCTCTCGGTGGCGTCACAGGCCAAAGCATTCAGGTCGCTGGGCGAAGGGCCCTCAGCCAGCCCCCAAGTTTCAGGGCTGCAAAGCAAGCCTCTGGGGGACATTGACCTCATCAGTTTTGATGATGATGTCTTACCCACCCCACCTGGCAACGTGGCTGAAGATTCTGTTGGTTCAGAGATGGTTCTGGGTGAGTAAAAATCAGAAGTGAAGGGGGACTCTAAATCCATCTTAGGGTATCTAGAATGGTGCTGGCAGTTTACGTTTCCAGTGTGTAAGTTACTGGGGTCAATGTGTCCGTGCATGTGTGTGTGTAGAGACGGGGTGAGACATAGAGGGGGTAAGGCAGGTGGGGCCGGATGGGAGATGGAACACAGTAGGGCTGGGATCATATGGGATGGGGGAGATGGAGACAGAGAAGGAGGGAGACACATACATTGGAGACTTAGCTGAGCCAGAAAAGCACAGACTGGGACTAGGGACTAAAACTAGCTGTGAGGCTGGCTCCTGTGCTCAGACAGGTGGTGGTTCAAGCGTTAGGAGGAAGCAGGTGAAACTTCTCATCATGGGAAGTCATGTGGTGGCCCCAGGAGGGCCCCTCAGACGGAACCAGCCCGTGGGGAGTGCCTGGAGAGGTGCCAACCCTGTGGAGGACCCTGGCAAGAGCAACGCAGGGTACGAGGACCCAGCCATATGCTGCGAATTCTTTTTCCATAATATTTATATAACCTCTTCCCTTGGGAATGCAAAGTTTTGTAAATAAATACAACAGTTGTAAGTTTCCTGCCAAGATCAGGACAATTAAATTTCCCAAGAGGCAGAGCATGTATTTCTTTTTCTTCTCACACTGTTCAGCTGGAGGATGTGATGATGAAACTTTTCTTTGATTTGTCAAGCCAAGCTGCTCTACTTGTCATTAATAAGATTTCTTTTACTGCTGTTTACTTATTTGGGTAGAATTTTTGATCATATAAGCTTAATATAAGTATTTTCAAAAGATTAGCTATCATCCTAAAAATGTTTAACATGCATCAATGGTGTAAGCTCTATAATTCAAAACCAGATTCTGCATAGCATACATGTATCTTAAATGATAACAAACATATTTATTAAATATTTATTGTGCACATAACACGGTAGCTGGCTGTACCATGCCTCTTTTCCGTAAGAATATATTGTGCTTCAGCAGTGTCCCAAACTCTCTGCTAGATATACCCTGACATTCATTATTTAATTGAATACTTAACAGTAATCCTCTGCAAGGTACCATTAGCCTCAGTTTCCAAATGATGGAAATGAGGATGAGAGAGATCAATGAGTAACTTGCCCAATGTCATAAAACTACAATTTTCCAAGGCAGAATTCAAACTTGGTGTTTTAATTCTGAGTCTAGTGTATTTTTCCCTATATCATGTTGCTACCCAGCATTCCCATGAAGCCTTAAGTCAGGCAGCACATTAAGAACTTTTCAATTCTTGGGTATATCATTTTCTCGTTTAAACCGTTTTTGTGTAAAAACATTCAGGGTAGGGAATGGGTGAATTCAACAGCACCCAGCAGTTGAGGAGTGGAAACTAGAGGCCAAAGAAATACTACCTTTCATAGAGCCTACTAGATTCTGTGGGGATGGTACTTAGTAATTACTTCCCTGGCCAGTTGGCTCAGCAGCAGAGCGTTGGCTTGGCATGTGGAAGTCCTGGGTTCAATACCTGGTCAGATCATACAAGAGAAGCACCCATCCACTTCTCCCCCGTCTCCCTTCTCTCTCTCTCTCTCTTTCTCTCTTTCTCTCTCTCTCTCCCTCCCCCTCTCTCCCTCTCTTCTCTCTCTCTCCCCCTCTCTTCCTCTCTCCCTCTCCCTCACACCCTTACCCCCTTGTAGCCATGGCTCAAATGGTTTGAGCAAGTTGGCCCAGGGCACCGAGGATGGCTCCATGGCCTCTCCTCAGGTGCTAAAAAGCTTGGTTGCCAAGCAACAGAGCAGCAGCCCCAGATAAGCAGAGCATCACCCCAGGAAGGAGCTTGCCGGGTGGATCCCGGTCAGGGCACCTATAGGAGTCTGTCTCAGCCTCCCCACCTCTCACTTAATTAAAAAAAAAATTTGCTGAGACTATATTCTGTGTCATTAAGTAGATAATTACAGCCATCTTCAAAAAAGAAAGGTCAATATATACATTCAACATATGTATAGTCTCCTGTTTCATCCTCAGCATTTTCTGTTTCTTGATTTCTACCACTTCATTGCACAACATTTAATTATTGAGGAAGTCCTTTGGCAACATGTATAACCTGCTGCCCTAAGTGACTTTACCATTGCTCTTGACTGCGGAGTCATAGTGAACTGAACACTTGATGTTGTTTCTCAGCCTGCTCCTCATCCTATATTCTGCACCTCGCTTGGTGATACCATCACACGCCCAGCCTTCCCTAGAGAATCCTCGAGATCATCCTTAAGAACACTGTCACACAGTGGAGTCAGAGTGGCCTGCGTTTACCACTTAATTGGTACACAACCTTGGGCAATTTACTTAACCCCACAGTGTCTTGGTTTCCTCATCTGTAAAACACGATAATAATACTCCTCTTGGAAGTCTTGCAAGGATTCCATGTGATTAGGATGGAAAGCCCTATGACATGGTCTGAAACATGTTAAGTGATCATTAAGTGGTAGCTATTGAAACTTTTTGCTCTTCATATCCAATGAGTTATCAGCGCCTGCTGGTTTGCCTTCTGAATGGTTCTTGAATCCTCCTGTCATTCCCATCCCTCCTGCAACAGCCCTATTGTAGGCCTTTTTGCCCAGATTACTGCATGGCCTCCTGACTCGAATCCTTCCTCTCTCAAATGTATCACTGTCCACATTACAGCTACCCAAGCAGCTTTTGTAGAGTGTACATTGGACCTTGTTGCTTGTTTGCGTATTGCCCTCCAGAGGCCTTCAGGATCATCTCTGAATTCCTCAACCTGTAAGGAGAGTTGTTTTTTTTTTTTAATTTTTTTATTGATCTGAGAAAAAGACGAAGGACAGCTAGAGAGAGAGAGAGAGAGAAGCATCAACTCGTCGTTCCACTTAGTTCCATGTAGTTGTGCATTCATTGGTTGCTTCTCACATGTGCCTTGAGCAGGGATTGAACCTGCGACCTCGGTGCGCCAAGATGGCACTCTGTCCACTGAGTCACCCAGCCAGGGCTGGGTTTTTGTTTCTTTATTAATTTGGGCTTTGTGACTTTTTGATGGTATATCAATAGCATTGTCTTTGTAAATAAAGGATTATGGTTTCTTTGTGAAACTTTGTTTAATCATCCTGGCATCAGCCAGAAACTGGAAAGAAGAGGACAGAAACTCACAAATAAATTTGTCTTTCCTTCTCTTTCTCTTCCCTGAAAAATAAAGAAAATCTCATAAAATAGCTTTCGTAAAATGAAGTTGCCATATTAATCTCAGGAAATAGAGATCAGAAAATACTGAAACTATGAAAACATTGTAAAGATTAGAAAATTTATTAAAGGAAAGCTCATAAAACAGGCAATTTAATACTGGACTCATTTCATGGGTAGAATGCCTTCCAGGTTAATGTAATGGAGTGAGAAGTATTAGCAATTCCTCTTCACACCTTTACAAATCATATCCAGTTGTCAAAAAAGGCAGCATTCTGCTGTCAGCCCCATTACACAGACCAGAATAATAGTTTTAGCAGCCAATTTCTACTATTAACAGAACTCAAGGGAAAGAAATGATAGAAAAGCAAGCCAAGGATGGTGAAACTAATTATGATGACAAGCATATTATTAGAGTCAGGTAATGGGCAGAAAACTACATCATCATCAATGTTTTTCTGTACCTGGTAATGAAGAGCATGCGGGTATAGGTGTAAAGGGGCCTGCTAGTTTGGCAGCAGGTGGAGAATAATTGGTTATGTGTGTGAAGGGCTAGAAGGCCAGAATAAATACGGCCAATATTATAGAGGAAAATGCCAGTGATTTTCCTGAGATTTAGATGGAAGATCCCTTTGGAGATGCTTTGTGTTTTATCTATGGAAGCAAGAGCAAACAGTCTGTGATGGAGAGACTTAACGGCACTGAAGTTCTTAACTCTTTCGGGGTCACAGAACTCTGAGAATCTGATTAGCTTGTGAATCTTTTCTCTCCCTTGAAAGAGCCCTTTAGCTCCTCTGTGCAGAGTTGGAGGTATGGTCTCCAGAACCTTAAGGGCCCATTCTTGGGCCCCAGATTAAGGACTTCTCCCACAGCATGTTAGAAATAACTTTCAGGGGACTGTTTAAATAAATTGTGTTATATCTATATAATGGAGTATTGGGTAGTGATTAAAAAGAAGGCAGATCACTTATTATCTCATGCCATGGACTAACCACCGAGATACTATTGGGTAAAAAGGGCAAGGTAAAATAGTATTCATGGTATTTTAGCAACTGTTGGTGTTAAAACACACACACACACACACACACACACACACACACACAAGTATACAGTGTCTTTCGGAAGAATGTATAAAAGTTGGTAACAGAGGTTCTCATTTATGAGGAACTGGATGGACAGGAGAGGATGTGGGAACCTTGTTTTCAAATAGCTGAACATAAGCAGAATTAAGATGAAAGAAAATGGGAGAGTTAACATTTTTCATTTTTGCCACAAAAGAGAGCTGCCTCTTGGCACTGGTATTCAGCCTTATGATAAGTAGAAAACTTAAGAATAATATGATTTCTCTAAAGTTATATTCCAGGTTACAAATAAAAGCTAATTATTATGAACTAAATCTATCTAAATTAGAGAAATTAAGTACATATTTGCATTATTTCCTATTAAATAGACTCACTGAGTAATATCAATAAGAGAGTTTGTATTCTTCTAGTTATTATATAGAAAATCTGATGCCCGTATGATATTTGTCTTTCTCTGTCCGACCTATTTCACTTAACACAATACCCTCTAGATTCATCCATGCTGTCACAAATACAGTAGTAAGATTTCATATTTTTTTACATCATTCTTTTTTCCACTGTATATATGTACTGCATCTTCTTCATCCATTTGGACACTTAGTTGCTTCCAAATCTTGGCTATTGTAAATAACACTGCAATGAACATAGGTGTACATACATATATTTTTTAATATTAATGTTTTGAATTTCTTCAGATATTTTTCCAGAAGTGGAATTGCTGGGTCATAAGGCAGTTCCACTTTTAATTTTTTGAGGTAACTCCATACTGCTTTCCACACTGGATACACCAGTCTGCATTCCCACCAACAGCACGGGAGGACTCCCTTTTCTCCTCATCTTCAACAATGCTTGTTTGTTGATTCATTGATGATAGCCATTCTGACAGGTATGAGGTGATATCTCATTATGGTTTGTTTTCTGGGTTTTGTTTGTTTATTGTTTTTTGTTGGGGTTGTTTTTTTTTTTTTTTTTGGTATTTTTCTGAAGTGAGAAGTGGAGAGGCAGAGAGACAGACTCCCGCATGCACCCAACCGGGATCCACCTGGCATGTCCACTAGGGGGCGATGCTCTGCCCATCTGAAATGTTGCTCCGCTGCAACCAGAGCCATTCTAGCACCTGAAGGGGAGCCCATGGAGCCATCCTCAGCGCCTGGCCCAACTTTTGCTCCAGTGGAGCTTTGGTTGCGGGAGAGGAAGAGAGAGAGAGGGAGGGGTGGTGAAGCAGATGGGTGATTCTCATGTGTGCCCTGGCTGGGAATTGAACCCAGGACTTCCACACGCTGGGCCGACACTCTACCCTGAGCCAACTGGCCAGGGCTCAGTATGGTTTTAATTTGCATTTCTCTGATGGTTAGTGATGTTAATCATCCTTTTTTATTTTTAATTGATTGATTCTAGCAAGGGAGGAAGAGAGAGAGAGAGAGACAGAAGGCAGAGGGTTGGAGAAGCAGATGGTAGCTTCTGTTGTGTGCCCTGACCGGGAATCAAACCCAGGATTTCTGCATTCCAGGCTGATGCTCTACCACTGAGCCAACTGGCTAGGGCTGCTTGACCATCCTTCCATATTTCTATTGGCTATCTGTATGTCCTCTTTGGATAAATCTCCTCTGCCTATATTTTAATCAGATAGTTCATTTTTTAGTGTTAAGCTGTATGAGATCTTTATAAATTTTGGATATTAACCCCATATGACATGTATTATTGGTGAATATATTCTCCATTTCAGTATGTTTTTTTTGTTGTTGTGTTGATGATTTTTTTCTGCAAAGACTTTTTAGTTTGATGTAGTCCCATTTGTTTATTTTTTTCTTTTGTTTCCCTTGCCAGAAGAGACATATCCAAAAAAATATTACTACGAGATGTTAGAGTTTACTGCCTATATTTTCTTCTAGGGGTTTTATGGTGTTAAGTCTTGTATTTAAGTTTTCAATGCATTTTGTGAGTTATTTTTGTATATGGTATAAGAAAGTGGTATAGATTCACTTTTTTGCATGTATTTGTTCAGTTTTCTCAGTACCATTTATTGAAGAGATGGTCTTTAATCCATTGTATATTCTTGTCTTTTAAAAAATAGATTAATTCACCATATAGGTGTGGGCTTATTTCTAAGCTCTCTGTTATGTTCTATCAATCTTTGTGTCTTTTTTTCATGCCAGTACCATATTATTTTGATTACTATAGTCTTGCTGTATATAGTTCAATATCTAATAGCATGGTACCTCCAGGTTTTGAACTGTAAATATTTTAGTAGTATCAATGATCCAGTTTCCCACCTATTGCTTCCTGGAATTCTCACACTTCAAGTGCTATTCTTGTTTATTTTCTGTCTACTCACATTTCTGTTGGAAAAAAATCCCCTCTTGAAAATACATAACAAATAAACTTCATAACTGGTTAATTTAGAGACTTGCATACCATCATAAAGATGAAAAACAGGCCTCTTCCACCTTCTCATTGAAGTGATGCTGTTTGTCCTTTCAGCTAATCTGTATAGTTGGTCTGGATTACAGCCCAGGACGGCATGCAGACAGGCAGATGGCCCAGCTCACCACCTTAGTGAGCCCAGTTGGGAGAGTTCATTAAATAGACCCCCTCCTGCCCATCAGCCTACGGTGCTGGAACACAAAGACTTCTTTGCTCCACTGTATTGAAAGATAAGTTTTTTCCCAGAAACACATACAGTAGAATAATCACCAGTGATTTCAGTGCTAATTGTTAAAGAGCAGATAATGATATTAAAAATTAAGACCAAAAGGAATGAGTGGGTAGCTAGGACACTTTGAATACTTTGTATTGAAGTTGTAGCTAAGATACTTCAATTTAAGTCCTCCAGGTTAAAAAAAATGCCTAGATCCTTAAACAGCACTAAGATCTGCTGCACAGGACGTGGGATGTGGGGTGGAGCTCCCTGAGGCCAGTCCTCCAAAAGCAAGCACATCTGATACCCCTGGTGCCAGCCCCATAAGGGCACTGATTGGCCTCTTTTCTCCTTTCCCTGCCCACCCTTGTTCAATGCCCTCCCTCCTAGAATGTGAGAGACAGAGTGTAGGTGGAACACTGACCCTGAATTTGGTGTGAGTTGGAAAACAACTGAAGTCATTCCATGCTCACGACTTCCTTTTTCCCCATACCCATCCCCCCCACCCCCCCAGAAATCATCATAAAAAGAACTATACTAATACCAGCAGATTACAGGTACCCAAAAAAGCCTTTAGGGCAGAGACGCCACTTGAAAGGTAGAACACAATGAACAATTATCAGCCTTCATTCTTCTCTTGATTTTTTTGGTCCTTTTTCCCAGCAGAAAACAGTTCTGAGAGAATGGGATATTACAACCAAGACTAGGGGGAGGGAGGACAGACAGGTTCCTGAAGAGCCAACTCTTTGGGGCAGCTAGGGGAGGAATGTGGTCCCTGGGAGGCCACTGTGTGCCCAGAGGGCCACGGAGGCAGAGTAGAGGCAATGGCAGGGGAGAGAGAAAACAGAAGGCAAAGATACACGCAGAAGATAGACACAGTGTTTCTGTAGTTGAATAAAATGTATGCCCAGATTACACGAGGTCTTATTCTTTTGTTTTAGGTAGGGTTACTCAGGAGAAATGAACTATTCAAGGAACTCAGATTTGGGTAATATTTGCAATAATGAACATGAATACAAGCATACCTACCCCTTTTTATCCATTGGTACTGCTGTTTCCTAAAGAACAGATGTGTATTATTCAAGTTGGAAGGGCTATTAGAATATGTAAAGTCCAAGTGTTGGGAAGACTGTCCTGGCACCTTCCCCAACCTTGCCCTCCTGTTGCACAGTGTGCTGTACACCGCTTCCCTTCTGTCCACACCCGAAGTGCCTCACCTTGCTCTCCTCTTTCCTTTCCCAGTGGTACCTCTCCCTTTGTCATATCCACATGCATTATTTATCTATTCTATTTCTTGTCCCCATCTCCTTGCCCGCAGTGTTAGTGCTGTGAGGGCAGAGTTCTTTGTTCACTGAAGTGTTGCCGCACCTAGAAGAGTGTTTGATGTAGCAGGCACCCAGCCAATGCTGCCTAACAAAAGTGGAAAAGCAAATTACAAAGAAACGGATATAAAATGGCCCTGTTTTTGTTTTTTCAAAATACCTACATATTAATACATGTACTATAGAAAAAAATTTATAGAAAAATGAACCACATTTTAGATAATAATTACTACTGGAGGGATGAGATTACAGGATGTTTTCTGTCATGTGTTTCTTGCTATCTCCCATTTTTACAATAAATATTACTTTTGAAGTGAAAAATAATACTATAACAAAGTAAGGATTAAAGAATATGGTTAGACCTAAGAGAAGGAGCTTTGTTTATTTGTTCTGTGGGGACATAGGTTCAGTGAAAGACAATTATATTGTTACAAGAACCTTTATTTTAAAGTTTGATGTTCTTTTGATAATCTTGAGTTGATTTTCTGAACTTAGACATGACTTGCCTCATCTGTGAACTGATAGAGTTCTACAAAGGGATCATTAGCTTTTTTCTCAGTAACCTAATAATAATTTTATATATATATATATATATAAAATTACTATATATATATATATATAGTAATTTTATATATATATATATATAAAATTACTATATATATATATATATATATATATATATATATATATATATATATAGTAATTTTACCTAGTATGCCTTCTTAGGTGGTAGATAATACTCTTAAAATAGGATTGTACTTTACTGTTGTATCTCCCCACCCAGTACTGTTACTGGCACAGGGTAGACATACATATGTGAGCAAGTGGCCAGTGATTGACATCTTTGGAAGGTGTATGATGGTAGGGTTGTCTTAGAGCTGGGTGGAACAGAAGTAACGGGAGCTAAAAGGCCTTTTTATCCTTCGTTCAGCTCTTCATGTATCCTGCAAAGAGTTGGTCAGCAAAAGGTGCTTATTGATCTGCAGCTACTAACAGGCAGAACATGAATGTTATCTATCACAGGAGCTGTGGAGTGTGTTGTTTTATAGGGAGTGTCTCCCTAAGGCAAGATCCACAGAACAGGTGCAGAATTATAGCATATACTCACTCCGCTTCTTGTTGAATAAAGGCAAAGGTGGCTTCATGATATTCTGTGTGCTGTATAGAGCAGTGGGTTTCAACCTTTTTACACTTGGGGACCGGTGAAAATAGAATTATTTCAGGGACTGCTAAGGCAGAAATCACCCTGAGCATAAGTAAATTCTACTAAGATTCTATAATCTTCATAGAATATCAGGGTGGTTAATTCTTTTGCAGACTGGTGTGAAATTTCGGCAGATTGGTCCATAGACAGGCAGTTGAAAAATACTGATACAAAGTATCCATTATACAGTTTTTATTTTACTTTTGCTAATCTATTTATTTTTAGACTTCTTATATTTAAAATGTTTGTATGGTCATTTTTCCAAACTACTGAAAAGAACATTGACATTAAAGGAAAAAAGACTATTCCTTTCAGTAAAAACATTTGGTGGTTATACTTTCGTTAAGTACTTTTTCTAAGCATCTACTGTCTATTTTAAAGGACTCAGTTAAGATGGAGAAATGCCAAGTCATGTATCCTTGCCCCAAAATTAAATATTTGAAAGGAGATGTCTTATTTCATTTCCAGGATAAAATGTTTTTCATTTCATGTCACAAAAGTATAGTTTTACAAAGTATTAAATCCCAGACTGCTGAGCACCCATGTGCTAGGCACAATGCTGGCTAGGCTGGCAGCCTCGGTGAGCTGCGTGAGTTTTACCCAGGCATTGGGGGGTAGAGCAGGGGCCTTCCTTCCTGGGGGAGCTGCTAGGCTTCACCGTAGGGGGAAAATGGACTCCTCAGTTCAATTGTCCCTCACTTTTAGGCAGACACTTATGAAATGATTTCACTCCCAGGAAAGACAGCTTCCACATAATTCAAGATTGTCCTGGACCTCTCTCATCAGAGGGGAAGGAAAGCCATATGAATTATTTACAGCGCATGAAATTATTTCCTTTCATGAGCTCTGACTTTGTTTTTTTCTCTGCAAAATGAGATTTTGTTTATCCTTGAATAGTTTTCCCTGGGGCATGAAAAATATGACTCTTTAATTATGAATGAGGCTTTTTGTTTGAGCCCATGTTAACTAAAACATGCAAAATAAACTGTTTTTCATTAGATCCCTTTCAGCTCCCCACAAAATCAGAGCCAAGAAAAGAAGGAGCAGTTCAGCCTGCACCCACCAGGAAGCCCACTGTGATTCGAATTCCAGCCAAACCAGGAAAATGTAAGCACTTCTCTGCCTTCTTTATTTGCTTCTCCAAGAGTCTGGGAGAAATATGTGCTATTTTATTCATGTCTGTTTTTGAAATTATGTTTATTGGCCATTTATTATTATCTATAGTCAAGGACAGTTAAAAACAAGTTGTTTGTTTATTTATTTATTTTACAATCTTTTAGATAATTAATACATTAAATTTGGGTTTCTTCTCTCTTTAAGATTGTCTTTAGGGAGAGAAAATAGAGGGAGCCTGAAACTCAGAATAATTATAATGTACTATCTTAGTGCCTCTGGTAAAGATATGGTAGGAAAGGAATTGAAACTGATAGCAAATAAAGTTATATATGTCTATCATATAGAGTATATTATTCCAGTATATATAGAAAGTGTATTATTCCAGTCAGCATAACCTGAACAAAACTATGTCTACTCTTTTCTGCACACTTATAAATTGGGCTAATAGTCCTGAAATCCTGAAACAGGCATATTGAGATAGCAGCTTTATTTATATCCTGACACAGCTTCAGGAACTATTAGAAAGTTGAATTAGAATTCAACTGGGATATGTGAGAGAACTGATGTGCCAGTTTCCAGAGTGTTATTTCTGTTTATATCAAGAAACCAGTTCCCCAGAATTTTATTTTTATAGTGATCAAGCCATACATATATGCTGTAGGGGGAGGGGGAGTAAGACTGGGTTTCTGAAGAACTTGGAACAGAACCAGCTTTGTGGTGCAGTATTCCTGGCTCTTCTTGGAACCTGTCAGCTCTTTCTCTAGGGACCTATTCCTTCTGACTAGGATGTCCTTTTCCCAGACATCTGCATGGCGCCCTCCCTCACCTTTTCCTTTAGGCCTTTGCTCAAATGCCACTTTTCTCATTGAGACCTCTGCTGACCACAGTATTTGAAACTGGAAATGTCTATCTGCCCCACCCACCCAGATAAGTCCTCTGTCCCTTCCTGCCAGTCAGCTGTCGCCTCTCTACTTTCAGATTGGTGCTACTTTGTATCCTTAATTGTTTGTCACAACAATATTATATCCTTAGTGATTCATTACTTTTTTGTTAAGAAGATGGGCCCTGCAGTGCAGAGCAGACTTCCAGATGGGGACTGAGTTGGAACGTTCCTGTGTCTTTGCTCCAAGCAGCGCTGGGTCTAAGAACACTTGCTATCTCTCATCATTGTTTTTCTAGTAGTTGGCCTGGGTGTTTTCCTCCTTTTGACAGTGTTTTCCTGTCTGTGCACAAAATTGGAAACTGACAGATCATCCTCTTCCTGCAGGTTTCTGGTGTGAAGTGGAGGCAGAGAGTGTTCTTTTGAAAGAATGGGAAAATTTCCATCCCCTTTAAATGCCTAAGATAATGTGTAAAAGATGGCTTTAGTCTCCTCTAGTATGTTACAGTCATCCTCTCCAACTGTTTTTGCACACAGATTTTAATTAGCTGTCATTTATTAAATCTGGTCATCTTGGTTTTCTTCCTTTCAAAATAAGTTGAGGGTACACAATCACTGAGTTAAGGTTGTAGATTGGATGTAAAGATATCGTTTGTTAAATTGAGGGAGCAATTAAGCCCATTAATCTGGAGCTAATGAATTACAAAACACATATAACTATTTGGAGGAGGGAGGGAGGATTGGGATGCACCACCTATTAAGAAGCAGCATGCTGATTACAATGAGCATCGCCTTTTGAGTTCAGAACCCTGGTTCTAACGATGACTAGCATTAAGGCCTTGGATGGCTCATATTTTCTTCTCAGTTTCAGTTTCTTCATCTGTAAAATTGGTAGGATATTATCTAGTGTGGTGCTATCCAATAAGACTTTCTTCAAAGATGGGAATATTCCATGTCTGCGATGTACAATGTGATAGCCACTGGCCACATGTGGATGTTGAGGACTTGAAATGTGGCTGTTGCTTACCTACGGTGGTGCAGAGGATACAGCATCGACCTGGAACGCTGAGGTCACTGTTTTGAACCTCTGGGCTTGCCTGGTCAAGGTGCATTTAGGAAGTAACTGCTATGAGTTGATGCTTTCTGCTCCTCCCCTTCTCCTCTGCTCTTTTTCTCTCTCCCTCTCTCTCTTTCTCTCTCTCTCTGTTTCTCTTTATCTCTCTCTCTCCCTAAAAATCAATAAATAAAATCTAAAAGAAAAAAGAAAGGAAGAAAAATAAATGGGGCTAGTGCACGGAGAAACTGAAATTTTGGTTTTATTTATTTAAGATTTAAGTTTAAAGCACCACATCTGACTACTAGCTACCCTGTTTCCCTGAAAATAAGACCTAGTGCAATTTTCTTTAAATAGCTTAGAAATATAGGCCTCCCTTGAAAATAAGACCTACGCATCTTTAGGAGCAAAAATTAATATAAGACACTGTCTTGTTTTCGGGGAAACAGGGTAGATTGTTGTACATGGAAATAGAGTCGCAAGAAATTCAGGGTTTGGCTGGTTATGCTGATACTTGTGCTGACATGACTACAGTATATTAATAAATGTTGATTTTTTTGTTCAACAATAAATGTGAATTCTTGTTCATGGAAAAATAAGACATCCCCTGAAAATAAGACCTAGTGTATCTTTAGGAGCAAAAATTAAGACACTGTCTTTATTTTCAAGGAAACATGGCGCTTGGCCTGCACAGATCTAGCTCACAGACAGATGTTGGTTGGAAAAATATGTATGAATTAAGTGCCTTACTTTTAATGCCTGGCACACAGGAGGTTTTCAGAAGTGTTGGCTGCTGTTATAATTATTTAGTAATTTTTTACTCACTACAAAATACTTTTAAACTAATGTCTACTAATCCATTCATTTTCTGAAGTGTGCAGAGTTCTTTCTCAGTTGCTTATCTAACTGTTCTTTGTGTGGATCTTTTATGGTAGCCATTCTCCTAAGGAACCACCAAGCTTAATCATTTCATCCTTTAGAATTCCCAAATACCAGAAATTATTGACGAATTACTGCTATTTTTCCAGGTTTACATGAGGATCCACAAAGTCCACCTCCTCTCCCAACTGAAAAGCCTATTGGAAACACTTACAGTACAGTATCTGGAAAACCCAGTAATGTTGACAGAACTAGAAACTTGGTAAGTGGTCGTTACAGAGCATGCTAAATTGAAGACCAAGCAATGCGCTAATTTTAAATACTCAGCTAATGCCCAAATTATTTTATTATCAGTCAGGTAAAAAATAAAAGAAGAAGAAGAACCTTTATTACAAATCATATTATAAGTTCTGTGGTCTTATTTAATGCAATGTTTTATATTTTAAAAATTCCAATGGAACAACCTGACCTGTGGTGGCGCAGTGGATAAAGCGACGACCTGGGAACACTCGGGTCATCAGTTCAAAACCCTGCACTGGTCTGGTCAAGGCACATATGGGAGTTGATGCTTCCAGCTCCTCCCCCCTTTCTCTCTTTCTCTATCTCTCTCACTCTGTCTCCTCTCTAAAATGAATAAAATAAAAAGAAATTAAAAAAAAAAATTCCAAGGGAACAAAATGATTAAGCCAATTCATTGTACTTTATCATAAAATAATTTGTCCTATACCAATATAATAGCAATGTCTTTTAAATGACACTAGTAATGAAGCAGTTATGAAAAATCTCTTAAAAACCTGTAATCAGGTGGAAATATCTTTATTTCAATGATCGGTTTTTATTTAAAATGCCAATTAGTTACATAATTTAGACATTTTATTTACCATAAGAATTTGTTCATCTGAAATTTAGAGAAAATTATTTTTATATTAAAAAATAGTGCTTTATTTATTATGTACTTATAAACAGATGGTGGGCAAAGAGTTTTAAACATACATATATTGTTTTTACCTTAATACCATTTCCTCATACCTTATGAAATTCCCATATGATAGATTATCTTTAAGGTTTGTTTCAAAAGAGACCAATTCTGGAAGTCTGTGAACCAAATTTTCAGTTCAAATATTGTACTAGTTTTACATTGTGCATTATTTTACATGCAAACTGTCTGATCACCTAGTTGAAGAGAAATTTCTTTGAAGAAGACATTAAACTGAATTAGCCAATATCAAGTTAATGAGATTTTCCTGTAGGCTGAATTAAAATTTAGTGATCACTTGCATTTTCAAAGTGCTTGGTAATAAATTTTTATTAAAACTGGGCCAAAAAAATCCCAAAAGAGGATGATAGGGCCCTGCCCTACTATTATTGAACAGAATAATCCCAAATTTTCACGCAGGAAAACTACCTGAGAAGGTTGCTGCATCTGCTCTAAAGGGTTATGGAAGGGAGTGAGAGGGTGGTGAGTAGGCTAAGTCTCATTTATTAAGTCATGATGAGCCTTGTAAACCATCAAACGCTATTAACATAGTAGGTATTGCTGCCTTTGGTATTAAGCAAATCCACAAAGCAACTCCTCCACTTCAGAAAAACAAGAGGAGGAAATTAGAAGAACAAACTAAGCCATCTGGAGAAGTGCTATATTCACAATCGTGTGTACCTCACAGGAACAACATGAGGAAAATCCTGTCCTGTGCTGTTTACAAAGACGGGGGTGGGGTGGGGTCAAAACGTTCTGTGCTGTCCTGTAGTACATACATACCATGAGAGACACCCTGGGTCTGAGGAGAGAAAAGACAAGAGGCAAACCACAAGTTAAATGATTTGGCCGAAGTCACACAAATAGATTTCCAGAGCCAGAAAGTCAAATCTGGGAGAAAACCCTTCCGTTTGAGAATTGCAGTTACTGAGTGGACTTTGGACAGAGACCACAAAGACTTGAGGTGTGTGGGCAAGGATCTCTAGGAAAACCATTCCTCCAGTGTAATGACTGTGGGGACAGGCTTGGTCTCTGCCACTTGTCCTCGGATAAGCTGCAGGAAAAAACCCTCTACTGCTTCTCCTGCCTTGAGTGCTGGGGAACTTACTTTCCATCTCAGGACAAATGACCCTACTTGCCAAATCTTACTTTCTCTTCATTTAAACAATGAGGGACCCAGGGTGGGAGGGCAGACATCAGGAACCACTAGAGCTATTTTGCCAGCAGGAGCAGATGTGTCTGGGTGCCCTTTTGCCCACCAGGGGAACTCAAGGTGCCCAGCATGGGAACTGAAGTTGCCCACCAGGGAACTCAAGGCGCACACCATGGGAACTCTAGGCTTCTGAAGCCCTCCCTAAGGAGGGCGCCAGCTGGTGCAGGAGGGGGCCACAGGCCTAGCACAGAATCCAGCTAATGAATCAGGACATAGACGCAGCCCCAGTGCCTGAAGAAAGCAGAGAAAAAGCATCTGCAAAGACTGTTCAGTAATTCCAACAGGCAAGTATAGTCTTGGAAATATCTGTCTTTTGAAACTATAGCAACACACACACATACACACACAAGGAATAATTTTGAAATTAGAATATAAGAAAGAATCCCAAAGCAGATGAACAAAAAAGAATGGCATCGACAGGGACAGTACAGCAGAAAAACCAGCTTCTCCAGAGACTAAAATTCCTATCTAAACCGATCAAGAGCCAGCATGCAGGGATGTCAAAGCTGGGGAAATATAGTTCTACGAAAAGCAGATGCAGAGAGGCTCCAGTTATGTGTGGAATACTGAAGAGGAGGGAGGCGTCATCTTCTAAAGACTGTTGTCAGAACCTGAGCATACACCCCAAGTTGAGCAAATACGAAGGCAAGGGCTCTGCAGTGAGCTGTCCCCAAGGGCTCTGCAGTGAGCGGTCCCCAAGGGCTCTGTAGTGAGCGGTCTCCATCCTCCGTGTGAGATGCGGCAGTGCCTTTCGAAAGGTGCCTCACGCTTCTCGGGGGTTTAAGGACGCTGCCTTCTTTCTGCTTTAGAGTGCATTCACTGTAGAAAATTGAGAAAGAGGCATTTAATGTTATAAAAAGAACACCATCTGGAGAAAACTACAGCATAGTAATAGGCACTAGATTAAGAGGATATGGTATGTATGTTTATTATAATACATCACCTATAACTTCCTATGTCAGACTTATACATCTATCTTTTTTAAAACTTGCTTTTAATTATGGAGGTATCTGACAACTATAATTTTGAGAAAAGGCAGTCAAAGTCCCTGTCTGCTACAGCATTTTTCTGTTTTAATTTTAAAAGGGGCCAAAGAAATGAGTTATTCAAGTACTGTAGGGGAACTTGTCAGGGGGAAATGTAGGCAGCAGCGTATTTATAAGGCCTGGATTATACTTTGGAATATTGCAGGGGGTTTATGAACTGGTGGCTCTCTTCACTACATTAACTGAACTCATTAGTGAAACCAAGTTCAAAGGGCAAGCTTAATTTGTTTTTAAAAATGGAACTGTAAAACCTATTTCAGTGATCATAGTTATTGGCAATTAGTCATTTGGTATTTAAGGAAGAGTTATAAATATATAGTTTGAATTAAAAACCATGGAAGTAAACTTTAACTCATTTATATAAGAGAAGGAGAAAAACAGTCTAAATTGACACAGAGATCTCCCAAGATTTACAGTGTGTCCGTAAAGTCATGGTGCACTTTTGACCGTGACCAGTCAAAAGTGCACCATGACTTTACGGACACACTGTAGTTAAATCTCCTTTACAAAAAAAAAAAAAAAGGTTAAAAAAGAAAAAGTTTTAATTTGAATTAGAAGAATTTGGTGAGGACTTTTTCCTACAAAACCAGAAGTTTGGTTTTGAGATCCTTTAACTTACTCAACGAAAAATCTGAAAATACTTTTCATGTATTTGTTATACTCATTTACCAGTCCTTGGGCTACAACATATTCAGAAAATCTACTTAAATAGCCTATTTCGCCTGACCAGGCGGTGGTGCAGTGGATAGAGCATCAGACTGGGATGCAGAAGACCCAGGTTCGAGACCCCAAGCTCGCCAGCTTGAGCGCGGGCCCATCTGGCTTGAGCAAAAGCTCGTCAGCTTGGACCCAAGGTCGCTGTCTCCAGCAAGGGGTTGCTCAGTCTGCTGAAGGCCCTTGGTCAAGGCACATGTGGGAAAGTAATCAATGAACAACTAAGGTGTCGCATCGGCAACGAAAAACTAGTGATTGATGCTTCTCACCTCTCTGCGTTCCTGTCTGTCTGTTCCTATCTGTTCCTCTCTCTGACTCTCTCTCTGTCCCTGTAAAAAAAAAAAAAAAAAAAAAAAAAAAAAAAAAAAAAAAGCCTATTTCAAATCCCTTTTCCTAGAGAAATCTTCTGCTATTCGGCTAAAACATCCCACACTGTCTTTTATTGTTCACATCACCGCCTCTACGCTTTCATACAGAACTCTTCTCAGCTGCTCCCTCCCCTTTGCTGTAGTGGTGCAAACTCTGCTTTCCTGGGCCTTATCCATTTCTCCTCACATGCTTTCCTTTCAGGCCATCCCTTAAGCTTCTGTTACGTTCCCTCCTCCTTCTAGTTCAGAGCACACTGCACAATATCTAAACCATCCAGTGGTGAGAGATCAGCCTTTTTTTTTGTTTTTTGTTTTTATGGTTTTTTTTAAGTGAGAGGCAGGGAGGCAGAGAGACAGACTCCTGCATGTACCCTGACCGGGATCCACGCAGCAAGCCCCCTACCAGGTCAATGCTCTGCCCATCTTAGGCCACTGCTTCATTGCTAGGCAACCAAGCTGTTTTTAGCACCTGAGGAGAAGCCATGGAGTCATCCTCAGTCCCCCCGGGCCAACTTGCTTGAACCATTCGAGCCATGGCTGCGGGAGGTGAAGAGAGAGTGAAAGAGAAGGAGAGGGGTAGTGGCAGAGAAGCAGATGGTTGCTTCTCCTGTGTGCCCTGACTGGGAATCAAACCTGGGACTTCCACATGCTGGGCCAATTGCTCTACCACTGAACCAACCAGCCAGGGCGAGATCACCTTCTTCTAAGCAAGTTAATCATCACTTCACTTACTTGTTTAAACTTAGGAGCAGTGCATATGTTACCTGCTATCATGGGATAAATGCCATATATGTATATATATTCCCTACAGTTCCTGCTTAAACTGCTACTATGTAATCTATTAGGATTTAAAAGTCATCCTTGGTACCTCGTGAATCTGTTGGATGTATCACCATGCGGGGCAGTTAGTTGGGCCACCATGCACATAGCAGATCCCAGGTCTCCTCCTCTCTGTCTTCACTTGTACTAGTATATGGACAGTTTAAGTGGGAATGCCAGATGTATTAATGTTGCTTCAGACTAAAAACTTTATCTACTTTTTCTCTAACTTATTTTACTTTCTCTAACTCTACTACATTTCCGCTTATATATCCAGCCAAAATGATGTCCACAGTGTCTCTTAACAATGTCTTGTTTCCGCTTAACCTAACTAGAAAACATCCCCTGATACTTGCAGGAATCCAACCAGGCTGGTCAGACAGGAGGTTCGATGCGAGGACCGCCAAGGCTGCCACCAAGGTAGGTGCGGAAAGCTTTTTAAAAGTAAGTTAGAGAGCAACGAGTGACTCCGAGACTGGACTTTCCTTTCTGTCATCAAAAATGAGTGCTGTTGGCCTTAGATCTTCTTCTAAAGATATAAATATCAAACTCATGAATTCACCCAGGACACTAGCCTATAGTCTGCTTCCTACAGCAGGCTGTAGGAATCTCTGCTGCTTTCTTTTAACACAATCCAGAAACTCACAGAACACAACCGTGGACCTCTGTCACTTTTCCTCAAATAAACAAGACTCCTTTCGGAACCTAAAGCTACCCCACTTCTGGAACGAACATACACTCACACAGTCAGCCCCGCACTCTCACTCTCACACCTTCACACATTTCCCAGTAGGAGGAACCAGCCTGGTTTTGGCCTTTCCAAAGAGACAGTCTCTGTGAGCTTTAGTGGTGACCTGCCTTCCTGAGTTCCAGGGTTGTAGGAACAGAAAGCTGTGATGCTCTCAGAAGATGTTACTCTGCTGGAAATTCAATGGTTTTTATTACAGGAATTAAGGAAAGGCTTTCAAAGTAATGGTTTTTCTATCTCGTTTTCAAAACAACTTTATGTTAATTTAAACTAGAGTTGGAATAGTAATTCCGATAACATGAATATTAGGGGAGTATGGTGTTCTTTTCCTAATCATGGACTAGACCCCATTGCATACACCTGATAATCTTATTCTAAGCTTTTCATCTCAGACTTTGGTAGAAAGTGCTTAGTCTTCTGAAACAGTCATGGTGTGTTTAGGAGCAAATGGGGCCTTAGAGAGCTCTTGATAGTAAATGCTTGTTTGTTTTGAACAAATGAATCTCTAGTGCAAGATCAGAGGGAGATGGAACACCATGGCATTTTCTCTAACAACATTCAATGCAGCTGCCATTTGCTCCGAAATAGCATACCCCGCATGTTTAGGTAATTGTACAGTATTATACTAGCAGAAAGCCATGGGGGGGGGGTACAAAACAAGCTAATATTATTGATCAAATGCTGACTCACAGCTCCCGCATTGCCTTTCAGACCTGTAAATGGAAAAGTCATACCAGCTCGGCAGCCTCCTCCCAAGGGGGCCCCCGAGAGACCACCTCCCCCCAGACTTTCTATAGCCAGAACATCAGATAAGAAACTGCCTTTCAATCGGTCTTCTTCTGACATGGACCTTCAGAAAAAACAAAATAACTTGGCAGCCAGACTCTCAAAAGCCAAGAGTCAAGTTTTTAAAAGTCAGGAACCGGTGCTACCCCCTCGCCCTAAACCGGGACACCCTCTCTACAGGAAATACATGGTAAGTTAGCTTTTAAAAATGTCTGTGGTCAAGAGGTTTGTCCTAAAGTAATATATGAGATCCGTTATTCCTTAGAGGAAGATGATGTAACAAATGTGGACTTGACCTGTGACCCTGAGAATGCTTTAGATAAGTAAGTAGGCCATATTAAACCTAGATCGTTACAACAGGCTTTCATTATTAGGAGAAATATAGGAAGAGGAAGCAGGCCAGGTAGGAATTGACCAAACACTGAAAACCCTTATCTAGTAGGTTAGACCAGTGGTCAGCAAACTCATTAGTCAGCAGAGCCAAATATCAACAGTACAGTGATCGAAATTTCTTTTGAGAGCCAAATGTTTTAAACTTAAACTATACAGGTAGGTACATTCCTTATCGAGGTAGCGCCCGCACGTGGTGTTTTGTGGAAGAGCCACACTCAAGGGGCCAAAGAGCCGCATGCGGCTTGCGAGCTGCAGTTTGCCGACCAAGGGGTTAGACTGATGGAAGTAACAGACAGATTTTATAGTTTATATCCCTTACACACAGAGTATAATTTAAAATAAAATAGAAAGAAAGGTATTATTAAGATGGATGGTTTTTCCCTCATAGTCCCATTTCTAAACCTAATTATCATGGTCCATTTAAAAGTTACCAGTTAGAAGTTTTCATCAGTAATTGAGATAGTTGAGGTATTAATTTTGTTCCTTTATGAATATTTTTCTTATCCTATGACCTTAAACCTTAGTCTTCATTTCCCACTCCTAAAAACAGAGTTGATGTGCTCTCCACTTCAGTCAGCTTACCTGATAAGATCCAGAACAAATAAAAATAAGGAGATCAGGGCCATTTGTACTTTTTATTTTTATTTAGTTATTATTTTTTTGAGTTTAGAGAGAGGGGTTGGGAGAAAGAAAGAAACATAGATTTGTTGTTCCACTTATTTGTGCATTCATTGTTTGATTCTTTTATGTGTCCTGACTGGGGATAGAACCTGCAACCTTGGAATATCCAGGCAATGCTCTAACCAGTGAGATACCTGGCCAAAGCCCATTTGTATTTAAATAATTGTATAACAGTAGTTTTTACTAAGACCAGGAACTAATAATTTTATATTGTGCTGTATTTTCATCATTGAGCCAGAAGTTATTTTCATTTTAAGCCATTTAGGATTTTTTTAAATCCTCCGTAGACAGATAAGAAAAATGTAATATATTCATATTCATTTAAACTGATGAAATTTTTTAAAAGAATTTATTGATTGATATTAGAGAGAGGAAAGAGAGAGAAGGGTGTAGGGGAGGAGCAGGAAGCATCAACTCATAGTAGTTGCTTCTCGTATGTGCCTTGACCAGTCAAGCCTGGGGTTTCTAACCAATGACCTCCGCTCCAGGTCGACTCTTTATCCACTGCACTTTATCCACCACAGGTCAGGCGTGATGAAATTTTTAAATGCTAAAACCCAAGGGGTATTCTTTTGGGTAGGTTACTTAAAAATAACAAATAAGTAAAAATAGTAGTTAATGTGTTGAGAGTACTTATTTGGGCCACGTATTATTTGAAGCATATTATGTATATTAAATATTTCATTTATTCCTCATACCAACCCCTGTGAAGTAGATACTATTATTATCTCTATTATACAGATGAGGAAAATAATAATACACAGAGCCATTAAGTAGATTATTCAGGGTCACAAAATTAGTAAAGGTGGAGCCATCTTTTGAGCATAGATCAGCTGACTCAGAGCCCGTGCTCTTAACCATTATGCCACACTATGAAAGTAGGGTTACTACTTGCAGAGTCTGTACTTGCTTTGTGTATTCCTTGTTAAGAGCCTCATTCAGGAGACACCATGGTTCTTAGCATAGCCCTGTGATATCAATAAAGCATTTGAAGAACTCAAGTTAATAAGTTAAAATAATGCTATATTAGAGTAATATATCTCATTATGAGATAATTCCTTAGATTCCTCATTTTTTCTAAAGCTACCCTAGCATTAAATTGCTAACCAGGAACCTGGGTACACGGGAGCTCTGGGACTCAGACAGAAACTCTGGGAAGCATCACCACCCAGCCCCTCGCACTCTGAATCTTTGCTGCTGAGAGATGGAAGGGCCTACGCGGCCCGTTTCCTTGTTGGAATAAAGCTCGTGTGATTACATTTCCCCGCTATGTGTTTATATTGTAGACTTTCTGACCTGTACTTTTCAGCCAGAACTGACCAAGTCAGGGAACAGAGTCCCCTAGCCAGCGTGGCGTGTGGGTGTAAAAACCAGTTTAAGATCAGACAGAGCCAAGCAGACCAGGAAGTGATGGGCCTAGCAGTGAAAGGGGTTTGAGCAGACACTTGGTAGCAGAGAGGTGCTAGAAGACGAAATCCAAGGCACCTGAAGCTGTTACTCAAGCACTGCAGAGAAGGTGCCAGTCCCCGATCAGCCTTCAGGACAGCAGCCACTGGGAGCCTGACTCAAAGGCAGTCCTCGACAGGCTGTGTGGCCAGGTGCTGAGCATTTCTCCTTCAGACACCAGGGGACTTGGCGGACTTTCCTATGGCCCAGAACTTCCTGGTTGTGGTTGTTAAAGAGCACTTGAGGCCCCATCCAGCTGCTGTGGGCTCACCGCCACACCCCTCTCCATGAGGAGTGGCGCGCCCCGTAGACCTAGTAAGTTGTACTTACTTTGGGCACACTGCCAAATCCCCAGATGACCAGCAGTGGAGGAGGAGGAGGTTTTGTGACTGTGAATAATCCTTTCATTGGTTTCCATTTAAGCTGTCTGTGCCCCATGGGATTGCCAGCAAAGACATTATCTCGCACAACCCCGGAGAACTCTCTTGCAAGGTAAAGTGGAGCTCTTTCTTTACGGACAGATGTAAAAAAATCACCAGTCTCTGTCACTGCTTTCCACATTATTAAATGCTTTAGGCTCCAAAAATTAAAATGTGGAAGAAAGTAATAATGTTTTATTAAATAATAATTGCATCAGAAAGTGGTATTGTGCCTTGCAGCGTGGGGACGTACTGGTGATGCTGAAGGAGGCAGAAAATAATTACTTGGAATGCCAAAAGGGGGAAGACAGCAGCAGGGTTCACCTGTCTCAAAGGAAGAACTTCACCCCGCTTGAGGAACACCTTAGTAGTAGACCAGACGTAAGGAGTTAATACTGTGCAGGGCTCAGACCACCCATGGCAGCTCATTCCATAGGGCTATTAATTACATCTCATCCTCAGGCTTTTATTAGCGTTTTTAAAACCAGAGTAAAAATTACAGTGGCATTTTATTCCGTTTTAAGAATAAATTACTTCTAAGAGACTTGCCACGGCCTTGCTAATCACCTTGATACACAGTGACGGCCACATGCTCCCCCCCACCCCACCCCCTGTCTGGTGACTTACAGCCACCAGAGCACTTGGTCATTAGTTTTCAGCAGTGAGAGCCATTTACTTTTTGAATAATGTAAAGATGTTTACTAAAGTGCCAGAGATCAGTTTCCTAGAAGAATGGATAATTATATATATATATAAATGCTAAGTCAAACATTTTTTTTAAAAAAAAAGCATTTTTAAGATTTAAGCTTAGTGTAAACCTCATTTCTCTGATTATAGCTGATAAAGTCATGAAATATAATCCAACAACCTGAAGTTACAGTTTATGCCTAACAAGTTTATGGATCTGGGGAGAGTACAGTGATCAGTGAAGGTCTTTTGTTCAGCAAGAAAAATGCCATCAAACTGTATTTAGAGATGTATTTTTACGAGTTACATTTCCACCGTTAGTTAATGTGGCAAACATAAGAAATACACCCACCAGTCATTTACTCTGTGTTAAGTGTTTGGTTTCCTGTTCATCCTGGTTTCCATCATCTAGTCCAGTTCTCTGTTCTCAGAAGGCAGTTTGCTGAGAAACTAAAAGATTTTATATTAGAGAGCAGAGAAGATACATGATAAGCTGATTGCAACTGGGATACTGAAAGCTCTCAGTTTAAGTCACATGGGGAATGTGCTTCCGTTGCTCATTTTCTCTTTGTCTTGGCCCAGAGTTACCTCCTGTCACAGCCGTCCTTCCGTTCTCTCTCAGACACACAGAGGGGTGATTGGGAGCCGGGCTGCCAACAAGGTGCTTTTTATAAAATATAAAAGCTACAAAATTGAGAAGGCATTCTTTTTTAACAGTCCAATTTTTTTTCCACGTTCAACATGACCTGACAAAGCCCTGGCCAGATTGCTCGGTTGGTTGGAGAGTCATCCCGGAACACGGAGTTTACCGGTTCGATTCCCCGGCCAGGGCACATACAGGAACAGCTCAGTGTTCCTATCTGTCTCTCCCTGCCTCCACCCCCCAAAAAAGGAAACATGACCTTATTCATGTACTGTAGTCTTGCAGAGTTGGCCTCTGATGGACAACTACAGGTGATCCTAAAATGAATTTTCCTTTAGCCTTCTGGTTTTATGGCTAGCATTACATTTCTTTTTTTTTAGAAAAGAAATTCTACCTATTTGAAAGCCTAGTTTTAAGGTAAAGACTTCTAAAAATGTGTTATGCTCTGCTCTACCTTAGTAAATAGAAAATATTGAATGCTAGCAGTTGATGTTTAATCTGAAAACCATGGGAAAAGTGGGAGATTGTTACCTGGTTACTAGCCCAGACTCAGGCTTCGGGGAGCTGAGTTTCAGTTCCCCTCCACCACTTAGGTAGTTATGTCTAAACTACACTTAAATGTGTGGGATAGGTGCAGTAATTCCTCACGTTGTCATTTTTTAGAATTGATATATGTTCCATTTATATAAGAATGCAGCATAGGTAAATCCAAAAAGTAGATTAGTGGCTGCCTAGGGTTGGGCATGGGGAGGGTTGGAAGATGGGTGGTGGTCCGTGGGAGTGACTGCTATTGGATGGGTTTCTTCGGGGAGTGGGGGGTGATAAAAGTATTGTTAAACTTAGACTGTGGTGATGATTGCACAATTCTGTGAATATAGTAAAACTGTATACTTTAAATGGATGAATTTCATGATATGTGAATTACATCTCAAAGATGTTTAAAAAATTAAATGAGATAATGCATATCAGGTGTTTATACAGCTAGTTGCACAGTAAGTGAACAATGAATATTAGCTACTCTTATTGCTCATTTGTAGTAGCAGTTAGAATCATATTGAAAAAGAGTTTTTGCCTGACCAGGCAGTGGCGCAGTGGAAAGAGCATCAGACTGGGACACGGAGGACCCAGGTTCGAAACCCCAAGGTCGCCGGCTTGAGCAGGGGCTCATCTGGTTTGAGTAAGGGGTCACTCAGACTGCTGTAGCTCCCTGGTCAAGGCACATATGAGAAAACAATCAATGAACAACTAAGGTGCTGCAACAAAGAACTGATGCTCCACATCTCTCTTCCTTCTTGTCTGTCTGTCCCTCTCTGTGTCTCTATCTTTGTCTCTGTCACAAAAAAAAGAAAAAGCTTTGAAATACCTTAGACATACCTACCAGACACCTGCCATAATGGTGTGTCTGAGTTGTACTGACTGCTTGTGGCCAGTCCTCTTTAGCCTTTTCCCCTTGCCCTTCACCCCTCAGGCCAGGTTGATGAGCAGCATTACCAGGATTATCAATGTACTGAAGTCAGAGAGGGAAGCTAATTGGGAGGCACAAGTTATTATCCCATCTCTTCTACCCTTCCAGGCGCAGTTGTATTTAGATTGTTGTGTTCTGTGTGGCGTAGGCCTATATCTTTATTTATTTTCCAAATGGATAATCATCTAGCCTAACACAATTTTTTTGAGAGAGGAGGGGAGATAGTGAGACAGATTCACACAATTTTTTTAAGAGAGAGGAGGGGAGATAGTGAGACAGATTCTCACATGTGCCCTGAGATCCACCCAGCAACCCCCGTCTGACGCCGATGCTCAGACCAGCCGAACTATCCTCAGCATGTGGGCTGATGGTTGAAACAGTCAAGCCACTGGCTAAGAGAGGGGAAGAGAGAGAGAAGAGAGAGAGGAAGGGGAAGAAAATCACATGGTCACTTCTCATGTGTGCCCTGACAGGGGATCAAACCCAGGATGTCTGCATACTGGGTCGACACTGTATCCACTGAGCAAGCCAGCCCGGGCCACACAGTTTATTTATTTATTTATCTTTTTATTTTTATTTTCCAATTACAGTTGACAGACAATATTATATTAGTTTCAGGTATATAACCCAGTGATTAGACATTACATAACTTAAGTGATCAACCTGACAAATCTCGTACCCATCTAACACCATACATAGATTTTTTAGAAAATTCTTGACTCTATTCCCTACGCTGTACTTTACATCCCCGAGACAGTTTTTAATGCATATTTGTACTTCTTAATCCCTTCCCCCTTTTCACCCCGCTTCCCAACCCCCTCCCACCTGACAGTTGTCAAAATGTTCTCTGTACCTATGAGTCTGTTTCTGATCTGCTTGTTTATTTTGTTTTTTAGATTCAACTGTTGATAGATATATATTAATTGACATTTTATTTATATTTTTTATTCTTATTAAAGAAAACCTTTTAACATTTGATATAATGGTGGTTTGGTGGTAATGAATTTCTTTCGCTTTTTCTTGTCTGGGAAACGTTTGTATGTCCTTCTATTCTAAATGATTACTCTGATGGTAAGAGTAATTTTGGTTGTAAGTCCTTGCTTTTCATCATCACTGTGACTATTTCTTGCCAATTCCTCTGGTCTGCAAAGTTTCTGTTGAGATATCAGCTGATAGTCTATGGGAGCTCCCTTGTGGGTAACTAACTGCTTTTCTCTTGCTGCTTTTAACAATCTCTCTTTAGTCTGACCAGGTGGTAGCACAGTGGATAGAGTGTTGGACTGGGATGCAATGAACCCAGGTTCAAAACCCTGAGGTTTCCAGCTTTAGTGTGGGGTCACTGGCTTGAGCATGGGATCATAGACGTGACCCCAAGGTCACTGACTTGAGCAAGGGGTCATTCGCTCTGCTGTAAGCCCCCCCCCCCAGTCAAGGCACATATGAGAAAGCAATGAATGAACAACTAAGGTGCTGCATCAAAGAATTGATGCTTCTCATCTCTCTCCCTTCCTGCCTATCTATCCCTATCTGTCCCTCTCTCTGTCTCTCGCAAAAAAAAAAAAAAAAAAAATTCTCTCTTTGTCTTTAAACTTTTCATTTTAATTATGATGTATTTTGGTGTAGGCCTCATTGGCTTCATCTTGTTTGGACTTTGATGGACTTTTATATCTATTTTCTTCGCCAGGTTAGGGAAGTCTTCCCTCATTTTTATATGTAGGTTTTCAATTCCTTGCTCTCTTCACCTCCCAGCACCACATGGTGCGAATGTTGGTATGTTTAAAGTTGTCCCAGAGGCTTCTTTTACTGTCCTCAATTTTTTGGATTCTTTTCCCTTTTTTTCTATTCTGATTGGGTGTTTTCTGCTTCTGTATCTTCCAAACCTCTCATCTGATCCTCTCCTTCGTCTACTCTTCTGTGGATTGCTGGTAATGTATTCTTCATTTCAACTAATGTGTTCTTCATTTATGACTGTTTCTTTGTGTTTCCTAGTTCCATTTTTATGTTTTCTATCTCTTTGTTGAAATTTTCACTAATTTCATGTACTCTTTCGCTAAGTTCATTGAGCTTCCTCCTTATGGCCAGTGTTTTGCATTCTGCATCCAGTAGATTGCTTGTCTCTATTCTGTTTACAGTAGTTCTTTTTCTGGAGTTTTGTTCTGTTCTTTCATTTGGAACATGTTTCTTTGTCTCCTCATTTTGGCAGCCTCCCTGTGTTTGCTTCTATGCATTAGATGGAGCTGCCATGTCTCCTGGGCTTGGTAGCGTGGCCTAATGTAGTAGTTGTCCTGTAGGGTCCAGTGGCACAACCCCCATGCACCCAGGCACCCCCCAGAGCCTGTGGGGCTGAGTATACCCTCATGTTATAGTTGAGCTTTGATTGCTGTTGACACGTCAGTGGGGAGCATTTACCCCAGGCAAATTAGCTGCAAGGACTGGCCATGACTACCACAGAGGAACAGCTGTGCTGAAGCCCACACTATGGAGTGAGACTTACTTCAGCAGGGCTCTGGTGCCCACTGAGTTTGCCTCTTGAGTGTGTCATTTGTAGAGGTGGTTGAGTGGTACTTTAATGTGATCTGAAGCTGTCTACCAGGTGTGCTGGCTCTGGGCCTGCCGGGAGAAGCAGGCCAAGGTCAGCTGCCAACTGTGTTCTGCCTAAGGTGTCCCAGCATGAGCTGCAAGGCAATCTGCAGATGGCTGCTAATTGTGCTGGGCTTGGAGATGCCCAGGAGAGGCCAAGCTGCAAACCAAGTCCAGCTGGGGCTAGTGGTGGGCCAGGGGCCACTGAGAGAGATCTAGAAGGGCAAGCTGAGGCCAGATATTGATTGTTTCAGAAATTTAGGACAGGCCATTCAAATTAAAAAGCCACTGGAAACAGCTTGGACAGGTCTGTAAGTTAGGTGAGGCAGGGACTCAGGGAATCACCAGGGTGGGGCAAAGAGCAGTAGCTCTGTGGGAGGAGGGTTCATCAAAGGAACAATGGCCTCTACCAGTATTTCTATCTGGGAGAAAGCTGCCTGTCCAGCTCTCACCTTGATGCCAAACAATTCAGTTCCTCCCCATATGTCTCTGGTGCCTTTTGAGCTGCTGTCCCAGCCCTGAGGCTCAGAGCCAGTGGGTTCAAGAAAGTCTGTGCACACGCCCTTTAACAAGAATGCCTGCGACTCCAGTAGCCCTCGTCTCACTCAGCTACAACCCCCACAGCCAGAACTTTGGGAACTTTTGTCTGTGGCACTAGAACCCTGGGCTGGCGGACCTGGTGTGGGACTGGGAACCCTCACCCCTCACACCCCTGCAGCTGAGATATCCCTCCCGATTTTTATTTGCCACCCTGCAAGTTTGGGACCAGCCTGTTTCACATCTCTACCCTCTCCTACCAGTCTGGACATGGCTTCTTCTTTGTATATTTAGTTATAGGACTTCTGTTCAGCTAGATTTCAGGTGATTCTGAATGATGGTTGTTCTGTAGTTTGGTTGTAATTTTGATGTGGTTATGGAAGGATGTGAATGCCATGTTTACCTATACCACCATCCTGATGGGATGTGAGCCTTACACAATATATTGAATAGTCATTCCTCTTTCCACAGATGTAAAGCAGAAAAATGAAAAGCACACATGTGCACATATAATAAATTATGTAAATAGTAATTTTAAAAAGCACCTCCAGACTTTAAATATCTCACAATTCCTTTTCACCATCCCTGAAATCCCCATGAGGCTTATTTATTTAGGGGAAAGCACTGGGAAGCCCCTAAGAAAATGTCAGTGTTATTTTGGTAAACTCATGTAATAAACTGCCATCAGCCATTACTGTCTTGACCTAAATTGGTATTTCAGTTTACCTAACCTGAGAGAATTCAGCTTCCCCCCACAGGTGCATTTTGGTTGAAAGAGCAGGTGAGATTCAGTAAAGTTCTGAGCAGACGTGCTGTAGGGTAGAAATGGAGAAAGTGGACCATGATCCACAGCTCCATCGGATCAGCCGGGCACATCATGGCCAGCGGAGGGGCTGAGGAATAGAAGTGTGGGGATACACCTTAGGGGACAAGAGTCATTGAAGAAGGTGAAGAGACAAGAAGGGGCACAAAAATCTGCCTACATTTATTTCGCAGGCTTGCCAATGTTGAAGAGTTTTAGAATGTTAACTCCAAATATTATTCTTCAGTCAGATTTTATGATGAGGATGATACGGATTATTAGCCTGTCTGTTTATGTAAAGAAACTGATAATAACAACTGCTTTTTTAATTAGAAAAGGTCACTCTTCAGCTTTGCCCTCACCCCTAGCCAATCTATGGCAGTTGGCTAGAGGGTTAGAGAATATTGAATTCTCTTTGCTAATTTACTTAGAATTGCTATTGAATAAACCATTCAGATTAAATAGAAAACCCAGGCCAGGCATAGGAGGTAGTGTTGGCTTTTAAATTAGAGGAAACATTCAGTTAAGTGGTAATAAATAAAACGGATTGTACTTTTGTGAATTGTACTTTTGTGGAAATGATTAGCTCTTTTCATTATGAAAGGCAAGAGCATCAATTGTAGAACTTTCTTCTTCTCCCATCTTAATGAAGATACAACTCCTAAGGCTCTGTTATTAAGATGTAGTCCTGTTCACAGTTTTAGGAAAAAGCTACCATTGTTAGGTAAAGAAGTCAAATCACTAATTCAGGGTAAAATAAGTTCTGGTGAAACAAAACAGTTCAGTAATTCCCTTTTGTTAAAAAATGCTGGAGGATATTAGAATTGAGAGTTATTTCTGTCCTTCCTTGACAAGGACACATGCTTTTTCAACTTGATATTGATTCTCTTATTTGGCTCAACTGTGTGTTTTGCATTTTGTACTCATAATGTCAAGAGGACTCTAATGAGGGGGAAAAATTGGCCTCAGAGTGAATGTAAATCCAGCAACCACCATGCATACTTCATTCACAGTCCTGTTTTCCCCCTAAGGATGCGAGCCACACTCAGAAGCCTGTTGACAATAGTGTTCCTCATGCTGTCGTTCTTCATGATTTTCCAGCAGGTAAGGATATAAATAATAAAGTGGTCGAGCCTTTAGGATCCTTGAGTAAGTCTCTGAAGGACATTCATTCTCTGTGCAACAGAGTCCTAAACTAGACAGGTCATCTTACCAATTCCCCGCCTTCAGGAATGGTCTGTTGTACCCAATCATTTCAGGAACTTTGCTGCATACCCTTGCTTCTGGAACTCCCTATGAGAAAGAACGAGAGGGTAGTTCCCATCCATATGAACAAACAGCAGATTACCACCAGTTACAAACCTTTTTAACTCTTTCAAAACAGTGGATACCAATTAATGATTATAGTGAAATTGTTTTGAATTTAATAAATGAAGTTCTTTTCTCCTAAGAATTGTAAAAGCTACACATATAGCTCATCTATTACTCATGAGATGAAAATATAAATTTTGAAATAAATTTTTAAATACCTTTTATATCCAAGGCTACAGATTCTAATTTATTAATTACTTCATTTTAACCACTTGGTGGGCTGATTTTTATTTTAGTATGAATAAATTTACCTGCTAAAGAGCTGTAGTATTCTGTTAGTTAATATTTTGAGATTGAAGTGATTTTTAAGCACGATTGAGAACAAAAAGAATATTATACCATGTCTCTAAAACCCTTTATTATTCAGTATGTATTCAGCAGAAGGTTTTATATTGGCACAATAGAAATCATTGGCCAGCACAATGTTTGGGTTTTTTTTAACCATTTCCCATCAGTCAGTGTCTGATAAATGTAAAAAGGAAGCTCATTACAGCAATTAAAAAAAAGATTTTTAAATTGATTTGATTAGCATAATCTGTTCTAAGAGTCAGAATATACTGCTTTGGTAGACAGAATTAAATACTAGTGCTCTGCTTTAATCAAATGTGCAACCAGAATAATTTATCATGCATATTTATCATTTTATTTTACAGAGCAAGTTGATGATTTGAATCTCACTTCTGGAGAAGTTGTTTATCTTCTGGAAAAAATAAATACAGATTGGTACAGAGGGAAATATAGAAACCAAACTGGAGTATTTCCTGCCAACTACGTCAAAGTAATTGTAAGTGGGTCATACTTGTTTAAATTGGTCACGTATTCAGTGGTTTCTATGCAACTTGCAGTTCGGAAAAAGTAACTGAAAGCCTAAATTTTTGGGTTCTGGTTCCCTCTCTCGTCCATTGATTCATTTGGTATTTGGAAAATTAAAAAAATAAAGGTTTGTTCAACTACATAATGGTTATTGTTAATAAATTATAGGGCATTGGAACTTAATTTCTAAATGCTCTCTGAAATCCTAAGGTTAAAAAAAACTTCAGGTCAAGTGGTGAATCAGCTATTCTTGGAGGGTTGGTAAGAACTTAAGAATATATATTAATTCTTTGAAAACTTTAGTAAATAAGACTCAAAAGGCACAAGATTGTCCTAAAGGAATGGAATGTTCTCTGAGATTATGGTACCATGCTTCTTTTGTTGTTTTTTTTTAAGTACATTTTTATTTTGGTTTCTCTCCTCTTTCCATTCCATTTATTTCCATCTTTTAGAAAAATGGATTTGGGAATTCTAAAGTACTTTCATTGGAGGTAATAGTCCATTAATAGTTTTTCACATGACAATTTCAAATCTGATTGGAAATTATCGGAATAATAAACTGTCAGAATTTTATATATCGCCACAGCCTAACTTGTAAAAGCAGACCTGTATGGTTGATCCCTAAGTACTTAGCCCAGGTGACTGTGAAACATGGGGAGAAAACCAGACTGCCACTTTATAACAGTAGAAGAATATGACTCAGTCTCCGATATAACTTATTAATACTGGAAAATGTCAATAAAGCTAGCTTAAATAGTTGAGCATTAACAGCTATTTGAGTCTGGCCAGTGGTGGTGCAATGGATAGAGCATTGACCTAGAATGCTGAAGTCACTGGTTCAAAACCCTGAGTTTGTCCGGTCAAGGCACATAAGACAAGCAATCAATGAACAACTAAAGTGAAGCAACTATGAGTTGATACTTCTCACTCCTCCTTCCCTCTCTCTCTCCTCTCTCTGTAAAATCAATAAAAAAATAAAATAAAAACCATAAACTATTTTGGGGGAACAAAGCAAACACTGGGGAACAATTTTTTTTTTATGTTGCATGAGGTTTTAGAACTGTTTCTATGTATTTCTGCATCACTGATTCCAAATCTGAAATCCGTTTTTTGGTGCATGCTCTAGTTTTTGTGCAATTTTAATTTCTTTTTGATACAGTTAATGGCATACATTGGTTTTTAAATTGGAGTTAAAGGGCAACAACTCTTGGATTGAACATAAATACAAGGCAATTAATGTTTTACAAACATCACTTTTACATAATTGTAGTTGTTTTTAAATGTAAAAAATGATAAAAAAACACCCTCTTATATTGTTTTAAGATTGAATTATGGCTTCTTTGAGTAGGAATAAATGTAAAAATAGTCCTGACACCTTCTGTTCTATATGTGGCTGTTACACACTTCAATGTCAAAGGCACAATATTTCATCATTTGTGACACGTGCATATATTGCCTATTTTCAAGTTCCCCTTGGTGATCAAGACAAGAGTTGGGCTCTTCATATTGTGTGTCATAATTGTGAGAAAATGCTTCGTGACTGGATAAAAGGAAAATGCAAAGTAGTGCCTTTTGGTATTCCCATGGTTTGGCGTGAATCTAAGGACCACAGCAGTAACTGTTATTTCTATCTGATCCATAAAAAGGGCATCGGCAAGAAAAGACAGCATATGATCGCATATCCTAATATTCCTTAGCAATACAACCTATCCCACACTCCCGATTCCAGTTTTCAATGGTTTTATTTCTTCTAAGGATGAAGAAAGTGAACATGGTGATCAAGTGTATTTTGATAAGGTGCATGAAGAAATGGTTGTAGAATCTGAAGGGTCTTCTTCTGATGCCAAGCAGTCATTCACCCCTCAGCAGTTTAGCCAACCCAAATTGAATGACTTAGTAAGAGATTTGGGCCTATCAAAGAAAGCAGCTGAGTTATTAGCCTCCAGGCTTCAAGAAATGACTGTACTTCACCAATCAGCTAAAGTATCCCATTTCAGGAAGCGTGAACAAGTTTTTATGGACTTTTTTTCCAAAGACAAACTCTTTGTTTACTGTCATGATATCAGTAGTCTTCTCAGCCAGCTAGGTGTTACCACTTATAGTCCAACAGAATGGCAGCTATTTCTTGACAGCTCTAAACAGAGTCTGAAATGTGTTCTCCTACACAATGGTAATGTTTATGCAGTGGTTCCAATTGGTTATTCAACTCATCTGTGAGAAGATTATAATGACATAAAAATTGTCCTTGACTTTCTGAAGTATGAGGAGCATAACTGGATCACTTGTGTGGATCTTAAAATGGTAAATTTTCTGCTATGACAACAGAGAGGTTTCACAAAGTATCCTTGCTTTTTGTGTTTGTGGGACAGCCAAGCTCGGAAGAAACACTGGACACAGAAGGAGTGGCCAAAACGTGAAGCTCTGGAAGTAGGGATGCAAATATTGTGAATTATCCTGTAGTTACAATATTTTGCATCAAACTTGGCTTAATGAAGCAGGCTTTGAATAGAGAAAATGGATGCTTTCAACATATTATTTAAGCTTTTCCTGCATTGTCTTTTAAGAAGATAAAAGCAGGTGTATTCGATGGACTTCAAATTTGAATCCTCCTACGTGACGAAGAATTTGTCAGGAAGATGAATAAGGAGGAGAAAGCAGCATGGCAGTCTTTTGTGGCAGTTACAAAGAACTTCCTTGGCAACAAAAAAGCAGGAAACTATGAACTTCTTGTTCAAAGGATTCTGTTGGCTTTCTGCGACATTGGATGTAACATGAGTGTTAAGATTCACTTCCTGAACAGTCACCTTGATAAGTTTCCCGAAAATCTTGGAGCTGTTAGTGAAGAGCAGACTACTGCTGGAATATCAAATGAGATTGTCCTCAACAAGTACACAAACGCAAATTTTTGCCTGAATAGAATTTAAATAATTTTGCGCAAATTTTATGATTAAAATAAGTGTATTAATATGTTCTATTTTGAAATTATAGACAAATTTTGATGCAATCATATCTTTTAGTGTATTAGTGTATTTACTGCATGATATAAATTATTATATTTTCACAAAGATGATGCCCAAGAAGACATTCTACTTCATTATGTTAAACTAAATGTTGAAAATTTTACAATAAGATGAAAACCTAAAATCTTAAATTACAAAGAAACTGTAGCTTACAGAGAAAAACTAATGTCAGATTTGAGATCAGCACACTCGAATTAGGTAAGAACAAAGAACAAGTGTTTTTGTGGATGGAACAAAACTTTTGTTCCCCAGTGAATTCATTATATCAGAGACTTAGAAAACAAATATAACAGAGAACCTGTGTTTTTCAAATATAAGTTTGAATATCTTGAATTACAAAATGTGGGCCTTAAAAATTGTCCTGTAGATATATGTTCTGATTCTTTGGAAAAATCCAACCACATTCTTAAACTAATATTAAGAATGTTAGTTTTAGAACTCTTTCTCATTTTTCTTCTGCCCAATGTAGCAGTACTTTAAAAAGCACAATTACCCCACTGAAATCAATTGTATTGAATCTGCCACATTATTGGTGTAAGTATTATTTCTAAGCTTATAAGTTTTAAAAAATTGTTTTGAAACTTTGAGCTTTTAGAATTCATCAAGAAGGGCACTGATTTATTTAATATAAATCTCAAAAGTCTTCACTAGTTTTCAGACCGAATACATTATGGTCAAATATTTCATTACAACCTAGTTTCACTGAATTCTGCAAATGAGGTAGGTATTATACAAAGTGCTTGCCACTTACTAAGTGCTCACTGAGTACTAAGTCCTTTCTCCCTTCCCAGATCCTGGGCTTGCCTGGTCAAGGCACATATGGGAGTGGATGCTTCTTGCTCTCCTCCCTTTCTCTCTCTCTCTCTCTTCTCTAAAATGAATAATAAATTAAAAATATTTTTGTTTTAATGTTTTATTTTGGGGTCGGGAAAGTATTGCAGAATTCTGCCAACACTGAGTAGTGTTGGCACCACCCAGATGCCAGCTGCCTAGTCTCTATCTTAGTTCCTCCTCATGAGAAGTTTTCAACTAGGATACAGGATGGAGAAAATTCAGTCAGGGTGGAAGGGTATTCCTGGGCTTATTCCAGCAAATAAGAAAAAGGAGTGATTGGCTATATAAGGAAGGCTGCATCAGAAGTTATGTTTTTTTTTTTTCAAAACCCAAATTCTGGGTTTTTTACCTTCAGCATCTGTGATATCACTTAATCAATTAAACACCCATCTAAACTGGTTAAGTTCAATCATGTGTTTCCTAATCACGTAACCTTAAATTCATCTTACTAATATCTGAAAAAAAAATACAACTGTTGCCTTAATTCGTCTTGACTAGGTGGATGTTCCCGAAGGAGGTGCTGGGAGAAGAGAATCGGTTTCATCTCACTGTCTTAATAAGTAAGTGTTGATTTGTGTTCTTTGCACAAAATGCAAAGAAGGTAAGCGTTTGTAGCATAATTACGGAATAAACACTTCAGATGCATGATTATTGATTCCCAGTGTGTCTTTTTTAATTATGAGGAAAACTTCACTTGTAAAAAAGCCATAATAGATTAAAATGCTAATGAAAACTCAACCTGCTAATATACACTGCCCTAAGCAGCATCCAGTGTCGTTATAGGCGGTACAGACAGCAACAAGGAGTCCATCCGCCTTGACGCATCCCACAGCCAGACCTCCTAGGGACAGTTCTGTCATCCAGTGTATTTTATTTTGGGTTCATGTGTTTTAGCTACCAACAAATTATTAGAAGGGTCAAAACTTTTGTCACAGAAAATATTAAACCTTATTGTGATGTGAACCCTACATAAAAAACTGCTAGACATTTTGTGTTGTTTTACTTTTAAGAGGAAGTAGAAGCAAGTGAAGGAAGAGTTAAGTTGGAGGGGTCCTCTGTTATGTCTTAAGACCTTTTCAGGAATTTATGTACCCTTTTATGCATCATGTTACTCCTTGGTGATTTAGAACACTGCCACAATGCAACTTTATATTCCTGTTAAATGAACAAATTGATAGGATTCACTACCTGCTGAGACTGTAAACCTGTCTTTGAATAGGTCAGACATAAGGAGATGCTCCCTGAGGATGTCAGAAAATAAATGCAAAGGTTACCACAAATAATACTTCTGATGTCACAATAGTTGAATTTCATCTCTTTCAGGTTCAGTTTTTCTCCTATTTTTAAACTGCACTTAATGTGTCAGCAGGTTGAATTTAAAGCGGGCATTCACAGCCGGTGATCCATTGCCCTGACTTAAATCAGAATTCGGTTGGAGCCAGTAGCACCTTCCCTCTGCAGGCAGCTGCATCTCCTTAGCCTGTCGCTATTCAACTTCCTTTCTAAAGCCTCAAATGGAAGTCTTGGTATTAAATCATACCTTCTAGCGACACAGTTTTATCTCTGCTTTTATCTTATTTTCATTCAGAAATGCACATCATTTAAGGATTGTTCTAACTTTCAGAAATGAAGGCTTTTTAAAGGGGATACAAAAATTATTTTTAAAACAGTGTTAGTAATATTAAATGTTATAAGAGTATGCCAAGTTTCTGTTCTCTTTGAGCCTTCTAGTTTTGAAGACCATTCATCTATATATACAACTCATAACTGATTCAACATAGATAGGGTGGGACAATAGTAGATTTGGTTGTTCATATGGAAAATAATACAATTATTAATAAATAATAATGAAAGAATAAACTGTGTTTTACAAACTTACAACTGTAAACCTATGTTTGCCCCACCGTGTACTGAGCATTGACTCTGCCTAGCTGGTGCCCATTGCATTCTGTCATGGAAGTACGAAGCTTGCCCTGAGCACTCCTAAACTCAGTGCATTTATAGTTGAGAGTGTTTAGACTGAGCCAGGGATTACTGTGATCCAAGAATACAAAGACATGGAGACTGGGAAGGTTCTGTAATGCGGTAGAAGCAGTTGAGAGACATGGCAGTGTAAACTGACCACCAGTTTATAGAATTCTGCATGTCTCTGTGACATTGACTTTAACCGTTTTGGGTGAACAGGTTTGTATCTGAAAAGTAAGGACTATCATTTAGAAGTGTTGTTTTTGTTTTTGTTTTCATAGAAAAGTTTAAATTATGCCTGGTATTCCCTACTCCATAGTAGACACAAAATATTTATTGAAAGACTGAAGGAAGGTTTTAAAGCATTTTGAAAATTAGTACTCTTTCGTTGAACCCACAAATGTAATCTTTGTTCAGAGGTCCAAGATGTATTGCTCGGTTTGAATATATTGGAGACCAGAAGGATGAGCTAAGTTTCATGGAGGGAGAAGTTATTATTCTTAAAGAATATATGAATGAAGAATGGGCCAGAGGAGAACTTCGAGACAGAACTGGGCTTTTCCCCCTTAATTTTGTGGAACTCACTGAGGACCATCCCACCTCTGGTGCAAATATTTTAAGTGAGTATAGAGAATATCGTTTTTGATTATGTTCTATCCTAGTTCAAATAAAACAAATGATAGGATAATACTTAAGCTGCATAATAATCCATATTGCCATGTTTTAAAATAGTCATTTGTGTGTGATAGTTATCAATTGTGGTACTCAGAGAGCTGGTTTTGGTATTTTAGGTTGTCACCAGTAGTTTCGTATCAGAATGGCAGAGGAAGAATCATGGACTTTTAAACAGAAATGGACTGTAGAGTATAACTGATGGTATCCTCCTTCACTTTACAGTAAGGAAAGAAGCCCAGAGAGGGGTGTGCCTGGTCAGGGTTACATAGCCCGTACACAGAGAGACCAGTCTGGAGTCTGAGACTTTTCCCTCTCCCCCACAGTTCTTATCAGTATGATATGGTCTTTACATCTGAAGTTTTTACTTTCTTTTTTTTTAAACATAGGCACAAAGGTACCACCTAAGACCAAAAAAGAAGATTCAGGAGCAAATTCTCAGGTAGGTTGCTTGAATAGATGATAAAGTTGTAATTATCAAGAGCAAATGTTACAAAATTATTTTTCAATTCATATAGTAAATGTTTGAAATAAATACAAGGGTGGGTAGAAGTAGGTTTACAGTTGTGCATACATGCAACACAGTTTATTTTTGTATTATTATTTATTATTGTATTATTTATTTGTATTGCAATTATAAACCTTCTTTTGCCAACCCATGTATTTAGATGATTAATATCTTCATTGAATATAGAGTTCATAAATGGTTTAGAAAGACATGCTAGTCCTGATACAATAACCAAGATCTAGAAGCAGCCCAAGTGCTCATCAGTAGATGAGTGGATAAAAAAGCTGTGGTAGATTCACACAATGGAATACTACTCAGCTGTAAAAAAAAAAAAAAAAAAAGGAAATCTTACCTTTTGCAACAGCATGGATGGACCTGGAGAGCATTATGCTAAGCCAGGCAGAGAAGGACAAGTACCATATAATTTCATTCACATGTGGAGTCAAATGAACAAACTGAACTAACAAGCAGAATAAACATAGATGGAAAGTAAACTGACAGCTGTTAGGGGATGGGCCTAAGTTGGGGGTGGTGGAGGGATAGAACAAAATTAAAAAAAGGAAAAACTCATGGACATGGATAACAATGTGGTGGTTGTCGGGGGAATGGTATGGGTGAGGAGGTTCAGGGGATAAGAGGATGAATGCTGATGGACAGAGACTTGACTTGGGGTGGTGAACACGCAATCCAGTATACACATGTCGTGTTACAGAATTGGGCACCTGAAATCTGTATAATTCTGTTAACCAGTATCACCCCACTAAATTCAATAAAGAGAGGGGAACAAGAAAATGGGGAAGAAACATGATTGGAGAATAAAAGAGATAAAGAGGTAGCATAAGTGGCTGATATTAAAAAATATTTACTCTAACTAGTAATCAAAATGCCTTGCAAAGCAACAATAAAATACCAGTTAACTCAGGACAACTCAACACTAAATAAGTAATTATATAACTGTTAAAAAGAAAGTACAAATGATTTTTTTTCTTTAGTAATAGGGTAAAAATTAGAAGGTTCTGGTCACAAAGATACTTAAACATTCAGTTGCCCTTAAAGGGTAAGATTATAGGTGTGGTGGTATGATTTCCCACATTTTCATACTTTTCTGAACTCACTAAATATTTAGGAGCATTTGAATTATTTTTATAATGGGAGAGAGAAAAAATGAGTAAAATTTTTACATACTACTACATAAAGACTTCAGAAGTCTTTAAATGGAGTAAGAATATGGGTGATTTCCCTTGTTTTCTGTGACATGTTAAAAGAGTATTGCCTGATGGAATCAATTATTTGCCAAAATGTCGCTGGTAATTGGACTTTATGTCTCTTAATTCTCTCATCCCCACCTACTGATCAAGTCAAACAGGAAAGAAAGTGACTAAAGTTCTCCAAAAGGACATGTGCACGTGGTTGTCTCCATTTCTTGGGAGTGATAAGTACCGGTCTTTAGGGTTGGTTACAGTAGTGCATGAGCAAGAGGGCTAAGGTTAGAGGGTTTGGTTTGCTTGTTTTTATGTCTTTGTTGTATAAGCCATCTGTTGTTGAGAATTGAAGATGTGCCTGGCTCTGTGTGAAGCGTTCTCCATGAGTTCTCATTGAATCCTCACAGCAGCTCTAAGATGAAGGCGGGGCTTAGAGAAAAGCAGTGTCTTGCCCAGTGTCAGCTAGGAAGTGGCAGTGCTGGCTCTGGAACCCAGGCCTCCCTCTCCTCCCTGCTTGAGCTTCCTGAACGCAGAACGTCCTGTCCCGGCTTGGCAGAGCTGCCTCTTCACAGAGCAGCGCCCCCCGACACACACACAAAGGGTTTGGGGTAAAAGCATTCTTGTTGGCACATGCCATCATACTAGTCCAGTGCATTTGGGTGGTTATCCTGCCGACCTTAAAGCTAAGTACGCCTCATAAAATTAGAAGTGTGAGTTAACGAAGTTCTATGCCATGGAATCTGATAGCTTCTGAATTAAGTAAAGACCTAGGAATTAACAGACTGCCCATTGTGATCCTTCATAATTTAAAAGAGTTTCACTGGAAATTATATGCCTTACCAGGATTCTTTCATAGTGTCTTAAATACTTTATATGAATATTGATTGTATGCTTTTACCTAATTTTTAAAATTAATGTAATAGATCATAATTAGAAAAAAGCTTTTTGCTTAAGAATTATATAGCTCTTAAAAGCAGAAAGCCACAAATTCTATCACATCTGTCATATAGAATTGTATTTTAAGATAAAAAGTTAAGGCCCTGGCCAGTTGACTTAGCAGTAGAGCGTTGGCCCGGTGTGTGGAAGTCCGGGGTTCAATTCCCAGCCAGGGCACACAGAAGTGCCCATGTGCTTCTTTACTCTTCCTTTTCTTCTTTCTCTCTCTCTCTTTCCTCCTGAAGCCAAGGCTCCATTAGAACAAAGTTGGCCCGGGTGCTGAGGATGGCTCCACGGCCTCCGTCTCAGGTGCTAGAGTGGCTCCAGTTACAACGGAGCGATGCCCTAGATGGGCAGAGCATCGCCCCCTAGTGGGCATGCTAGGTGGATCTTGGTCAGGCGCATACAGGAGTCTCTCTATTTCTCACTTCTCACTTCCGAAAAAATACACACAGACAAAAAAAAGTTATTGGAGTCCTGGCCAGGCAGCTCAGTTAGAGCATCGTTTGATAAGCCAAGGTTGCAGTTTCAATCCCCAGGCAGGGCACATATAAGAATCATCCAATGATGGCATAAATAAGTGTAAAAACAAATTGATGTTTCTCTCTCTCTCTCAAATTAATTTTTAAAAAGTTATTGGAAATTTTATTTCTGAAACTTGATAGAAACATAAAGCTTTGGGTGGTTAAAAGAAGGCTTCAGACTTTGAAATCTTATGACCCCTTATCTTTTTCTCCACCATTTCTTTAAGCTTTGTAGAAATTGATTTCAAATAAAACCTTACTTTGCTTATCAAACTTCTGATCTGTAATAGGATAACAGCCCTTCTGGAGAATGGTGTGAAGCTCTTCATAGTTTTGTGGCAGAGACCAGTGATGACTTATCCTTCAAGAGGGGAGACCGGATCCTGATCCTCGAGCACCTGGACTCCGACTGGTACAAGGGCAGACTGCGTGGCAGAGAGGGAACCTTCCCAGCTGCCTTTGTGCGGCCCTGCCCAGGTATGGCAGCTACAGAAAATGACTCTTGCTCTCTACAGGGAGCCCAAAACCTTAAAACGGTATAGATATCTTTTCCCTCTGGTCTTGCAAACTCTCTTCTTCATACACTTTGTTAGTTACAGGGAAAAAAGATAAAAATGTCACTTGACAATGGCGAGTTTTGTCTACTAAATTATTTTCTGTAATTTTTTCCTGCTAAGAAGACATCCTTCATATTTTTTTGAGTTAAATAAATTCAAAATCAATTGAAAATATTCTGTCCTGAGAGTGTCAAGGGGATTTCTTAAAGTGTTTGATACATGTGTTAGTCCAGTGTCTTTATATATTTTGTTGTTTTCACAGCTGAGGTGAAAAGTATGTCTCCTTTAGCCCTGAAGGGGAGGAAGGCCAAAGCCTTGTATGATTTCCATGGGGAAAATGAAGACGAGCTCTCCTTTAAGGTCAGAATATGTCTATTTTGTACCTATATTAAGTAGCTATACATTTTGAAGTGTTTTCCATTGAAGGGTAGACCATTTGCCAAGAATGAACAGATACCATACCTTAAATCTAAAGAACAAGATTAGAAAAAGTGAATATGGCAAATATAAATTATCAGCAAGGTGTTCAGGCACACAAAGAAAACCTTATTGGGCCTGACCAGGTGGTGGTGCAGTGGATAGAGCATCAGACTGGAATGCGGAGGACCCAGGTTTGAGACCCCAAGGTCATCAGCTTGAGCGTGGGCTTATCTGGTTTGAGCAAGGCTCACCAACTTGAGCCCAAGGTCACTGGCTCGAGCGAGGGGGTCACTTGGTCTGCTGTAGCTCCCTGGTTAAGGCACATGTGAGAAATCAATCAATGAAAAACTAAGGAGCAGACGTCAAGATGGTGATGGAGTAGGCGGACGTACCAACTTCCAACTTCTGGAACCAAAGTGGATTATAATTTAATTTTAAGAACCATCATCTGGATAAACCAACTTTGAACTAAACTAAGTGGACTCTTCAACCAAAGAACACTGAAAAAGCCACATTGAGACTGGTAGGAAAGCGAAAATGTGGAAAGGGCTGCCTATCTCCCCGGAGCGAACGGCAGCCAGGAGAGACCCGTGTGGCGGGAAGAGAGTGTAGCGGAGAGGGAGGGACCTGGGTCCCAGGAACCAAGCCCCAGCCTGCAGTCCCAGAGCCTAGAAGAGGCGTTTGGACAGTATTGAGCTGTGAAACAAGTGAGGTTACTGTTTGTGAGAAAGAGACAGTTTTCTCAGACCCAGGATTCTTCTTAAAGGGACAATGCAGAAAACCCCTCTCACAACCACTCACCGGGGGCTCCGGGGAACAGGGACAGAGGAGAGGACCGGAGCAGCGGGAAGAGAGTGTGGACTGGAAGGCACAGGGAGAAACACTCTGAGGGACAGCCACCCTAACCCCTGGGCTGGGTCACTTCCCAAATCGAAAACGAATATTTCCCCTGGAACTAACAATACCAGCAAAGGGAGACAGAACACCAGCCAAACAAGCTCTCCCGTGGCACTTAGAGCAGAGCTGCTTAGACGGAGGGAGCTTCCAGGACTACAGTATGGAATGTTGGGGTCTGAGCTGCAGTGCACCCACCCACACTGCTGAGGGCTGCCTAGAGGGATGGTGGCGGCGGGATGCTGAAATGCGATTTTGTTGGCAGGGGCAGAGGCCCAGCTGGTGTGAGCTCGGTCTAGCCCAGCAGGGGTGGAGGGAACACACAAAAGCAGTCCGGCAGCTGCGGGCCCGCCTGCAGCCCCACCTGCGGGGGAAAAGCGGGAGGCCAGGAACGGGCAGAGATCTGCTGCTGAGCAGGGGCCCGTGGGCACGCAGTATCACCTGGCCTCTGAGGTTTGTGACCCTGCGCGAGCTGGCCCTGACCGCGGGGGCAAGGCTAAAGCCCAGGACAGGCAGAGGCTCGCAGCTGAGTGCACGCCAGCAGCCAGCAGCCCGGCGGGAGAAACGCAGCAAGCGGGCTCTGACCATGGGGGCTGGGTGGAAGCCGGGGAACAGGCGGGAACCGCAGCTAAGCAAAGGTGCTCACCCCTACCCTTGGTGCCAAGGCTTGTGGCTTGAGTGCGGTGCGCAACCCCACCTGTGGGGGTGAGGTGACGGCCCAGACAGGCTGAGGCTTGTAGAGCCGGGCATGAGAACACAGCCCCGCCCACGGAGGAGAGATGGAAATCACAGCAACAGCCGCAGTGGACCAGAGCCGGCAACACCCATCCCAACTGCCCTACCGCAGAGGGGGTGGTGGGCCTGTAGACAGACCACACCTAGGGAACAAAGAGGCAACACCCATTGGACTCCAGTGGCCACAACCTTCCTATACACAGACAAAATGGGAAGCCAGAGAAATGCAACCCAAATGAATCAAGAGAAATCCCCAGAGAAGGACCTGAATGAACCAGATATAACCAAATTACCGGATGCAGACTTTAAAATAATGATAGTTAGGGTGTTCAAAGAGCTTAGAGCAACAATGGATAGTCATTACGAACACCTAAATAAAGAGATAACAAGTATAAAAAAAGGAAATTGAAATAATAAAAAAGAATCAGACAGAAATGACAAATACAGTATCAGAACTGAAGACCACAATGGAAGGAATTAAAAGCAGGATGGATGAAGCTAAGGATTGAATCAGCGAGTTAGAGGACAAAATAAACAAAGGCACAGAAGCAGAGCAGAAAAAGGAAAAGAGACTAAAAAATATCTGAGGAAACTCTAAGGGAGTTCTGTGACAACATGAAGAGAAATAACATCTGCATTATAGGGGTTCCCGAAGATGAAGAGAAAGAACAAGAGATAGAAACTTTGTTCAATCAAATCATAGCTGAGCCTGACCAGGTGGTGGCGCAGTAGATAGAGCATTGGACTGGGATGTGGAGGATCCAGATTTGAGACCTGAGGTTGCCAGCTTGAGTGCAGCGCGGCCCATCCGGCTTGAGCAGAGGGTCACCAGCTTGGACCCAAGGTCGCTGGCTCCAGCAAGGGGTGGCTCGGTCTGCTGAAGGCCCGTGGTCAAGGCACATGTGAAAAAGCAATCAATGAACAACTATGGTGTTGCTACAGCAATGAAAAACTGATGATTGATGCTTCTCATCTCTCTTTGTTCCCATCTATCAGTCCCTATCTATCCCTCGCTCTGACTCTCTCTCTCTGTCCCTGTAAAAATAAAAAAAAAATCATAGCTGAAAACTTCTTTAAGGCTGGAAAACGTTTCACATGTTCAAGAAGCACAGAAAACTCCATTAAAGAGAAACCCAACGAAATCTACACCAAGACACATCATAGTTAAAATACCAAAGCTAAGTGATAAAGAGATAATTTTAAAAGCTGCTAGAGAACAAAAGGCTATCACCTAAAAGAAGGAGCCCCCATAAGGATGACATCCGACTTCTCAACAGAAACATTTAAGGACAGAAGGGAATAGCAAGATATAGTCAAAGTAATGCAGAACAAGAACCAACAACCAAGACTACTCTATCCAGCAAGGCTAACGTTTAAAATTGAAGGAGAAATAAAGAAATTCTCAAAGAAAACCTCAGGGAATTCGTTAAAACCGAGCCAGTTCTGCAGGAGATGTTAAGAGACCTGTTGTGAGCAGTTCAAAGGGGGAAAAGAATATAGCAGAAGAATACAGCTTTAAAGAATAAAATGGCAATAAACAACTACATATCAATAATAATCTTAAATGTAAATGGATTAAATGATCCAATCAAAAGACATAGGGTAGCTGCATGGATAAAGAAACAGGACCCATACATATGCTGTCTACAAGAGACACACCTTAAAACAAAAGATGCACATAGACTGAAGGTAAAAGGATGGAAAAAAATATTTCATGCAAAGGGAAATGAAAAAAAGCCGGAGTAGCAATACTTATATCTGACAAAATGGACTTTAAAACAAAGGCTGTAGTAAGAGATAAAGAAGGACACTACATAATGATGAAACAATTAAACAGGAAGATATAACCATTATAAATATCTACGCACCAAACATAGGAGCCCCGACATACATAAAGCAGACTCTGATGGATATAAAGGATGAGATTAACAGCAATACTATAATAGTAGGGGATTTCAATACCCCACTAACATCACTGGATAGATTCTCAAGAAAGAAAATTAATAAAGAAACAGCAGACTTAAAGGATACACTAGATCAACTCGAATTAATAGATATCTTCAGAACTTTTCACCCTAAAGCAGTAGAATATACATTCTTTTCAAGCGCTCATGGTACATTCTCTAGGATAGACCACATGTTAGGACACAAAAGTGGTCTCAAGTAATTTAAGAAGATTGAAATCATATCAAGCATTTTCTCTGATCACAATGCCATGAAACTAGAAATTAACCACAAAAGAAAAACTGAAAAAAACTCAAACACTTGAAAACTAAATACCATGTTATTAAATAATGAATGGACTAACAATGAGATCAAAGAAGAAATAAAAAAGTTTCTAGAAACGAATGATAATGAGCATACATCAATTCAAAATTTATGTGACACAGCAAAAGCAGTACTAAGAGGGAAGTTCATAGCATTACAGGCATATCATAAGAAGCTAGAAAAAGCTCAAATAAGCAATCTGACCCTGCATCTAAAAGAACTAGAGAAACAACAGCAAATAAAGCCCAGGACTAGTAGAAGGAAGGGAATAATAAAGATCAAAGCGGAAATAAATGACATAGAGGCTAAGGAAACAATACAGAGTATCAATGAAACCAAGAGCTGGTTCTTTGAGAAGGTAAACAAGATCGATGAACCTTTAACTAGACTCACCAAGAAAAAAAGAGAGAAGACTCAAATAAATAAAATTAGAAATGAGAGTGGAGAAATAACAACTGACACAACAGAAATGCAAAGTATTGTAAGAAAACACTATGAAGAACTCTATGCCAAAATATTAGACAACCTAGGTGAAATGGACAAATTTCTTGAATCATATAATCTTCCAAAAATCAATCTGTAAGAATCAGAACACCTAAGGAGACCAATTACAACAAATGAGATCGAAACAGTTTTCAAAAAATTCCCAAAAAAGAAAGGTCCTGGGCCTGATGGCTTCACAAGTGAATTCTACCAAAAATTCAAAGAAGAACTAACTCCTATTCTCCTCAAGCTATTTCAGAAAATTCAAAAGGAAGGAAGACTTCCAAACTCCTTTTATGAGGCGAGCATAATTCTGATCCTCAAACTGGGCAAAGACAACACAAAGAAAGAAAATTATAGGCCAATATCCCTGATGAATTTAGACGCTAAAATTCCCAACAAAATATTAGCCAACCGGATCCAGCAATATATGAAAAAATCATACACCATGATGAAGTGGGATTTATTCTGGAGAGGCAAGGCTGGTTCAATATTAGCAAAATCAATCAATGTGATTCATCACATAAACAAAAGGAAGGACAAAAATCACATGATAATTTCAATAGATGCAGAAAAACATTTGATAAAATCCAGCACTCATTCATGCTCAAAACTCTCAGTCAAGTGGGAATACAGGGAACATACCTTAACATGATAAAAGGCCATCTATGACAAACCCATAGCAAACATCATACTAAATAGGCAAAAATTAAAAGCAATCCCCTTAAGATCAGGAACCAGACAGGGGTGCCCCCTTTCACCACTCTTATTCAACATAGTTCTGGAAGTGTTAGCCACAGCAATCAGACAAGAAGAAGAAATAAAAGGCATCCAAATTGGAAAAGAAGAAGTAAAACTGTCACTATTTGCAGATGATATGATATTGTATATAGAAAACCCTAAAGTCTCAGTCAAAAAACTACTGGACCTTATAAATGAATTCAGCAAGGTGGCAGGATATAAAATTAATACTCAGAAGTCAGAGGCATTTCTATATACCAGCAATGAACTGTCAGCAAAAGAAATTAAGGAAACAATCCCCTTCACTATTGCAACCAAAAAAATAAAGTACCTAGGAGTAAATTTAACCAAGGAGGTTAAGGACTTGTACTCGGAAAATTATAAAACATTGATAAAAGAAATCAAGGAAGATACAAACAAATGGAAGCATATATCATGGTCATGGTTAGGAAGAATAAACATCATTAAAATGTCTATATTACCCAAAGCAATTTATAAATTCAATGCAATACCAATTAAAATACCAGTGACATACTTCAAAGATATAGAACACATATTCCAAAAATTTATGTGGAACCAAAAAAGAACACGAATAGCCTCAGCAATCTTAAAAAGAAAAAGTAAAGCAGGAGGTATCACTCTTCTGGATGTCAAGTTATACTACAAGGCCATTGTACTCAAGACAGCCTGGTACTGGCATAAGAACAGGCACATAGATCAATGGAACAGAACAGAGAACCCAGAAATAAACCCACAGCTTTATGGACAACTGATATTTGACAAAGGAGGAAAGAGCATACAATGGAGTAAAGACAGCCTCTTTAACAAATGGTGTTGGGAAAATTGAACATCTACCTGCAAAAAAATGAAACTAGACCGTCAACTTACACCATTCACAAAAACAAACTCAAAATGGATAAAAGACTTAAATGTAAGCCGTGAAACCATAAGCATCCTAGAAGAAAACATAGGCAGTAAGCTCTCCGACATCTGTCGCAGCAATATATTTGTCTATTTATCTCCATGGGCAAATGAAATAAAGGGCAGGATAAACAAATGGGACTATCAAACTAAAAAGTTTTTGCACAGCTAAAGACAATAAGAACAGAATAAAAAGACAAACCATACAATGGGAGAACATATTTGACAATATGTCTGATAAGGGGTTAATAACCAAAATTTATAAAGAACTTATAAAACTCAACACCAGGAAGACAAACAATCCAATCAAAAAATGGGCAAAAGAAATGAATAGAAATTTCTCCAAAGAGGACATACAGATGGCCAATAGGCATATGGAAAAATGCTCAACATCACTAATCATTAGAGAAATGCAAATTAAAACCACAATGAGATATCACCTCAAACCAATCAGAATGGCACTCATCAGCAAAACAACACAGAACAAGTGCTGGCGAGGATGTGGAGAAAAGGGAACCCTTCTACACTGCTGGTGGGATTGCAGACTGGTGCAGCCACTGTGGAAAACAGTTTGGAGATTCCTCAGAAAATTAAAAATCGAACTGCCTTTTGACCCAGCTATCCCACTTATAGGAATATACCCTAAGAACACCATAGCACTGTTCGAAAAGAAGAAATGCGCCCCCATGTTCGTGGCAGCATTGTTCACAATAGCGAAGATCTGGAAACAGCCCAAGTGTTCGTCAGAGGATAAGTGGATTAAAAAGCTTTGGTACATATATACTATGGAATGCTACTCAGCCATAAGAAATGATAACATCAGATCATTTACAACAAAATGGATGGACCTTGATAACATTATACGGAGTGAAATAATTAAAACAGAAAACAACCTGAGAACTGCATGATTTCATACATAGGTGGGACATAAAAGTGAGAGTATGAGACATGGACAAGAGAGTGGTGGTTACGGGATGGGGGTAGGGAGGGGAGGGTGGGATAAGAAGGAGGGGAGGGGCACAGGGAAAACCAGACAGAAGGTAACAGAGGACAATTTGACTTTGGATGATGGGTATGCAACATAATTGAATGACAAGATAATCTGGAGATGTTTTCTTTGAACATATGTACCCTGATTTATTAATGTCACCCCATTAAAATTAAAAAAGAAGAAAAAAGAAAAACTAAGGGCCACAACGAAGAATTGATGTTTCTCATCTCTCTTCCTTCCTGTCTGTCCCTATTTGTCCCTCTCTCTGACTCTCTGTCTCTGCCACAAAATAAAACAAAACAAAAAACCTTTATTGGGTTGATAGCCCCATAGTTGTTAAACGAATTCTTTATTCCTAGGCCTTATAACATCAGATCTCAACCCCAGTAATACTGGAGTTTTCATTGGTATCCCTAGTAAAGGATGACTCTGCGTGGCCCTTGTAGCCTGCTGTTGCCATGTATACAAAATCAGTTGGTACTACTGCAACTGACCAATGTAGCAGGGCTTCATAAGACACTGGAGTCTTGCCCAGAAACACACTGTCTGGGAAATGATCCTAAAAATTTAAGCTTTTTTGCTAAGAGCTTTTTTGTTTGTTTGTTTAGAAGCCTACAATTTAATCTTAATCTTCATCAACAAAAGTACCTCTTTTTTATTTTGTAAGTAAAACCAAAGTATCTTCAAGATCCTGTTTCCCCAGTCATCGTTGGACCATAGTCCTTGGTAGTACTTGGGACTGTGCCAGAGGAAGGCGGTAGGTTTAGCCCTCATCGCTCTCAGAAGAGCCCGTGTCAGGCAGCAGTCAGTGCTTCGTCACTGAAAGTACTCAGTCCGAGCCAGGATGACATGGAAAGAAAGAAAGCATCAAGGAGTGATCGGACAAGATGAGTCTTAAAGCTGTGGGTGCCCAAACAAGGTGTTCACTGTCTACCACCACATGGATAGAACAAGGTGATACTGCAAACGTGTAGGCTTCAGGAATCATGGATGGGGTAGAAGGTGCACCCTCAGATGTGTCAGCTGCAAGGTTGCTAACTTTTCTTATTTTGTGATGGGGTTTTTCTTCTGAGAATTTCTTTTACCTTATTCATATTAAAATGGCATTTCCGGTATAAAATATTGTTAGTAAATGATAGTTCTTATGCAAAATTATAATTTGGTAACCCTGTATCCCTTTTTTTTCCTTCCTTCTTTCTTTCTAAAATGTCATGGTTCTTAAAATCCAAATGTTTGGAAGCCATTGCTCTGGTCCTTTATAGTCTTGAAAGTCAGTAGCTCAAAATTTATTCCTTTTATTGGAATTCCAAAATTCCAAAATTTATTGTTAGTAAACTATCATTTACTAACAATATTTTATACCGGAAATGCCATTTTAATATGATAAAGGTAAAAGAAATTCTAAGAAAAACCCCATCACAAAATAAGAAAAGTTAACAACCTTGCAGCTGACACATCTGAGGGTGCACCTTCTATCCCATCCATAGAATGTTACTTAAGTGAACAATCTGGATTCCAACTTCTGGGTGTTTTTCTGGACTTCACTTATGGCAATATAAGTAGCAATATAAATAACAATTCACAGTATCATTCAGAAAATAGGCTGTCATGTTACAAATGACCAACTGTAAGCAAAATAGGGTAGTTCTAGAGTTTTTAGTTAAGGGATTCTGCACTGCCTTCAGTGTTGTTGATCATTACTATTTTATTAAATATCTACACAGTCTTAGTAGATATAACTTTTTAGAATTGTTCTAGTCCTCAGGAAACTGACATGCTATGTATGTATGGAACAGTTCAAGAAAAAAAGTTTTAGTCAGACATTAAGTTATAATTTAGGAACCGGAAGAAACTTTTGTATAATAGAAACTTTCACTAGCCAGAAGTTTTACAGATTTTAGCAAAGTAAATTAATGACATTTGGTAGTCAGTCAGCATTTTTCCTTTCCATTTTCCATAAAGAAAGACCTTAAATCAAACCATTTTCTCAAAGGACTATGTACTAGGGCTACAAATAAATCCATTTAGCCTGATAAAGACATTCTTTAAAGTATCCAGGGTCATTTTGGACCATTATAGAATCTTAAACCCAGATTCTAAGAAATGGTTAGAAACAGTAAAGAACAAAATAGTTTCAGAGGATAATTCCAAAAATTATGTCATCTGTTGAGAAATTTTATTTTACACAAGAATAGATGCACAGTTCCTTGGACTGTCCTAAGAGGATAAATCAGTGTTCTATGTCAGAGGAAAGCTCTTTAAGACAGGAAAGATGCAAATTTGATACTGAGACCTAGGAGGATGCAATAAACTAAATGGTGGAGAACATTATGTGGAAGAATAAATGTACAGTACAGAATGCTCAAGGTGTAGAGAAAAGACAATTATGGTAAAAGCTTTTCTAAGTGAAGAGGTTCGCTATAAAATGTGGTTGACCATATCACCTAATTTTTAGCAATATGGGCCCTGCAATCACACTAGATTTGAATCCTATCTCTACCACTAACTAGATATGTGACGCTCTGCCAATTGCTTAATCTCTCCGTGCTTAAATTTCCTTTCCTTTAAAATAAGGAAATCTATACGAATATCTCTCTAAAATGGGGATAATAATAGTACCTATCTTTAGGACTGCAGTATTATTTGTATGAATTAATTCCTATAAAGTACATAAAATAGGACAAGGCATACAATAAACACATGGCACACTCATCTCCAAGTCTTTGCTTAAATGTCACCGTCAGTGGGGTCTTCCCTGAGTACCTTAATGAGATGGCAGCGAAACACCACACTTTCCTCCTCTGACAGCTAATTTATTCGTCTCCCCACCCGAGAATGGGGTCTTTCTTCATTGCTGTATCCCTAATGCCCAGAACAAGTGTCTGAAACACAGAGGGTGCTCTCAATAAATAATTGTTTGGAAGGAAGTGAGGAGGGAGTGAGTGCGTGTGTGTGTGTGTCTGTGCGTCTGTGTGTGTACACACAAATACATATATATGATAGCTGATATGGTTATTTGTTAAAGAAGAATTTTAGATTAAGAGTGAATTTGGGGGACAAAATATAAGCAGGAAAGTAAAAGTGCAACAAGGGTGACAATGGCAAAGAAATAGGCTTTGAGGAAAATAGGCATACAAATGACATCACTAGGTGTAGATCCTCTTTGTGGCGTATCGTTTAATCCTCTCAGTAAATCATGGTAGGTTAAATGAAGAGAAGATTAGGCATGCCTCTCCAGATGGGCTGCCTACCAATGCTTATTTTTCAACTAATAATTATTTCCAATTCCTGTCTTCTTACAGGCTGGAGATACAATAACAGAGCTGGAGTCTGTAGATGATGACTGGATGAGTGGAGAACTAATGGGACAATCTGGAATATTTCCCAAAAACTATGTTCAGGTTTTACAAGTCAGCTAAAGGTGAAGCTTGACCGTCCGTGTTCCTTGGCACAAGAACTCACTTGAACTATTGTTTTGACTATCAGATATGGGGTTCTTTTTGCACTATTTTTTTAAACTGAAAGAAATATCTGTGTTGTATATGGTACACTAGAGTTTTCGGAAAGCAGAAAATGTCTAGATTTCGTAGTTAGCTTTCACTCACAATAGAAATGTGCACGTGAAAACCCATGAGCAAGTATCCTACCAAGGAAATCATCGAGCAGGATTAGCAAGGCAGAAAACACTACCCCCAGGGAAAGCTGCTGGGGACCTGACAGTGCAGGGAGGCTTCTAAGCAGAAGTTGCACTTGGACATCTATTTTCATCAGTAAAGTCAATTAACTTCCTTTTTCATCTTTTTACTGTCATTTATATAGAGGACATTTGATATTCTATATGCTAAAACTAGCAGGACATGGTTGGCAATCTAAATTTTATTTTTGATACTCAAATTAATTCTAACAATTTGAGTGCATTATTCTTAATACCAGGACAAATTCTTGTTTTAGGAGGGGGTAGTTTATTGACTAGGGGGAGCCTTTCTAAGAACGTGGTGAATCAGTTCCAGCTCACCAAATGCTTCTTGTGTTAATAAATGTTTCCCCTTTGTCCAAGAATTTGAAGGGGATTAAAATTGGATGCATTTTAGTCAAAAGAACCAAAACCATCCTGAGATGCCTTGTTAATATGACTAACCCGTCCACATATCTGCCGTACTTAGTTCTTTCCTCCATTTATACTTTATGTTAACAGGGTTGTTAAAGCACATTTTCTGAATCTGCAATCATTCTTTTGACAATTACTGGTACCCAAAGAAAAATTCATTTTCTTTGTGTTACCCCAGTGATATGTAAAAGCTGTGTCTTGTTATATAGTGTGGTACATTATGAATCACATATATCTCAGAATACAAAGCAACTGTTAAGATGGAAAACAATGCCAAGCCCCTCAGCTCATTTCTTCCCAATATAATCAGAATGAAAAATAATTTAAGAAGACCAAGGGCTGATACTTCTTTGGTTTTTTTCCCCCCAGCTCATCCCTTCACAATTATTAGAGTAAATAAAAAGCCACTTTCCTATATCCATTGTTATGCATACCAGGCTTAAGATAAAAGCAGCTCTTTATAGGACTGAATCAATTACAGTTTATGGGCTGAAGCCAAAAAAGTTGAAGACAATCTTCCAAACAGATCAATGGAATAGAATTTCATTGGAAATGTAAAACACTTTCCCAACAATATTCATGACTTTCTTCTATTTTTCAGAAGAGTTTCATCTACTGGGTCACTTCTCAGCTTTGTTATTGTTTCCCGTTGTCCAAAGAGTTAGGCAGCCAATGAACCATTAAGTGAACACCAGATTGGGTTCTTTAAGGGAGGGGTTATTTACTTCGTCCTTGATTAAAGGTCATCTCCCAGTTATATGCTTATCATTGACATGGAGGCTGTTTTCTCTACATGTTTTGGGTGAAGAAGACAATATAAAGAAAACTCTTGTCAAATTTTCCTCAAAAGTAATTTCATGAGAAATGGATGGCTCAAATCATTATTCCAATTAAATTCCCATTTGCAGCAAGCTGTATAATAGGAAGTAGGGTGTGTGTCTAGAATAGGACATTAGGTATATTTCTTTGCCTGTGTAATTTTAACATCTTATATTGAAGATTATGAAAACTTAGCTTTATTGTAGAAAAACATCCCTCTTAAATTTTGGCCTGTCAGCAAAATGGTTAAGTGCAATAGTTGTGCATCTACTTCACATTATAATAAACTGAACTGAACTTTTCAAAGTCCCTTTTTCACACTAAACTGAGTTCTTCGAGAACAAGGGTGATATATTTTCATTATGACTCCAGCCATTTGCTCAATATAGTCTCAATTAAAGTTGTTTGGTTGAATGGATGCATGGGTACATGGATGAATGGATGGATAACTTACATATAAAGCAATACCATCTTTAATCTACTGAGATCTAATATCTTTCTTCTTTAATTTGTTGACAAAAATCTTTATTTAAACAAAATTTGCAGTTTTTATGTAACTCCACTTTGGCATTCTACATTTTTGTTTGTCATTTATTACCCACTCAACTGACAAGACAAAAGCAGCTTGGTTGGGTTTTCAGTTTCTTGTACTGTATATTGAGCAAGCATCATTTTTTAAGTTTGTGAATTTCATAGGGGAAAAATAGGAATGTATTGATTTTCCTTTCAGGAATTTTAGGGGGAAACCTGATACTGTTCATCCAAGCCTCCTCAAAGTAGAATCTCGAAATCCTTTTCTCTGGATTAAAACTAGAGAAGTTATTTAATATATTACTCTTACCCTTTCTATTACCCCTTTAAACACTAAAAGACAGCAGATTTCATTAAAAGATGCCCTTGTTTACATAGCTATAGGGGTAATTAATATATCTTTTATTATGCTCATGGAAATCCCAGGTTTTGAATAGTCTGAAACATTTCAAGTGAAATGTCAGTGCATTTATCAAAATTTATTGTTAGAACTGTTATTTTAAAAACAAAATATCTTTTTTCTATAGGATTTTTTTATACATCAGTATTCCTAACAATAATTGTTTAATTTCTTAAGCTTAGGTAAATATACCTAGAGAAATACTGATGACTATATGGACATATTGTAACGAGATACCTGGCATAATCATTAATGGTTTATTCCTTTTAATTAATGTCAAATGCACATGGGCCATTCATATGACTCATAATTCAATGCCTGTTTGAATGCCACTGAATGAAATTTTAACAGTGAATCTTTCCAGAACTAATAGGAAATCATTTTCTAACCTATGCCTTTTTACTTCGCTGTAATTATAGAGGGGGAAAAGATAGAGAGCCTATCTCAGAACAACAGCACCATCTAGGGGCCTCTCACCTAATGGCAAGTTCATCCTGTTAACACCACAGAAGTCCGCAGGCCAGAGCTTGACCTGCAGAAGTTAAATGATTTGCCCAGGGCCATACAGGTATGACAGCACCTAAAGCAAAATTTAGCTCTACTGATTCCCAATTCAGTACTTGTTCCATTTGTTGTGCTGAAGTGGTACATTTCTCTTTAGCAGTTAAATAGATTAATTGATCTGTTTTTATTGACCTGTAAAAGTTGTGACTTCTAGATATAATAGGATTAGAACAAGTTACAGTGAATAAATTAAAGCCTTGAATTCTTTTCAAAATAAAACTGCTCAGCTTCTCAGTTGTTTTTTTATTTTTACAAATACAGAGACAGAGAGACAGATAGATAGGGACAGACAGACAGGAACAGAGAGAGATGAGAAGCATCAATCATCAGTTTTTCGTTGCGACACCTTAATTGTTCATTGATTGCTTTCTCATATGTGCCTTGTCCGTGGGCCTTCAGCAGACCGAGTAACCCCTTGCTGGAGCCAGGGAACTTGGGTCTTTCTGCATCTAAGTCCACTGCGCCACCGCCTGGTCAGGCTCTCAGTTTTATGTAGACAGTTTATATTGATGTTACGGAGAAACTCAAATAGGAACTGATTCATTAATAGGAATTCCTTTTTCTGTTTACTAGGGGATATTTGCATTCTTGCAACATTTCAGAGTCTGGGACAATTTTGGGGTTTTTGTTTTTAATGAATCATAATTGTATGTACACTATGGATTGTTTATTTGTCTCCCAATGCTGGAAACTAGTTAATAATTCATTAAAATATTTCTCAGGATAAGTAATGATTCAAATTTGTAATTCAGAAAGGACAGCTACCTACCGTTTGTCTATCCTGTTTTCACAGAAATTGATTGACATCCTTAATACCAAAAATATTGGTCCATACTTAGTTCTTTATAATCAAAAGAAACAACTACATTTATTTCTCCAAGCATATCCAAGTTTTTCATTGGCTATAGCCCTGACTCAAAGCATCACCAGGGCCCACTGCATTATTCCCAGCTTCCATTTGGCCAACAGCAAAAGAGCAGAGTTGTTACTTCCAAAGAGCTTCTAAGCATGTGGCTAACCCTTCAGTGCAGTACAAACCTGAGAGACTATACGAGGGAGACAGTGGTGCCTTCTCTTTAGCCATATGAAATATTAGAGTTATTAAAAATAGACAGTGGTTGAAAAAATTGTCCATTTCATCTGTATATACAGAGCGTTCTAGGAGATTAATGTAGGGGAGCAGGTAGAGGCTTGCATCTTTGCTGGCTGGAGGGGCCTGGTTGGGCTATGAGAAGGCCTAATTGTGTACTGCAATGAGAGTTGGGCCTGACCAGGCAGTGGCGCAGTGGATAGAGCATCGGACTGGGATGCGGAGGACCCAGGTTTGAGACCCCGAGGTTGCCAGCTTGAGCGCGGGTTCATCTGGTTTGAGCAAAGCTCACTAGCTTAGACCCAAGGTCGCTGGCTTGAGTTAAGGAGTTATTCGATCTGCTGTAGCCCCACGGTCAAGGCACATGTGAGAAAGCCATTAATGAACAACTAAAATGCCACAATGGAAAAAAAATGATGCTTGTCATCTCTTCCTTCTTGTCTGTCTGTCCCTATTTATCCCTCTCTCTGTCTCTGTCAAAAAGAAAATAAGAGCCTGACCTGTGGTGGCACAGTGGATAAAGCGTCGACCTGGGAACACTGAGGTCGCCAGTTCAAAACCCTGCACTGGTCTAGTCAAGGCACATATGGGAGTTGATGCTTCCAGCTCCTCCCCCCTTTCTCTCTTACTCTCTCTCTGTGTGTGTCCTCTCTAAAATTAATAAATAAAAATAAATTAAAAAAAAAGAAAATAAGAGAGTTGGGGGCAAGGCCCAAGAGCAGAAGAAAGTAGGGCACTGAGACACTGTACATGTATGAGACTAATTACCAAGCGGGATGATTGCCCCTATGTGAGTGTGTCGGGCTATTCCTGGTGGATGGGAATGGATGGCCTCTCTAGCATATTCTGTGTGATGGTTACAAGGAGGGACTACTTTATAGAGAGAATAAGGCTAATGATGAGACCATAAAAGGCAAATACCTCAGGGGAGATGAGAATCGGGATCCCTGCTGAGCAGACCTGTGCACTGATGTTCCCCCGCAAAGCCAGCAGCCAGGTGGCTCAAGCTGGTACCCAGCTTCAGAAAGTAAGATTTTTTTCTTTAGGATTTGGCAATGAGGATCACTACCATCAGGCTATAGATGGCCATAAAAATGACCCTGACTAGTGGAGTGTTGGACATCATGGTCAGATCTGACCATGTGATTCCTGGAGGTGATGCCCAGCCATCATGCAGAACTATACTTGGAGCCAAGATCCTGAACACCATGGCAACTAAGGAGCCCACAACAGGAGAAAACGTTTTATTCTCGGCTACTGCACCTGGCCGTGCAGTAGCAGAGGATGAAACGTCCTTCTCAGCATGCGGCCCCATACTACTCTGGTATGCGGCTGCATGTCATCGAAAATGGCTACACATCAGTGCTGACACGCATGTCATAGGATTGCCATCACGGGTCTATACCCTCCAGCAGGAATCCCTGTTCTGAATTTTATCACCATAGATTCATTTTGCCTGTTCCAGAACTTCATAAAAACAGAGTAATACAGTATCTGCTCTTTTCTTCTGGATTCTTTTGCTCAAATATATTTGGGCCCTGCCCAGTTGTCTCAGTGGATAGAGCATTGGCCTGGCATGTAATGTCCTAGGTTCGATGCCTGGTCAAGGCACACATGAGAAGCAATCATCTGCTTCTCTTCTTCTCCCTCTACCTCTTCTTTCTCTTCCCCTCTCGCAGCCAGTAGGTCCACTGGTTCTAGCATCAGCACACAGCCAGTGGCTCCATTGGTTCAAGCATCAGCACTGGGCTGAGGATAGTTCAGTTGGTCTTAGTTTCGGTCTCAGGTGCTGAGGATAACTTGGGTTGATTTGAGCATCAGCCCAAGACAAGGGTTGCTAGGTGGATCCCGGTCAGGGTACATGCAGGAATCTATCTTTCTCCCCTCTTCACAGTTAATATATAAATATATGTATATAAAAAATACTTGACTTTACCCAATGTATGTGTAACAATTCATTCCCTTATTACTCAGTAGTACATTATATGAATATATCAAATTTATTTACCATTCTATGCAGTTTTATCCAGTTTTTAGCTATTATGAATAAAGCCTGTATGACATTTGTGCACATGGGATTTCATTTCTCTTGGATAAAAACCAGGAGTAAAGTGTTTTCCAAAGTGGTTGTACCATTTTGCACTCCACTATTAATGTTTGAGAGTTTCAGTTACTCCACATCCTTACCAACCTTCGGGCTAGAGCTGGCGACCTTGAGTGTCAATGATCGTGCACTCAAACCAGGAACCCTACACCCCATCTACTGCACCACCGCACCAGGCTCCTTACCAACATTTTACCAGTCTGTTTTATTTGTATTGTCAGTTTCAGCCACTGTAATTACATCTTGACACAAAACCTTACAGTACTTCAAACAGACTTCAAAGAGCTAATGACAGTTGCAGTAATTTCTTGACCTTGACTTCATGGTCTTAGCAAATGCAGGTTAATTACCCTTCATATTTGCATTGCCTATTACTTTTATTTATCTATTTTTTAAGCGAAAGAACGAGAGGGGCAGACAGGGACAGAGATAAGCATTAACTCAATAGTTGCCGTACCTTAGTTCATTGATTGCTTTCTCATACGTGCCTTGACCAAGGGCTCTAGCAGAGCCAGTGACTCCATACTCAAGCCAGTGACCTATAGGCTCAAGCCAGCGACCATGGGGTCATGTTATGGCCCCACACTCAAGCTTGATGAGCCCACACTCAAGCCAGTGACCTCACAGTTTCGAACCTGGGTTCTCAGCGTCCCAGGCTGGTGCTGTCCACTGTGCCACCACATTAAATTACTATGAGTGGAATTACAGAAATCCAGGTGTTAATGATTGTTGTGGTTGATTCCTTTTTAAAAAATAATTTTAGAGATACATACTAAAATACTGTTTCAAAATAATTGGGAAGGGTGAGGAATTGTGCTATTTTGACATTTTACCCAACTTAGCTTAAAAAGTTAGCCTGCCCATTTCATGGACACTGACAAGACACAAGACTCCTGGGTCAAAAAGAAAAGAACTTTATTACTCACCGTAAAAGCCCGCCAAATGCCACAGAAATGATGCAAAGGGCCCACTCTACAGTGGGTTGAATTACAGAACACTTAAGATGTACCGCTACTATAGTAAGTGGAGCGAGCCTTTTATCCAGGGAGACATTACTTCATCCCTCAAGGTTTCTCACGAGGATGCAAATACAACCAAGGAGTGGCCAGATAAAGAGCAGCCAGAACTATGTATTCCTGGCAAAGCCAAGAGCAAGCATTGACACTCGGGATCTGTAGCCTGTCTCACAATTCACTTGGCAGGACACCGTACAGTATGTTCCTCCATCAGCCAGATTCATCTAACAGAGGGTAGGCTCTCATACCTTTAACCCATAAATCTCAAAGTAGCAAATGTAACCAACTTGTGGTATTGAATCTCAGTAATTCTTTCCAGGTTCCCAGACTATGAATAAATCCAAGGGTGGGTGGGGGAGCAGGTCTGACTTTAAGCCACCGGACTATAATTCATTAAATCCTCTGCAGATGAGTTCAAACTGATTTGCTAATCTTTGGTGTTAAAAACCCGAGACAGAGACACCTCATGACCCTTTTTATCCCCAGACATACAAAAATATAACCCAAAAGGGCACAGGTCACTTCCACGCAACAACTGGTAAATGTTTAAGGACTGAGCCTAGGGCTATCCACTAAGGTCTGAGGATGACCTAGCAAAGGAATAGCCAGTGATGACAAATGAAGACTCAAGTTAGATTTTGAAGGATAGTTAAAAACAAAAGGTATCAATTGTCCAATATCACCAGCAGAGTTCAAGTAAAATGAAGGCCCAGAATTCACCATTGGACTTAAGCAACAAAGGCAATGGTATTCTTGACAGCAACAACATCCTAAGAGTGGTGTGCAGGGGGATGGGAGCCCAATTCCAGCAGCTTTTAAAAGAGCACAAAAATATGGTTAATTCTTGGCTTTGCTATACAAGGTTCAAGATAACTCAACCTTTTTTGAGGTACCGAACCCACCAGTTTCCTATGTGCATTCACCGAACCCTTTAGTGATATTTTTTTTCCAAATTCAAGACATAGGTATATGTTTTTTTTACTGGTGCACCAAATGAGCCGTGCATGAACATCACCTTGCTCAAAGAACAAAACCAACAAAGTGCGTGAACTCACAACAAATTACGGCATTACCTTATTCTGGCCTCCGCGGCAGAGGCTTCTCCGAACCCGATACTGATAGAACCCAGGTTAAGAACCACTGTTCTAGCCTGACCTGTGGTAGCGCAGTGGATAGAGCATCGACCTGGGAACACTGAGGTCGCCAGTTCAAAACCCTGTACTGGTCTGGTCAAGGCACATATGGGAGTTGATGCTTCCAGCTCCTCCCCCCTTTCTCTCTCACTCTGTCTCCTCTCTAAAATGAATAAAATAAAAAACTAATAAAAAAGAAAAAGAACCACTGTTCTAGATGGAAGGAATATTGACAAAGGTGAGACTTGCTGGAGCCCTAAGCTTGATAGGGCAGGAGGAAGGGAAATCTGATGTTCACATGGGATGCTTGTGCTAACAATTCATTTCAAGGCAGGAACCGTGAACGCACGCAGGGACAGCAGGATGACAGGAATGGGAATAGGCTGAATGCGAATGAAAGGTTTGGAGAGGAGGGTAAAGAACACAGTGGATGAGTCAACACTGGACAATGGGCCACGTTGAATGTTCACTAGACCAATAATCTATTTCTCGAGCCACATTCAGCTTCACAGTACAGGTAGGTGCACAGTGGGGTATTTACAACTATAAGAGCATTTCGATTTCAAAACAAACTGAAAACTGATTGGCTTCTTTCTGTCCATCAGTGGGTCTTTAAGTATGGTCCCTGGGAATTAGTATCACATGAAACTTCAGAAACAGGGGGTAGGGCCCTGCATTGTTTTAACAAGCCTTCCAGATGGTTTCTTAAGCCGTGTTAAGAAAAGGTTTCCTTTTATTTTATTAGACTTCTCTAACACCTCCAATCACTACAGCTTAAAATAATCACAACGTGCCTGACTGGTGGTGATGCAGTGGATTGAGTGTTGGTCCAGGATGCTGAGCCCTGGTTCAAGATCCCAGGGTCCCCAGGGTCCCCAGCTAGAGCGCAGGATCATCTATCTATGTAGTTCCCAAGGTCACTAGGTTGACCAATGGCTCATCTTGACCCCCCCTTAGTCAAGGTACATACAAGAAGCAATCGATAAAAAAGTGAAGCAACTACCAGTTTATGCTTTTCATCTCTCCTCTCCTCTCCCTTCCTGTCTCTCTCTCACTAAAAATAAATCACAAACCTTTCCCAGCTGCATAGAGCAATAAATAAAATCCACATAACAAAACAGAAAAGTTCACATTACTATCACTTCAGAACATGATTCACCAAACTATAAGATTATTTTAAAAGAATGATCAGAAATAAAATATCACAAATAGGATTTTTTATTTGTCACCATTAAACGTCTGAATTTTAAACAGATTCTTGGACTGGGGGTTCATATCCATCAGCTCGTTCAACTTTAGCACCTGTCTCATCTCCAGTAGCTTTTCCAGAACTGCTACCTTCACCATGAAGTTCCATGAGTTTTCCCACTAAACAGAAGAAAACCATTGTTAGTTGCAGAGTATCAGAGCTTAAAAAAAACGGTCCTTCTATAAATACTACGTAGGCATAACAGAAAAGAAAGCCAGTATCTGGCCCAAATAAACAAGCACCAAAATAAGTATTTGACCACATAATATTTTTTTAAAGAAATCCAGTGATGTTTTTCACTTACATTCAAACTTGGGCTTCTTCAGCATTTTGACTTTTCTAACAAAGACATCATGGAGTGGATAAATCGATTGGCAAGCCTTTTCTATGTCTTTTCCAATGCTATCTGGAATCCTGCCAAGCAGTAACAACAGATTTAGTAGCAGAGTAGCATTTTAGCCTTCCCAGTCCCATGCCTTATGCCTTTGCCGTTACACCCTCCTAGTCAACTGCACGGGAACATCAGAAAAACGTTAGGTTTTATCACTGCTCGTCATGTGGGACCGAAACACATTGTCATCATTTATTCCCATACACGCTGATTGTGGAGGTTTTTGCCTATCAGTGTACTTCCTAATTACGACAAAAGCATTCTGTATGCTTCAGGTCTAACTGCCAAATAGCTCCATCCAAAAAAAGGATAAAGAAACCAAATCACGTTCCTGAGCACTTAGAAGAATGCCTTCATTTCAAGAGATGTAGCTAGATGGTTAGAGACAGGATTTAAACCCAGGTCTGACTCTATCTTGTCTTACATGCTTTCCCTCAGCTCAGAGTTCTGTTGTGTGAGGCAAAATAAACACTTACAATTTATTGACCACTTCTTTCAAGTCATTTGTCTGCACTTCTCGGGTCATTATTTCCATCATCTTCTTCCGGATTTGGCGGACCTGTTGATGCTGAGCGTAAGAAGTCTTCCGAATCTGATTGTTGCGTTTTTTAGTAAAACCAACACAAAATAGTCGAAGCAAATAACCATCGGTAGTCTTGACATCAACATGAGCTTCAATCATGGTCTAATGGAAAAAGAAATACTGTCAGATGATAAAAGGTTTTAATGTTATCAATTTTTATCCCTCAGAATTTTTATATAAGGTGGGGCAAAAGTAGGTTTACAATTGTTTGTATGGAAAACACAATTGTTAATGAGGATAAACTTTGTGTTTCACATACTCAACTGTAAACTTACTTTTGCCCCACCCTATATAAAAAAGCTGTAAGTTCAAGTACTCATCATGCAATATAAAGTATAATATAAATTACATAACAAATTTCCAGGATTTCCTTGAAGTGAACTTACTGAATTCTTACCATCTTTCATATGCAATTATGTAAGTCAGTCCTCTTAACAATCCTCCCTCCTCCTGCCCCACCATCGCTGGTCACCCCACCATTTTACAAATACATGACAGCTTTAACAGTCCTCTCCCCTGAATCAACAGTACAATTACGCAACACAAGAGGAAAATAGGATCTAAGAGAAACTCTACAAATATAAACACCTGCACTTATTCCATCTTTTAATAGTGTTGTGAATAGGTAAAATTTTATTAATGCTAAATGAATATACTTTTAAATGTCCTTTATGTTCCAAACTAAAAGCCACACTGAGGATTAAACAATCCATTTCACAGCTAAAATACAATTTAAAAATCCATTAGTCATATTACAGCCTAGATGTAAAAAACCAAAATCTTAGGTAGAAACAAAAACTCAAGTGCCTCCTCTTCATTTTGTAAATTTTATACCTTAGTTAAAAAACGGAATACAATTATAGCAAAAGAACCTTAATATACTCCCAGAAATGAAACCATAGAACCTTAGGGGAATGTCAGAAATAAACATAATAGTATAATCAGTATGTATCTCCTGGGACCAAAACATTGTCATTGTTCACTTCCAATATACAACATATCCCAAAGCTAAACGGGTAGCCAGACACATCTGAACCAATGCAATTTCTTACTATACAATCACACTGTTACCAAATGCTGTGTCAAACTCTGCTAAGCACGTATATGTGGATTTCATTCCCAACTCCATGAGATGATACCCTTACCTACATTTGAAAGTAAAGAAATCAGGGCTTAGCTTGCCAAAGAGAACACAACTGGGAAACGGAGCCAAGACTTCAACTTCACACCAAGTTTCTGCTACTATTATGCTGTATTGCCAGAGGTCATCATGACTAGCCCAAACCACCTTTTTAGGTAAAAATCTATTGGATTTTTTATTAATTTTAAACAAAAAGGGAGGGGAAGGAGGGCCAGGGGGATGATGAGCGGAGGCAGTGTGCGCTGTATGTGTGTGGGAGAGTGAAAGAGAATGATTAGATGTTCCACTTATTTACATATTTATTGGTTGTCTCCTGTATGTGTCCTGACCAGGGATTGAACCAGCAATCCTGTTGATATCAGGATGACACTCTTAACCAACTGAGGTAACTAGCCAAGGCCTACAATCCATCAGATTTTGAGGTCCAAAGATTCTGAAGACAGGCAAAACTGTACGCAAACCTGAATCCAGATGTTCCTCAATCAGCCACTAATCTATGCAGCAAAAATCTTCAACCCAATTATTAAATCTTGAACACAATTTAAATAAATTGGAGGATCATGGCTTCCTTGCTGCTACTGCTCAAGCTCAAGTACAAATTCCGGAGTCAGCACTCAGTAACAGCAAGAAAACATCAAGGCTTTAAAATGAAATCTAAACCTGAACTGGAAAAAATGCTCCTTGCTGTAATTACACCATAACATGACATTGTACTTCAGTCATCCACGCAACGTGACTCGAAGGGACTTTTGTTCTCACCTGCCACTTTTTGACCATGGAGCACATTTTGTCACGGGTAAGATCCATGCCATGAAAATTAGTCAGGCAGTTTTTGCCTTGAACATCCTCAGTAATTAGCTTGAATTTTCTAAATGCAACTTCATCATTCTGCAGGTCAGCCAGGCTCACTTCAAAAACACGGCCCTTGAGACCATCAGACGCAATTTCTTGAAAACAAGAATCAATTGTCTTATTGTTAGGTACCATGTAAGCAGAGTCAAGCCAACAAAGACAACGTTCATGCATTAAGTTGAGGTCAGAAAGTTAATGGTAAATTACATCAAGATCTTGACTTTAACCAAGTCCATGTGGACCAATGACTGACAGTGCCCATCAAAAGTTTAAAACTACCCATGCACATTTTCTTAGAAACCCTATAAGTACTACCTGGTTTCTACAAGCGTCCCCAAAACAGGGGCCAAAGCTGCAACCCAGAGCTGACATTTTCTTAAGGTCTCCCAGCGCAGGACCAACAGTAGGCCGAGATACATACACGTCTCTAAGAAAAATAAAAACCAAGAATCAGATACTCACTGGTTCCTTGAGTTCTTGTGACCAGTGTTTTCCCAATATTTCTTATATTGAACATAGCTGGTGCTTTCACATCATACCAATCTTTCTTAGAAAATGGATCAACCCTGGATTTAGAAAAAAAATGGCTTGAAGTTTTATCGCAGATCACATCATTCTTGACGTTTTTACGTTCCTCCTCTGGAATTGAAAAGTTAACTGGCCTGTAGACACCGCGGCAAACTCCTCTGTTCCTCTCCCGGAGAGGGGAGGGGAGCCTGCCCTATGTCCATGCAGCTCGTCCCACCACGTCCGTGTCGGCGGTAAGCCGCGAGTGTACACAGCCCACCCGTCAGTCCTTCCACCACACAGGCAGCGCTGCCTCCAATAGCACGCGTGTCTCCTGAACTTGACTGGTACATGAGAACACAGCCTGGTAACCCAGGCGAGCCTACCTGGAGGTCCCAGGTCCCATCCGGCCCGAGGTCCCCGTATGGACAAGAATCCCGTCCTCAACTCCAACTCTCGCAATGCACCCATTACCCGTGCATTTACGAGGCTGGTGAGCTCACAATATGGAACACTCCAGCCCCGAGCCACGGAGGTAATTCAGCTCCAAGGGGCGCACACAGGCCCAGGCCAGGGGGAAGACAGCCGGCCCGCCGCGACGCAGCGCCCACATCTGCCAGGCCGCGGTTCGGAGTTTACTAACCCAGCCTGGTCAACATAATCCGGGTGGCATCGTCGGCATCCGGCCCAGGCCACGACCTAGAACCCTCCTGTTGACTCTAGCAGGACCCCAAAAAGCAGAGAACCCCTACAATCGCTACTTACACTTTCTTCTTGGCTCCCTTTTTGCCGCCTTTCGTAAGGCGTTTGTTCTTACCCACCGCCATGGTGCTGCTCTGAGAGCCAAAAGGGCGGAAGTGTAACTCGCGCGAGAACTTAGGCGTTTGGGGCGGAGCGGAGCGGGGCGGGGCGCGCCGTTGGCGTGACCTTTGACCTCCGGCGTTCCTCCGGCGTTAAGAATATTGCGACAACAGAAAAGCACTGTCCTCCGCGTGTCGCACACTGCGACAGCGCCCTCAAATGGGGGGAGAGGGGACAGTTAGCTGTGAAGGTGCGTTGCGGCCGCACTGCATATCCGAGGTGCAGGCTTCGGTTCCCGGCGGTTTCTGGGGCTCTGTGCCGGGAAATAAGTTTCCGTAGAAGGAGACGCCCACACACCGTCGTTCAAAGCTGAACTCAGCAGCTCACCCATAAGCCTGTTTCTTCTCCAGAGTTTGGGATTTGGAATCAGGAGTTCCAGGTTCAAATGCTACTACCGTCAACAATATTTAGCCTGTGACCTATGTATCAGTGTCCTCGTATTTCAAATGAAGATAGTATCGGAATCTACCTCATAGTGTTGTTAGTAGAATTAAATAAGTATAACTTTGGGGGTGCTGGTAATTTCTGCTTGTTGACGATATGGGTGCTGGTGAGTGGGGTAGGTTAGCTTTGTGGGGTCTACAAAACCCTGCACTCATTTGTGTACTCTTCTATGGGATTTTCCTATACTGATATGTAGTTTCCTTTTTAAAAAAAGTGAACTCTGCTGGTTGTTTCCCTGAGAGACAATGGCTCCAGTGTTCCCATATATGTTGATTTTTTTTTCCCAAGAAAAGCTGGAATTTTTTTTTATTATTATTTAGTGAGAGGAGGGGAGGCAGAGACTCCGGCATGTCCACTAGGGGGCAGGGGGTGATGTTCTGCCCAACTGGGGCGTTGCTCCGTTGCTTAGCAACCATACTCTTAGGGCTTGAGGCAGAGGCCCTGGAGCTATCCTTAGTGCTCTGAGCCAGTTTTCTCGGGAACCAAGGCTGCAGGAGGGGAAGAGAGAGAGAGAGAGAGAGAGAGAAGCAATAGGGAGAGGGGTGGGGCAGCAGATGGTTACTACTGCTGTGTGCCTTGATTAGAAATCGAACCTGGGACATCCACACGTTGGGCGGACACTCTACCACTGAGCCATCCGCGCAGGGCCACGAAAATGAATATTTTTGTGTGGAATCAAATTTTTTAATTTTGGCAAGTAATTAAAAAAATTTTTTTAATTGTAGGGAGTTAAACAAAAATATATCCTGGCTGGATGCAGCCCCCTGGCTTCAAGTGTGCAGCCTGTGGAAAGCTGACCCATACTGGCTAGACCTCAGCCAGTGAGAGGTTGAGTTCCTTTCTCTAACTTCCCCTCTGGCAAATAATCCTGTGACCAACCCAGAAACTCCCACTCACAAGGCCCCACAAGCCTTCAAATCCAGTAATCCCTTCCGGTCCATCCGCTGCCTGCTATGACCCCCACCTTCTTCTAAAACAATCTCCCTAAATCTCCAGTCCTGTCCTAAAATCTTTCCATAATTCTGTTTATCTCAATTGCTTATAGGATCGTGTCAAAGTCTTTATTTCACAACAGTATGAATATTCTTTTTTTAAAAGAAAGATTTTATTCATTTTATAGAGGAGAGAAAGGCAGTGGGGCAGGAGCAGGAAGCATGAATTCACAGTTGCTTCTGGTGTGTACCTTGACCCATAAAGCCTGGAGTTTCGAACTGGTGACCTCAGCATTCCAGTCAATGCTTTATCCACTGTACCACCACAGGGCAGGCAGTATGAATATTCTTAATCCTACTGAACTGTACGCTTAAAATGGTTAAGATTTAAAATTTTATGTTCTTTTATTTTAACCACATTAAAACAAAAAATATCAAAGTCCGTAGCCAAGCCTACAAAAACTCTTTTATCAAGCCCTATTCACTTACCCTTTTCATCTGCATCACGTCTTAGCCTTTACCAGGCACCACAACTCCAGTCAACTAGAACTATTTACAGCTCCCTGAACACAATGGTTTTCTCTTGCCTTCATTCCTTTTCCCTTGTCAGCAGGCAAGTAGCTGTGCATTTTCAAGGCAGCTCAGCTTCTTTTTTCCTCTTTCCGTTTAGAGATTGATTCCCCCAAACAGGCTTCCAGGAAACCCAGCACTGTTTAACTTCTTCATGACTGGTGACTGAAATTGTCCCTTTCTTGCTGTGAGCAGGAGGGCACACTACAGTCTTTTTCATATTAGTGCTGTTCCGTCTCTTAGCACATAGTAGGCCCTCAGAATATTTGCTGGGGGAACAAATAAGAGGTAGATGATATCAGTGCTGGTCCCAATTTTTGAACTTTATGGATCAATCCAGATTTTCGAAATACTTATGGGAACCAATAGGACTGCAATTTAAAATTTTCACTATGTCAGCCTGACTAGGCAGTGGTGTAGTGGATAGAGTGTTGGCCTGGGATGTTGAAGACTCTGGTTTGAAACCCTGAGGTCATCGGTTTGAGCATAGGATCATCTGCTTTGAGTGCATTCTCACCAGCTTGAGCGCAGGGTTACCAGTTTGAGCTTGGGGTCATAGATTGCTGGCTTGAGCCCAAGGTCACTGGCTTGAACAAGGGGTCACTCACTCTGCTATAGCCCCCTGTTAAGGCACATATGAGAAAGCAATCAATGAACAACTAAGGTGCCGCAACAAAACTTGATGCTTTTCATCTCTCTCCTTTCCTGTCTGTCTGTCCCTCCCTGTCCCGCTCTCTCTCTCGCTAAAGAAAAAAAAATTTTTTTTAATTTTACTATATCATAAAACAGAAAACAACTGTCATTTTCATTTTAAAATTGCCTTTACCTCCCAAAAAATAAAAATAAAGAACATCCTCTAAAAGGTTGGTACTTTTTCTGTGATTGCCACAAAAGGTTAATCCTTTTAAATAAGTAAATCGGCTTTATGAAAAACTCGTTGGACATTATTTTTCTTGTCTAAGTTTAGACTGGTGAAAACTTATGACCAGCAGAAATCAGTGATTCCTTCCAAATATAGTATTGAGTCTAATAAACTGTGTTAATTCTATTCTTATAATAACCCTAAGTTGGTAGGTGGCAGGCAGTTCACTCACTAGTTTAAAACTTTCCCAGTGGAAAATGTTATAGATTCCAAGGCTACATATCCCAGAATCAAAACCAAACTTGCCTTTTCCTGGTCTGATTCCCCTTTCTGCATGAAAGTGAAAAAGCCACAGGGGAGGGAATAAAAGCCACAGGGCAGGCATTAATGAAGTCATCTGCATTTAGTTTATTCTAGCAACAAATTTAAGGGATTTGTCAGAGTTATGTATTTCAGTCCTCAACTTTGTTTTGTAATAAGAGCTTTATAATTTATTTCTTTATTTATTTTTATTTTATTCACTTTAGAGAGGAGACACAGAGTGAGAGAGAGAAAGAGAGAAAGGAGGGAGGAGCTGGAAGCATCAACTCCCATATGTGCCTTGACCAGACCAGTGCAGGGTTTTGAACTGGCAACCTCAGTGTTCCCAGGTCGACGCTTTATCCACTGCGCCACCACAGGTCAGGCTGTAATAAAAGCTTTAAAAAATACTTTCCCACCTGCCCCGTGGGGACACAATGGCTAGAGCATTGACCTGGAACACTAAGGTTGTGGGTTTGAAAGCCGGGGCTTGCCTGGTCAAGGCACATAGGACAAGCAAGCAATGAATAACTAAACTGAAGCAACTATGAGTTGATACACCCCCCCCCTCCTCTCTCTGTAAAATCAATAAATAAAATTAAAAAACATTTTTCCTGACTTACATTAAATGGAACAATTATTGATTTAAATTATATTTGAAAAAGGAGAGGATGCGGTATTAAATCAGTTTATTGGGTCTCAACCATCAGAGAATTTCAAAATTAAGATAAAATATTACTATAGAATACAATAAAATAGAAAATGTCAAAAGATATCAAACCTAGTAAAGTGTCCATATTTCATTAATTTTCATTTGTGACTCATCTATTAAACGCATCCAATGGTTTTGGAATTTTTCTACTGTGTTTTTTATTTCTAACACATTAATTTAGTTCTTTCCCCATTTATATTACTGTAGGTTCTTATTCTTTGCAGGCATCTTCCATATAGATTTAGGAGGGGTCAGGCCACAGAAGGAAGAGGAGGACCCGAGGCCTTACAGCAGGGGAAAGTGACAAGCTGCCCTTCCTCATCAGCCGGGGAACAGTACGGGCCACCCTTCTGCCCACTCCACTGGCCGCCCACAATTCCTGCAGAGATGCCTGCCTCCAGCGTCCGGGGCCTCAGGGCAACCTATCACTCGCTTCTCAATAGAGTGGAGCTCATGCTGCCTGAGAAACTGAGGCCAATGTACAACCACCCAGCAGGGCCCAGAACAATTTTTTTCTGGGCTCCAATAATGAAATGGGGCTTGGTGTGCGCTGGACTGGCCGACATGGCCAGACCTGCCGAAAAACTCAGCACAGCTCAATCTGCTGTTTTGATGACTACAGGATTTATTTGGTCAAGATACTCACTTGTAATTATTCCAAAAAACTGGAATCTGTTCGCTGTTAATTTCTTTGTTGGGACAGCAGGAGCCTCTCAGCTTTTTCGTATTTGGCGATATAACCAAGAACTAAAAGCTAAAGCAAACAAATAAGAATTCCTGATCATCCCAACAACTGAGATGTGGACATAACCCCTGGGACCTAGTTTGACTAGTTATTTGGTTGTTGGTAAGGTGATGTGAACTATGCTAATGATTGGAACATGTGGGGGAAACTCTAACCGAACTGCGAGCTAATACTTGATTTGGCCGAAAAATAAAGCAAATTTGTAATAACAAAAAATATACCAATGTATCTATAGATAGATAGGTAGATAGATTTAAACTCATTAAGCATAGCATGATTCCCCTCATGGCATGATTAGAGAAAACTGCACATTTCAGACTGGACCAATTAGAAATTAATGGTATCACATCTCAAGTCTTTGGGGTCCCTGTCAGTAATTTTACCTGTCAGGAACCGTTCTGCCTCTCAGTGTCTGACTATTCCAGTCCCTCACGTGCTCCTCCTGTCCTCAACTCGGTCCTGTCCCTTGTCATGTTTGGAAAATGATCTTTTTGGCTACTTCAAATAATGTGGGAGCTTGCAGGCTATCGTATATTCTCTGGACATTTTCTGTGGAGAATGAAAAGCCATTGGAATATTCTGAGCATGGGAGTGACACTGTGTCTGTTGTGTGGAGAGCACAATGTAGTAGAGCCAGAGTAGAATAAAGAAATTAAGCCTGACCAGGCAGTGGCTCAGTGGAGCAGTGGATAGAGCATTGACTGGGACACGGAGGGCCCAGGTTCAAAACCCCGAGGTCATCGCCTTGAGCGTGGGCTCATCAGTCTGAGCTCAGGGTCACTGGCTTGAGTGTGGGATCATAGACATGACTTCATGGTCACTGGCTTGAGCAAGGGGTCACTCGCTCTGCTGTAGGGTCCCCCACCCCTCACCCCCATCAAGGCACATATGAGAAAACAATGAACAACGAAGGAGCTGCAATAAAGAATCAATGCTTCTCGTCTCTCTCCCTTCCTGTCTGTCTGTCCCTCTCTGTCTCTGTCACAAAAGAATGAAAAGTGAAAATGAAAGTGGTAGCTTGGTCTAGGGAGGTAAAGGGAGAAGTGCAGAGGGTGGATGGAGAGTGGGGGAACGACACCACTCCTGGAGACTAAGAGGGAAATGACACCCCCTGGAGCTGGGAAATGTAGTTGCCCTGAGTGGAGGGACGCAGTGAAGATTCTGGCTATATTTTAAAGATATGAGATTATTGAAATGAACTCTACACCCATGCTTCCCAAAGCACAGCCATCAGAGCAGTTAGAGGTCAACGAACTATTATCAGTTGGCAATGAGCTAAGACAACTAACTGTTCATGGTTTTGTCAGAATGAAATCAGTTGTGTCACTAAACACACTTTAGTTCAGCTAATTTAGTTCTCTGTTGTAAAACTTTGTTAAGGAAATAGTACACAGATTTGCATTCTGGTTTAAGCTCATTATCCTATTTCCAAGTTGCATCTTTTGTTGCAGAACTAAGGATCAGCTGGATTCCATAAATGCTGCTGAATATTTTATTGGGCCTGCCAAAAACATTAAAATGTCTGGTAGATTTCCTTTTTGTGTGTGTGTGTGTGTGTGACAGAGACAGAGGGACAGACAGACAGAAGGGAGAGAGATGAGAAGCATCAATTCTTCGTTGCGGCACCTTCGTTGTTCATTGATTGCTTTCTCATATGCGCCTTGACTAGTGGGGGAGAGAGGGCTACAGAGCAAGTGACCCCTTGCTCAAACCAGCGACCTCAGGGTTTTGAACCTGGCTTCTCTGAGTCCCAGTCCAACACTCTATCCACTGCATCACAGCCTGGTCAGGCAGGCCTGGTAAATTTCTTAAAGCCCTGAGATAATCTTCAGTTATATAGAGGAGATGATATATTGGAAAATGAGAAAATGAAGTTTTTGAAAGGACTTCAAAACATTGAAAGGCAGCAAGATGTAGTAGTAGAAAGAACATGGGTTTTGTAGTCAAATTTGGTTTTAAATCACTGCTGTGAGCCCTGCTCTGTGACTTTACATTGCCTTATTTTCTCACCAGTAAGTGAGAATGATATGTTAAATAACAAAAATTTAACCAAGTAAATTTTAAAGATCTAATTGGCTGAACAGTTACTGAACTGAACAATTCATGAGTCACGCAGCATCCCATCTAGCAAATAGAAAGGGATTCTGCGGAGCTAATATAGAAAAGGAGAAGTTTTTAAAGGTGCAAAGGGGGAGAAAAAAGGAAATTGTTAGCTAAGAATGTACTGTCTCAAAGGAAGGTCATCCCCCTAAGGAACCGAAGGGGTCTACCAGGCAGCTTACCTCATTAGAGCTGACCAGGTAGTTCCATGTTGACTGATTAAAGGTTACATTCCTGAAAAACTGAAACTGCAGTTTGATTAAGTATTAATTCTTGGCTTGGTTTGCTGACATGGGGCTTACTTAGCACAAGTTACTCCATTTTCGGCCTTTTGTTTCTCTCTCTCTCTCTTTGTGAGAGAGAAAAGCATTAACTCATTGTTCCATTTAGTTATGCCATTGATTGCTTCTCATAGGTGCCCTGACCAGGGTTCAAATCAGTGACCTTGGGGTTGAGCCGGTGCCCTCAGGATCAGGGTCCTTGGGATCAGATTGAGTCAGTGACCCTGGGATCAAGCCAGCAACCTCGGTGCTCTGGGGCAGCACTCTATTCACTGCACCACAAGCCAGGGACTGTTGTCTCCCTTTTTAACAATCCCTACTGCCTGAGGTTATTTTAGGATTTAAGTGACACAGTATACATTAGAAGCCTAGAACAGGGCTTAGCATGTAGTAGGCATTTGGTAACTATTTACTCTCCTTTTCTCTCTCTCTCCAAAATAAATGTCAGCTGCCCACTCACACTCATGTCAACACCCCTCTATCCTTAACCTGGTTAAATGTCAGGTGTTGCTCTAACTGGAGTGATATCCCCTGCCTGCCTCTTCCTGGATGGTTTGTTGTGGACAGCAGATGGGAAGAAGGAACTTGTTTCAGGAGGCAGAGCAAGAGGATTGAGAAGAAAAACTGAGATTAAACCTGTACACAGTGATATTAATGTCATTACAAAAGTAGTGATACAATCAAATTAGATTCCTTATTACCATTGCTATCACTGAGGATGGCTCACATCCATGAGACACATTTTTCCCATACCCACACAGCCATTGTTGTTGCTGTTCTGTGGTGGGAATTGAAACCACTTTCCTTACTCTGTAAGAGTACAAATAGCCTGACCTGTGGTGGCACAGTGGATAAAGCATTGACCTGGAATACTGAGGTTGCTGGTTTGAAACCCCAAGTTTGCCTGGTCAAGGCACATATGGGAGTTGATGCTTCCTGCTCTTCCCCCTGTTCTATCTTTTTCCTCTCTCTCTCTCTTTCTTCTCTCTCTCTCTCTCTCCCTCTCTCTCTCTTTCTAATAAAAATTAATAAATAAAGTTAATCTAAAAAAATATTCTAAAAAAAGAACTAAAAAAGAGTACAAGTAGTGGAAGTTTCCTTCTGGTCAACATTTCAAAAAGTGAAGATTGATGGTTAGAATCTATATTGTCACTATTTGGTATCATGTAGATCTGGGTTCAGTCTCACTTTATCATAGACTAGTTTGACTTAAGAAAAGTTCTTTTTTTGTTTGTTTTCCTTTTTTAAAGAAAGAGGGACAGATAGGTTGAAAGGGAGCGAGATGAGAAGCATCAGTTCTTTGTTGAGGCATCTTAGTTCTTCATTGATTGCTTTCTCATATGTGCCCTGACCAGGGGGTTCCAGCAGAGCAAATGACCCCTTGCTCAAGACAGCGACCTTGGGCTCAAGCCAGTGACCTTGCACTCAAGCCAAAGACCTTGGGCTCAAGCCAGCGACCATGGGGTCATGTCTACAATCCTATGCTCAAGCCAGCAACCGTGCACTCAAGCTGGTGAGCCCGCACTGAAGCTGAATGAGCCCAAACTCAAGCCAGCAACCCTGCGCTTAAGCTGGTGAGCCCGCACTGAAGCTGAATGAGCCCAAACTCAAGCCAGCAACCTCAGGTTTTCGAACCTGGGTCCTCAGCGTCCCAGTCTGATGCTCTATCCACTGCACCACCACCTGATCAGGCAAGAAAAGTTTTAATTTTTCTGAATTTGTTTTTTCTTACTCTACTAGTTGGAGGTTCAGTTCAAGGTCAACATGTTATACAACACCTGGGGGGCCTCTCATATAGATTGCACAGAGAATTAAAAGCCTTTATTTAGAAACTGTAACAAAGACCTAAATAATATTGGCATAAACTAGGTAGAAATTATTTCTTACTTATATAACTGTCAGAGTATACAGTCCAGGGCTGATGTATAGGTTCCACAGTGTTGGAAACTTAGATTTTAACAATTTCAGCAGTCTTATTACTGTACCATCCATAATGTGTTGCTCTTATCCATGTGGTCCAAAATGAAAAGTCAACATTTAATCCTGCAGAGAGAGGGAAAGCAAAGAGGAAGACATTTCCTTTCCTTGCAGAGTACCAGCCACAAGTTCCACACCTCCATTCTGCTCATGTCACTTTGCTGTTCCTAGCTGTAAGAGAAGCTGGGAAATGTAAACCTTAGTCGTATGGCCATGTGCCACCAAAAGTTGTTACTTTCCAAGAATTGAAGTATGGATAAACGTTTAGGAACAACTACTTTCTGTCTGCCTTGTTTTTTATTTTTTTGAAATTTAAATATATAACAAAATACACAATACAAAGTAGGTGCTTAAAAAAGTTTTTCCTTTCTTTTTTCTTTTATACCCCAAAAGGGAATTATTTCCAATAGCCGTTTATTAGCAATATATTTACAACACATCAATAAGAATTATATCGATTTTTGTTTCTGCTAACTGGCTTATCACAAAGTTCATCTCTTTTAATAGTGTGAATGCATGAAAGGTGCTGCAGAAATTAAAAGCTCAGTAAAGGGAAGCACCAGAACCCTGAATCTGCTGATTTTGATCAGAGGCTTGGTTTATAAGAACTGAGTGGGACAATGGAAATGGCCATGAGCAAATTTATGTGAGCAGTTCAGTGGACCCCAACATAGTCAGGGTCCAAAGGACGATGCCAGTCAGTTTGATCTGTTACTTAAGGGATAAATTAGTGCTCTGCAGAGAAAAGGATCTTGGTTCTTGAGGGAATATAGTCTGGGCTTGGGTGGAAATATTTTTCATTAACAGGACAGAAAAGTGACCTCAAGGATCAGATATAAGAAAAGTGCTTTTGACAAGATGGGGATTAAACACAGGATGATTTTAAAGAAAGTGAATTCATTTACTCATATATATCTTCATTCATTAGTGGTCGGCACTGTGAAGTGGGGGGAAGAAACAGGCTACAGTGCTCACTTCGGCAGCACGTACAGTACAAGTAGAACGATAGAGGGTTAGCTTGGCTCCTGAGAAGGATGACATGCAAATTCATGAAGCATTCCATATTTTTAAAGAATAAAGGCCCTGGCCGGTGGCTTAGTGGATAGAGCATCGGCCCAGGGTATGGATATCCCAGCTTCCACTCCTGGTCAGGGAACACAGGAGAAGTGACCACCCACTTCTCCCCACTCCCTCTCCCTCTTCTCTTCCTCTTCTCCTCCCACAGCCATGGCTTGATTGGTTCAAGCACGTCAGCCCAGGCACTGAGGATAGCTCAGTGGAGCCTCTACCTCAGGTGCTGAAAAATAGCTTGGTTGCAAGCATGGCACCCGATAGGTATAGCATTGACCGCAGATGGGATTGCCGGATGGATCCCAGTTGGGTACATGTGGAAGTGTACCTCACTATCTCCCTCCTTCTCATCTAAAAATTAATTAATTGATTGATTAAAAGAAAACATAGACTGTGCCTTCCAGAATCTTAGTATGTTAAGTAGTAATGTAGGCTTGTATATTTGCCTACTCTATATATGGATTCTACTCAGTGACACCTTCAAATGGCACAGTAAAACAGCAATGCATGTACGATCACAAAGTCCATGCATAGTCAAATCAAATTATAAAGCCTTCAAAAACATGATGCCTGTTGCTTAAACGCTTGTTCCGAATAAATAGCCACGTACATGCTTCCTACCCTCTGCTCCCAAAACCTTTATTGCAAAGTATAGTCTCCTCCTAAATAGTAGGGAGATCCTTTTAAATAGGATCTATGCATTGGTATTGATTGCAACCAATTTTTACTTATAAATCAGATATTTATTCAATAGTAGTATTTAAATATTTGAGACCTTCTCAAAAACTTAGAGACTATGTAATTTGCAATTAATTGACATGGTTTCAATCTCATCTTCCCCACCAGCTAGTCCTATACTAACTGGCATGTCCTTACTTCCTCTGATGTACAGGTTCCTACACAATGGAGATAGTGATGCCAGCACTGTCCACCTTACAGGATTATTGCTTTGATCTCAGTAGAACTATAAAAAAATTACATAGAACAGTGATTATTTTCTTTAAAAATTGTTATAGTTTCAGGCCTTGAGCATACACCAGCATCCAGAGTAATATTTAAATTGCTACCTAATTCTTCTGAGTACCTTGAAAGATGAGCCCAGACTGAATTTCTCTTTTTCTCTGCTAAACCACCAAACAGGCTTATGTTCTTTATTCCCACTCCTGTTTCTGCATTTTCTTCTTCTTAATAACTGTTGAAATGAGAAGTGGTGTAAGTGGTTAAGCCCCTGGAAGTTACACTGAAGATACTGAGAAAAAGGGTAGAAGTTTTTATTATATTATGGCAATGGGAGAGAAAAATTAATGTTATGGAAGTTCTGACCTAGTAGTATAATTACTCACATTATCTCACTTAATCTCTTTTAGTCTTCACAGCAGTGCTGTAGGATAGAATTCTTTAATGAAGAAACAAGACTCATTGGTTTAGTGACTTGCTCCAAACCACACAACAGTAAGTGTAGAGCTGGGATTCAAACCCAAGTTTGATTACAGAGATTAATTTTTCTTTTCCTAACTAATTCTCAAGTGATGTTATTCTGTTGGTCTGGGATCCATGTTTCAAGAACCACTGGGCAAGACTCTGCTATATTTACCATCTAGTATCTGTAATACTGTATTAAACAATGGGTTGGAAGCCCAGAATATATTGACTAGGGAACAACTCAGGTTACCATTCTTAAAACATACACACTCCTTTTTTGTGCACTTATGGAAATATAAGTTAGACCCTGGCCAGTTGTCTCAGCAGTAGAGCGTCAGCCCGGCGTATGGAAGTCTCAGGTCCGATTCCTGTTCAGGGCACACAGGAGAAGTGCCATCTGCATTTCCACCCTTCCCCCTCTCCTTTCTCTCTGTCTCTCTCTTCCCCTTCTGCAGCCAAGGTTCCACTGGAGCAAAGTTGGCCCCGGTGCTGAGGATGGCTCCATGTCCTCCACCTCAGGTGCTAGAATGGCTCCAATTGCAGTGGAGCAAAACCCCAGAGGGGCAGAGCATCGCCCCCTGGTGGGCATGCTGGGTGGATTTAGGTCCCGTGCATGCAGGAGTCTGTTTGCCTCTCCTCCGTCCCCCCACTTCTCAGGAAAAATACCAAAAAAATAAAAATAAATAAAGTTAAAGGAACAAAAAATTATACCTGAAATAGCTATATTAAAAACGAAGAAAGATCTTTAATCAGTAACTTAACCTTCTACTTTAAAACACTGGAAAAAAGAGAAAACTAAATCTTAAGCAAGCAGAATAAAGGAAATAATAAAGATGAGAGGAAATGAATGAAATGAGAATAGGAAAACAATAGAGAAAATAAGAGAAAACAAAAGCTGGTCCTGTGAGAAGATCAACAAAACTGACAAACCTTTAGCTAGATTGACCAAGAAAATAGATAAAAGACTGAAATTACTAGAATCAGAAATAATTTGGGGGACATTATTGCTTACTTTACAGCAATAAAAAGAATTATCAAGGAATATTATGGACAATTGTATGTCGATAAATTAGATAACTTACATGAAATGAACAGATTCCTACAAGGACACAAAACTGACTCAGGAAAACACAACCTTAATAAAAAATATATTCGTAATAAAAAATCTATCCACACACAAGAAAAGCAAAGGCCCAGACAGCTTCATTGGTGAAGACTACCAAACATTTAAAGAAGAATTAATGCCAATTTATCACAAACTCTTACAAAATATTAAAGATAGAAAACTGCTTCCCATTCTCATTCTATGATCCTAGTATTACAACAAACCTAGATAGAGATATAATTAAAAGGAAAACTAAAATCCAGTATGTCTCATGGATATGATGCAAACAAAATACTCAACAAAATACTATCACATGAAATTCAATAACATGTAAAAGTTACGCACCATGACCAAATGGGATATATTTCAGGAAAATAACATTGGTTTTAATATCCAAAAATCAATAAATGTAACATATCAACACAAAAACAAAACCATATAATCAGTTCAATAGATCCTGAAAAGGCAATGACAAAATCCAAAACACTTTCATAATAAAAACCCAACAAACTAGAATAGAAGGGATCTTTCTCAACCTGATAAAGAGCATCTATGAAAATCTCACCATTAAAAAAAGAAGAAAGAAATCCCACAGTTAACACAGTACACTTAATGGTGAAAAATGGTGAAAGACTGGGTGATTTCTCTCTAAGATCAGGAATAAGACAAGGATGGCTACTATTGTTACTTCCATTAAACATTATATGGAGTTCCTAGCAGGGAAATTAGGCAAAAAAGAAAAAATAAATAAAAGACTTAAGGTTGGAAAAGAAGTAAAACTATATTTACAGATGATATGATCTTGTATATAGAAAATCAAGAGAAATCCACCAAAATATATTACAATTCATAAACTAGTACAGTAAGGTTGCAGGATAGAGGATAAGTGTACCAAAACCAATGATATTTTTGTACACTAGCAATGAACAGAAAATGAAATTAAGAAATAATTCTATTTACAATAGCATCAAGAAGAATAAAATACGTATAAATTTAGTAAAGGAAATGCAAAATAAATATATAGAAATGACCCATGTATCTATGGTTAACTGATTTTCTACAAAAGAACCAAGAACATTCAATAAAGAAAGTCTTTTCATCAGATGATGCTGGGACAACTAGATAGCCATATGCCAAAGAATGAAGTTGGATCCTTCCCTCATTCCATATACAAAAATGAACTCAAAATTGGCTAAAGATCTATTTTTTTTAATGTTACATTAAAAAAATTTTTTTAATTTATTCATTTTTTTTTTGGAGAGGAGAGAGAGAGAGAGTGAGAGAGAGAGAGAAAGAGAGAGAGAGAGAAAGGGGGGAGGAGCAGGAAGCATCAACTCCCATATGTGCCTTGACCAGACAAGTGTAGGGTTTTGAATCGGCGACCTCAGTGTTCCAGGTCGACGCTTTATCCACTGTGCCACCACAGGTCAGGCCAAAGATCTAAATTTATTATATTATAAAACACTTAACAGAAAATCCTCAAATGTGTTGACTCTTAGATATGGCACAAACAAAATAAGTAAGTTGTGTTTCATCAAGATTTAAAACTTTTTAGCTTCAAATGACACTATCAACAAAATGAAAAGCTAATCCACAGAATAGGAGAAAATATTTGCAAATCATATTTGATAAGAGGTTTGTATTTAGAATATATATATATATATACCTATCAACTCAATAATAAAAGACAGATCATCCAATTAAAGTAGCAAAAGTTCTGATGGGATGTTTCTCAAATATATATAACAAACACATGTAAAATTGAATGCTATCAGTAGTCATTAGGAAAATGCAAATCAAAATTATAATGGGATATTACTACACACCACTAAGATGGCTATAATCAAAAAGTCAGATAATCACAAATGTTGATGAGGATGTTAAGAAATCAGAACATTTATACACTGTTGGTGGGAATACAAATTAGTGTAGTGACTTTGCAAAACAGATTGGCTGTGGTCCTGGTCAGGTGGCTTAATGGATGGAGTGTCATCCTGCTGTGCCAAGGTCACAGGTTCAATATCCGCACAAGGCACATATGAGAAGCAACCAGTGAGTGCACAACTAAATGGAACAACTAAGTGGAACTATGAGTTGATTCTCTCTCTCTCTCTTTTTCTCAAATCAATGGAAAAATTCTTTTAAAATATAAAAAACATTGGCAGTTTTCCAAAATGTTAGACATAGTGTTTCCATATGACCTGGAAATTCCACTCCTGGGTATATAACTTAAAGAGTTGAAAACAGGTGTTCAAACAAAAACTTGCTCACAAATATTTATACGAGCACTATTCACAATAGCCAAAAGGTAGAAGTAACCCAAATTGTCCATCAACAGATAAATGGATAAACCTTGTAATGGACTTACTCGCCCATAAAAAAACAGCACATATTACAACACAGATGAGCCTTGTAAACATTATGCTAAGTCAAAGAATTCAGACGCACAAGACCATATATACTATAGGATCCCATTTATTGAAGTCCCCAGACTTGCCAGATCCTTAAAGAAAGAAAGCAGATTAGTAGCACCCGTGGCTGGGATAGGGGTAGGTGGGGCGGGGGAGGAATGAGGAGTAACTGTTTAACAGCAGGATTTCCTTTCGGGGTGATGGAAATGCTCAGGAACTAGACAGTGGTGATGGTCCCACAACATTGTGAATATGCTAAATGAGAGTAATGAGAAATTTTATTTTTATTTTACCACGATAATTTTTAAAAAGCCCATGTAACCTACCATCCAGTTTAAGAAATAAAACTTTTCAAATACGGAAAAAGCAAAATGACTTCAATAATAAAAATGGGTTAAAAAAATTTTTTTTGAAAAGCAAGTTAGAGCCTTTTACTTCATATGGTATGCCAGATGTCAAAATATACAGTTCAGAGTTACTTTGGTAGGTTGTGGGAAGCCATGGTAATTTATTGAACGGTGAAATGACACAATCCGAACTCTGCTTTGGGAAATCCACCTGGCATCACAAACTTAATCTGAAGGAGAGGAACTGGAGGCCAGGACCACATATAATAGTCTGAGCTCCATAAGTCCCAGATTGGGCGTAGTAGGAATGGAAAGAAACATATGAAAACTTTATTTGCCCTTTTGTCTTCTTTTATATCCACTGCACCTACAATGAGTTTTCTTTTGTAATAGAAGTTAGCAGACAAGAAGAAAAATAGCAGTATCCTTCTAGATCCAGTCATATCTAAATCTCCCCCTGGGAAAACATCAGACCAGGAAATACTAGGCAGCCTGAAACACTTTTTGCTAAGCATGGAGTTTATAATATTATCTTTCTATTTTTAAAGGATTGATTGATTGATTTTAGAAAGTGAGGAAGGGAGAGAGAAGCATTGATTTGTTGTTCCACTTATTTATGCATTCATTGGGTGATTCTTAAATGTGTCCTGATCAGGGGTTGAACCTGCAACATTGGCTTATCTGGACAATACTCTTAACCAACTAAGCTACTTGGGCAGGGCCAATGTTTGCTTTCTTAGTCTATCACTGTGAAGTGAGTACCACTTAGGCCCATCTATGGACGTGTAAACTGAGGTAAGAGAGAGAAGAAACTTGCTCTTTAAGGTAAGGAGAGTTGGACTTCACACCTTACGTCAAAGCCTGTGCACTTAAGCAAAAAAGAGAAAAATAGTTAAAATTTAGAAGCATGGTATTTTTACTGCTCTAATCATGTCTGCATTCCATCTGCGCTCATCCTAGTTTTCTTTCAGATGGGCCAGAGTAAATTTATTGCTTCCTGGAAGTTTGAACGTATTTATTTTAATCAGTCCTTTGGTGCTCACGGAAAGACTTCTTTATGAACATCTCTTATAGGAATGCTTACCTGTTACAGTGTAGTATGACAAGGACAAAGCCACCAAGCAAGGTGACGTTCCTGAGATTAGGGCGTGAGGGCCCCCAGGGAGGAACTGGACTTTTACTATGTGAAGTGTCAGAGAAGTGTCAGAGAAGAGGTGGGAACTGAAATAAGAAACCAAAAACTAAAGGACCAAGAGGGGGAACAGCAGGTGTTTGGCTGGGAGTCCCTCTGTAGTTTTCTTCAGAATTCAGTTTAAGGGCCTCCTGGAAGAAAAGAGAAAGGCTGACCTCTGTGTCAGCCTCAGCACCAAAGCTGAAGATGAATAAGCCTTATCTTAACAAAAGATTATCTGGGTTCAGGTTACTCTTTTTGTTCGTTTCCCTCTTGTTATCCCTAGGCCTTTGGAAAAATCGTATTTAAATGTTTCAGTTTGATTTAACTAGGTCACAGGGAGTTAAAAAAAAAAAAAAAAAAAAGAGCTCTGCCCAACTTAGACCAGAGGCTAAAAGATGGGAGTAGGCCCCCTTGAGGCCAGCTTGGTGGTGGCAGCATTAATTGTGTTTCCTAAAGGAGGGTAAAACTTATCACAGTTGTCCATGGGAAGGTCTCCTCTCTACTACCTGTTCAGGAGAAACAGAGAGGTGATTTATATTAAGGGAACCAGGGTTTCCTTATCCATTTACTTAGAGCAGTGTTTTTCAACCTGCGGATCAGACCCATTAGTACGTTGTAAAGCCAGTGGCCAAGGCCACTATCACAGCCACCTGGCCCATGCAGGTTCACATTAGATTTAGACAGTCGGTAATGAAACAACGGAGCCAAGAACTGGTGAGCCATCAGCTTTAATTTTAGCTTGCACTTGGTGGGCAAGTAAAAACACACACTCCAAAACCCACTCATCAGTGCTCACAAAGCTACTGACTTATCCGAGTTTCCTAGTGTTGGGCAGATAAAATATATTATGCTCAATTTGTTAAAGATGGCACTGCCCACGTGCAAGTTTTAAGAGTAAGCTTTTCCCCACACCCTTGACTGATTGGATGATGTGGGGTGGTGCACTCTCATGAAGAATCCTCCTAATTATGCCTCAGATAAGTGACTTTGTATCAGAGACTTCCTTGTTTGTAGATTGGATTAAAGGTTTGGATTTCTACACTATAAAGTGGGGCAGGCCGGGAGCTTGCTCACTCTCTCAGTTCCTGAGGTTAGCATTAGAGAGGAGAGCAGATTAAGGCCATGTGGAGACCAGGAGAAGCAGCCAAGATGGTGGAGTGCTGAAGGAGAAGCCAGTTTGTGCAGAGAGAGGGAGATGGGGAACAGAAGTGAGTAAGTCTGGTGAGCTAGAAACCTTTGATTCTAGGAAACTCAGATAAGTCAATAGCTTTGTGAGCACTGATGAGTGGGTTTTGGAGTGTGTGTTTTTGCTTGCCCGCCAAGTGCAAGCTAGAATTAAAGCTGATGGCTCACCAGTTCTTGGCTCCATTGTTTCATTACCGACTGTCTGAATCTAATGCGAACCTGCATGGGCCAGACTGCTGTGATCCAAGTCAGGATGGTGATGTAGGGTGGTGCACAAACTGGCTTCTCCTTCAGCACTCCGCCATCTTGACTGCTTCTCCTCTCCTCCACGTGGCCTTAACCTGCTCTCCTCTCTAATGCTAACCTCAGGAACTGAAAGAGAGCAAGCTCCTGATCTGCCCCACTTTATAGTGTAGATTCAAAACCTTTAATCCAATATACAAAGAAGGAAGTATCTGATACAAAGTCACTTATCTGAGGCATAATGGGATTTCTCATGATAGTGTACCACCCTACATCAAAAAGGGTGGGAAAGGCTTTACAATCATCCATGTGGGCAGCGCCATGTTTAACAAAGTGAGCATAATATATTTTATCTGCCCAACATACATCCTGAAATCAATTTAGTGGGTGTCAACCGGCACCTGTTTTTAAAGGAAATAAAATAGAAACTATTATGTACTTAGAAAGTTTATTGTTCTATGAGCATTTATTTCTGTTTTTAAAAACGGTGTGTGTATGAGTGTGTTTGGTCACCACGTGAAATGTATTTCTAACTATAGGTTATGATCAGAAAAGTTTGAAAATCATTGATACTGGTATATATCTAATGAAATCAGAGTTATCAGGAGAAAAATCCTTACATTTCCTTGGGCTATTTTTTTTTCTTTCAACTTAATAATTTGTGCACTCAGAGATTTTCCCCTTGAAGACATGTAAAAAATAACCTCCCTTTAAAAAACTCTTTTGGATGCTCTCATTCAGGGATTTTGCAGTACTTAATAGTTTCCAGCTCTGTCACCATCTTTATTTGGCCTACCAGGAATGAAGACAAATCTTCTGGTGAGGTCAGGGGCCTGAAAATAGTGGTCTTTGATGGGGTTTGAACTTCTTTAACATCTTCTTTTAAAAATGAGAGGTTTATGCCTGACCAGGCGGTGGCACAGTGGATAGAGCGTCTGACTGGGATGCAGAAGACCCAGGTTCGAGACCCCGAGGTCGCCAACTTGAGTGCGGGCCCATCTGGCTTGAGCGAAAGCTCACCAGCTTGGACCCAACCAAGGTCGCTGGCTCCAGCAAGGGGTGGCTCCGTCTGCTGAAGGCCCGCTGTCAAGGCACATGTGAGAAAGCAATCAATGAACAACTAAGGTGTCACAACAGCAACAAAAAACTAATGATTGATGCTTCTCACCTCTCTGTTCCTGTCTGGCCCTATCTATCCCTTTCTCTGACTCTCTCTCTGTCTCTGTAAAAAAAAAAAAAAGAGAGGTTTAGCCCTTCCCCTGTCACATGTGTGTCAGATTCACCTGTGCCTGCTGATGGACAGGGACACTGTGACTCTTTACCAATCAGCTATAACCTAGAGACAAGGGACGACTACTACTTATCACCCCTTAATTGCTTGGTTCTTGTAGTCTTTATTGTGATGCTAGACAAGCTCAGGTGTCACTGTATAAAGTAAATGTCTTTGGAATCAAAACAGGTCACAATGCTCCCTCTCACACCCCCTGCTCCCTTGAGTTCAATTGTAAGTATTTATACCATTTATTCTGACCCTTAATCATATCGAATTACATGTGATTAAACTGTTCCGTACGTGTATGCCATACTTAATGTGAATTCACTGACCTCCCAGGCATATTTCATCACTTTATAAGTTTGGTTTAGAAGCTGGGTACTCAGAGAAATCCATTTCTCACAGAAGGACAGCACCACCTCGGTTATGGCTTTATCACTTGCGGGTGAGAGTTGGGGAAGTTCTTTACCAAAATAGATGAGCAAAAAGATTAACTGATATTTATAGGCACTTTAAAGGAAAATAAGAAAATCCCAATATAAGCAAAATCTTACTGAGCATAAATTCTCCCCTGATATTTTCCCCTGGGGACCAGTCTAAAGCAATCAAAATCATTTTATTATCATTGCCTGTAATTGGTTCCAAATTAGTCATATGACCGATTATGCCAGGGTTCTTAAAAATATGTACTTCCTTACTCCCACGAGTGGTCTTCTTTCTCTGGATGGTGACATGTCTGAGTTATGTTGCTAGGAATTTCTGCTATCACCTTTCTGTTGCCTGAGAATGAAGTCGTTACTTGAAGGATGAAGGATGACAGAGTAAAGGGATGGAGGAACCCTGAGCCCTTCGTGACATTATTGTGCAACTGCAGCTGTCAACCCTGCCCTACCTCTGAACTTCCTTGTTATACGACATAATAAATTTCCTTATTGTTTGAGTATTATTGGTTTTATTAATTATTTACAGCAAAAGCATTCTAACGAATCTACTGAATGTTACTGCCACTTGGAAACACTGATTTTCCCCAGATGCTGCTCAAATGTTTTCTATAACTCCTGTATTTTCCAGTGTAGTTACAAAACCCTCTGGAGAATATACATGGTTCCAAGATTTTAGAAACTCTCCCAGGTACCCAGCCCTCAATATCTTGTCAGGATTAGTTTATGTTAAAAGCTGCAATTTTCCTCCTTTTAGCCACTGACACTCATTTCAGATTCAAGCCAGGTTTGAGAATTTAATTCTTTCCTTAATGGGAAGCATAAAAAGTTCCCAGTTAAGATCTTGCATCCCGCTGGTGCCTATATCTGGTACTTGAACTCGGCTGAAGTTCTGAACTCTTTTGACTAAACTTCTTGAATAGGTTTCTGACTTAATATTGCCCTTCTTCTTGCCTGTGTGACTGATAACTTGAAGGGACTACCTCTGGTCTTACCTTGAAGAGCTCCCTCGTTGTTTAACCCTCACCAGCCTACCTGAATTCTCGATCCATTCTTTCTCTGACTTTCTGCGTCTTTGTGTTTATTTACAGCATGATAAAAAGTATTTACAAGAAGGAAATGACTAGCCTGAAGTACACTGGAGAAATATTTAACAGGAGTGACCACAAACGTGGTTCATATTTCTTATGCCTGTTTTCTTTCCTGAGGTAAGGAGAATTTATAAGCTGTTAACTTCGTATGCTCTGCATGAACTGTTGTAAAAGTTTCAGATGCATATTGAATTTAGTTTTTTAACTACCAAAGATTCCAAAGAGAGAGGAGAAATTAACCAGGAAGATTTATTTCAAGAGCAACTTTTATTTAATTAAAATATCATTAGCAATAGTTCAGTATATAAAGGTAATAACTTCTTTAATATAGCCATTTGTCATTTATAGACACCACCCCATTAACCTGAGTAATCAACTCTGTTTCCCTTCAGTTTCATTTAGTCAGGTTTAAGGCTAACCACAGATTTTATTTTGGTTTGTGTTATAAAATAGCTTCTTGCAATCTGCACTATGTGCATCTACACATATGAAAGAAGTCAAAATATATTAGAGAGCCTTAATTCTCATATATTGACTATGTGAAATTTAATTTCTTACCTATTAAATTATTTTTCTTTTTAATTTATTATCAATAGTTCATCTTGTTCTTGTAAAATACTACTGAATTACTTTTCTATCTGCTATAAAATTCTATGAAAATATTCATTTGTAATAGGAAAACATTATTCTTTTTTTATTTTTTAATTTTTTTAAAATATATTTTATTATTATTAATTCTAATGGGGTGACACCAATAAATCAGGGTACATATGTACAATGAAAACATCTCCAGGTTATCTTATCATTCAATTGTGTTGCATACCCGTCACCAAAAGTCAAATTGTCCTCTGTCACCTTCTATCTGGTTATCCCTGTGTCCCTCCCCTCCTCCCTATCCCACCCTTCCCTCCCTCCTCCCATCCCGTAACCACCACTCTCTTGTCCATGTCTCATATTCTCACTTTATTGTCCCACCTATGTATGAAATCATGCTGTTCTCAGTTTTTCTTTTTTTCTGATTTACTTATTTCACTCCGTATAATGTTATCAAGGTACATCCATTTTGTTATAAATGATCCGATGTCATCATTTCTTATGGCTGAGTAGTATTCCATAGTATATATGTACCAAAGCTTTTTAATCCACTCGTCTTCTGACGGACACTTGGGCTGGTTCCAGATCTTTGCTATTGTGAACAATGCTGCCACGAACATGGGGGCGCATTTCTTCTTTTCAAACAGTGCTATGGTGTTCTTAGGGTATATTCCTATAAGTGGGATAGCTGGGTCAAAAGGCAGTTCGATTTTTAATTTTCTGAGGAATCCCCAAACTGTTTTCCACAGTGGCTGCACCAGTCTGCAATCCCACCAGCAGTGTAGAAGGGTTCCCTTTTCTCCACATCCTCGCCAGCACTTGTTCTGTGTTGTTTTGCTGATGAGTGCCATTCTGACTGGTGTGAGGTGATATCTCATTGTGGTTTTAATTTGCATTTCTCTAATGATTAGTGATGTTGAGCATTTTTTCATATGCCTATTGGCCATCTGTATGTCCTCTTTGGAGAAATTTCTATTCATTTCTTTTGCCCATTTTTTGATTGGATTGTTTGTCTTCCTGGTGTTGAGTTTTATAAGTTCTTTATAAATTTTGGTTATTAACCCCTTATCAGACGTGCTGTTGAATATGTTCTCCCATTGTGTGGTTTGTCTTTTTATTCTGTTCTTATTGTCTTTAGCTGTGCAAAAACTTTTTAGTTTGATATAGTCCCATTTGTTTATCTTGCCTGTTATTTCATTTGCCCGTGGAGATAAATGAGCAAATATACTGCTGCTACAGATGTCGGAGAGCTTGCTGCCTATGTTTTCTTCTAAGATGCTTATGGTTTCACGGCTTACATTTAAGTCTTTTAAACATTTAGAGTTTGTTTTTGTGAATGGTGTGAGTTGATGGTCTAGTTTCATTTTTTGCAGGTAGATGTCCAATTTTCCCAACACCATTTGTTAAAGAGGCTGTCTTTACTCCATTGTATGTTCTTTCCTTCTTTGTCAAATATCAGTTGTCCATAAAGCTGTGGGTTTATTTCTGGGTTCTCTGTTCTGTTCCATTGATCTATGTGCCTGTTCTTATGCCAGTACCAGGCTGTCTTGAGTATAATGGCCTTATAGTATACCTTGATATCTAGAAGAGTGATACCTCCTGCTTTATTTTTTCTTTTTAAGATTGCTGAGGCTATTCATGTTCTTTTTTGGTTCCATATAAATTTTTGGCATATGTGTTCTATATCTTTGAAGTATGTCACTGGTATTTTAATTGATATTGCATTGAATTTATAAATTGCTTTGGGTACTATAGACATTTTAATGATGTTTATTCTTCCTAGCCATGAGCACGGTATATGCTTCCACTTGTTTGTATCTTCCTTGATTTCTTTTATCAAAGTTTTATAATTTTCCGAGTACAAGTCCTTAACCTCCTTGGTTAAATTTACTCCTAGGTACATTATTTTTTTGGCTGCAACAGTGAAGGGGATTGTTTCCTTAATTTATTTTGCTGACAGTTCATTGTTGGTATATAGAAATGCCTCTGACTTCTGAGTATTAATTTTATATCCTGCCACCTTGCTGAATTCATTTATAAGGTCCAGTAGTTTTTTGACTGAGACTTTAGGGTTTTCAATATACAATATCATATCATCTGCAAATAGTGACAGTTTTACTTCTTCTTTTCCAATTTGGATGCCTTTTATTTCTTCTTCTTGTCTGATTGCTGTAGCTAGGGCTTCCAGAACTATGTTGAATAAGAGTTGTGAAAGGGGGCATCCCTGCCTGGTTCCTGATCTTAAGGGGATTGCTTTTAATTTTTGTCCATTTAGTATGATGTTTGCTGTGGGTTTATTGTAGATGGCCTTTATCATGTTAAGGAATGATCCCTGTATTCCCACTTTACTGAGAGTTTTGAGCGTGAATGGGTGCTGGATTTTATCAAATGCCTTTTCTGCATCTGTTGAAATTATCATGTGATTTTTGTCCTTCCTTTTGTTTATGTGATGAATCACATTGATTGATTTGCGAATATTGAACCAGCCTTGCCTCTCCAGAATAAATCCCACTTGATCATGGTGTATGATTTTTTTCATATATTGCTGGATCCGGTTGGCTAATATTTTGTTGAGAATTTTAGCGTCTAAATTCATCAGGGATATAGGCCTATAATTTTCTTTCTTTGTGTTGTCTTTGCCCAGTTTGGGGATCAGAATTATGCTCGCCTCATAAAAGGAGTTTGGAATTCTTCCTTCCTCTTGAATTTTTTGAAATAGCTTGAGAAGGATAGGAGTTAGTTCTTCTTTGAATTTTTGATAGAATTCACTTGTGAAGCCTTCAGTCCCAGGACTTTTCTTTTTAGGGAGTTTTTTGATAACTGTTTCGATCTCATTTGTTGTAATTGGTCTGTTTAGGTGTTCTGATTCTTCCAGATTGATTTTTGGAAGGTTATATGATTCAAGAAATTTGTCCATTTCACCAAGATTGTTTAATTTTCTGGCATATAGTTCTTCATAGTATTTTCTTACAATGCTTTTGTGTTTCTGTTGTGTCAGTTGTTATTTCTCCACTGTCCTTTCTAATTTTATTTATTTGAGTCCTCTCTCTTTTTTTCTTGGTGAGTCTAGTTAAAGGTTCATCGATCTTGTTTACCTTTTCAAAGAACCAGCTTCTGGTTTAATTGATCCTCTGTATTGTTTCCTTAGCCTCTATGTCATTTATTTCTGCTCTGATCTTTATTATTTCCTTCCTTCTACTTGTCTTAGGTTTTATTTGTTGTTGTTTTTCTAGTTCTTTTAGCTGCAGGGTCAGGTTGCTTATTTGAGCTTTTTCTAGCTTCTAACGATATGCCTGTAGTGCAATAAACTTCCCTCTCAGAACTGCTTTTGCTGTGTCCCATAAATTTTGAGTTGATATATGCTCATTGTCATTTGTTTCTAGAAACTTTTTTATTTCTTCTTTGATCTCATTGTTAATCCATTCATTATTTAATAACATGGTATTTAGTTACCAAGTGTTTTAGTATTTTTCAGTTTTTCTTTTGTGGTTAATTTCTAGTTTCATGGCATTGTGATCAGAGAAAATACTTGATATGATTTCAATCTTCTTATAAATTTAAGAAGATTAATAAATTTTGAGGCCATTTTTGTGTCCTAACATGTGGTCTATCCTAGAAAACGTACCATGAGCGCTTGAGAAGAATGTATATTCTACTGCTTTAGGGTGAAAAGTTCTGAAGATATCTATTAAATCAAGTTGATCTAGTGTCTCCTTTAAGTCTGCTATTTCTTTATTAATTTTCTTTCTTGAGGATCTATCCAGTGTTGTTAAAGGGGTATTGAAATCCCCTACTATGATAGTATTGCTGTTAATCTCACCCTTTATATCCATCAGAGTCTGCTTTATGTATGTCGGGGCTCCTATATTTGGTGTGTAGATATTTATAATAGTTATATCTTCCTGTTGAATTGTTCCCTTTATCATTATGTAGTGTCCTTCTTTATCTCTTACTACAGCCTCTGTTTTAAAGTCCATTTTGTCAGATATAAGTACTGCTACCCCGGCTTTTTTTTCATTTCCATTTGCATGAAATATATTTTTCCATCCTTTTACCTTCAGTCTATGTGCATCTTTTGTTTTAAGGTGTGTCTCTTGTAGACAGCATATGTATGGGTCCTGTTTCTTTATCCACGCAGCTACCCTATGTCTTTTGATTGGATCATTTAATCCATTTACATTTAAGATTATTATTGATATGTAGTTGTTTATTGCCATTTTATTCTTTAAAGCTGTATTCTTCTTTTGCTCTATTCTTTCCTCCCTTTGAACTGTTTACAACAGGCCCCTTAGTATCTCTTGCAGAATTGGTTTGGTTTTTATGAATTCCTTGAGGCTTTCTTTTTCTGGGACACTCTTTATTTCTCCTTCAATTTTAAACGTTAGCCTTGCTGGATAAAGTAGTCTTGGTTGTAGGTTCTTGTTCTGCATTACTTTGATTATATCTTGCCATTCCCTTCTGGCCTCAAGTGTTTCTGTTGAGAAGTCGGATGTCATCCTTATGGGGTCTTCTTTAAAGTGATAGCCTTTTTTTCTCTAGCAGCTTTTAAAATTTTTTCTTTATCCATTAGCTTTGGTATTTTAACTATGATGTGTCTTGCTGTAGATCTTTATGGGTTTCTCTTTAATGGAGTTCTGTGTGCTTCTTGAATGTGTGAAGTGTTTCCTAGCCTTAATTTAGGGAAGTTTTCTGCTATGATTTGATTGAACAAAGTTTCCATTTCCTGTCCTCTCTCCTCTTCTTCAGGCACCCCTATGATGCAAATGTTGTTTCTCTTCAGGTTGTCACAGAGCTCCCTTAGAGTTTCCTCACAATTTTTTTTTTAATTTTTTATTTTATTTTATTCATTTTAGAGAGGAGACGCAGAGTGAGAGAGAGAGAGAGAGAGAGAGAGAGAGAGAGAAAGGGGGGAGGAGCTAGAAGCATCAACTCCCATATGTGCCTTGACCAGATCAGTACAGGGTTTTGAACTGGTGACCTCAGTGTTCTCAGGTCGACGCTTTATCCACTGCGCTACCACAGGTCAGGCCTCACAATTTTTTGAGTCTCTTTTCCTTTTTCTTCTCTGATTCTGTGCCTTTGTTTATTGTGTCCTCTAACTCGCTTATTCGATCCTCAGCGTGATTCATCCTGCTTTTAATTCCTTCCATTGAGGTCTTCAGTTCTGATACTGTATTTGTCATTTCTATCTGATTCTGTTTTATTATTTCAATTTCATTTTTTATACTTGTTATCTCTTTATTTAGGTGTTCATAATGACTATCCATTGTTGCTCTAATTTCTTTGAACATCCTAACTATCATTATTCTAAATTCTGCTTCTGGTAATTTGGTTATATCTGGTTCATTCAGGTCCTTCTCTGGGGATTTTTCTTGAATCATTTGGTTTGCATTCCTCTGCCTGCCCATTTTGTCTGTGTATAAGCAAGTTTTGGCCACTGGAGTCCAGTAGGTGTTGCCTTTGTGTTCTCTAGGTGTAGTCTGTCTGCAGGCCCGCCACCCCCTCTGCTGCTGCCTAGGGCGGTTGGGTATGGGTGTTGCCAGCACCGGCCCACTGTGGCTTTTGCTGTGATTTCTGCCTCTCCTCCGTGGGAGGGGCTGTCACTCAAGCCACAAGCCTCAGCACCAAGGGTAGAGGTGAGCACCTTTGCTCAGCTGCAGGCCCAGCCTGTTTCTGGACTTCCACCCAGAACCCGCAGTCAGAGCCTGCTCGCCACAGTTTTGCGGGTTGGGCGGGGCTTTTGACGTGCTCTCAGCTGTGAGCCTTTGCCCGTCCGGAGCTTTATCCCCGCCCTCGAGGCCAGGGCCCTTCTGCGCAGGGTCGGAAACCAAGGTTTATTGGGGCGGGCGTGTTTGCTGGCTTCCGCTCAGCTGCGGACTTCCGCTAGTCCCAGACTCTACCCCGTCCCTGCGCTCGGAGCCCGCTCGCGCATGTAGAATGGCAATCCGCCGTTTCTCCGACCAGGCGGTTCTGGTAGCGTGAGCTCAGCCGCAAGCCCCTGCCCATTCCTGGTCCTAGCCGCATCCCCACGGTCAGGGCCGGCTTGCGCAGGGTCGCAGAGCAGATCTCTGCCTGTTCCTGGCCTCCCCCTTTGTCCCTGTAGGTGGGATTAAAGGCGGTCCGCAGCTTCCAGACCGGTTTCGCGCGCCCCCTCTGCCCCTGCTGGGCTAGACCGAGCTCACACCGGCTTGGCCTCTGCCCACGCCGACAGAACCGCGTTTCAGCGTCCTGCCGCCACCATAGCCTTCAGCAACCCTCGGCAGAGTAGGAAGGGACCTAATACTCCACACTGTAGACCTGGGAGCTCCCTTACTTGTTTCAAAGCTCAAAACTGTCCAAACGCCTCTTCTAGGCTCTGGGACTGCAGGCTGGGGCTTGGTTCCCGGGACCCAGGTCCCTCCCTCTCCGCCAAACTCTCCTCCCGCCACGCGGGTCTCTCCGGGCTGCCATTTGCTCCGGGGAGCTGGGAAGCCCTCTTCGCTTTTTCGCTATTCCTACCAGTCTCATTGTGGCTTCTTCTGTGTTCCTTGGTTGAAGAGTCCACTTAGTTTAGTTCAAAGTTGGTTTATCCAGATGATGTTTCTTAAAATTGAGTTATAATCCACTTTGTTTCTGGGAGTTGGAAGTTGGTACATCCGCCTACTCCGTCGCCATCTTGCTACTCCGGAAAACATTATTCTTGATCCAGATCTCCAAAGACTTGTTTAAAAAGCAAGTTATCATCAAAAAATTAAAACTGTTATGCTTCAAAGTACATTGTTAAGAAAGCAAAAAGATAACCCAAAGAATGGGAGAAAATATGTATAAAACACATATCTGATGAGGGACTTGTATCCAGAATATAAAAAGAGCTCTTTTACACTCAATAATAAAAAGACAGATAACCCAATTAAAAATGGGCAGAAGGCCTGACTGAGTGGTGGTACAGTGGATAGAGTGTCAGTCTGGGATACTGAGGACCCTGGTTTAAAACCCCAAGGTCACCGGCTTGAACCCGGGCTCATCTGGCTTGAGCGTGGGCTCACCACCTTGAGCAATTGGCATGACTGGCTTGAGCATGGGATCATAGACATGACCCCATGGTCAATGGCTTGTGCCTAATGTCACTGGCTTAATCAAGGGGCCCCTTGGTCAGGGCACATCTGAGAAAGCAATCAATGAACAACTAAGGTGCTGCAATGAAGACTTGATGTTTCTTATCTCTCTCCCTTCCTGTCTGTCTGTCCCTCTATCTCTTGCTGAAAAAAAAATGGGCAAAAGATTTAAAGAGACATTTCTCTAAAGAAGATATACAGATGACCAATCAGCATACAAAAAGCTGCTTAACCTCCTTAAGGTATTTTTGTATTTCTTTAGTCATTAAGGAAATACAAATCAAAACCACAATGAGATACACTTTACTGGTTTTAATGGAAAAGACAGACAATAACAAGCATTGGTGAGGATCTGAAGAAATTGGAATCTCCATATAATGTTGGTAGGACTGTAAAATGGTGCACACATTTGGGAAATCAGATTTGCATTTTCTTGAGTAGTTAAACATAGAGTTACTATGTCAGCTAGCAATTCCACTCCTAATTATAAACCTAAGGGAATTGAAAATGTGTCCACACAAACCTTGCACACAAGTGTTTATATTAGCAAAAGAGCAGAAACCTGTCAACTGATGAATGGATAGACAAAATGTGTTACACGTGGTATATCCGTATGATGGAATATTAGTATTGGGTTCTGTTATGGACTGAATGTTTGTTTTTCCCCCAGATTTATACATTGAAGCCTTCACTTCCAAGATGGTGATATTAAGAGAGGGAGCTTTTGAGACATAATTAGGTTTATGTGAGGTCATGAGAATGAAGCCTCCCTGGTGGGATTAGTGCCTTTTAAAAAGAAAGGAAAAGACACTGGAGCATCCTCTCTCTTCCAGGTGAGGATATAATGAGAAGGTGGACATCTATAGGCCAGAAAGAAGTCCCTCACCAAGAATCAAATCTGTCAGCACCCTGGTCTTGTCAGGAGCTGGGAGAAAGACAGAAGAGTGAGGAAGAACTGCAAATGGGTATGAAATTTCTTTTTGTGGTGATAAAATTGTCCTAAAATTAGACAGTGATGTATAACTCTGAGTATATTGAAAACTACTGAACTTACTATATTTTAAAAGGGTGAATTGAATAATATGTAAATTATATAATATCTCAATATAAAAGCAATTCAATTTTCTATTTAGGTTCCGTTATTTAACAGAACTTTTAAGTATAGTACATTCAGAATCATTTCTGAAATATTTGACTTTGTAGAGATTATGCATTTCATAATTTAAAGAAGTACTTAAAATATCAATAGTCAACAATGGTGAATCATATTTGAATTCACATTTTATTCTCTAACATATTTTCCCTATCATTTACACACATATTGTTTCCCCTGATTTACTGCTCTCTGCATTGAAATAACAACTACGTCTAGAAAGCTCTCTAAATGTCCTTGGGGAGGTGAAGGGTACAATTATAGTAATAGCCCATCTATTGCCACTGACTGGAAGTGGAGTCCAAATTAGCACTCATCTTTGTTGCTGCAACCAATTTGTTTTCAAACTGTCAAATGATTTCAAAAAAGAAACCAAGTGTAAGTCATCACCCAAAGACTGCATTCTCTGTCTCTTAAGTAAGATTTTTAAAAGGGAGAAATTTTAGGAACTTTAGGTTTTAATCACATTTGCCGATTATAACATCTGTCACCATTTCTTAGTAAGTGTGGGAAAGAATTCCATAGATGGTGAATCATGGAAGAAGTACAATTAAATCTGTGAAAAGATGCTTAACCTCACCAACAGTGAAGGAAGTGTGCGTTAATATAACAAGAAATCATTTTAGTCCTTCCAGATTTGGAATGATTTAAAAGATAATAAAAAAGAACAAAACAAACACAAAGAAAGATCTCTCCCCCCCTCCAAAAAAAGAAAAGATTGATGATATCCAGTGTGAAAGAGCTTTTGGAAATAAGCATTTGCATCTTGCTGGGAGAATATAAAGGTATAATTAGTTTGGATGGTAACTTTCAAAGTTGATTATTTAATTTTAATTACGTATACCTATTGACTCATTGAGTCTATTTCAAAGAACCTATTTCTGAGAAAAATATTTCACAAGTCTGTGTGAAGATAAAAGCACAAGAAAAATTACTGAAAGTTTATTCATAATAAAAATTGGAAACAGTCAATAATTTATTAATGGAGCAAGCAGAATACAACTCTGCAGTATTCCAAGAGTGCTCATTAAGTGAAAAATGAAAATAGGTTTGAATAGGATGTACTGGGTAAGTAATATGATTATACTTTTGTAAAATTAATATTCATATGACTTTATATAATAAGTACATAATAGATACTAATTAAATATTTAGTTTAGGATAGAACTAAACATATAGGTTAAAGTGTGCATTTAAAATCTAGAATTTTGTGCAAAAATTTACTGAAGATTAATTCTAAGAGTGGTTATAGTAGACTTTGATTTTCTAAATTGTACATTTCTGAAATATTTGACTGTAGAGATTATGCATTTCATAATTTTAAAAATTTGTTCTTTTAAAAAAGATTAATGATTTTAGGGCAATGAAAATACTCTATATGGCATTATAATAATGAATATATGTCATTGTACTTTTGTCCAAACCCATAGAATGTTCAGTATCAAGATTCAAGACTAAGGAAATGTATGGACTTTGGGTTGTTATGATGTGTATTTACATCATAACAACCCAAAGTTGGTTTGTCCCTGGTTAAAAAAAAAGTATGATTCTGGCGAGCGATGTTTACAATAGGGGAGGCTATGCACGTGCGAGGGCAGGAGGTATATAGGAAATTTCTGTACCTTCCTTTCACTTTTATTGTGAACCTAAAATTTCTATTTTTAAAAAGTCTTTAAACGGAAAAATAAAAGTGAAAATTCCCAAGTATAGCAATGGACCAGGACCCAGATGTGCATTGGCTATACCTCCCTTCTCTTCAATTCCTTACAACTTTATATTGAAGTTATCAGTAAGGAGAGTGAGAACAGTAAGAAATTCACAGAATGACGCTGCTCACCAACATTAGGGGATATCTTATCGCTTCATGTTCATTTTAAATACCCCCTAATGTTGGTGAGCAGTATAAAACTTTGGTTTTGAGAGAAACCTTGGTCCAACCACTTCCTTTTACAGAGCAGTCACCAGAAATCAATGACTCATCTAAGGTCACATCATAAAAGCAGGGCCGTGTCCAGAGCCCATGTCTTTTGACTCTAAACAAAATGGCTCTTCTGTTAAAAGGAACAACAAAAAATAGTGAGAACTCTTTTTGTTCCTGCTTATCAAAAACCTGTGTGTTTTACTTCGATTAGATGTCCGAGTCAGATCACTGATTCTTGACCTAAAGTACACTTTCTTAGTTTACAGTACACATCTATGCAACTAAAAATAGCCCTTCTAAAGATGTTTGTTTCAGGGTTTGCAAAACCAGGACAACATATAAAGATGTAATTTTATTCATATTTATTTTTGATTTTCTTTTCTCCATAAAAGGAAAAGGAATTATTTAGAAACTGAAGTAGACAGGATTCATAACACTAAATACATTTTTATATTGTTGGGTTTTAAAGTCTTATGAATTGTGCTTTCTCTCTTTAGTCTAAAAAATTATTGATTGCATCATTTTAAAGATTTGTATATTCTCTTTGTATAGGAACACTTTAATTAGAAAGCAAATGAGTAGAAGATAAATATCTAAGTGGACACTATATCTGATATTAACTTTATTTCAGCTGGGTTAGAAAACTAAGATTTTATTTACTTATTTATGTCACAAATAACAGTGACTCTACATACCTAAAAGAAATAGAAAGTAGAATAGACATTAACTGCTGTTCAGTGCCTATAAGGCTTGGGTACTCAGATTGAGTGGGCACTTAGAGACCCACACAGGTATAATACTTTTATAGTTATCAAATAATTTAATAAAGAATGCTTATCAAGTTTTATAGGAGGCCACTAGGCTTACCAAGGTACTGTATTGGATTTACTCCTGATATCACTTTAAACCTCCTAGCCTTCAGAAGACATGGCAAGAATTCCTGAAAGTAAATTGGTCAATATCTGAAACAATGTTAGTAGGCTCCCTATTCTCTAAATAGGGGTTTAAATTAAAAGATAAAGGAAATAATTAATAATATATATTAGAGATAAATGAGCCTGAATTGTGGTGGCGCAGTGGATAAAGTGTCAATCTGAACCACTGAGGTCGCTGGTTCAAGGCACTGGGCTTGCCTGGTCAAGGCACAAATTGGTACTTCCTGCTCCCCCCACTTCTCTCTCTCTCTCTCTCTCTCCTCTAAAATGAATAAAGAAAATCTTTTAAAAAATTTTTAAAAAGACTATAAAACAGACCAATATTTACCATGGCAATAAAAACAGAATTCTAGAAAATTAAAAACTAAACCCACTTTATAGAAATAAACAATACACTTCCATTGAAGAATACCAAAATAAACTGCAGCCATAGTAACAATTTTCAAAATAAGAGAAAAACTCTGAAAAGGATGTATTTTACTTTCCAAGAAACAAAAAGGGAGGAGAAGAGCATATACTTTTTTATTTGGATTATGCGTGAAATGGAAAGGGACACTTTAGTGAATTAACTCCGACCTATGAGGTGAGTTACATATTCTCGTCCTGTTTGTATCATAATGAACAGGTTCAGGAGTCACCAGCGTAGGGATATGTGTAATCATTGTGGAAATTCTATGTATAATTCTCTTTAAATATAATTAAAAATCAGAAGATGGATGGGCTGAGAGATCATTCTTACAATTAAAGTGCTGTAAAAAAAAAAAAAAGTGCTATAGACACAGTGCCAGTATGTATCACCGGCACTTTAACACCTAGAGCACAACAACAAGGACTTGAGTAACTCAACTAGAGTCAAGATTGCAAGTCACACTTAACAACTGTATAAGAAGTGCTTTTTTTAAAGAATAATTGTGGCCTTGGTCAGTTGGCTCAGCAGTAGAACATTGACCTGGCATGAGGAATCCCAGGTTCAATTCCTAGTCAGGGCACACAGGAGAGACAACCATCTGCTTCTCTCCCTACCTCCTCTTCCCCTTCTCTCTTTCTCTCTCTCTCCCTCTCTTCCCCTCCACAGCCATGGCTTGATTGATTTGAACACATAGGCCCAGGCACTGAGGATGGCTCTGTGGAGTCTCTGCCTCAGGTGCTAAAAATAACTTGCTTGTGAGCATGGCCCCTGATGGGCAGAGCATTGACCCCAGACAGGGTTTACCCCATGGACCCTGGTTGGGGTGAATCTGGGAGTCTGTCTCTCTATCTCTCCTACTCTCACTAAAAAAAAAAAAAAAAATTGTGAATGTGTTTTTATTTATCAGATTCTCTGGCATAAATAAATCCCATTCTAATTCAAGTTTTCAAGTTGCTTTTCAGCTATAGATAATTATCTTTCACCGTAAAATACTTTGATAAGTAATGAAGCATAACTTAGAAATAAATTCACAGTGTTTATAAACCCAGAGGCTCATTTTCATGATAGAGTGGGTCCTTACCCATCTCTGAATTCTTCCAGTGGAGCTCACTTTAGATTACCCTCTTCTCTCTCTTTCTTTTATCTAAAACCTACCAACCCTATCTTCAAAATCTACTATATTCAGAGTCTGACCACTTCTCAGCATTTCCACTGCTACTACTCTGGTCAAAGCCATCATCATCTCTTGCCAGATTCTTCTTGGTACTTTGGCTTTTGCCCCGACTTCAGCCTATTCCCAATCCAGCAGCCAGAGCGGCTCTTTATGCCAACCATGTCTATCCTCTCTGCTCAAGACCCTTCAGTGGCTTTCCATCACACTCCTCAAAATGGCCTAAAAGACTATTCACGATCTGGCCCTTTAATTTTCTGATCCCATCTACAACCATCTTTCATTCATTCCACTGAAGTCACACTGGCCGCTTCTGTAAACATACCTGGCACACTCCCATCATGAGGCCTTTGTACTTGCTTTCCCCCTGTCTAAAATGTTCTTCATCCAGTTATTCTCAGGTGTCAGGTCCTTGATAACTAACTCTTTGCTCAAAGGCCACTTTCTCAGTGAGGCCTTTTGTCAACCACCCTATTTAAAATTGCAACTTTCATGACATACACATTCCTTGCCCACTCTATTTTCCTTCACATTTTTAATTACTGTCTTACTTGCTGTGTAATGTACCTATATTTTTATCATCTGTTCTCCCATTAGAATGTAAGTTCTGTGAAATCAGGGATTTTGGACTATTTTATACACTGATGTATCAAAAGCACCTAATACAGTGCTTGGCACATAGTGGGTATTTAATAAAATTTTGTTTAATTAGTTAATTAGCAAGACCTCACTTCTTACAGTAGGGACTTTTATATAGAAAGTACTTAGGCTGTTAATAATTAGAGCATTTGACTTATTTTTAGTTTTAGATTGAAATTTGCTTTTCAATAGCAGTACATATTAGAAAAAGTAGATATAATTAGCATTCTTCAGGTATAAGGTGAATTTCAGTTTTCATGAATGATGAATTAGACAAGCCCTGGGCATAGGTAAAATTAGGTAATTTGCCTGAAGCAATGTGTCCAGAGGAACATTAAAATTTTCTTAACTATCACTTATATTTAGTCAAGCTAGAAGACTATTTGCATGTTTTATGAACCTTTGTAAAATTCCTTTACCTGATCTCAGTGGTGATTCAGGGATTAAAAATAAAACAAAGAAAATCTAAAACAGGGACATCAAAATATCACTGTATTTCATCAGCTAGTTTCAAAACCAAAGGTAAGCAGATTCACTTTAGATTACCACAACTGATTTCATAAATAACTCTGAATATATAGTTAACCCTTTGAGTAGTGAGTTTCTTCATGCTCGCTGATCCCCGGGAGTGAGTTTTTTTTATTTCAAAAAATGAAATTAGTTTCAGTTACACTTTTATTAATTTAAATTCATGTTTGTTTGATAACCAATTTATGGAAACAAGAAGCACATATATTTGCCTTTTTTTAATGTTACCTTACACATTTTTAAAATAAATCAATCATACTCTGGATGGTCAGGAGGCACAAGGACATACATGAATGTTTGTACTAATCAAAGGGTTAAGTATTTTTAAAAAGTTAAATCGTATTGTGATTATTAAATTAGTGACTTTAGATATCCTGACTTTAATATACTTTTATTAAATTGCCTAATTAAATAATGTTCCTATTAATTTATTTGATATTTGAATAGTTTATTGAGCTGCTTATAGAATTATCACATATATTGAACAAATATTACTAAATTTTTATATTTCTAGTATAAGCAAGTATGTTGCCAGTCAATGGAAAAGAAAACTTACTCAGTGCAAAGCATGTTCCATTATGTTTATTTGGTAGAAAATTGCTTTCTGACTTCTACATAGCAGCAGTATCATATCATTTGATTTCCTTTTGGATGGAATGTTCCATGAGTATAGAAGATATGAGGTTTTTCTTTTTTTTTTTTTAAATTTTCATTTATTGATTCAGCAAGAGAGGAAGGGGGTATATGCCCTGATTGGATATTGAACCTGCAACCTCTGCATTTTGGGACAATGGTCTAACCAGCTGAGCTATCTGGCCAGGGCCTAACTTAAGTAATTATTTATTTATTAATATTTATGCTATTGGTTTTAGAAAGAAGAAAGGAGAGAGTGAGAGAGAGACAGTAACATCAATCTGTTCCTGTATGTACCCTGACCAGGGATCGAATTGGCAACCTCTGTGATTCAGAACAATGTTCTAACCAATTGAGCTATCTAGCTAGGGCATTGATATGTTGTTCCACTTATTTATGCATTTATTGGTTGATTCTTTTTTTCCTTTTTTCTTTTTTTTAGAAAGAAACAGAGAAAGGGACAGACAGACAGGAAGGGAGAGAGAAGAGAAGCATCAATTCTTTGTTGTGGTACCTTAGTTGTTCATTGATTGCTTTCTCATATGTGTCTTGACCTGGGGGCTCCAGCTGAGCCAATAACCCCTTGCTCAAGCCAGTGACCTTGGGCTCAAGCCAGACACCATGGGATCATGTCTATGATCCCATGCTCAAGCCAGTGACCCCACACTGAAGCTGCTGAGCCTGTGCTCAAGCCAGCAACCTCGGGGTTTCAAACCTGGGTCCTCTGTGTCCCAGGCAGAGGCTCTATCCACTGTGTCACTGCCTGGTCAGGCCATCGGTTGATTCTTGAATATGCCCTGACAAGGGAATTGAACTAGTAAACCTGGCATATTGGGATGACTCTAACCAACTGAGCTACCCAGGGACTCTAGTTACTTCTTTTTTTTTTCAAGTGATATGAGGGAGATAGACAGACTCTCACATGCATCCTAACCGGGATCCATCCACCATGGATGGATCCCCATCTGGGACCAATGCTTGAATCACTTGAGCTATCTTCAGGGCCTGGGGCTGATGCTCAAACCAATTGAGCCACTGGCTGCGGAAGGACTAGAGGAAGAAAGAGAGGAGAGAGAGGGAAAGAGAAACAGATGGTTGTTTCTAATGTGTGCCCTGACTGGAATCAAACTCAGGATGTCCATATGCCAGGTCAATGCTCTATTCACTGAGCCAACTGGCCAAGGCTTCTAGTCACTACTTAAGAAAAGATAGATGGGAAATAAATTATCTGAGACTTTGAGTGTCTGAAAATATCTTTGTTCAATCCTCATTCTTGATTGATAATTTCAGAAGATAGGATTCTACTTTGGAAAGCATTTGGTTCAGAATTTTTAATGCATTTCTCTTGCTTCTTAAAAGCCTATTTTCTTGTTTTCAGTGCTGCCACCCAAAACTGTTATGTATCCTCATCCTTTATGTGTAACCAACCTGTTTACTTTTTCCCCTTGAAAGCTAGAAGAGTAATTTCTTTGTCTGGGTGTTCTGAAATTTTACAATGAATGATTTTTTATGAATCTATCTTCAATGGTTTTCTTTGCCTCTTGGTAGATTCCCTGAATCTGGAAACTCAAGTCCTTAAATTCTGGTAATTTTTCTTGAATTATTTTGATGATTTACATTTGTTCTACTTTTTATTTTTCTTGGGTTTTCTAATCTTTCTTTCTATTTCCCATCTGTTTTTTCTGTTCTACTTTCAGGGATGCTTTTTTCTTCAACTTGATCTTCTTCTCCTTCTCCTCCTTCTTCTTCCTCTTCTTTTCTTCTTCTTTTTCCTTCTTCTTCCTTCTTCCTCTTCTTTTTCTTCTGCTTCTGCTTTCTCCTCCTCCTCTTCCCCTTCTTCTTCTACTTCTTCTCTTCCTCCTCCTCCTCCTCCTTCTTCTTCTTCCTCTTCCTCTTCTTTTCAACTTTTAAATCTCAAAGGCTTTTTTTTTGTTCACAAAGAACTACTGTTCAATGGAGTCTTGTTCTTATTTCAATAATAATTTTTTAATAAAATTAACTCTGAGAATATTAATGACTTTTTTCTTTTTAAAGTTTTTTTATTTCTGAATTTAATTCTTTCAAGTTGCTTTTTTTCTGTTTGTATTTGTCTATATCTTTCATATTAGAAGATTCCCTCAATTAACAGAAAATCTTTGATTTTGTAACCCTACAATTAAGCATGAGGACTTAACCCGATGATTAAGCATTATGGACTAAAAACCTCATTGTATGTGCTGAATATGGGTGGGCAAGTTTAACTGCTGAATTAGATTCACCATGAAAGAGACACTTAATCTTCTGCAAGGTAGATAAGTGCCTGGTTGCTAGCATTCTGGGCACAAAGTGAGGGAAGGGGGATGGGATACTGCAATAAGTTGATAAATCCACCACTTGGGGGCTAAATATCCTATTCCCTCAACTCTGCCAGGCACTTTTCATAGTCTAGAGTCCTAAGTTTTACTGTCTTCAGAGAATAAATGATCTGTCCCAACCTTGAGAAGGAGTAATTACTCCCACTTGAAGAAGGGAGGTCAAACTACTTTTACCCTAGTCTTCCTAATGGAAAGTTCTAGAAGTTTCCATTGCTGTCACTTCTCATGTCTTTTGGCATATCAGGAAGATGCTGTATCTAACTGTGCTGCCCTGCCAGGGTTTCCCATGTCTTTTGAAGATCCTGTAGACTAAATTGAATTGGGTTTTAGTTTTCCTACTGATTGACGTCCTGGGATTCAGGTTGTTTGGATTTAAGTCAGTTGCCATTGGTCTTATTTTGTTTTCAGCTTCTAAAATTTTGGTGCTGCTGTCTGTTTTCCTTGTATTTCTTTAGTTTTGGCAGTATTGGGAAGGAGAATGAAATGAATGCCTCTGTTTGATCTGTTATTGTAACTAAAGAATTTAGGACATATTGTTTAGTTATAAGATTATACTATTCTTTAGATCTAAGAGAAATCTTTGCCTCTTTTGTGCTATGTGTAGTAATTTTGGGGATTTGTCCTTTAGAATCACCACTTAGCAAGACATGTGCGTGAAGTTTGATTAGCACTGCTAAGTTTCTTTACCTGTTTACCAACTCAAAGACACTATTCCTTGAGATTAGAACTTGCTGTAGAGAAAGATGGTGAATGATGCATTCATCCCTGGCTATGCTAGGTCCCTACTTTGGAATATCAAGAGGTGGTCTTTTTTCTCTAGCAGAACATTTTTCCATAAAATTTACCTATTGCATATGCCATTTCTTCAGGGACATGGCTTCCTCTAGATGACAAGAATAGTGATGAATTCATAGATAAAATTAACAGAGTGACTTAACAGTGAAAATGTTCATGTGCTAAGAAAACCTTTAATGACTAATTCCATTGTTGACTTTGGGGGTGTGGTAGAACACTGATAGGTGATGATTTTGATTCCATTATTACCCCCACCTGTATGTGTTAGGATTCAATAAAATGTTCCCATTTGTCAACCTATCCCCCAATTTACAAAGAAGAACTGACACTATTTTTCTTTTGTTACATTTTATCCACATATTTATATAAATTGTTTTTTTAAATCATTAATAAATTTATCTTTATTGCATAACATATAAAGAAACAGTACCAAATGCTTTTGTCATCCCTTACAGCATGGAAATTCATTGTTTCAAAAAAGTGAAAGTAATTAATTTTACAAAGTTAGGTTTCTGTGATATGTCAGAAACAGTAACTGAAATGCTATTAAAACTCCACCCTTCATGGCAAAGACAAATGTCTCTGCAGGATGGCTTCTAAATATACATGGGCACATAGTTATTAGTGACTATCTGAGCAAGCTCAGTTCAACTGAAACTAATGCAGGAAAAGGGCAAGGAACTTTGAAGTAGAAATTTGTACACTTCACGTGTACAAATTTGGATCTTATGTGTTTATTTCTGGGTCCCTCAGGAAGGGAAGCATTTTGAGATAGAAGACTTTTTTTATACTTCTTTGTGACCTACTACTAGCATAAAATTTCATCCTTCTCAAAATCGAACCTTAAGCCTAAGTAAATTCTACAGTTTAATATAATAAAAGCTTTAATTAACAGTCTCCCATGGTTATATTTATTTTTGCCTCAATTTGTTTTTTATTCTGTAAGATAAAATATTAGAAAGACTAATTAGTTAAATATTATTGTTTTAATTTTATTTGGACCTAAGGAAAAATATGATTATATAAAAGTACACTTACCAGTTGTATGTTTACAGTGATTAATTGGAAAATCAAAATATAGATGTCTCACCCTGCCTAGGTAGCTCAGTTGCTAGAGCATCATCCTGATGGTTCAATCCCTGGTCAGGGCACATACAAGAATCAACCAATAAACGCATAAATAACTGGAACAACAAATCGAAATTTCTCTCTCTTTCTCCCTTCCTCTCTCTCTCAAATCAATAAATAAAAAGCTTTAAATATAGCTCTTTCCCTATATTTTAAAAGTAAAAAAACTTCCTGTAATAATCAAGAAGAGTGATGTTCAAGCTATTTGAAAGAATATAAAAGTTAAAAACAAAGTCGTTTTCTATAAATTTGGTATTATTTACACTTGTGTACGTTATTTTACTGTTCAACAACATCTACACACAACCCTCAATAAAAGAAAATGTGCGTCAAGTGTCAAACACAAAGTAAGTTAGACAAACAGTGAATTAATAAATATTTTCACTTTTTATGAGCCGGGTACTGTTTTAGGAGCTGAGACTTCAGTGAAATCAAGTTAGAGATAATGACCTGTAAGAAATTCCCTTTCAGTGAGAGAAGACAGAATTCTTAGGACTCTTCCTTTCATTAATCAGGAAACTGTTCATTGAGTACACATATATTTATTGTCAGGCCCACTATGTGTCCTAAGGGTGCTCAGTTTAAAAAAGGCAGTCCTTACCTTCAAGGAGATCACTTCTTTAAGGTTGAGTCAGAAACAATACAGTATTTTAAAGAAATATGACTGAATACCTTTCACAATCTCCAGGTCTTCTGATTCTACTCTAATTTGTGATTTCACAAATTAATAAATTAATAATCTGCAAAATGGGGATAATGTAACTTTATTTGTAGCACTATTGTGGGCAGTAAATAACATCACATAGCAATGTGGACCCTTGGCCATCATTCTGACTGACTCAGTGACTCCATCTCAGCAGTAACAATCCTGTTTCATGCCTCAGCACACTGACAAATTACTACATGTCTTGAAGTTTCAGGGCCACTTGTGAAATTTAAAACTTCAAATGTTAAATTGTAGGAGGCGGGGTCCATGTGGTAAGTACTATGTTTGGGGTAGAAGTAGGCTGTCATGATCGTACATAGAAAAGACACCTGAGTGGGGATAGGAGTATGTGCAGGGAACCATGAGGTGAGGTCTGACGCCGTTGGGGTGAGGGTGGACAGTAGAAGTGGCATTTGAAGCAGAAGAGATTGAGCAAGTGGGTGGAGGTCCGAGAGGCGAGCCTGGTGCTTTAGAGGAGTCATAGGTATTTCATTAGAACTTAAGCCTGAGCAGGGATTTGAAGCCTTTTTTGTGCCACAACCCTTTTTGTCCACTGCTAAAGCCAATGAAACCTCCCAGGGAGGAGTGTTTCACATGTATAAAGTAGGAAGCAATAATTGCAGTTTAGTTATCAGAATATTTAAAATATAAGCACAGTTTTTGTATTTCTTTATCTGTTAATAACAAGGCCTAGCAGTGGGTCTAATAACTATTATGACTTCACTAGCAATGAAAATAAACAATATTTGAGATGTCTATAATAATTGCGAGGTATTATGAAAATATCTGATTTCCATTGGTTATAAAGTCACAGATATCGTTAATAGATACTGTGGTTTAATGTCTACTTTAAAAAAAAAAGATTTCATTTATTGATTTTACAGAGAGGAAGGGGAGATTAAGAAATATCAACTCGGCCCTGGCCCGATGGCTCAGTGGTAGAGCGTTGGCCCAGTGTATCGAAGTCCTGGGTTCGATTCACGGTAAGGGCACACAGGAGAAACACCCATCTGCTTCTCCACCCTTCCCTCTCTCCTTTCTCTCTACCTCTCTCTTCCTCTCCTGCAGCCAAGGCTCCAGGCGCTGAGGATGGCTCTATGGCCTCCTCCCCAGGCACTAGAATGGCTCAGGTTGCAATGGAGCAACAGCCCAGATGGGCAGAGCATTGCCTCCTAGTGGGCATGCTGGTGGATCCCGGTTGGGTGTGTGCTGGAGGCTGTCTCTCTGCCTTCCTGCTTCTAACTTCAGAAAAATACCAAAAAAAGAAAAGAAATATCAACTCATTGTTGCTTCGCTTTAGTTGTTCATTGATTGCTTGTTTTTTGTGTCTTGACCGGGCAAACCCAGGGTTTCAAACCAGAGACCTCAGCATTCCAGGTCAATGCTTTATTGACTGTGCCACCACAGGTCAGGTAATGTCTACTTTTACAACTGGAAGAATCCCTAAATTTTAATTAGAGATCAGTAAAAATTAAAATTCCCCCCCATCCCAGTTCAGTCTACTACAGACACACATTATATAGCCCTGGTTTTAGGCTCTAGCTTCTAACCGAGGTTTCCCGTCTTCAGCCAGATCCTGCCTTTAGTCCAGTGCCTGGTTTGGGAATGCACAAATTTGATCAAGCCATTTCCCTCCTTAGGACTAAGTCTAAATTCTATATTGTGGCTCACAAATCACTTCCCTTATTCCTGTTCTCTTTTCCAAAAAGTTCTAAAAAGAACTTTTTTTCTTTCTTTCTTTTTTTTCCCCTACAGGAACAGAGGGAGAGTCAGAGAGAGGGATAGACAGACAGGAATGGAGAGAGATGAGAAGCATCAATCATCAGTTTTTTGTTGCAACACGTTAGTTGTTCATTGATTGATTTCTCACATGTGCCTTGACCGCGGGCCTTCAGCAGACCGAGCAACCCCTTGCTGGAGCCAGCGACCTTGGGTCCAAGCTGGTAAGCTATTGGCTCAAAACAGATGAACCCGCGCGCAAGCTGGCGAGCTCAGGGTCTTGAACCTGGATCCTCTGCATCCCAGTCTGACACTCTATCCACTGTACCACCACCTGGTCAGGGAAAACAGATCTTTTAAAACAGTCCTCTCATGTCTTCTCACTTTTTTTTTTTTTTTTCTGGCAAAATTCTTTTCCCTGACTCAACCTTTCCTCTGCTTGATAAACTCCGTAGGTATCACCTCCTTCAGAAATCTGACTTACCATCTATGTGGTTCCTGGCTTCATACGATTTGCATTAGCCTGGGGGGCATAATTAAACATGTAATTTAAAAATCTTTATAACAGGGTTCCTCACCTTTTTCTTTTTTTCATCTTTCATGACATTTATATATTTTTTAAGAGTCCAGGCCTGTTGTATAGTAGAATCATCTACACCCTGTTTTTGGCAAAAATACTAACATATGTGATGTACTTCTCATTACATCAGATCAGGAGACACCTCGTGTTAGTTTGTGCTAGGGTGATGCTAACTTTGATCACTTGGTTAAGATGGGGTCTATCAGATTGCTTCATTGTAAAAATACCTTTCCCTCTTGATAGTTCATTTACATTGATATTTTGAGACCATGTGAATATTTAGTTCCTCAACAGTCTTTCACTCACTGGTTTAAGCATCCTTTGATAATTAAAAAAAATTTATTTATTGATTTGAGAGAGAGAGAAACACTGATCTGTTGTTCCACTTATGTATGCATTCATTGGTTGATCCTTGTAGTTGCCCTGACCCGGGATCAAATCTGTAACCTTGTCATATCAGGACAAAGCTCTAACCAACTGAGTTTCCTAGCCAGAGCCCTATCACTATTTACTGAAGAGACTATCTTTACCCCACTGTATGTTTTTGCCTCCATTTTCAAATATTAATTGACTGTAAAATTGTGGGTTTACTTCTTTGCTCTTTATTCTGTTTCATTGATCTATATAAGGCAAAGATAAGTCTTTATTAAAGAAGTTAATATACCTGGGGCATGACTACCCACCATGACTGCCCAGTTAGAAATTTATGATCAGATCACCCCATGAGGTTACTTTCTATAGACTCCCCTTCTCTTCTTTTTTGCAAGAGAGAGAGAGGAAGGGGGAGAGATGAGAAGCATCAACTCATAGTTGTAGCACTTTAGTTGTTCATTGATTGTTTCTCATATGTGCCTTGACGTGGACAAGGGGCTCAAGCTGGGCCAATGACCTCTTGCTCAAGCCAGCAACCTTGGGCTCATTCCAGTGATGTTGGGCCTTACTCCAGTGACCATGAGATTATGTCTGTGATCCCATGCTCAAGCTGGCAACCCTGCGCTCAAGCCAGAGACCTTGGGGTTTTAAATCTGGAACTTCAGCATCCCAGGTTGATGATCTATCCACTGTGCACCACCAACAGCCAGGCAGAACTCATTCTTTTGCCCCATAATGTTTGTTGGATTAAATTAAAACTCTAAAGTTGTTTGATATAGTTTTCCTGACTTAAAATTCCTTGTTTGGGACTACACAGTATTACCCTTTGAATAGGGAGTATCTTATTTTATTTAATTAATTTATTTATTTATTTATTAATTTTTTTACAGGGACAGAGAGAGAGAGAGAGAGAGAGAGAGTGATAGACAGGGACAGACAGGAATGGAGAGAGGTGAGAGAGAGAGAGAGAGAGAGGGATAGACAGGGACAGACAGACAGGAATGGAGAGAGGTGAGAAGCATCAATCATTAGTTTTTCGTTGCCGTTGCGACACCATAGTTGTTCATTGATTGCTTTCTCACATGTGCCCTGACCGCGGGCCTTCAGCAGACCAAGCAATCCCCTGGGGCCAGCGACCTTGGGTTCAAGCTGGCGAGCTTTTGCTCAAGCCAGATGAGCCCGTGCTCAAGCTGGTGAGGTCGGGGTCTTGAACCTGGGTCTTCCGCATCCCAGTCCAACGCTCTATCCACTGCACCACTGCCTGGTCAGGCTGAATAGACAGTATCTTAATATGAAAAGCAGCTTTTTAGTATTTTATAAAGTTGGTTTATCCTTTAGAAACTAATAAGGGAAATCATACACCTAACTCACTTTAACAATAAGCTGAATGTGTTAATTGCCATCAGAAAATTATAGCTTACGTGTTATTGGCTTCAAGGCAACACAGAACACCTTGAACTGGAGCAACCAGAAAGAGACCTTAGGATTTCAAAGTAGTTGACAATGGAGTCTTGGGTCATATGGGAAGACCAAGAACACAGCCCTTGCGATGGGAAATCATGAGGTGTAAATAGAAAGCTGTGATATGTCAAGCTTGGCTGGAGCATAGAACTGTAAAAGACACTGATGTGTCATGCTAGACTGGAGGTCAACACTGAAGGACTGCGTTTCCTGGAAATAGGGTATATACTCTCTCCCAGCCATTTGTCATTACCCACTCATTTTCAAAATTATGGCAATCTGGCTTTTCCTTATCAATTAAGACAGTTCTGTTGAAGTCCTCGTGCTCCCCCCCCACACACCCTTACCCCCCGCAACCACTAGAAAAACCCATGGAGTTTGATCAGTTCTCATCCTTTCTAACCCATCTGTGGCATTTGACAATTTAATCTGTTTTCTTTTTTGGAACTCTTTCCTCTCCAGCTAATTTTGATGGTACCTATATTCCCTCCTCTGGTCCGGTTTCCATTGACAGAGAACAAAAATGGGGTCCAAACAGGATATGGTTGTCAATGGGGTGCATTGAGGTCCTCCAATATTCAACTTCTTTCATTTCAACACAAACTTTTATGGAAAATATACTATATTCAAGAAACCATACCAGATATTGTCAGGGAAAAAAGACTCATGGAATGTCCCGTCTTGCAGAGGAAAGAGATTGGTAAAGAAGTAATTAAATATGAAAGCAGCTCAGGCCAGGTAGTTCAGTTGGATATAGTGTCATTCTGATACACTGAGGTGGCGGGTCCGATCTCTGGTCAGGGCACATAAAAGAATCAAACAATGAATGCATACATAAGTGGAACAACAACTCGATGCTTCTCTTTCTCTCTCTCTCTCCCTTTCTCTCTCTCTCTAACCTCAATAAATAAATAAATAAATAAAAAACACCTTAAAGTAAAAAAAGGTAGGGTTAATAAACATTTGGATGTGAAAAGGTGGGACAGGTAAAAGTATACTTGAAGATAAGAATCATTCATATCTTTCCAAATATGGGGGCATTTATTACTAATGCCCCATTGGTTAAGAAAAATACATTATAAAGTTTGTGTGATTCTTTTTTTGTAACAATAAGAATAAATGTTTATGATTAAAAATGAACCTAAGATAATATTGTCAGGTTGAGTAGAAGTAGCCAATATTTGACATTATGGGACCTACAACAATAGCAACTTCAGATGGCTCAAAAATAACAGCATAATTACAAACTAAGTTTAATGACAAAGTAAAATAAGATTAAAGGTTAAGGACCAGCCTTAGGGAGAAGTCTCTCTGTGTAGAATAAGAACAGTGCTTTGGGCTCGGTGTCCATTTGTCGTTTCCAAGCTGGCTCTCCCTAAGGCCTGGGATTCAGGGTGATAGGGACCCCAGATCAGAAGGTTCTTGGTACTGGCCTTCTGGTGTTTGGTTGTATGGCTTTAGATATCTGCCAGGACCCTTAACTGCTCTCAGAGAGCACACTGCTGAGATGCTCTGTAGGCAGCAAGTTGTTTAGTTCAAACTATTGACAAATAGCCTACAGGCTGCCATGATTCTTGTTAGAGACTTGGAGGAGGGTGTTGCTGGAAGATTGGCCAAGTCTGCACATTAAATTCATGTATTAAAGATTTATTAAATTCTTTCTCTGTGCCAAACCCTGTGGAGGGTTTGGAGACATGACACTAAACAGGAGATCAGAGTGGTGTACTCAAGTTCTGGTGAGGTTAGGACCCTGGCATGGGGTGAGGGAGTGTTGCAGGTGGAGTCTTTCAGAAACTGAGTCTGAGATGAGCTTTAGAGTATTGATCAAGTTTGTGTGATTCTTGAAGGAAAATTTATTTTTTTCTATTTTACTATAGGTTTATTATATTATAAATGTTAAAACTTTCTTTATAAAGTTATTACCAAGTCTAGTGGTAAACCTTTTCTCACTCGATTCTTAGAATAATCCTATTTGGTAGGTATTATTAACCCTGTTTTACAGATGAAATTGAAACTCCGAGACATTAAATAAGAATGTAGGAAACTGGCTTCAAATAGAATTAAATTCTCTCTTCTTCATTATTTGAAATGAATAAACAAAGACTACAAAGGAAAAAAATTAAAAAATGAAAAATAGAAGAAAGAAAGAAACGAAAGAAAGAAAGAGAGAGGAGAGAGAGAGAGATGTATGGACTCACATACCCCTGATTCAGTACTCTATTTAACCCAGGGGACTCATGTTCTTGTCGAAGTGACCCAGCAATTGGTTTAAGTGCTTGGGGACATAATAACTCTTCCAATGCAAGAAGGTATGGCAGAGTCTATCATGTCGGTGAGACTAATGTGACCCTCTGAAGCTGTGTCCATATGGCAGTCCTAAAATGGTTAAAAAGTGAAAAGTGTATTTGTAGTTGTTGCAGCCCTCACATTCCGCTCCAGGGTTCGGCAACCCAAAGACTGATGGTGATTTGTATGTTCCATTTCTTTCTCTAAAACTGGGGTAATCAGTCATCCTCAGGTAGTCAGACCAGTTGGATAGGTACCCCTCCCACTTCCCCTATCAGAAACTGGCTTCAGACCTTAGTGCTCTTTGGCTGATGGTTAGAGTTGGGTCGACAGGTGCAACAGCGAATAAAAAGAAAGAGAAAACAACTTCGTAAACACCACAGAGAGATTTTGTACACAGAAACAAAGGCAGTGTGAACATAGTACCTGCAAACTCTCCATTTTCCACCGCACACTAGAAACCCAGCAGGAAAAGATCACAGAAAACAACTCACAATCTACAAAATAGAGGGTTTTTTTCTTTTTTAGGTAGTGGAGGTGGAGTGCAAAATATCTTCTGGCCAAAACTTTTGATCCAAATAGCTTACGTGTAGGAACCCTGAGGAATTTTCAGTGGTCAGAAGGAGACCAAGATATAAGTGAGAACTCACTTTATTACAAAGGAAATCAGAATGATTCTGCTTTTTGTTTTGAGGATTTTTGTTGTTGGTACAGAAGAAAAGTTCGTGCAGTCCGAGCAGTGGGAGCGTGCCAGCGTAGGGTCAGGTGATGGGGCTTTTGCACTAGGCAAGGTGGAAGTTAGTAACTGTTCATCTTCCTCCTGCTGCATGAACTTGGCTTAGCCTTCTCTCCTTTCACTGCTGACAGAAAACTGGGGCAGAGAGGAAGTAGGCAACAGGAGGAGCTGAGCAGGTGGAGCAGGAGTTCATACCAGTTTGTTGTGTTTAGTCATACATGGTTTTTTGATATATCTGAACAGATTAGTACCAGAGGGAAAGGGCGGTGGAGGTAGTAAAGAGTAAAGGGGGTCAAATATATGGTGACGGAAGGAGATTTGACAGTGAGGTGGTAAACACACATGCAATATACAGAATGTATTATAGAACTATACAATTGAAACTTATATAGTTTTATTAACCAATGTAACCCCAATAAATTTAATTTAAAAAAGCCTATTTAGTGACATGGAAAATGTTAACATTTTATTTATTTATTTATTTTACAGAGACAGAGTGGGATAGATAGGAACAGACAGACAGGAACAGAGAGAGATGAGAAGCAGCAATCATCAGTGTTTCTTTTTTTTATTGCCGTTGCGACATCTTAGTTATTCATTGATTGCTTTCTCATACGTGCCTTGACCACAGCCTTCAGCAGACCAAGCAACCCCTTGCTGGAGCCAGCGACCTTGGGTCCAACCTGGCGAGCTTTTGCTCAACCCAGATGAGCCCGCGCTCAAGCTGGCGACCTCAGGGTCTCGAACCTGGGTCCTCCGCATCTCAGTTTGACGCTCTATCCACTGCGCCACCGCCTGGTCAGGTGACATGGAAAATGTTAATGATATATTTCTAAGTGAAAAGAAAAAGCAGGCTATAAGCAGTCTGTTGAGCATGACCTCCATTTTGCAATATACATTTATATAATGGCAATGCACATATACATCTAATGCTAGAGATGGTATCTGTAGGTGTTGCAATTATGGGTGTATGTATATTTATTTCTTCATTTTTGAACTTTTCTACATTTTTCAAAGTTTCTATAATTCACATTCATCACTGTACTATTTATATAAGACCATTCAATGTTATTTAAAGTAAAAGAGAGAAATACAGTAAGGAATAACAAAAGTATTATCTGTAATTTTGTGACAGATACCAGAAATTTTGTGGGAAAGAATGTTGGGGAGAACTGAATGTATAAATGTAGCTGTGACAGAATGCAATTTATTTAACAGGTACAGCCACCAGTGCAGATATGTCTCATAATTTTCCATTAGCCAATATCTTAGTAAGCAGGGCCATGAGTAAGCACAGTCATATCCTGATCATTTTCCTCCTCCTTGAGTCCCTTTCCTCCCTTGGCGTGGTGATTCCTCTCTCCTGTTTTCCATCTACGTCATTCGCCTCTCCTTTCTCATTTGAAAGTTCCTTCTCTTTCCCACCTCCCTTTACATTTCAGAGAACCCCAGACTTGGCCTGGAGTGTCCTTCTCACCATCTACCTCAGATTAAAAAAAAAAAATTAAAATGCCTTCAGGAGCTATGCCAGTAACAAGTCAGTGAAGCAACTCCTTGATTTCACAATTCCCCTAGCCCAATGCCAATCATCTCCACCTCAGTAAATATCTACCAACTGCTCAAGTAAAATATCTAGAAGCCATCTTTTATTTCTCCATTTCCTCATCTTCACCTCTTCCCATCCTATCTATTAGCAAGTTTTGTTGGTTCTAATTTTAAAATACATCATAACAAACAAACAAACACATTAAAAAATATCTTAAGCCTTACCAGGTGGTGGTGCTGTGGATAGTGCGTTGGACTAGGATGCAAAGGACCCAGTTCGAAACCCAGAGGTCACCGGCCTGGGCACAGGGTCATAAGCTTAAGTGTGGGGTTGCTGGCTTGAGCATAGGATCATAGACATGACCCCATGGTCACTGGCTTGAGCCCAAAGGTCGCTAGCTTGACGCCCAAGATCACTGGCTTGAGCCCAAGGTCGGTGGCTTGAGGAAGGGGTCACTCACTCTTTTGTAGCCCCCAGTTAAGGCCCATATGTGAAAGCAATCAATGAACAACTAAGGAGCCACAATGAAGAATTGATGCTTCTCATCTCTCTCCCTTCCTGTCTGTCTGTCTATATCTGTCCCTCTCTCTTACTCTCTCTGTCTCTGTTAACAAAAAAACAACAAAAAAACCCCAACACTTTAAATATTTTTCTTTCCCTTTTCAGCATCCATCTTGCTAAAAGGCTGGATGATGATTTCTTTGGTTTTAGTGTTGCCTGGCCACATTTGTTCTTCACACACAGCCAGTTGTGCTAATTTTTGGATTTGGAATTGAAAACTCAGAAGATGTGGTTTTGGTTTTCTTCCATTCTTCCTACTGTGAAGGTAAATTTATCTAGATTGTCTGAATTATCACAATACAGAATTAATTTATTAGACCCCTCCCAAATGAATTTACTTTGGTTTCCCAGCAGGCAAATAATTGGAAACCTAAAACACAAGAATAAAACTAAAATTTATTTGCTCACTTGTTCTGCTCACTTTGTACAAAATCACCTTGTTTAATAATGGTTGATGGAGAATTGATTATAAGGAAAATTATAGTATATTCTATTCTTAATTCTCTTCCACCTGAAAAGAACAGAACAGAAAGACTGAAATAAATGTGTGTGGCAGTCTGGGGTGACTTACCAAACTTGTTTCCACTTCAGTTAGTTTTACCTCACTTTTGCAGGACTTCAACTCAATAGGGTTTTCTTTTGCTTTCTAACCTTCTATAACTATGACTCAGAACTAGAACTAGATCAGTTCTGCCATGTGTTACTTTCTATATTAGGTTTTTCTCAACTGGTTATAATGACATAAGCAAAATACATTTTGTTTTTCTGAAGCTTAAATGCAAAGCTAAACTGTCTAACAACCTCCCATTAAGAGAAATTGGGTTTAGCAGAGGGCTAAAGCCTTTCTGATTTTACTATATAACACACAACTTTCCCCAGCTATTTCTTCCATCGTTGCTGATTATAGAACTTCTGTTAATCCCATTTAGATCTTGGAAATTAGGGTACATTTTGCTAAATGGCAATTTCTTGTTTACTAACCACATTTACTTTAGAAATAAGCCATTTTGAAGTTGACAATATTTTTGTGTTGCCTTTAATGTGAAATCTGTAACAGTCTGTTATTTTCTTTTCTTTACATAGAACTCTCACTTCTTCTTTTGGAATAGAAATAAATAGTCCAGGTTGTCAAGGTTTAGGGACACTCTAGGTTGTTTCCAAAAATTTAAATGAGTGATACTAAAATCTTTATACAAGTTATTTTAAGTAGCATTAACTTTACTGTTGTACATGTCATCAAAGGAGTATTATGGAATCAAATAAAAATAAGTTAGTGCAATGGTTATAAACCTTGGCCTCATATTGGAATGATCTGGAAAGCTATAAAAAATATTGATGCCTGAGTCCTACTCAAGATTTTGATTTAACTGGTCTAGGCATTGGGATTTATAAAAGGTTCCAGGTTCTTCTAAAGCCAAGCCAAGGTTAAGATACATAGAATTTGGTAATTACAGCTCCAAGATGTAATTTTCTATATTTGAGATTAGCTGCATGTATGAAAAAGGTGGCAATATATTTTCCTCCTCCTCCTCCTCCTCCTCCTCCTCCTCCTCTTCCTCTTCCTCTTCCTCCTCCTTTTCCTTCTTTATCCTCTTCTTTTTTTTTTAGTGGTTTAAAACAATACAAATAAATTATCTTGAAGTCCTAGGAGGTCAGAAGTCCAAGACAGGTTTCATTGGGCTAAAATCAAGTTATTGGCAGGACTGCATTCCTTCTGGAGACTACAGATGAGAATCTGTTCCATTATCTATTCCACCTTATAGAGGCTGCATGAATTCCTTGGCCTGTGGCCTCTTCCTCTATCTTCAAAGTCTTCAGTGTAGCACCTTCATATCTCTCACTGACTCCAACCTTTCTGCCTCTCTCTTTCACTTATACGGACTCTGTGATTACTTACATTAGGCCTCTGTATACAAACCAGGATAATCTCCCATCTCAAGATCTTCAGTTTATCACCTGCAAAATCCTTTTTCCATGTGAAGCAATATATTTACAGGTTCCAGGGATTCGAATGTGGACATCTTTGGGGCCAGGGAGGGGTCTGCCTATCACAAACCTCGTAGTCTGTAGTTGTTTTCCTCTCCTACCTTGACACTTTCCCCGATGATCTTTCTCATTCTGGTGGACAACACCACATTTGTGTCTCCAACAACAGCTGCCACTATTCATTGAATTCAACAAGGTGGCAGGATATAAAATTAATACTCAGAAATCAGAGGCATTTCTATATACCAACAATGAACTGTCAGCAAAATAAATTAAGGAAACAATCCCCTTCACTATTGCAGCCAAAAGAATAAAGTACCTAGGAGTAAATTTAACCAAGGAGGTTAAGGACTTGTACTCGGAAAATTATAAAACGCTGATAAAAGAAATCAAGGAAGATACAAACAAGTGGAAGCATATACCATGCTCATGGCTAGGAAGAATAAACATCATTAAAATGTCTATATTACCCAAAGCAATTTATAAATTCAATGCAATACCAATTAAAATACCAATGACATACTTCAAAGATATAGAACACATATTCCAAAAATTTATATGGAACCAAAAAAGAACACGAATAGCCTCAGCAATCTTAAAAAGAAAAAATAAAGCAGGAGGTATCACTCTTCCAGATATCAAGGTCTACTACAAGGCCATTGTACTCAAGACAGTCTGGTACTGGCATAAGAACAGGCACATAGATCAATGGAACAGAACAGAGAACCCAGAAATGGACATTTCCCTCTGATGGGCTGGCTACTGGTTCTGGAAACCAGGTTTCTCATCTGCAGGTGTCTGCACTCTTTGCTATCTTGGTTTAAACACCCTTTTCTCCAGTCATACTGTCTTCAAGATTCAAGGCATTTCCTTCACCAGGAAGCTTTTTTCTTTTTTAAAACACTAAGATCAAATCGACTTAATAATACATGGTGGAAATTTAAGTTGTACAATTTGTTGATGTGACATATTTATCTCGTAATGTGATTACCATCTCTATTATGTTACATAATTATTCTTTTTGTGGTGAGAATTTTGAAGTTTATAATATTGTCGATTATAATCATTAGGCTGTGCATTAGATTTCTAGGACTTATCTGCTACTTGCAAGTTTGTATTCTTAAATGACATCTCCCCAATTTTCCCACTACTGTCCCTCAGCCTCTACATTACAGAAGTCATCTTTCTCTCTCTACTTGGAGTAGTGGCAAGCAATTCAAATTTCAAATTACAGAAAGTGGCAGCTAGAAAAAGTAATTTCTTTTCTGGTCTACTTAAAGTCAATCTTTTGGTGTCTGATTTCTAACGTGAAAACTCATTACTCTCTTGACTGCAGTAATAACCTACCACTTTCAGGTGATACACTGACATGACAGTCATTCTAGGGATATGTACTTATTGTATAGATTACAAAGGTGGGAGAGGGTCATGGTACGCTTCATTGAAGGCTAATGGCCATTATTATTTTACTATCCCAACAGATACTGTAAATGGACTACCTATTTCTATACTACTTAAGAACAAAATGGAGAAAGGAAAACAGAAAAGACAAATCACAAATCTAGTCTATGTCAACTACATGAAATACTTCATTAATATTTAATGTCTTAAATAGTATGTCTTGGCTAGCATAGTTGCTGAAAGGGAACAGACTTTGACTATTTTAGAGTCTCTATTCCTTGTATGACATATGAAAAGAAAATAAAAGAATTTAGAAGCATTTAAAATGTACTATACTGATAAGGATCCATTTAAATTTCTAGATATTGAACAATCACATCAACTTTTAATCATTTTTATTTAAATTTTTATTTTATTTTATTCATTTTAGAGAGGAGACACAGAGTAAGAGAGAGAGAGAGAGAGAGAGAGAGAGAGAGAAAGGGGGAGGAGCTGGAAGCATCAACTCCCATATGTGCCTTGACCGGACCAGTGCAGGGTTTTGAACTGGTGACCTCAGTGTTCCCAGGTTGAAGCTTTATCCACTGCGCCACCACAGGTCAGGCTCAATCAACTTTTAATCTTAAACTTTCGAGTTTCCAACTGTAAAACTAGGAAATGTCTTTTCCTTTTAAATTCTAATTATTCCCAGAATGTAATGCCCTGTAAAAATGTTACTAATAAAGGTTGCTACCATTTGAAGTTTTATTTAACATTAGTAAAATTTAATGAATAGTAAAAGCAATGTTTGATTTTCTAACAAGGAGGGTGCTTGCAAGCCAGGGCTACGAGTGTGCAGATGCAGCATATGCTGTCATAAGTGATGCTAAATAACAATGTCAGGAACACTCCCCTTGCAGGGATAGACATCTAGGTGCACAGCAAATCATGTATGTGTAATAATTTGATTTGTAGCTAAGCAAAATGTCAGGAAGTTACAATTCAGTGGTTTGAGTGTTCTTTCTATTAGAAAACCCCATCCCACCTTGGTTATCAAAATTTTCTTTTCTTTGTATGTATACAGGTAAGGGTTTATAGATTATTAATCTTAATTTCACAATGAAATTACATTCTCTTTGCTTGAGTTCCTCTGAATTATGCACAAGTCTTTCTGTTCTGAATCCACTGTTTTGTTTTCTGCTATGGTTTCAACGTATGCTGAAGAAAAATTATGAAAGCCTTTTAGTTATTCTGTCAAGATGGTGATGTCATAGAGATACAAATTAGACAGTGATAGAGAACCTGAGCCTATCTTTACAGGAGGCTTCTTTTTCCTTCCTTCCTTTTCCTTTCTGTGTAGTAGTTGAATATATTATAGAGGGATACAATAAAGGCAGTCTTATAAACACATTTGCCAATAGAGCACATGAAGACTTTTGAATAGGAAACTTCCATTCTAGTACCAAGAAATTGTTTTCATAAACAAATTTTAACAAGTTGCTCTTCATTTTAAGACCACCATATATACCAAGATCTTCCTTCCTCTGATAGTAGTTGTGTAGACTCAAGAAAGGGCTTTCAGGCCCTTACAATTTTAACTCAATTCAAATGATATGTATCGAGTACCCACAGTGTTAAAAGTATTTGCCATGAAGGAGCTTAATTGTTGATGGACTGTTGCACCTTGAAACACTTTCATAGTTCCATTTTTACACTTAAACAATAACACACAGCTATTGTATTTTAAATGTTTATTGTATTGATTTAGAGAGAGAGAAACACTGATCTGTTCCTGTATGTCCCCTGATGGGGGATCCAACCTGCAATCTCTGTTTTGGGACAATGATCTAACTAACTGAGCTATCCAGCCAGGGCAAAGCTATTATATTTTCACTGTGGCTTGGCTAGAAGTAAAATGTCCCGTCCACCTTCCTTATGCTTCCTTCTGCAGTGAACCTCTGATTTTTGCCAACTAGTTTACTGTAACCAGGGACAAAGTAAATCAGAATGATGAATAATTCTGAAAAATTGTAAAATATGGTTAACAAATTTATTTTTTTTGTATAATGTCTTCTTTCCCCTTTTGTTTCACCAGAATAATAATAATAGTGAGTGGGCAAATCCACGATAGACACAGACCGCCCGCCCTAGATTTTGACTTAATGTTTGTGACCACACTGTGTTTAAGGCATTCTCACTATCATCTACTCCTTCTTAATAGAGGATATTTATTTATTTAACAAATACTTTATTAGCACTTATAAGCCAGATACACTAACATACTCAAAGTTAGACTATTTGCCCAAATCTGAGAAAGCAAAATGTTGTTAGAAGAAGCCTTCCATTGTTTAATGTTCCCTCCCTCCTTCCAGATATGTTAAAGGTCAAGTGAAAGTTGCCTCTTCCCTGAAGGCACACTATATTCCCTATTCCAGACAGTCATTTAACAATCTGAAACAGAAACCTGGGCTTCTTTTGCCTCTGTAACTTGTTTCCTCAGCCCATTTCTTCTACAGCTCACTTACACAAGTTTTTAAAAAATTAATTTTAGAGAGGAAGGGAGAAGAAGAGGGAGAGAGAGAGAGAAACATCTATTTGTTGTTCCCCTTATTTATACATTCATTGGCTGATTCCTGTATATGCTCTGACCACGGATTGAACCTTGGCTTATCTGGAGGATTCTTTAACCAAAGTAGTTACCTGGGTAGGGCTTTACAGCTCACTTCTAATAGCCCTGTGACTTTCTAAATAAACTTTCTCTTATAGCTTGAAAAAATATATATAAACTTGGGGCGTTTAAAATAGTTTTTTCAGCGATTTAAGAAGAGCAAGCCACTAATGTTGCCTCTTACCCTGGCAATTTAGGAATTACTAGTTCTGATAATAAAGAAAATGTTTGCCTCATCTTTGCAGTATTTAAACCTGCTTATCGGAAACAAATCTTTAATATATATTTGCAATCACATGAGATTTGGAGCAGCTGAATTTTCTTCAGTATTTTTAAAAAGAGCCCTGGCTGGTTGGCTTTGCGGTAGTGTTGACCCGGAGTGTGGAAGTCCCAGGTTCGATTCCTGGCCAAGGCACACAGGAGAACCGCCCATCTGATTCTCCACCCTTCCCCCTCTCCTTTCTCTCTCTCTCTCTCTTCCCCTCCCACAGTCAAGCCTTCATTGGAGCAAAAGTTGGCCTGGGCACTGAGGATGGCTCCATAGCCTCCACCTCTGGTGCTAGAATGACTGACTGCAGCGAAGCACCGCCCCCTGGTGGGCATGCCAGGTGGATCTCAGTCCCGGGGTGCATGCGGGAGTCTGTACCCAATCCCCCTTCTCACTTCGAAAAATCCAAAAAAAAAAAAAAAGTAACACAGCCCCCCCTGGCTGGATAGCTAGGTTGGTTAGACTCACAGAGCATCTTCCTGAAATGCAGAGGTTTCCGGTTCAATCCCCGGTCAGGGCACATACAGGAACACATCTATGTTCCTCTCTCTACCTCTTTCTCTAAAATTAATAAAATAAACATAAAAAAGGTAACACTATCGAAAGACACTCTGTACTTCTCACTTTGCCTCCGTCCTCCCAAATTTCCATGTGATAGTTAAAATTGTTTACTTTTCAGCCCATCTCAAACTATTTCATCTCGCAAACCAATATATAGTAATTTTTTCCTTCTGACTCCACCATAGTACTTCCTTTTGTTTGACCCTCACTTTTTGCTTCTCTTTCATACTGGCAATTACCAGCATAGTAAAAAAATTTTAAAACGGCCTTATGATTTTTCAAGAGTCATTTAAGGGTGAAAACCTATTTTTTCCCCATGATATTTGTTTGGTTTTTACTAACGCATCAGTGAATTTACTAATGCGTACTGTGAATTGTAAAGGTGGAGGAGCAGGACACAGATTACGATGATCTGGGCTGGTTTCAATCCTAATATAACTGATCTCTTAAACTAATCCGAGAAGGAGGCGAATTTAACTTTCACACAGGAAAATCACGAGGGGAAAAAAAAAACCCAACCCTTCAGAGAACCACAGGGAAAATGAACCCCGCCTCCACGCTCTTTGGAGCAGCTGTCTCAGGAATCCTCCCCTCCTTAGAATGTGGGAGAGGTTTGGTGGGGTGGCAGCTGCAAAGCAAGGAATCTTTCCCATTCCTCCTGGACACGGGTCCCCCGCCCACCCCCTTCCAAGTGGTGGCAGCTGCCGGGGCATCCCGGTGTAAATTTCCGAGTCTTCGCCGAACGCCGCGGGCGGGCAACAGCTGAAAGCAGTCAGCGGTGGGGACTCTGGTCCCTTTAGATAAGGACAGCCGCCTAGCTGGCTCCAGCGCTGCCAACTCTCTGGCTAGTAGCAGTCGCTCAGGTGTCCTCCAAGTCCAACAAGACACCTTGGCAACGTGGGGCGGGTTCAGTCCGCGCCTGGAGACCCTACAGTACCAACAACAGGAGCGTCAGCGTCCCCGGCACAGCACTTGCCATTGCACCTTCCCAGGTGGTGGGTGGGAGGCGGGGGAAGAGCCGGCGCTCGGAGGGAGCCTTCCCCCGCCGCGCCTGGGACACACCTGGTGCTACTTGAGCAGCGCGCTCCCTGGGGTGCCCGCCTCCCACGCAGTCCTGCCAGCAAGTCCGCGCCCAGCGCCCCCGCCCTGCCCGGACCCCCTCGGCCGCCCGCGCGTCCCCACCCCGCTGCGCGGCGGCCTCCGCCTTCGCTCGCGCACGCGCACGCCGCGCCCGGCAGCTCTCGGCGCTGTCATGGCGGCGAGGAGCAGCGTCGGTGGGCACAGGGACAGCCGCGCGAGCCGCGGCGGGGCGAGCTGTGCCAGTAGCATCCTCAGCAGCGCCAGCAGCCTCAGCCCCGGCGTCCGTGGCGCCAGCGGCGGCTGTTTTTGCAAAGGCTGATCGCAGGGGCGGGGCGGCCCAGGAAGCCGAGGAGTTCGGTGCAGCCGCGGACTCCTCGGGAGCGGACTGGGGAAACTTGGAGGCTGCGACCAGGTGCACTGACCTTCCTCTCCCCCCGTCTCTCCTCGCCGTCTCCGCCAGGCCTCCCCTGCCTGCTGGCCGCCACACACCTGCCCTCCGCTCCCCGCCGAGCCTCAGGTGCCGGAGAGGAGCTCCACTCCTCCCCCTGGGCCGAGCGTGGAGGAGAATCACCGCCCCCTTCCCCCCCCAACCCCCCACCTTTTCCTGCCCCGGATCTTCGCCGCCACCTCCGTCTCGCGGCTCCCTGGCCGGGGTGAGGACGAGCCCAAGCGTCTGGGTGAGGAGTAACTTTCTCCCTCTGTGGCAGCTGGGGGGCTCGCTCCTTTCCTCCGACCCCTCCTTTCCCGGCGACAGTTTCTCTTTCGTGCACCTGTGAGGAGAGGTTGCCCTAGAACCTGCGGGAGTGGGGGAGGAGGGAACCTGTTCGGGAGCTTCCCGCACCCGCCTCCGCTCTGAACCCGGCTCCGCGAGCCGGGGAGGAGCGGGCGGCCGGTAATGGGGCCCCTTTAGTAACTTACTTGACGCACTGTAACTATTTCCCTTGTCCTCCTAAAACACCCCGATACAAAACCTAGCCTATTTAACGTTTGTCTAATCTTCCAATAGGGTTTGGCGTTGTTGTCAGCCTCGGGGAGAGAGATTGGACAAATATTCTGCAAGAAAAGGAGGGCGACGCCAAGGACTTTCCACTTCAACTGCTTTGGGGGGTTCTCCACAACTTGGGAGAGTGACCCTTGTCGTTTTGCGTTGCGTGTGCCTAATTACTAGTGCAGCGATTGCTGTCCTGTAGTGACTCGAGTTTCTCGTGAACTAGCAATGGCTAGTGAAGACAATAATGTCCCTTCCCCGCCACCAACAGGTGATGACGGGGGAAGTGGAGGGAAAGCAGAAGAGACCTCTGCTGAAGAGGGTGCATTGTCCTTGAAACCAGGACTCCCCATCAGGGGCATCAGGATGAAATTTGCCGTGTTGACGGGACTGGTTGAAGTTGGAGAAGTATCCAACAGGGATATCGTAGAAACTGTCTTTAACCTGGTAAGTAGATACCTATTTTAAAAGCTTATATTCTTTTCAAAGGATTGAGGAACAAGCCATGAAAGGGGGAGCCATGTGCTTTCACTCAGATGGATGGTGGCTTTTCCATGGATAGAAGCACAGAATTCTCAATGGAACAATTTTTGTATTTTTCAGTTTAAGGGAAATTATGTAAAACTGAGATGCTCCAGCTTTTGTGATATTGAACAGATCACTTTTGTGCCAAGGAAATAAATGTCGCTAATGGAAATATTTGGGAGGGGTTCCAGCAGAGAAGTTTTGTTCTATACATTTTTTTAGAGAGGGATGTATAAGTTTTTATTTATCTGTTACATTTTAAATAAGTTCTTGTCACCTTTGTTGGACTTGAGAAGTAATGTAAATAGTAGGGCTACCTAACTACTCTTTTGAGTCTGCCTAAGTTCTGGTTGCCACATAAGTATTTTTTTCTTGCCCTGTAAGTTGTGAGCACAAACTTTTGTTCATAGGGCTGATGAAAGATTAATTTGCTGCAATGTTAGCATTCATTTTAAATTTTGTCTAGTTTCATTTTTAGGTATAACTAACATGTTAAATTGTGAAATGAATTTGTTATATTGTGAAAATTGGCAATTTGAAAAGAGGGGTTTGGCAAATATAGTATAATCTGTTACTTTTGTAAATTCTTATCTGTCAGTTAAGCACATTTGGTCACTGGAAGTTGCTGGTTATACTGCTATGAGCTATGAGTTATTTTTAAAAGATGGATGTACAGCACTTTCCTTTTCCCTTCTTAGAAATGGTTGTTTTTAATGGGGGCTTTTATTCCAACCTCTGTTGCCCATCAACTTAAAGACTAAAGAGTAAATTTGGCCTTAAAATACTTCCTCCTCTTCCACATACTCACCTGTGTTAGGAAATAACAGATGGGAACAAATATGAATGTGCAATAGTTGTGATTATTTAGCACCTTTCCTTGTTGCCTCTGTGTTTTCAAGGTTAGGCTCCTTTTATTTCAGGGCAGTTAATGATTTCCTTCATTAGACCTTTACTGTTAGTCTGGTCACCTGTAATACGACTTCTAGAATGAGAAAGTAGCTAGGTGAAATTCACTTACTTTTGAAATATGAAAACTTTGAACAATAGGGTTACTTCTCTACTAGTTTGTTGCATTGGGAGCTTATGTATAAACACCCATAGATACACATGTGCATGCATATCTATTTATATATTATGGAAATGTTCAAGTATACACAAAAATAGAATAGTGTAAAGAACCCTGTTGTGTGTCACCCAGCTTCAACAATTATTAACATTTTCTTGTATTTTGTTGTGTGTAGGGACTTGAAAAGTTTGTGAGTCTCAAGGAGATACTACTTCAGAAGAGACACTTGAGAATTTCCCTTTTTCCCCCCCTTTATCTAAACCTCTTGCACGTTGGATGATAAACGCAGATCTGTAGTAGTGATATGGTCCATAATTAGTTGTTTGTGTGTGAAATACAACATTCCCCTGGCAGGAGGAGGATTGGAACGCCTCTGTTCTTTAAGTCATTTGTATTTTATCATTAAGGAAAATCCAAATTCTGTAGCAATAGTTTGCTTATATGCTGCCCAGAATTGTAGGCCTGGTAGAGATTTTCAGGTTATTGGTAAGTCCTTCACAGCTGAATGTTGGCAGGATAATAGATCTCCTTGTAGAAGGAGAGGGAAACTGTTGGGTTACAGCCACTCATCATCATCATTCTCTCATGTAAAGCAGAGAAAGTTGCTGAGATGGTTAGATTAGTTTCTCTCCAGTTTCCCTTATGATACTTTTCATGCTCCTTCGAGGTATCTGGGGTCTTGGTCAGTCTTTAGAAAATGTGGGGAGCTGGTAATCTAGTGTGTCTCACTGTTGTTAATGCAGGTTAAACCTACATATTTTCTAATCCATAGTTGTGCGCCTTGGCCTTAATTCTGCTCAAGGAAGGAGCTTGCATTAAGTAGTAAGTGACTTAAAAAGTTACTACTATTTACCAGGCAGTGGGCCAGGTGTTTTACATGTTTTTTAATTCCCTCAACAACTCATTAATACGGATACAGACATATCTTGTGTTATCGTGTGTGCTTTGCTTTAATGTACGCCCCAGTCCCCCTCCCCCCAAATTGAAGGCAAGATCATCCACCTTTGTGGTAGTCTGAATCCACAATATTATCCAGGTAGGTATGCTTGCGTCTCATTTTATAGATAAAGAACCGAGACACCGGAAGTTTAAATAGATTGCCTACAATTTGATGATTCTGAGAGTGGCAGCCTTTCCAGGAATACATGTATCTATCTGTCTCTTGAGTTGATGTAGAATTGTTTGCTCCCCTAAGCAGGTACTTATAGTTTAAGTGTAGCTTTCTCTAATGTAACGACAGAAAAAATCATTGGTCATGCTACATATTCGTGGTGAAACCTCCATTAGTACATAGAATTTCTTATTAACATTCATATCGCTTGGGAAAAAACTACTTTAAAAAGACTTTAAAAATAAGAAAATATTGGTCATTTGGCTTTTTTCACTCAGAACATTGATGCTGAAAGTTGATTATTAACTTTCTTTTTTATAGTCAGTACTTTGGATTAAAATTTCTAAAATTGTAAAAAAAAAAGCATACAGACAAAAGAATATGTAACACGACTAAGTAATGAAATACTATAATAATATGAGCCCTGTGAACCTTTCATCTAACTTAACCAGTGAGTATATTACTGTTGTTACCAGAGAATCCTCCTGTGTGCTCCTCTTCTAGCCTGTCTTCACTAGATTTTTCATTTGTAAGTTCACACTATTGTTTATAGCTATCATAACTTTTCCCTATTTTTCTGGTATTTTATTAAAATAGATTATGTTCTACTGATTCTTTCTTTACCTATTGTATATTAACTACTTTAAATAATATTGTACTGTTGAAATTAAACAACTTCCCATCCCCCAGAATTGTCCAACTTCATGGTAGAGCCATATAATTCGAAAGGTCTTTTTCTGCAAAGTTCTGCCTCCCAACTTTTTTTAACTTGGCTTGAACTTACTCTGCTATAAATTCTTTTGAAATATACTACCCTTCTTATGATTTCTTTTGCAAATCTGTTTTACAGATAAGTTTTGATTAATAGTACACCTGTGTATTCAAGTGTATCAAACTTAGGGTCAACTTTTACATTTTTCTGGATGCACTTAAAACCTTTTATTTTTGTCTTTACCTGTACCCTAAGTTATTTGTCACACTTTTGAACCCATTAATGTACTGGCATGTTTTCAGGAACTTGATGCTGAATTTAAGACTTCCGTCAGGCATTTAAAAGTATTCAATGCTATTTAACTCAAGAATAGTTTTTCCCATGGTTTGGTGACAAATACACGTTTTCATGAAAATTTTTTTTCTGTTTAAAAAATATGAAATTTTAAAAATTAGTTTTTAGAGAGGAAGGTGGTGGGGAGGGGGAGCGAGAGAGACAGAGAGACAGGAACATCTATTTGTTTCCAGATGTGCCCTAACCAGGGATTGAACCAACAACCTCTGTGTTTAGGGATGATGCTTTAACCAGTGAAGCTATCCAGCCAGGGCTAAAAAGTATAAGATTTTAATTAAAAGGTTGAAGCTTAAAAGATGGAATATAATTTTTATTACAGTAGTCCCCCTTATCCGCAGTTTTGCTTTCTATAGTTTTAATTAATTGCCGTAAATAATGGTCCGAAATAGTAAATGGGAAATTTCAGAAATAATCCATAAGCTTCAACGCCCACTCCTGTTAGTCACTTAGTAGCTGTCTCAATTGTTAGTTGCAGTATTGCAGAGCTTGTGTGCAGGTAACCCTAACTTTACTTAATAATGGCCCCAAAGTGCAAACGTAGCTTAAAAAACAAAGTAATATTGGAAAAAACACAGTATATATGGAGTTCGGTACTATCCTGATTTCAGTCATCCACTGGCGGTTTTGGAACATGCTCCCTGTGGATAAGGGGAACTACTGAGCTCATTGTATGGCATTTGATATAGGTCCTGCTAAATATTAATGGTGCAACATTGGAATCCCTGTAGGAGTTCAGCGTGTCACACAGAGCCTCCCCTAGTATCGACTATGAGGAGGGTATTCCATTTGAGCTGAGTCTTGTCCTTCAGTATCATGGGTTCAATGGTATATGTAGTACCTTCTGGTTTTTCAGGCATTAGAAATTTAGATCTTATATAACATTTAAAAATGTCGTATTAAAATACAGGGTAGGGCAAAAATAGATTTATTGTTTGCATGGAAAATAGTACAATAATTAATAAAAAATAGTACAACAATGAACTCTTTGTTTTGTGTCCTCACAACTCTAAACGTACTTTTGCCCCACCTTGTATTAAAAGTACGGCGTGGGCCCTGGCCAGTGGCACAGTGTATGGAGTGTAGTCCTGCAGGGCCCGGTTGCTAGCGGGACCTTGACGTTGCTGGTCCCAGCCCCGGTCAGGGCACGTGTGGGAAGCAGTCAACAGGAGCACAGCTAAGTGGAACAGCGAGTTGATCCTTCTCTCTTTCCCCTCCTTTCCTCTTAAAACCAGTGGGAAAAGAAGTACCAAGGGGGGCATAAAATCACACGTACTTTAAAGCTTTTACATGAACCTTAATTAAAAAGATTATCATTGAACGTGTTTTTATCTGATGTGTGCCATCATGACTTTAAGGTTATGAGTATCTGTTCTGGAAATATAGTTAGTGGGCTTCCCCCCAAATCAATTTGTACTGCATGTTATAACTAGTAGAATATTTGAAGTAAAAAGGCCCTTTAGGCTCACTTTTCTGGAAGTCCAGAAAGGAAGGAAAAGACTTACAGTAACACAAGGATATTAAAGACCGGTTTCTTTTCGTTTCCGTTCTGCTCTCTATGATGTCAGCTCAATCTGTTGATGTTCCTCTCATGGTGGTAGAATGGCTGCCAGTGGCCATTGGGAGAGAGAGCACCTTTCTGTCCTAACATTCCAGACAAAATCCTGATTGGATCTCTGAATAAATGACCGTGGACATTGAAATGTGCTGATTGTCTTAAGCAAACCTGGGCCAACTGCTGTACCTAAGGATGGGGTCAGTTTTCTCCGAAGTACCTGGGCTGTATGGCGGATGGGTGTATTCAAATAAAGATCTAGGTAAGGCATGGAAAGAGTGAATGGAAGCTGGATGACAACCATGCCGTCCAGTAGTCTCCTTTTCAATTGCGTAATAATATAATAGTTTAATAGTATTTGTGTAAAGAGGAGAAAATATCATTCATAATCCCAACACTTGTGATCTTGAGCAAGTTTTTTTAACTTCTTTGTGTTTTAGTTTTCCCATCTGTACAATTGGGGAAAGCACATTGTAGTAAGGATTAAAGAAGTAAATACTTGTAAAGCACTCAAAATAGTGTGTGGCACATTCATTGCTCTTATAACTATTTGCTCTTGTTATAATACTTATAATTTTAGATAGTTGGTTATATTCCAACCTTACCTTTGTTTTTGTTTCTATGTAACTGCCCCTTATTGACTCTGCAGTATATATGTAGAGAAACATGATTTGTTGTTTCATCCATTTATGCATTCACTGCTTGATTTTTAAAAGAAATTGATTTTAGAGAGAGAAGAAGGGGAGAGAGAGAGAGAGAGAGAGAGAGACCAAAAGACAGAAACATCGATCTGTTTTGTATGTGCCCTGACTGGGAATTGAAATGGAAACCTTTGTGTATAGGGACCACGCTCTAACCAAATGAGCTATTTGGACAGGGCTACAAGTGACTTGTTTTTAAACATCTTTACTGAGGTGTAATTTACATACATATACAAGCATGACTTGTTTTAAGTATACAATTCAGTGATTTTTAGTAAGTTTATAGAGTTGTGCTGGCATTATTGCCATAATCTAATTTTAGAACATTTACATCCTGTGTTCAAGAAGTTTTTACAGTTTTGGCTCTTACATTTAGGCCTGTGATCCATTGTGACTTAATTTCTGTATTCTGTGAGAGGATGCTCAGATGAGCGTCTACATTCATCATTTTGTATGTGGATATCCAATTGTGTCACTGCCATTTGTCGCAAAGGGCATTTCACATTGAATTACCTAGGCGCCTTTGTTCAAAAGCAACTGACCAGGCCCTGGCCAGTTAGCTCAGTGGTAGACCTTTGGCTCAGTGTGGTGAAGTCCCGGGTTCGATTTCCGCCAGGGCACACAGGAGAAGCACTCCTCTGCTTCTCTACCCTTTACCCTCTCCTATCTCCCTCCTCCCCTCCGGCAGCCAAGGCTTCATGGGAGCAGAGTTGGCCCAGGCTCTGGGGATGGCTCTGTAGCCTCCACCTCAGGTGCTAGAATGGCTCGGGTTGCAGTGCATCGTTGCTCCAGATGGGCCGAGCATCGCCCCCTGGTGGGCGCATGCGGGAGTATGTTTGCTGCCCCCCACTTCTTACTTTGGAAAAATACAAAAAAGAAGAAAAGTATTTGGCCAGAAGTGTAAGGATTTATCTGGACTCAACGCTTTTCCGTTTTCTATATGTCTATTCTTACATGGCTACCAAACTGTCTTGATTACTGTAGCTTTGTAGTAAGTTTTAAAAAAATTTATTGATTGATTTTAGAGAGGGAGACAAGCATTTATTTTTTGTTCCACTTAGTTGTGCATTCATTGGTCTCTTCCTGTATGTGCCCTGAACGGGGATTGAACCTGTAAACTTGGTGTTTCCTGATGACTCTGACTCAGCTAAACCGGCCAAGCCACTTTGCAGTAAGTTTTGACATGGGGATATATATTTGGTATTTTTTTTTTCAAAATTCTTTTGGCTATTCTAGGTCCTTTGTATTTCCATGTGAATTGTAGGGTCAGCTTGTCAATTTCTGTAAAAAAGCAGACTGGGATTTTGATGGGGAGGTGTTGAATCTATAGATCTCATTGGGGGAATATTGAATTTTACAGTCTATGAATATAGAATATCTTTCCATTTATTTAGGTTTTTAAAAATTTCTTCCATTAACTATTGTGTAGTTTTCAATATATGAGGAGATGAATTATTATTATTTTTTTTTAAACAGTTTTTTAAATTTCTTTTTTATTATTATTTATTCATTTTAGAGAGGAGACAGAGAGAGAGAGAGAGAAAGGGGGGAGGAGCTGGAAGCATCAACTCCCATATGTGCCCTGACCAGGCCAGTGCAGGGTTTTGAACTGGCGACCTCAGTGTTCCCAGGTTGACGCTTTATCCACTGCGCCACCACAGGTCAGGCGAGATGAATTATTTTTGAGTAATTTTTTTCTGTTAAAATGCTTCTGTTAAAAGATTGACATTTTGTGCATTGAAATTTTCCTAAGGAATAAATATTTCAAAGTATATGAACATTTATATAGATTATGAGTAGATATTGATAGAATGTTCATTGGTAATGATAATTAAAAGAAATTTGGGTGAATTGGTGGCTTTAAAAAAACCTTATATATTTTCTTAAAAATAGTAGAATTGATCATTTAAGCCCCTGGAGTATACAGTCCTGTTTCCATTTGAATTAGTACATTTTAAAATGAGAAACCATTTTGGAAGTTGAAAAATCCTATTTTTATTATTTTTGTGTGAATTAGTACAAAAGGAAACTAAGTAAGCTTTTTGGTTCTCCCATTGACCTACCTGAATCAATCAATTTTTATATTATGAAGTATCTTTAAAATATTTTAATAATTTTTGTGTACTTGAAAGAAAAATGTCCAGGATACATTTTTGTTTTATAGTATTTAGTTAATAGTTTTGTTAACTAGTATTTTTCACAGTACTTGGTACTTCAAAAATGGTTGTTAAATGGAAATGTTAATCTTTTCATCAAATATATTACAATCATTAGTAAGCCTAGTTTCTCTTCTTTTCTGCAAAAGATATGTTTTTAGTATATATTTCCTTGATTCTTTTCTTTCTTTCTTTCTTTCTTTCTTTCTTTCTTTCTTTCTTTCTTTCTTTCTTTCTTTTTTTGAGAGGGAGAGACAGGAACAGGAAAGGAGAGAGACAAGAAGTGTCAACTCTAGTTGTTCATTGACTGCTTCTCATATGTGCCTTTACAGTTGAGGGGGGGTGCTCAAGCCCAGCCAGTCACCCTTTATTCAAGCTGGTGACTTTGGGCTCAAGCTAGTGACCTTGGGGTCATGTTGATGATCCCATGCTCAAGCTGGTGACCCTGTGCTCAAACCGGCAAACCTGCACTCAAGGCAATGAGCCTGTGCTCAACTCTGCAACCTTGGAGTTTTGAACCTGGGTCCTTAGCCTCTCAGGTGGATGCTCTTTCCACTGTGCCGCTGTTGGTTACACTTTTGATTATTTCATGTGAACATAATTGCCAGGCAGTTTGCACTTTTCATTGTATAGTATCTGTTTTACCCTGAAGAAGAGCAATTTCATTATTTTATTTTCAAAATAGTCTCAGAGTAGTTTTTTCCTTTTACTCTAATATTGCTTCATTGGTTCTCATGTAATAGGGTACGTACTCAGAAACTATGTGTAGATTTCTAGTGAGTCTGGCTCAAAAGCTTCTGGGACAAAACACAAAGTAAAAAACAAAATAAAGGAAACAGTATAAAAGATGCCAAGAGTATACAGAGTCTTTCTAATTAATTTCATAAAACATTTTTAAAAAAGATTTTGCTTATTGATTTTAGAGGGAGAAGAGAGAGAGAAGGTGAAGGAGCGGGAAGCATCAACTCTTGGCTACTGATTGTATGTGCCTTGACTGGGCAGGCCTGAGGTTTCAAACCGACAACCTCAGTGCTCCAGGTCAATGCCCCATCTACGGCACCACGACAGGTCAGGCAAAACATTTCTAGTTTTAGGTTTTTAAAGATGTTTTTGTTTAGGTATTGTGTCTTTTAAAGGTAAAATTAAAATAATTTTATTTATTGATTTTTAGAGAGAGAGGAAGGGAGAGAGAGAGAAACATTGATGTGATATTCCACTTATTCCTGCTGTCATTGGCTGATTCTTGTATGTGCCCTGACTGGCAATCGGTCTACAACCTTCACCTGGTGGGAGGATGCTCTAACCGCCTGAGCACCCAGCCAGAACCTGGGTGTCTTTTTAATTTTTATTTTTTAAAGAAAATAAAACTTTGATGAGACTTAAGTCTGCATGAAAACCTGCTGTACTGTGCTTTTTCTGTTAACCTCCTATAACTGGTTTCTCCCTCCCAATATCTTTTGTCTTCAGCTGAAGATGATGTTTAAGCTGGTGCTTTAAGCCGTTTTGGCGAGTTACTCTGTTTTCCTGGGTCTCTTCCACATATACAGGAGGTATATATGTTATTGAACTTTTGTTTGTTTTTATCCTGGTAATCTGTCTTTTATTACAGGGATGTTTCAAAGAAGAACACAGAAGGGTAGGGGGAAATTATTTTTCTCCCCCACAGAGCATTCCGCTATACCATATACCCTAGGTTTGTAGTAGACTATACCATCTAAGTTTACAGTCTTATGATTTTGCACAACGGTGGAATTGCTTACCAACATATATCTTGCAATGTACTGCATAAATGGTGCATGACAACATAGTTAAATGGTAAATCTCTTAAAGCCATAGAAGTTTTAAATAGGCCTCCGATGAAATATTTGGATTGTGTTGTTTCTAATGAGTACACTTCTCTTTCTTTTTTAAAGATTTCATTTTTTGATTTTAGAGAGAGATGAGAGAGAGAGAGAGAGAGAGAGGTGGTGGGGAGGAGTGGGAAGCATCAACTCGTAGTTGCTTCATAGTTGCTTCTTGTATGCACTTTGACTGGAGAAGCCCAGGGTTTCGAACTGATGACCTCAGCATTCTAGGTCAGTGCTTTATCTGCTGCTCTACTGAATGTCAGATGAAAATACTTTTCTCATAAAGTAATATAAACATATGATCGTAAATCCTGTGTGTAGTACCAGTTGAATCTAGTCTTTTATGATCTTTGGGCTTGAATATATATATTTTTTTACTAAGTGAGAGGTGGAGAGGCAGAGACAGATTCCCGCACTCACCAACCAGGATCCACCTGGCAGTCCCCTTACCAGGCAGTGCTTTGCCCATCTGGGCTGCTGCTTTATTGCTTGGCAACCGAGCTGTTTTAGCATCTGAGGCGAGGCCATGGAGCCAGCCTCAGCACCTGGGGCCAACTTTGCTTGAACCATTTGAACCATGGCTGCAGAGGGTAAGAGAGAGAGATGGGGGGGGGGAGGAAGCAGATGGTCCCTTGTCCTGTGTAGCCTGACTGGGAATTGAACTCAGAACTTCCACATGGCGGGTCGATGCTGTACTGCTGAGTCAACTGGCCAGTGTGGGCTTGAAAATTTTGAATAAAAATCATCATATATCAGTTTATATATATATATATATATATATATATATATATATATATACCATTTTAGCATAAAACAGTTTTTATAAAGTTGATTTAATGTTAATACATGAAACAATACAGTAATAAGTTTCCAATGGGATATTAGCATATCTTTCCTAGAAACAAAGAGGCATTGATTTAAAAAAGCTCATTATTAGTATGTAAAATGGGAGAAAAATATTAATGATTAAAGAAAATTATATAAAGGTATTATGAAATGATTAACATTATTACCAACTTTTTTTTTTAGGTCACATTACTATGAAATTAATAGACATCAAACAAACACAAAATTCAAAGCATTTCATAATAACTTTTCTTACTGTATATACCAGAGCCAGCGCCTCCGGCTAGAAGTGTGAGTGGGTTATTTTGTTAGCTTACTAATGCATTTAGTGGGGTTATGGTTCTTAATCTACTTTCAGGCTTTTTTTTGGGGGGGGTCAGTTCTTATATTCAGTGATGTTGAGATGATCTGTGGCTCTTCAAGTAGAGGAAAAATATATTGATAATTTGTGTGCTTTCGAGTTGGAGTTAATTCAGTATACTGAGTTATAATATAGTATATGCTAGCAATAGCTAAAATTTACTTTGTTCCAGGCCCTATTTGACATGTGTATTAACCCAATCTAATTCTCAGAAATTATTAGGTAATAGGTGCAGCCGCCAAAATACCTTCTTCTGTTTTGCGAAAAATAATAGGTCTAAAAATAACAGGGCTTACTGGGGAAAAAAATAGGATTGGGGTGGGTCATTCAAAACCTTTGGAACTTTGTAACCAGAATACTAACAATATCAGTAATAACATTATTGAAAACACTAGCAAGGTTAAATCTCTACTGGTATTTTCACATTAGCATCAGTCACTTTTGTGGTACTAAACCTGGAGCTTATGCTTCGTTCTTTGAGATGTAGGCCAACTTTTTTTATCAGTACTAAAAATCTGATCCAGTGTGCTTTCTTCATCGCTCCATTGTTTTGATGCGGGGGAACTACCGTCACATTTTCTTCATCTGTATTTGCAGGTTGTCAGATACTTAATGTGGTGGGAAAAACATAGGTCTTGCAATCATTAAACCAGGCACTATTTGCATTAAAGAAAAGCATTTCTGTAAATACTCAAGTTTTTTTTTTTTTAAGATGTTTATATATTGCTAAGGATTTCTCTTTTCGTTGGTAGAAATTACATATGAACCAACATTGTTTCCACACTATTCCTGCATTATTCTCTGTAACAGTTTTGTAGGAGGAAGTTCAAGGCAAAGATAGGCTATAGCAGAATGGACTGTACTATTATAATATTCCTTTATAAATGATGAAACTGAGACACAGAGGATAAGTAACTCACTCAGGTCACTGAGCAAGCAATATTGCTGACATTCAAACTCAGTGAGAATATGCAGCCTAACCTCTTAACCACCAAGCCCATATATGGTTTATAACTGCAAATAACCTTAAATATGAAGTATAGTTGTCCCTTAAAATTCATCTATAACTTTGACTTCCCCAAAACTTACACTCTGCTGTTAACTGAAGCCTTATTGATAAACTGAAGTTGATTAACACACATTCTGTATGCTGTATGTATTGTATACTGTATTCTTACAATAAAGTAAGCTAAAGAAAAGAAAATCAAGCCGTGGCTGGTTGGCTCAGTGGTAGAATGTCGGCCTAGTGTGTGAAAGTCCTGAGTTCTAGTCCCGGTCAGGGCACATAGGAGAAGTGCCCATCTGCTTCTCCACCCCTCCCCCTTTCCCTTCTCTTTCTCTCTCTCTCTTTCTCGGTCTGGCTCTCTTCCCTTCCTGCAGCCATGGCTTGAATGAGCAAGTTGGCTCCGGGCACTGAGGATGGCTCCATGGCCTTTGCCTCAGGTGCTAAAATAGTTCAGTTGTCAAACAGCAGAGCAGCAGCCCCAGATGGGCAGAACATCAGCCCCAGACGAGGGTTGCTGGTTGGATCCTGGTCAGTGCGCATGTAGAAATCTGTCTCTCCACCTCCCAGCCTCTCATTTAAGAAAAAAAAAATCATAAGAGAAAACATTTACAGTATTTATTGAAAAAAATTCACATATAAGTGGACTCATGCAATTCAATCATGGGTTGTTCAAAGGTCAACTGTAATGGCTGAAGGCATCTTTCAGTTGTAATTGAAGTGAACTGGGAAGGTATCTGGATTGTTTTCTACTTGCCTGACATAGTCAAGATTTGCCTGTGGAAGATAGATTCCCCCCACTTTACTAACCTAAAATGCGTATTAGGAAAAGGGAGGCTTTCACAAATGTGATATTCAACTTGAATGGAACTAATGACATAGTTAATCATTATACATGGTAAGATTTAGTTGGCATAGCTTCCAAGACTGAAATGCCTTGTATATTGATCTTATGAGAAATTGGAATTTTAATAATTTTTTTTGTGATTTTTATATTGTGACCACATTGAGTACAACAGGAAAGTATGATGATTTTATCAATCAGTTGTAGAAGAGAATATCAGATGTTGTCTTTAATATTTGTCAAGATGTGTTAATGGACCTCTAGCATGAAAGTGGCCTCTCCTTGAAGTTAATTTGCTTCTATGATAGATTTTCTGAATAAAGTTACCATATAGTAGCTGTTTATATGTAGTTTACAATTGATTTTTTTTCCTGAAGATCAGTGGTTCATAATAGAATTAGTGTTTTTCTACTCTATTTAGGTAGAGTAGAAATGAGGTACTGAGATTTTGTCAATCAAGATGTGTGGAAGGAAAGTAGCATTTTTAAAGGTCCATGTACTTTAAAATGGATTTTCACATTTATAGAAACACTGGAGGGTTGGAGCAGTGTATTTATTTGTACAGTAAATTGAAATACAGGGTGGGGCAAAAGTAGGTTTTACAGTTCTTATGGAAAATAATAGAATAATAAATAATTATACAAGACTAAACTGTGTTTCCTATACAAGTATAAACCACTCTGTATAATGAATATTTATTCAAGTCTGCTGGGTTGCAAATATAAAGTGCCACTGTAAATACGTTGTGACAGTTTTTCAGAGGCTTTTCTTAGTCAAACTTGGGAATAGATAACTAAATTAAGGTTTAGGGTAATTTTGGTGTATGCGTATTTAGCTGGTTAGCAGCAGGGCAGGAATGTATAAATCTGGAGACATGAAAACTTGGCATGGAACAAAATTTTAAGAATATTTTTGCCTAAGGCAAGTCAAATTTTGACTCTAATGAGAATGTTTCCAGCTAGCGGCTCTGCTCTCTTGTCCCATGGGATATATTGTGAGTTGATTGGTATAGCCTATTATTTTTTCTGTCCTTTAGAGGAAGGTGGAAATTTCCACCAAGATACTTTTTCTCTCCCTCTACCTGTGCATAGCAAGTAGAGCTGTTGTTATTCACCCCGCCCCACCCCTCTTGGAGGGCCTCTTTCTCCTTGAAATCTATATTCTATTCTTTTCAAATTGGAAACTCCCTTGGCATTCTAGATTAAATAAAAACCTTGTAAAATCTTTTTTTTTAGTCACTACAAGATGTGTAGATTTTTATTTTGTTTTTTAAATATGTTGGGCATACTCGTGGAGTAAAAAACATGAGCACGATGGCATTGGTGACTTTTACCGATTGGTTTGGAAACAATTGCTCTACTAGTTTACCCCCTTCCCTTTATTTTAGTCATCTTACTGATTTACTAGGTCTGCTCACATTCTATTTCAGATCATGTTTTAGCATCCTCTGCTGGTTAAGAAGGAGGCTGAAAGTTGACCAAATATCTACAATACCTCAGGTCTATGTACATATTCGTATTGGTCTCAATCATGAATAATGGTCATAGAATAGGAAATAAAATAATAAGTTACTGCATTACATTTGTTTTTTTAAATAATTATCCAATAATTTCTTTTTTAAAGATTTTATTCATTTTTAGAAAGGTGAGTAGGGGGAGGAGCAGGAAGCATTAACTCCCATATGTGCCTTGACCGGACAAGCCTAGCATTTTGAACTGGCAACCTTAGTGTTCCAGGTTGACACTTTATTCACTGTGCCTCCACAGGTCAGGCGTGCATTATATCTGTAATTCTATATATATAGTGTAGAGCATGCAGGTTACTTAAAAAACACTGCTTTGGGAAGAATTTTTCTCTAGTCTAATTTGTATCTAATAAGTTGATGTTGAAAGGTTTATTTTTAATGTTGAAAGACCTTCAGTGAAAGTTTGAGAACTACTAGTATCTATTGCAGGTATTTTTGAAAAAAACTTATCTTTGACTAAGAGTCAAAGATTGCAAAACCAATATTCTTATGTTATTCTTGGTCCTTTGGGGCAATAATAAAAAAATGTAATTAACCATAAGATAGTAATATTGATCCAATTTTGAGGAGCTGTGAATTTTAGTCTTTTAGAGATTGAGTCTAAGTCTAGATGGGGTGGTGTTTTCTAAGTATGTAGTGTTATTCGGTGTTTTTAACAGGAACCTTGTGTACGATTTTGAAATTGTAGAGCTACCTCTTGTTTTCTAGTTAGTAAAACAAAAACAAAACCAAACCCAAAAATGTTCTTCTCCTCATTGCATTTATAATTACTTTTGAAATGAATTTGAAAAACTGGAACATTTCCTTTGATATCTTTTATATTAAGTTTAACTTGGTTTAGTTCTTTTTAAATGTAATTGTTAGATTCTGGCTACCTAAAAGCACTGTTAACAGTCTGTATTCAGTTTCTCATTGTACATAGGTACATATGCCTGTGTGACTGTAATAAGTGTGCTTTTATACATTTAAAAATACTTATAAAATTTATGTATTCATCATACGAGAGAACACTTTGATAGTGGTTCAGGAGTTAGATTAGTGAAGAGTCATGTGGACTTGTAGCTTTCATTCTTATCGCATTATCCCACTCAGCAGGAGAATATAAACACATGTTCATTAAAATCATGTGGAATTCTAGATTTTAACATGTATTAATTAAAATTTTGTCTTGGCTAAAATGCTAAATAAAAATACCAGTTAAGTTAGTTGGTTAGAACATCATCCTGTAATGTTAAGGTTTTGAGTTCCTTCCTGGTCAGGGCACAAATGGCAAGCAGTCAGTGAACGTGCACAACTAAGTAGAACAAATTAATGCTTCTCCTTCTCTTCCCTCCCCTCCCTCTCCTCTCCCCTCCCTCTCCTCTCCTCCTCCTTCCCCTCTCCCCCTCTCCCTGTCCTTCCCCTCTTCTCCCTCCCCTCTTCTCCTCCCTCCCCTCTTCTCTCCCCTCTCCCATCCCCCTTCCTCCTTCCTCCTTCCTCCCCTCCCTCCTTCCTCCCTCTCCCCCTTCCTCCCCTCTATCTCCCTTCTCCCTTTCTCCCTCCTGCTCTCTCTCCCCTCTCCCTCCACTTTTTTCCCCTCTCCCTCTACTCCCTCTCCCCCTCCCTCTCCTCTGCCCCTCCCTCTCCTCTGCCCCTCCCTCTCCTCTCCCCCTTCCTCCCCTCTCCCTCCCCTCTCCCTCCCCTTTCCCTCCCCTTTCCCTCCCCTGTCCCTCCCCTCTTCCTCCCTTTCTTCCTTCCTCTTCCTCCCTTTCTCTGTCTCTCTAAAATTAATAATTTACAAAAAGGAACCCTTTAAAGTATGACTTACATAGACCCAACTAACATAAAATAGTTATTTTGGTTTTACTAGTTTTATTCTCAAACTTATCTCACAAGGTTTATTTTGGAAATAAACATGAGTTTGTTTAAAAAATCTTTTGGTTTAAGATAAGCTTTTTTTATACTTACTAAAAATAAGTATACTTTCTGAAGAAAAGATGGCTATGTAAATAGACGAGTGTTAAAGATTTGATGCTGCTAGAATGGTTTTATAATTTGTATATTGTAATTATAGTACCACTTCTTTGATTTCATTTCTTCCCTTTTCGCTACTTCTCCCTTCTGCATTAAAGTGCAAATATATTAAAACCCAAAGTGTCTCTTGTTTCTCTTTCAATTACAATCCCCCCCAACCTACCCACACAATTTGAAATTTCTTTGGAAACTCAGGCACTAGTAAGAAAATGTGTATATGAAGGATAGTTAATGTTTAAAGTAAAGATTTATAGCAGATTACCATTTTAATTTTTTAGTTGAAGGTAGCATGTCAGTTAAGAAATTACATACTTGTTTTGGAATATTAGATATAGTAGCAAATCATAACTATTAAGTCATTTAGATAGATCACAAACATTTTCTTATGTATGACTTCTGTTGGATTTTAATAGGTTGAGTGTAAATAGTTTTATTGGCAGGCTCTAGTGTGGTTGTTTGTGGTTTGCTCTCTGTAAAGCCAGTAGTCACGGTCAGGATCACAGCCGCCTGACCCATGCAGGTTCGCATTAGATTTGTACAGTCTGTAATAAAACAATGGAGCCAAGAACTGGTGAGCCATCAGCTTTAATTCTAGCTTGCACCTGGCGGGCAAGCTAAAACACACACTGGGCTCCAAAACCCACTCATTCAGTGCTCACAAAGCTACTGACTTATCCGAGTTTCCTAGAATCAAAGCTTTCTAGCTCACCGGACTTATTCACCTCTGTTTCCCATTTCCTTCTCTCTACACAAACTCTGCACAAACTGGCTTCTTCTTCAGCACTCTACCATCTTGACTGCTTCTCCTGGCCTCTTCCCGTGGCCTTACTCTGTTCTCCTCTCTAATACCTCAGGAACCAAGAGTGCAAGCTCCTGGTCTGCCCCCCTTTATAGTGTAGAATCAAAACCTTTAATCCAATTATACAAACAAGGAAGTCTCTGATAAAGACACCCATCTGAGGCATAATGGGATTCCTCAGGAGAGTGCACCACCCCACAGCATCCAATCAGTCAAGGGTGTGGGGAAAATCTTACTCTTAAAACGAAGCCTTAGGCTATATAACAACCCGGCCTGCTTACATTACAGCCTTTTCCCCACACCCATCCCAAGCATAAGGGCAAATAATATCACTTGGGTGACGGGCTTCCATGTGGGCAGCACCATCTTTAACAAAGTGAGCATATTATATTTTATCTGCCCAACACTCTCTTTATCTTTTGGTTCAGGGAAGTTTGAGCTGCCTTTGAGCTGTGTCAGGGAGTAATAAAGGAAATGAGGTGTGTGGCTTCCATTTAGCTGTCTCCTCCAAAGGTTGTAACGAGTACAACATAATAGGAACTAAATAAATATTTGTTAAATGAATGCATACATGAATGGAAGCATCTCAGGAGTATTTTTGGTGAAGAAATGGGTATTGTGCCATACATACACCTTTTCTTTTTCAAGTATCTTGAGTGTTCAGATGATAACTAGTCTTTTGTTCTTATTCATATGCCATTTGTGGCTTTTTGAGAATCCCAGCTACAAATTCAGAATTAAAAAAACTATCATCTGGTGAAGGTCCTGGGCAGATTCCCACATGAATGCAGTTTGCTCATTGCAGTATTTCAGCATGAAATAATTGGGGGCTTTTCTTTATGGAATCTTTTTGTATCACCCAGGTGACACAATTTCAGAGACTTGATTTTACTACATTTTATTTTACACAGACTTAATGCAATGGACAGAGAACTGGTTTTAAATCTAACTCTGCCACTTCCAAGCTGGACATGCCCTCCTCTGAATCAGCCTCACTCTCAATCTTCTCATCAGTAAATAGGGATAATAAACCTGTCCAACTGACCTGTGGCCTTGTGTGAGGATCAAATAAGATAATGTAGATAAAACACTTGTTAAAATCTTACAGTACTTTAAAAATGAAGCAGCCCCGTTCCTGTATCGTTGATGGAGAAAGCTCTTTCTCTTTTAAGGGCATTACTCCCATCATGAGGGCCCCACCCTCATGACCTAATCCTTCCTCTCTAAGGCTGCAACCTCAAATGACATCACATTGAGGGTTAGGGCTCATTCAACATAGGAATTTTGTGCGGACACAGACACTCAGTCCATAGCAGCTACCCTTTTTTTTTTTAATTAAAATTTTAACAGATTTCTTGATTTTATAGAGAGGAAAGGAGAAAAAGACAAAGAGAAACATCAAATTGTTGTTCTACTTATTTATGCATTCGTTGGTTGATTCTTGTATGTGCCCTGAATAGGATGGAACCCGCAACCTTGGCTATTGAGATGATGCTCCAGCCAACTGAGCTACCCAGCCAGGGCTCAGCCACCCTTTTTATTTAGGGCCTTGAGGTAACAGTTATGCAGGGTATGTATGCCTGGCCAGAGGATTGCTAGTGGTGGCTGAAAGCCAGCCCTCTGTGGGTCATTAAAGGGATGTCTTTTACATTAAGCCCTCCAAGAGGGGGTGTATTTTGGCAGTTTCTTAGCCCAGAGGACATTCCTTTTTGTCATTCACTGTATTGTATGTACACTTCTCTTTGAGAGTGAAAGCTGGAGGATCCTTGGTTTGGCGCTGATTTGCTTATTATACTGCTTAGCTCCATTTAGACTTAATGGCCTTGGGGCTTTAAAAGCCTGCAGAGTTGGGTAAGACCCATCTAACTAATGCAAATACATAGTTGTCTATATGCTATGAAATCGTTTTTCATTTTCATGAAGTAGATTTGTTTTTTAAGTGATGACTAAATTTAATCATTAGAATTTATGCATAGAGATTGTTTCAGATTTCATATTAGTTTTTTGATAAAACATTTATACATACTACTTTTGATCTTAGCAAAATTGTATTTTTAAAAAAGTGAATAATCATTTCTTAATTTCTTATAAGAAAACCTATTTGCTAAAAAGTGGTATAAAGTATATCATGCTAAAAGATACCTAGATTTTTAGGACACTTATAAAGCCTTCATTTTAGTCATAGTAAAACGGTATTTAAAGAAATTACACTAACATAACATCAAGTTATTTTAGGTTTCCTGAGTTTTTTTAAATTAGTCAATTTTATTGATTTTAGAGAAAGGATAGAGAGAAAGGTGGGGTAGGAGTGGGAATTCTCAACTCGTAGTAGTTATCATATGTGCCTAGACCGGGTGAGCTGAGGTTTAGAACGGGTGACCTCAGTATTCCAGGTCAGCACTATCCACTGCACCACCACAGGCCAGGCCAGTTATTAAGACCTTATTTTCTCATCTCTTATTTAAGGTTATGGTAGAAGTACTTGAGTTTTATCATTTTTTTTCTATGCATATTTTTGATGGAATCTGATATTTAATCCATGTCTTTATTTTTAGGTATGTAACTGATAAATTATTCTAAATGAAATTCTTTTGTTAAATAATGAATTAATATATTTATAGAATTAGATAATTGCTAACATTTATTGAATGCTTGTTGAGCATGCATAGTAAAAAGCACTTTATGAGCACTCAGTCTTCATAACCCCATTAGGTAGTTTTCCCAACTAGCCCCATGGTGTGTGTTCCAGAGCACAGCTGAGAGGCAGAACCATGTTCCAGACCTAGGCACGACTCCTGATTGTGAGCACATTTCTCCCCCCAGAAGCTCTTACTTGCTTTAAGTTGCCTTTTCTATGGCTTTCCTCCCTAATATTTTTTTCTTTTCACCCTGAATTATTTTCATTATGTGTGTAGATAAGGCACAGTTTACTAAATTATATAACATGATCACCCATTGTAGCATTTCTCAGTGTAATTTAAGTATATACAACAATAGGTGGAAAGTGGATTGCTTTTTTTTTTTTTTAAAGATTTATTGATTTTAGGCAATAGAGAAAGGGCGGGAGGAGCGGGAAGCATCAACTTGTAGTACTTGCTTCTTCTATGTGCCTTGACCAGGCAAGCCTGGGGTTTCACACCAGTGACCTCAGCATCCCAGGCCGACACTCGATCCACTGTGCCACCACAGGTCAGGCTAGATTACTTTTTTGCTGTCTGGTACAGAATTCCGTAGACCTAATATACATATATGGTTTATTCGTTAGTTAACAGATAGTATTCATATTTTATTACATATATGATCATATAATAAAATATAAACTAATATAATTGATTGTTTTTAGAGAAAGTAACTATTTTAGTTATCATGTAACAGATAAGGCACATCAAATATGATTGTATCTTTAAATTGTTAAAAATAATTTCCAATGATAGAGAGAGTGAGAGAGAGAAGCATCAACTCACTACTCCACTTAGTTGTTCCATTTGGTTGTGCACTCATTAATTGCTTCTCCTACTGCCCTCACCAGGGATCTAACCAGCCACCTCGGCGCACCAGGACGACATCTGATCCACTGAGCCATCCAGCCAGGGCGTGGTTGTATCTTTTTTTTTTTTTTTTATTCATTTTAGAGAGGAGACACAGAGTGAGAGAGAGAGAGAGAGAGAGAGAGAGAGAGAGAAAGAGAGAAAGGGGGGAGGAGCTGGAAGCATCAACTCCCATATGTGCCTTGACCGGACCAGTGCAGGGTTTTGAACTGGCGACCTCAGTGTTCCCAGGTCGACGCTTTATCCACTGTGCCACCACAGGTCAGGCGGCGTGGTTGTATCTTTAAGTGAGCTAACTTTGCTCGTCTTTAATATTATTTAATTCATTAATCATTAAAAGGCTGATTTTAAGGAATAGTTAAAAATGTTTGTGGGAGCCTGACCTGTGGTGGCGCAGTGGATAAAGCGTCGACCTGGGAACACTGAGGTCGCCAGTTCAAAACCCTGCACTGGTCTGGTCAAGGCACATATGGGAGTTGATGCTTCCAGCTCCTCCCCCCTTTCTCTCTTTCTCTCTCTCTCTCTCACTCTGTGTCTCCTCTCTAAAATGAATAAAATAAAAAAAATGTTTGTGGGAAAGAGTAAGTAATTAAGGGCTTATGGGTAATATTCAAAGAGGGATAAGTGGGTAGGCATGTGACACATTGGAACAGAGGAACAGGCATCAGATTAGGATGAATGAATTCAGTGTGCATTTACTGAGCTCCAGCTGTGTGCTAGTCCTTGTTGGTGCTGGGGATATATTAGAGGATAAAAGTAGACAGAAGTGTCTGTTCCTGAAAATTGGAAGTGGGTAAAAGGGAGAATTAAGGGGAAAAAAGTAAAATAGAAGAACCAGTGGCTGGTCAAATATTATTTTTGCTTTAATGAATGTTTCTACCAACTTTTATGTCAGAATAATTAGGTTAGTTTGCATTTTCCAAAGTTTTATATAAACTTTCTATATACATATAGAATCATATAGTACATATTTTGTGCTTTTTTTTTTTCCACTAGCTTAATTATTTTGAGATTCATCTATGTTGTGTGTATCAGCATTTCCTTTTTTTTTTTCTGAATAGTATTCCATTTTATGGACCTATCATAATTTTTTATCCATTTTCCTGTTGAAAAACATCTGGATTCTTTGCAGTGTGTGGCCAGGACAAATAAAGCTGCAGTGAACATTTGTATACAGGTCTTTGTATGGATGCCAATTTTCATTTCCCTTAGGTTAATATTACCTAGGAATGGGAAGGCTGTATTATATGGTACGTGTATATTTAACATTTTAAAAATCTATCAAATGGTTTTTCAAATTGGTTGTACCATTTCAGGAACCCACCAGCAATGTATAAGAGTGGTCAAGCATGTATACTAGGTGATGAGAATTGTAGGGAGCCATCTTAGAGCCTGGCCACCCTACTGTCTCTCCCTTGCTGATTTCTTTTCTTTTCTTTTCTTTTCTTTTTTTTTTGTACAGGGACAGAGAGAGGGATAGATAGGGACAGACAGACAGGAATGGAGAGAGGTGAGAAGCATCAATCATTAGTTTTTCTTTGCTGTTAGACACCTTAGTTGTTCATTGATTGCTTTCTCACATGTGCCTTGACCGCGGGCCTTCAGCAGACTGAGCAACCCCTTGCTGGAGCCAGCGACCTTGGGTCCAAGCTGGTGAGCTTTGCTCAAGCCAGATGTGCCCACGCTCAAGCTGGCGAGCTCGGGGTCTCAAACCTGGGTCCTCCGCATCCCAGTCCGACGCTCTATCCACTGTGCCACCGCCTGGTCAGGCACCATTTTTTTTTTAAGTATACAGTGTAGTGGTACTAAAGTACATTCATATTGTTGTACAACTCACCGCCATCCATCTGCAGAACTCTTTTCATCTTGCAAAACTGAATCTCTGTGCCCATTAAACAATAACCACTCTTTCTCTACTTACCCCAACCCACCCCCATTCTACTTATCCCTATGTATCGTTTTCCTTTATCAATGAAGATTTTTATATTAACAAAAGTACGAAGTAGAGAAAAATATTTTTGCATTACTGCAGATTTCAATTTTTGACATCTTAGAAGAAATTTAGAGGAAACGTAACAATGCCGCACCAGTTTATGGTGAATGATTTGTGACTTACTTGAAGATACTGTATGTGACCGTATTATTTCAGTTGTTTTCCTCCATTTGGTAGTTCAGTGTAAATGCATTAAAAAAAGGATGTTCACTAAATTCACATTTGGTAGCTGCAGGTTAGAATGGAAAATTTTAAAGAAATTGGAAAAATCGTCAGACTGGACAATTCCTAGGAAATTAGTACACAGTTTTTTTCTTCCACTTTCCATTATGCACCTGTTATTTGTGTAAATACACAGGTCACAATGTGGGTTTTCAGACTGTTTTCCCAGTCCAGTAAGTTGCCTAAATTTCTTCCATTACATTCATACTTGGTTGTACTGATAAGCACTGCCCTACATTCTGTGGCTTCTTCATTCACTATCTATCCTCTGTTGTTTATTTGACCCATCTAAGTGATCTTACCTAAGCTCCTTCCAGAAGTAGAAATGCAGTATTAAAGGTCATGGAAATTAGAAAAGAAACCTGTATTTTCAATTCTGCTGGCTTTCCTTTTTGTCAGCTACATTGTAACATGCAGATTAAAGCAAAAATCTGTGGTAATCCTAGTATTTTTAAAATATTTTTTGCAGCGATTTCTCTGCCAGTTATGTTTTTACTAACTATAAATTTAATCCCAGATTTACTGTAACCTTATATTTTCCCCCCTTGTTTTTAGTTTGTTCTTTATCAGCATTTAATATCGGATAATCACCTGTTAATCAATCTAACCGTTTTCAGTTGCCTTTAAACTTGGTTTTCAAGGGGCATTTTATCTTTTGAACATTTAAAGCCCATTTGAAGCATATTACATATCATAAATAGCTGTACATTGGTTTCCTTGCTGTGTATGTAGGTTGTTTTATAATTGTAATTAAGCACATGTATAATAGAATGAGACTCAAGGAACAATTAATATATAAGTCGCAATTGCTTGAAGACCGGATTGATAATACCAAGTCTACTCTACCTTTAAGTGGTCTTAATTTAGTGTATATGGAGGGTCTTCTGTGTTTTTCCCTAAAAGTTTGTTAGTTGGATGAAGAAAACTTTCTTGAGTTTTTTTCTAACCTATGCATTTACTATTTTTCATTGACACTAAGATGGCTGTTAATTGTAAGATGCATCATGGCATTGGCCGGTTGGCTCAGTGGTAGAGTGTCCGCCTGGCATGTGGAAGTCCTGGGTTTGATTTCCAGTCAGGGTACACAAGAAAAGTGACCATCTGCTTTTCCACCCCTCCCCGGCCCCCCAAATTCCACAGTTTATATTTCTTAAGAATAGAGATATTCCTTATATAACCAAAATACAACTGTCAGCTTTAATTATTCAACAAATTTAACTTTGATACAGTATTTTTAATACACCACCTGTACTTTATGTTTTCTCAGTTGATCCAGTAACATTCTATACATTCTTTCCCTCCCTTTACATTAGTATGCTTTTTACATTAGTATTTTTAACACACCATCTATAGTTCATGTTTTGTCAGTTGATCCAATAGCATCCTATATATTTTCCCCCTCCCTTTACATTAGGATTCAATCTGGGGTCGGGTATGAAATTTACCTGTTATGTTTATTTAGTCTGATTTAATCTGGAATATTAAATCCACAGAATTCCTTTGTCTTTTATGATGCTGATAAAGTGAATAATGTAGTTTTTTTTTTTTTTTTTTTTTTTGTGGCAGAGACAGAGTGAGAGAGAGGGATAGATAGGGACAGACAGACAGGAAAGGAGAGAGATAAGAAACATCAATTCTTCATTGTGGCTCCTTAGTTGTTCATTGATTGCTTTCTCGTATGTGCCTTGACCAGGGGGCTACAGCAGACTGAGTGACCCCTTGCTTGAGCTAGCGACCTTGGGTCCAAGCTGGTGAGATTTGCTCAAACCAGATGAGCCTGCACTCAAGCTGGCGAGCTCGGGGTCTCAAACCTGGGTCTTCCGCATCCCAGTCCGACGCTCTATCCACTGCGCCACCGCCTGGTTAGGCTAATACAGATTTTTTAATTTTAATTTTTAATTTTTTTTTCTATTTATTAGGGTGACATTGGTTAATGAAATTATATAGGTTTTAGGTGTATAATTCTATAATGCATCATCTGTATATTGTATTGTGTGTTTGCCACCCAAGTCAAGTCTCCTTCCATCACCATTTATTCCCCTTTACCTTCTTGTAGCTCCCTCCATTCCTGTTTTTCTCTGGTAATTACTGTACTGTTTTCTGTGTCGCAGTTTTTGTTTTTTGTTTTTTTTTTGCTTAATTATTTCACCTTTTTCACCCAGCCCCGCTGCCTGCCTCTCCTCCCCTATGACAGTTGTCAGTCTGTTCACTGTATCTGTGAGTCCGTTTATATTTTGTTACTTTATTTTGTTCACTAGATTTCACATATGAGTGAGGTCATCTGGTACTTGTCTTTCTCTGACTGACTTATTTCTCTTAGGTTAATATTTATTCTCCATCCATGCTGTTGCAACGGGTAGTATTCTGCCGTGGAAATGTACCATGGGTTTTCCCCACTCATCTACTTCTTCTTTAAATATAGTGTTCCTCACTTTGGATTCTTAAAAAATTTGGTAATGATTAGGTTCAAGGTTATGAATTTCTAATAAGGATTCTACATACGTGATGTTGTGTTTTTCTTAGGGCATCATATCTATGGTCCCACAGTGTTCGTTTGGTCATCCTTGGTTATGATAATTTTCCTTACTTGCATAAGATGTTTGATTTCTCCACTCAGAACTATTTATTTTTTACCCTTCCAATTTATAAACAATCTGTGAGGAGACTCGTTAAAGCCATGCAATTATCTTGTTCTTCAGCAAAATTTCTTCCTAGATTCTGCACCCGTAGATGACTCCTGCTTAAACAAATCTCTGTAATGATAGTTGCAAAACAATTTTTTAAAAAAGATTTTATTTATTCATTTTAGAGAGAGGAGACACACTCAGAGAGAGAGAGAGAGAGAGAGAGAGAGTGAGAGGGTGGGAGGAGCAGAAAGCATCAACTCCCATATATGCCTTGACCAGGGAAGCTCAGGGTTTCGAACCGGCAACCTCAGTGCTCCAGGTTGATGCTTGTACCCACTGTGCCACCGCAGGTCCGGCGCAAAACAATTTTTTAACTCTAGCATTCCCTCCACATTTACAAGGCAGCCCTTGGCATTCTGCCATAAGCAAGAATCCTCTTCCTCCCCCACTTATATATATATTTATTTATTATAGATATAAATTATTGGATTCCTATTATTCCTAGTTGTTTATAATTTATTAAGTGTCCTTAATTATTTTGATGCTTAAATTTTGATGTACTCCTGTAGGTTCTGCCATAATTAAGTGTTCTAGATAATCTTATACCTCAGTGCCCAGGACCAACTTGCTCTAACTGAGATATGGCTGCAGGGAAAAGAGAGAGAAAGATAGAGAAGGGAGAGGGGTGGAGAAGCAGATGGTCGCTTCTCCTGTGTGCCCTGACTGGGAATCAAACCTAGGACTTCCACATGCCGGGTGGATGCTCTACTGCTGAGCCAACCAGTCAGGGTCAATAGTTTTCAGTATTTCTTAATAATGCTATAATAAATCGTGTCATTCAGATTTGTTTTTCTATGGTTGGAGGTGTATCTCCAGGTTAAATTCCTAAAAGTAGGCTGAGTAGGAGCGTCAATGCATTTATAGTTCTCTTGATACTAGAAGATAATCAGCTTAATGTAGGTTGAACTATTTTTCATTCCCACTAGCATTATATGAAAGTGCCTATATACTCACAGTGTGTATTATCAAGTTTTTTGATGTTTTTGCTGGTCCGATGGGTGAAGAAATGGTATTTGAGGTTAGTTTTGGTATGTACCCATTAACAGTTACTTCTTGTTCCTTCTTCCGTCAGCCCCTAGTAACCACTAATCTACTTTGTCTCTCTCTTTTTTAATGATTTTATTTATTGATTTTACAGAGACAGAAGAGGTGGTGGTGGGGAGTGAGTATCACCTCATATTTGATTCATGTTAGTTGTTCATTGATTGCTAGTCCTATGTGCCTTGACCAGGCAAGCCCAGTGACCTCAGCATTCTAGGTCATTGCTACTTCGTCTTTATTATTGACTCATATTTACCATTTAATTTTAAAGCTGATTGTCTAGTTTTCTTTCCTTAGTACATGTGAAATAATACACTAGAGAGATCTTAAGAGTGCTTTACATTAGTTTAATGATATAAGAATTGACAGCTGAGAATGTAACAGTATGGAGGATCAGAATAAAGAAAACTACAGAATAATAACAGTATGACTAATGATTGTTATTAGAAAAATTATATTTAGTTATCTTTTAAAGAGATGGAATTGTGCATTTCTGATTAGAAAGTTTATGGGGAAATGCTTAAAATAAAGAAGGGCAACTAAAATTAGGAAGAGTACTTTTTTCTGTCTCTAAAATGAAAGAAAGTAGATATTAATATTTACATTTCAGGATTGTTAACATTAAATGAAATCTGTCAGTAAGAGATATATACTATTAATGATTCAGAAAGAGTTAATATATATGTCATCCTACTTTTAGATAAGTGTAAATATGATTTAGCCTTATCTTTGATTTTGAAAAAGATATTCAAGCCAACCATATAATTTCCCCTTGGAAAACTAAGATTTGGTAAAACTTGGATTGTAACTTAAAACTTGGAAGTAATCATTTTGTAATAAAATATGGTTGCAGCCGTAGTTTGCAAAGTGGGATGTTTAAGATGACTCATAGTATGTGAAGAAAGTATTAGAATTTTTTTTTTTTCAGGGACAGAGAGAGAGTCAGAGAGAGGGATAGATAGGGACAGACAGACAGGAATGAAGAGAGGTGAGAAGCATCAATTATTAGTTTTTCATTGCCGTTACGACACCTTAGTTGTTCATTGATTGTTTTCTCACATGTGTCTTGACCGCAGGCCTTCAGCAGACCGAGCAACCCCTTGCTGGAGCCAGCAACCTTGGATCCAAGCTGGCGAGCTTTTGCTCAAGCCAGATGTTCCTGCGCTCAAGCTGGCGAGCTTGGGGTCTCGGACCTGGGTCTTCTGCATCCCATTCCGATGCTCTATCCACTGCGCCACCGCCTGGTCAGGCAGAAAGTATTAGAATTTATATTTATTTTCTTAATAAGTAATAAAATAAAAAATGAGGGCAAATTAGTTTTACAATGATGATCCTTATTCTGTCAGATGGTCAAATTAGGTTTATAGCTTGTGGCATCCTGAGGAAACTCAGAGGGGTGATAAGAGAAACCACACTTATCTGCTTTCTTTCTTTGTATTGTTTACTTGCGCCTGCGTAAGTGGATTTAAAGATAATATTTTTTTTCCTTCTTTTTGCAAATGAAAGGAGGGCAGATAGACTCCTGCATGTACCCCGACTGGGATCCATCTGGCACTCTCTGGTGCTGATATCTGCACATTTGGGGCCATGCTTGCAATTGAGCTATTTTTAGCTCCTGAGGCAGAAGCTCAACTGAGCCAGCCTCAGCTCCCAGGTTCAGTTCTCGAACCAGTCGAGCCATGGCTATGGGGGAGAGAGAGGGAAAAAGGGAGAGTTGGAGAAGCAGATAGTCACTTCTTCTGTGTGCCCTGACTGGGAATCGAACCCAGGACTTCCACACACTGGGCCAACGCTCCATTACTGAACCAACCTGCCAGAGCCGATAATATTATTTTAAATAATAAACTTTTAACAAGGCCTTGGCTAGTTAGTTCAGTTGGTTAGAACATTGTCCCAATATACCAAGTGGGTTCAATTCCCAGTCCGGGCACATGCAGTGATCACTTAATGCATAAATAGGTTGAACAACAAATCTATGTTTCTTTCTCTCTCTCTCCCCAAATAAATTAAAAATAAAAAATAAATGTGTAACAATATTTTGTGATGAGATGAGTGATTATAAAAGTTTTTTAATACCCAAAGGTTCACTAGTTATAGAATGATAGATTAAATTTAAAGATGAGTTAGACATGTTTTTTTGCAGAAAGATAAAAATTTATCTTTTTTCTGTAAGAGTCAGTGGTATTTTTATAAATATAAATACAGTCTGTCCTTTGATGTTTGTTTGTTTATTGTTTTTACAGGGACAGAGAGAGAGAGGGATAGATAGGAACAGACAGACAGGAATGGAGAGAGATGAGAAGCATCAATCATCAGTTTTTTGTTGCGACACCTTAGTTGTTTGTTCATTGATTGCTTTCTATATCTGCTTTGACCGCAAGCCTTCAGCAGATTGAGTAACCTCTTGCTCGAGCCAGAGACCTTGGGTCCCAACTGGCAAGCTTTTTGCTCAAGCCAGATGAGCCCACACTCAAGCTGGTGACCTCGGGGTCTCGAACCTGGGTCTTCCACATCCCAGTTCAACGCTCTATCCACTGTGCCACCGCCTGGTCATAAAGGTAGCATTTTAGCTATGAGAAAGTAACCTCTTTTTGAATGAAATTTGTCCTGTGAAAATGAATGGTTGGAAACATTTACATTATTTCTAACTTTGTTGATTTAAAGCATGTGTCACTTATAAAAATTGTTATACTTTGAAAAGCACTAGAAGAACACAGGAACATAATTTTCCTTCCTACTTTTTCAAACAGAGTTATAGTTGATTTTGAACATATCTTAAAAAGAAACACTTTAATATGTTTTTAAGAAAAATGGAAAATTATAACTGAATTTCAGCAAAAACCTATGAATTCTGTCCTGCAATTTGATTTACATATATTTGTGTATTCTTCTTTCTCATCTGTTTTGACATTAAAATGAAATTTAGACTATATCTTCTAATTGCTGTATCTTCTTTACCTCAATTTCTTTTTCTTAGTTTTATAACATATATATTAGATTAGTATTCAGTAATCCATATATAACTTATGAATTAATATGCGTATGACCTGAGTACTTAATTTTTTTTGATAGGACTGTGTAATCTGAGGTTTGGGTTTAATCCAGATTACTATCTGCTGTTGCAGGGGAGAAATTTAAACTCTGTCACGAATCATGTGCTTTTGCTTCCAGGGACTCTGTTCTGTTAGGTGTGTGAAGTGTGAGCTCACAGTGATGCCATACTCAGTAATTTATGTGTTTCACCAAATTAGTCATGTTCAGTGGAATAATTTTCTGCCTCCGTCTCTTTCTGCCCTCCTTCCTCTTCTGTGGTTCCAGTGACGTGTGTGCTAGACTTTCTGATACTGTTCTGTATGTTCCTAGGACTACTGCTTTTTTTCATTTTTCTCTCTGTTCTTCTGACCTATATTTTTACCTTTTGAAGCTTTAAATCTTGAATAAATTTAATGTCTGAGCCATCTGGGTGTTGGCATTTGTTTATTGTTATTTTTCTTGAAATTCATTACATCTTTCTGGCCCTTATATGTTAAGTAATTTTGGATTATATCCTAGAATTTGTGGATGTTATGTAGGTTTACCCTGGGTCCTGTTATATGCCTTGGGGAAATTTGATTTTTTGTTTTAGCAGGTGATCAGCTTGGTTGGGGTCAGACCACAAATTTTGTTTTGCTTTCTGTGTATGGTGGTTTCAATATCAGTTCAGTTTTCACAACCTCGGCCTCACTTCTTCTGTGCATGTGTTCAGCTGTTAGTCTGAGACTTGATCTGTTAAATTATCAAAGGCAGAGGCAGATTAAGGTCAGTTGAGGCCCTGGGTGTAGAAGAAAATATTAGGCCCCTTAAAAAAAAAGAGAGAGACAGGGAAAATAAAAATATATGTTAAACATATTTTTTAAGTAAATAAAAAGCATTATGTACTATTAATGTTAAAATTGCACATATGAAACCAAACTTGGTGTCATTAGAAAAAAGTGTAAAGTTGGGGTTTTGCGGGGCCCTTCAGAAGTCGAGGCTCAGGGTGCGCACCCGGTGTGCCCGCCGTTCAATCTGCTGCTGATCAAACTTGAGCTTCGCTGGTTTGAGTCTGTCTCACGCATGGCTTGGGTGAGGCTGTGACTTGTGTGTGTTCATAGAGAGTGTTCTCTCTGACTCCTGAAATCCATAGCCTGTTGCTGTGTGGCCTACAGACAGAGCTGCTGTGGGTGTTGGCTGCTGCTGTCAGTGCTCCACTGTGCAGCTCCCTCAGGGCAGGGTCCAGGCTTGCTTTTTTTTTTTTTAATTTTTCATTAATTTTAATGGGGTGACATTGATCAATCAAGGTACATAGGTTCAGGTTATTTTGACATTTGATTATGTTGCATACCTAAAGTCACATTGTCTTCTATCACCTTCTATCTGGTTTTCTTTTTCCGCCTCCCCTCTTTCTCTCCCTCCCTCCCCCATCCTCATCCCCATAACTACTACCTCTTGGTAATAACAAGTATTGGAGAGGCTGTGGAGAAAATGAAACCCTCATCCACTGTTGGTGGGAATGTAAAGTAGTACAACCATTATGGAAGAAAGTATGGTGGTTCCTCAAAAAATTAAAAATAGAACTACCATATGACCCATCAATCCCTCTATTGGATATATACCCCCCAAACTCAAAAACATTGGTACATAAAGACACATGCAACCCCATGTTCATTGCAACATTGTTCACAGTGGCCAAGACATGGAAACAACCAAAAAACCCTTCAATAGATGATTGGATAAAGAAGAAGTGGTACATATATACCGTGGAATACTACTCAGCCATAAGAAATGATGACATCGGATCATTTACAACAACTTGGATGGACCTTGATAACATTATACTGAGCGAAATAAGTAAATCAGAAAAAACTAAGAACTATATATGATTCCATACATAGGTGGGACATAAAAATGAGACTCAGGGTCAGGCTTGCTTTTACACTTTCTAGAGCTATCCACAAAATGCTTTACAGGCTTGCTGTGCTGGATGTGGAGTAGACTTGAGGATTAATGTAACAGTACTACTGCTAAGGGTTGGTTCTTGTGGAGTTTCTCCTCAAAGACTTGGATGTTCGGAATCTGTCTACTTTGGGCAGAATTCAGCCTTTTCTTAGCCCTGTGTGAGGTGGGTGAAGTTCTTAGCTTACGGCTGCCCTGTAGCTGTCCTGGTGGTGTTCTCAGCCTTGCCCCGTGCCTGTCCTCCTGCTCGGGGGCGACGCTTAGGTTTCTAGAGTGATTTCCCAGCGAACCTTTTCTCTGGTGCCGGCCGGTACTCTGCTCCTTGAATTCTGGCACCTCAGTCCCCTGGATTTTGATCTCTGTCTCCTCAGCTCCTGAGGTTGTTGTCTCCTCAGCCCAGGAGACTGCCGTCTGCTCAGCTGCTTGAGACTGCTAGGCCTGGCTCGGGTCCTCCTTCCCCAGGTGGTGCTTTATTTACAAAGTGCTCCTGGGCGAGTGGCTGGAGGTCACCTGGCTTCATTTGTTCCCCGCTCTCAAGGGTCACAGACCAGTGCTGCCTGTTTTCCAATCTCTGAAAGTCATTGCTTTATGTATCTCGTTTAATTTTCTAGTTGTTTATGGTGAGAGCTTAAATTCAGTATCCGTCACTTTGTCATGGCCAGTGGGAGATGTGTTGTCCAGTTATTTATTTTTTTTAAAAGATTTTGTTTACTGTTTTAGAGAGACATGAGAGAAAGAAAGGTGGTGGTGGGGTAGGGGGAGCATAGTTGCTTCCTGTATATGCTTTGACCAGGCAAGCCCAGGGTTTCAAACTGGCAATCTCAGCATTCCAGCTCAGTGCTTTATCCACTGCGCCACCTCAGGTCAGGTCAGTTATTTTCTGATGTATCAATTTATTAAGCAGATTTGTGTTGTCTAACTAATTAACCCCAAATGCAGAGGCTTAAATAAAACACACATTTAATCTCATACCATTACAGTATCTTAAAAAAGCCCAGAATCTCATCACGTAGTTTAAGTCCAAGTATGGATATGACTCCTCGGGTGTACTTCGTTAAGTAAAGTTTTTTTTTAAAAAAATTATTCATTTTAGAGAGGACAGAGAAAGAGCGAGCAACAAGAACAGGGGGAAGAACAGGAAGAATCAACTCCCCTATGTGCCTTGACTGGACAAGCCCAGGGTTTTGAACCAGCATCCTCAGGATTCCAGGTCAATGCTTTATCCACTGCACCACTATAGGTCAGGCTAAGTAATAAGTAAAGCATTTTGTGGATAGCTCTAGAAAGAAGTTATCTGCCCCCACTCTCACGTATGATGGTCATCTGGCATTGAATAGCTGCGATACACAGTTCTGTTTAAAAAGGTGGAAACACCCAGAGGAGCCTATAGTAGTTCTGAAATCCAGCCAGCCAAATGTTGAAAGTTCCCTAGGTAAGCCTCAAGCTGGGAGTAATTTTCTAGAGCTCTTAGCTTGCCCTCTAGATTTTTTGTTCTGGCATCTGAATCATGTTTCCTTTTCAGCAAAATGGAAGGAGACTTGACTTGGGGTGGTGAACATGCAATACAATGTACAGATGATGTGTTGTAGTATTGTATTCTGGAAACCTGTATAATTTTGTTAACCAGTGTCACTCCAGTACATTCAATTAAAAAAATAAAGATGTTACATCTATACACCTGAGTGAAAGTCTCAACCCCCTTCCTTCCAGGAGAATTCTGGGGGTCCATAGGCCTCTTGTCAGCTGCCCTGTCTCTGGTTTCCTCAGCCCAGGCTGGCCATGTTTCTGCATATATACCTCTTGTACTAACTTCGTAAGTTCTCTGAATCTTGTTGGGTTCATGTTATTAGAGAAAAGCTTCACCCACCAATACCTTCTAAATGTAGATTTGTTAAAGACATTTGACTGAACATAGTTGTAGAAGGTAGTTAAACAATTTCTGGAAGGCTCTTGTCTTCATTGTAGAGTTTGAAGTTCATGAGGGAAGCATTCAGGCGGAGAAGATGGATGTAAAGTGGCGGAGAGCAAGAGTAAGCTGCAGTCTACAAGTACAAGTTGGGCCCACAAAGGCAGACTAAAACTCATGTCAGGTCTTGCTGGCTGCCTATGGCCTTGATGGTATGAGTGTCCTACAGAAGTTGGGTTCCTTTGCCATGACAATTAATATACAGATCTGGCCCAGAAGTGTAAGAAGCTGAAAGAAAATTGAGGGGAAGGCGGGGCTCATCATTGAGGTGAGCCATCAGATACACATGAAAATGTGTGTGAGCTTCAAAATGGCTACTGCCTCAGTTTCACCCTCCACGTTCCCCACAGAACTTTCTCATGTGAACTACTCTAACAAGATATGCACAGGCAGGGAATTCTGGGTAATACAGTTTAGCCTATGCAGCCTGACATATCTCAGTGCCACCACTGTCAGGTATCTAAGTTGTTTGTTGCTGTTGGTTACAAATAATACTGTAATGTGCGTATAAAGGCTGTAAATATTTTGGTTAATTGGGATAGATTACTAGAAGTCCAACTGCTGGATCAAATGGTATGAATTTTTTCTTAAGGCTTTTGAGGATTTTATAGCTATATTTTATTCCAGAAGGCTTGTATTAGTACATAATCTCATGATGCTGAAATAGTTTTACTGTACTATTGCATAAATATATGTATTTATACTCTTATGCAAATATCCTTTTTTGATCATTCACCACATTCAGATAGATCCAAAGAACATAATTGATTGGGTAAGGTTTATTTTCAGTTTCTTCAAGTTGCTTGGTACTCAAGGCACTTAAAATGTGTGCTATTGCTGTACAATGAGTAATAAAGTTTGTGTTGTTGGTTCTGTGAATTATTTAGTAGTACTGTGCATCTATCTTATTGTTAATTTTGCCCATGGAACATAAATATTATCCCCTATCAATGAGTGCATCTCATATTTGATCTTGTGCATAGTTGTTTGATTAATACTTGTTGATAGATTTCGTTTGCAGAGAATTTTGTGTTCATTGCTGATGCTTAAAGCATTTCTGGTTAATTTTTAATTTTAATTTATGATCTGTTGAAGATTAAAGCTGTTAAATTTCTATGTTTACAGGATAAATGTAGTTACTGCTCTTATTTTGAATAATGAAGTTTTAAATTCTCTTTTGGAGGATTGTATGAGATAATGTATAAGTTTAAATTTCATTAATGTTAATATTTGAAGCATAATCCTTTTTATTTTAACTTAAAAATGGTAGAAAATATAAGGGATTTAATTGATTTTATTATCAGTATTTTGTGTTTATGCATCTTAATTAAAATCACCATCTTTACCTCAGTAATGTGAATTTTCCTTTCTTTTAATTTGAAAATACTTCAGAGTGTTGTATCTTTAAAAGATAGACTTTAAAAACACTCAGTCAGGCCCTGGCTGGGTGACTCAGTGGTAGAGTGTCAGCCATCGTGTGGAGGTACCAGGTTTGATTCTCAGCTAGAGCACATAGGAGAAGCGCCCATCTCCTTTTCCACCCTTCCCCATCTCCTTTCTCTCTCTCTCTCTCTCTCTCTCTCTCGCCCTCTTGCAGCCAGGGCTCCATTGGAGCAAGGTTGGCCCTGGCGCTGGGCGCTGAGGATGGCTCCATGGCCTCCTCCTTGGGCGCTAGCAGGACTCCGGTTGCAGTGGAGCAATGCTCCAGTTGGGTAGAGCATCACCCCCTAATGAGCGTACTGGGTAGATCCTGGTCAGGTGCATGAGAGAGTCTGTCTCTCTGCCTCCTCACTTCTCACTTAAGGAAAAAAAAAATCAGTCAAATAACAGTACTTTTGTCATTCTTAAAAACAACTCCAGTAATTCCTGAATTCATTAAGTGGTCAATGTTCAAAATTTCTTCATGTTCTATTAGTTTTTTGTTTTAAGTACAAGTGGGTTAGTTGAATCATGAATCAAATGCGTAAGCATTTCATTTGGTATTTGTGTCACTTAAATCTTTTCAATGTCTAGATTCCCCTCACTTCTTTTTTCCTTTCTTTTATTTATTGTTGATTGATTGCTTTTAGAGAGAGAGGGAGGGAGACACAGAGAGAGGTAAATATAGAGTTGTTGTTCCATTTATTTATGCACGCACTTGTTGATTCTTCTATGTGCCTTGACTGGGAATCGAACCCAAACCTCGGTGTATTGGGATGATGCTCTAACCAACCGAACTATCTGGCCAGGGCTCACCTCCCTTTTACTTGCTGTCTACTTTTTTTCTATAGGATTGTGTCACTTTTTTCTGTAGAACATTTCACAGTCTGGATTATTTTATGTAAACTGATCAAGGCTTGATTAGAACCTGATTCAAGTTTTTTGTTGTGAGACTTCCTCCTGGACAGTCTGTGTACTTACAATTACATCCCATCAGAAAGCACATAAATCTAGTGTGTCTCTTTCTGTGATTTTGGGATTTGTGGGTGTGAGATTACTAATCTAGTGAGTTTAGGTATTATGAGTTTGAACAATGTATTTTCCAGCTCCCTTGAAACTTTTACCTTTTACTAAGTCGTATTAGCAGTCATTAATAAGTATTACTTAAATCCATTATTTTTTCAGGGGTCCTAAACAGTGATGTTGGTGTTTATCATTTTCTGCATTCATTAACTGGATTTTTCTAACATGAAGAATTTTATATTTTTTTTGGTGAAACTTTATTTTTTGTTAGAACTTTATAAAATTAACGATTTGGTCACCTATAGGAAAAGGTATAATAAATACTTGATTCTTTACCCTTGTTTTTCGTTTTTCATAATAATGAGTTGGTTTCTTAAAGGGAATTGAGTAATAGCTTACTTGGCAAAAATTCACAGAAATTTTCATTCAGACATCTTTTTATTTTATGATTCACCACAGAGTTATGAGAACAGAATGATTAGAGGTTTTTACTCTATATTATAAAAAGTATTGATTTTATACATTTACCTTCTTTTGAAATATTAATGTAGAACAAAAAGATTAGGCTTTAATACATTTTTTAAAATTACATTTTTTGTCCTTTAAGTTTTTCCCTACTTCTAACAGTTTAAGAAGATATTTGATCAAACTATTAACTTACAGAAAGTGAGTCCGCGTAATCTGAACCAAGGGAGAATGTGACACTGAAGTGCTTCAGTGATGGTATATTGCCATTGGATGAAATTTCAGGTAGGAAATAACTGCATGGGTTGGTATCAGGTAGTCAAGTTAGTATAAATCACCTGATTGCTTTTAGAAAACGAACTTTTATTTTACACAAGGTGGCAGAGAAGCTAGTAAAAAATTTCTTTAGCCTTAAAATACTTATTTTTCTTGGGATGGGAAATGCCTTTTATTTTTAATTACACAACATTAGAGAAAATGTAAACTTTTTTTGCATTTCTATGACTCTTTTTTTAATAAAAAAACATGTTAGTGACCAGAAAGGGTCAATTTATGTTATGTACCGAGTTGCCAAACCTATCTAAATTCCTGGTTCATCTTGTCAAATACTGATGTGTTGTATTTCCCTGTTTGACACTTTGCTTTTATTTAACTCTTCTATAGTGTTTATTTTATGTTTGGTATTGAGAATCATTTTTTAGCTCTTACCTTGATATTTGTTGAAGCTATTTGAGTATTTACTTAAATGTTATTTATACAGTGTGTCCGTAAAGTCATGGTGCACTTTTGACCTTGTGACAGGTCAAAAGTGCACATGACTTTACGGACACACTGTATTTATTTAAATGTTTGCTAGCTTTTTAGAAAACGTACAAAATTTGAAATTTTAGAAGCAAGTTTTATAATCAAGCCTGGCTTTTAAAAATTATTGCAAAGATTGGTTCTAAACATATTACTTCAAATGCCCATGAGATGGTGCTCATTTGTTTCATTTTTTTAATATTGATGTTTTATAAGCTGCTTATAAGAGAATCTAGAACTATATTATGCTATAAACTTCTAATTATTTCTCAGTAATTATAATGGTTGGGAGATACATTATGTCAGTATGATATAAATCTGTTTATTGTTCATCTTAGTCTAATCACATTTATATATTCCTTAATCTGCTTGTTGGCTAACATAATCATTGATTTGTTGTAAGTCTTCAAATGGATGATACCTTAAATGCATCTCAATTTTGACCTTTAACCAGATTATATTTGACCAGATTATATTTGTTTTTTTATAACATGTAAATTCTTTTCCCCTTCTTCTTTGGGCCACACCAGTAATGCTTGTAAAATATGAAATTTATTTGAGATGAACTTTTGAGCTCTGAAGTTTTCACTTGCTGTGGCTATTTACTAAATAAATTTCTGTACGTCTTATGATGACAAAGAGAATGCTACTCTAAACTGAAAGCGTTTTGCTAAATCTCTGACTTTTGTATTTTGGAAATAGATTTTAGTAAAACATGAGGAATCAAGTGTATTTCTGAATTGTTACCCTTGGGCCAATTATTCCTTGTGCAGTTATTGAACTTTTATCAAGTTTCTTTTGTATTGAGTTGGGAAAAGTGAAAATAGCCTGGATGAGTAGAAACAATTGTCCAGAGATAAAATCATAAAAGAGGCTCCGACCCCTGAAAGACTCTGGCCTGTCTTTTATATCACAGCCCTACCATGGAAACAGTCACTAGGGCTGAGAGTTTGTGATAGTCTGATTGTTTAACCTGTGTCTCATGCCTCTCTGTGAAACTGGGCACCATGATTGACAGCTCTAACAAATCCCTTATGTTTTCTACCATTTTTAAGTTAAAATAAAAAGGATTATGCTTCAAATATTAACATTAATGAAATTTAAACTTATACATTATCTCATACAATCCTCCAAAAGAGAATTTAAAACTTCATTATTCTATGTGAAATAAGGGAAGAGTTCCCCAAAGGAGTAAAAGGAAGGGAATATGAAAGTAGTGCTTCCCAGAGAAAGGCATAGTAACTAGAGCTAACACATCCCTGTTAAGGGTTGCTGTGAAGATGAAATGACTGAGCACACTTTCATATATTCTATGTGCTTCAGAGCTTTAAACTTTTGGTTGTGTGTGTGTGTGTTGCGAGACAGTATCTTGCATGGCATCAGTATCAGATAGACTTCATTTTTACTTCTAACTCTGTTATTCCTTAGGTTTGTGATTTGGGGCAAGTTATATAATCTTTCTGATCCAGTTTTTGTATTTTTAAAATGGGACTAATAGTACCAACCTCATAGGATTATTAGAATCTTTGAAAATGCCTAACACGTTCCTTCCTTCTATACTTTTCTTTAGGGTTTTACACTCTGATGGCAGTGAGTCCTGTAAAGATAATGAACAAGCTAAGGCAGTATGTGTGAAATGGGTATGCCTCACAGTAGACAAAACTTTAATAATCCACAATGGGGAAGCATTGCTTCCTTTTTGGTTTTAGGTGGAAATGTCTTTTTGTAGAGTAGAGAAGTGAGCTAAGCTTTGAATTTTAGAAAGGGGGGGAAAAGTTAAGGGAGTCGAGTTTAAAGCTTTTTTTTATATATATAATTGGCTGGATCAGTAAGATTGTATGGGGACATGATGGGAGGTGAGGCTTTATGAGATTTTGTGAGGTAGGCCAAATGATTGGAAATTTATTATGCAGGTAATGAAGAGCCATGATGATTTTTGTAGCAGGGTTATGTTATACATGGTTAAAACGTTCTTGGGAGGCTTCTTATGGTGGTAATAACATAATATTCTTTATTTCTTATTTTTGTTTTTATATTTAGCAAGTGTGAGAGAGAGACAGACAGAAAGGGAGAGATGAGAAGAATAAACTCATAGTTGCATCACTTTAGTTGTTTATTGATTGCTTCTCCTACGTTCCTTGACCTGGGGGCTCAAGCTGAGCCAGTGACACCTTGCTCAAGCCAGCGACCTTGGGTTTCAAGCCAGCGATGATGGGATCATGTCGATGAGCCCATACTCAAGCCAACAACCTTGTGCTCAAGCCAGATGAACCTGCATTCAAGCCAGCAACCTCATGCTCAAGCCAGTGAGCCTGAGCTCAGGCTGGTGACCTTGGAGTTTCAAACCTGGGAGCTTAGCAGTGGTGGGATTCATCTGGTTCGCACTGGTTTGGCAGAATTGATACTTAATTTTTTGTTGAGTTCAGTGAACCAGTTGTTAAAATGGCACTTTTAATCAGGATTCTCTCTAAGATGATTGCCTGGGACAGCTACAAATTTACATTCTTTACTCTTTTTATTTTTTTTTACAGGGACAGAGAGAGAGTCAGAGAGAGGGATAGACAGGGACAGACAGACAGGAGTGGAGAGAGGTGAGAAGCATCAATCATTAGCTTTTCATTGCTGTTGCGACACCATAGTTGTTCATTGACTGCTTCCTCACATGTGCCTTGACCGCGGGCCTTCAGCAGACCGAGCCACCCCTTGCTGGAGCCAGCGACCTTGGGTCCAAGCTGATGAGCTTTTGCTCAAACCAGATGAGCCCGCGCTCAAGCTGGCGACGTCGGGGTCTCGAACTTGGATTCTCCACATCCCAGTTCAACGCTACATCCACTGTGCCACTGCCTGGTCAGGTCATTCCTTACTCTTTATTAACGTTTATCTGTGCAACAGTGTATTCTAAGCGCCCATAGTAAAGTTCATTCCATCCATAGGTGAAAAATATGGCAAGTGAGGACGCCAATCAAGAAGCAATATAGAAATAACTTAAATAACAGTTTTATTTTTTGTCAGGTATTTAATATATTTTCATTAATATTTTAATTTTTTATTTATTCATTTTAGAGAGATGACACAGAGTGAGAGAGAAGGAGAGAGAGAGGAAGAGAGAAAGGGGGGAGGAGCTGGAAGCATCAACTCCCATATGTGCCTTGACCAGACCAGTGCAGGGTTTTAAACTGGCAACCTCAGTGTTCCCAGGTCGATGCTTTATCCACTGCGCCACCACAGGTCAGGCTCATTAATATTTTAGAACTTTCTTATAATATAATCTAGTTTTGTGTACCTCTTATTTAACTATGAAATACATGAAGTAATAAACTCCTACCTTTTGATATATTGGTTTTTTTTTTGCTTTTTTTTGTGACCGAGAGAGAGAGACAGAGAGGAGAACAGATAGAGACAGATAGGAAGGGAGAGAGATGAGAAGCATCAATTCTTCATTGTGGCTCCTTAGTCTCCTTAGTTGTTCATTGATTGCTTTCTCATATGTGCCTTGATTGGGGGGCTACAGCAGAGTGAGTAACCTTTTGCTCAAGCCAGTGACCTTGGGCTCAAGCCAGTGATCTTGGGCTCAAGCCAGTGACCTTATGCTTCAAGCCAGCGACCTGGGGCTCAAGCCAGTGACCATGGGGTCATGTCTATGATCCCTTGCTCAAGCCAATGACCCCGTGCTCAAGCTGGTGAGCTCTCGCTCAAGCCAGCAACCTTGGGGTTTCAAACCTGGGTCCTCTGCATCCCAGTCTGATGCTCTATCCACTGAGCCACCACCTGGTCAGGCTTGTTTCTTTGTTTTCTTTTTTCTTTTTCTTTACAGAGACAGAGAGTCAGAGGGAGGGATAGATAGGGACAGACAGGAACAGAAGGAGATGAGAAGCATCAATTGTCAGTTTTTCATTGTGATACCTTAGTTGTTCATTGATTGCTTTCTCATATGTGCCTTGACTATGGGGCTTCAACAGACTGAGTAACCCCTTGGTAAAGCCAGTGACCTTGGGTCCAAGCTGGTGAGCTTTCCTCAAACCAGATGAGCCTGCGCTCAAGCTGGCGACCTCGGGGTCTTGAACCTCGGTCCTCCGCATCCCAGTCCGACACTCTATCCACTGCGCCACCACCTGGTCAGGCCAGGCTCGGTTTTTTTATACTTCAAATGGTCATTAGGGTAGAAAACTAGCTGTTAAATTATTTGAATCCCACCACTGGACCTCAGCTTCCCAGGTCAATGCTCTTATCTATAGTGCAACCACTGGTCAGTCAGTAACATGATATTCTTAAGTAATTGGAATTATTTTTCAGCCAGAACATTTAAAAACAATTTATTGATTTATTTTTAGAAAGAGGAAGGTAGAGAGAAAGAGAAACATTGATTTGATATTCCACTTATTTATACACTCATTGGTTGATTATGTTTTTTCTTCTTTTTTTTTTTTTTTGGTAGAGACAGAGTGGGACAGATAGGGACAGACAGACAGGAAGAGAGAGAGATGAAAAACATTAATTCTTCATTGCCGCACCTTAGATTTTCATTGATTGCTTTCTCATATGTGTCTTGACAGGGGGCTACAGCAGACTGAGTGACCCCTTGCTCAAGCCAGCAACCTTGGGCTCAAGCCAGCAACCATAGGGTTATGTCTATAATCCCACACTCAAGCCAGTGACCCTGTGCTTGAGCTTGTGAACCCATGCTCAAGCTGGATGAGTCTGTGCTCAAGCTAGAGACTTCAGGATTTTGAACCTGGGTCCTAGGTGTTCCCGTCTGACACACTATCCATTGAGCCACCACCTGCTCAGGCCATTGGTTGATTTGTATGTGTCCTTACCAACGATCGTACCTGCAACCTTGGTGTATAGGGACAATGCTCTAACCAACTGAGCTATCTGGCTAGGGGAGAAAATTTTTTATATACAGTACTAGTATATTATTGGTTTTAACTTCTGCTCATTCAAATTAAATTAGGCTTTTACTAAAAAATAATTACGAAGTTATTTCAGTTTTACTAAGTGAATAGTAGATCTCAAATAACTAATAGGAGCTAGCTGAAGGCTTATGTTTCTATGTTGTTTAGATTTCAAGGCCATGAGCTTGTCTCTGGCCTCAGCTCGCAATTTCTGATGGCAAGATACTGAAGGAGTCATTTAAATATTAATTCTTACTAAAGCTGTCTCATTTTAACCCTATTCTTTGTACCTCCATTTGTTCATGCTGATAGATAACACTCAGTAATAGATGTGTTGGGAAATACAAGTTCTTTTGCTTTAAAGTGCTCTCCTGGAAAAACCTGTTACCTCTGCCAAATACTTAAACTTCTAGTACTGTTTATCTTCCTGGTTTTATAATGTGTTAAACTATCTAAAAGACTACTATTTTGCTGGCTAGCCAATTTGAATAAAGACTGAAGTACCAACATAAGAGCAAGGAAAGGCTGAACACTTCTGAGAATGAGCTGCAAGTAAACTACCTGGATATTTTAGTTTTAATGCATTTATTTTGTAAGAGCTGATTCATTAAATTCTCCTTCCCTACCCTTTTTATATGATAGTTTCTACATTGCTTTTCCCTTTCTTTGGGGGCAGAACACTCCACATATTACTCAGACAAAACAGAAAATGAAGATAGATCATTTGTTAAACACCATATTGATTGATACTACTATGTTGGTTAGTGATCTGTGGGATGGTGTCTTTTTAGAAATTTCTGGGCTATCAAATATGTGGCTTTTTAGTTTTTGTTTAATATCTTATATAGGCAATACATTAGCAGGTCCAAAATAAAAATGAAGGTAATGATATATCTTCTACCGCTGTCACTGATGTTTTTAGTATCCCTTACCTCTCCCAAATCATCGCCCATTCAAAATTAATTCAGTTATTGTAAAACACCTGAAAAAAACTATTATTAACATATTATACATCCTATGAACTTTCTTTAGGCTATTATAAACAAACATAAAATATATGTTTCACTTCTTTTTAAATGTATATTTTTGAGTTTTCATGTTCAAAATTGAAAACAGTGATCTCAGGAATATTTTAATGTTCAAGCCACATACAGTTATTTTTTGTTCTTATTTCTAAAATTTATTTTACTGTGGTAATAATACTTAACATGTGATCTACTCTCATTATTTTTTCAGTGTGAAATACAGTATTTTTAACTATAGGCACAGCGTTGTAAAGCAGATCTCTGCAACTACTTATCTTGCAGAATTGAGATTTAGGCCCATTCATTCGTAGCCACCCAGTTCCTTCTCCCCTAGTCATTGGCAACCACTGTTCCGCCCTCTGATTGTGAAACTTGGACTTCTCCAGGTACTTTGTGTAAGTGGATTCGTACAGTATTTGTCTTTCTGTGACTGCCTCTTTACACTTAGCATAGTGTCCTCAGGTTTTCTTCATGTTGTCAGTAATTACAGGATTTTCTTCCTTTTTTAAGGCTGAGTTATATTTCATTGTATTTATATACTACATTTTCTTTTTTCATTTATCCATTGATGGACATTTAGGTTGTTCCCACATTTTGTCCATTTAAATAGTGCTGAAAGGAACTTTGGAGTGCTAATACAGTAGTCTCCTCTTATTCATAGTTTTGCTTTCCATAGGTTCATTACACACGTCAACTGGGTTCTGAATAGTAAATGGAAAATTTCAGAAAGAAACATTACTGTATATAAGTTTTAAATTGTGTGCATTTTGAGTAGTGTGATGAACTCTTTCCCACATGGGATGTGGTGTATACTCTACCCATTTTTTAGTCGCTGCCTTGCTTACCGGATTAACTGTTGTAGTATTGCAGTGCTTGTGTTCAAGTCACCCTTCCTGTAGCCTGTAGCCTAAAGCGGTGCCACAGTGCCTATGGCATTCACCTCACTTCATCTCATCACGTAGGCATTATAAGATATTTTGAGGGTAAGCACATATATATAACTTTTATTGCAGTATATAGTTATTTTATTATTAGTTATTGTTAATCTCTTACTGTGTCTAATTTGTAAGTTAAACTTTCTCATGTATAGAAATAAAACATATATATATATATATATATATATAGAGAGAGAGAGAGAGAGAGAGAGAGAGAGAGTGAGTTGGGCATTATCTGTTGCTTCAGGAATAAGGGAGACTCCTGTATCTCTTCTAGAATTTGGGTTCAGTTCTTTTGGATAAATACCCATAGGAGAGATGGTAGATCTTATGGTAATTCTATTTTTAATTTTTGAGGAACTTTATCATTGTTTTCCATAGTGGTTGTACATTTCCATCCACAGTGTACAGTGTTCGTTTCTCTACATCCTTGCCAACCAATACTTGTCTTTTTTTTTTAAAGATTTTAAAATATTTATTGATTTTACAGAGGGGGGGAAGTGAGAAGTATCAACTCATAGTTTCTTCAGTTTAGTTCATTGCTTGCTTGTCATATGTGCCTTGACCAGGCAAGCCCAGGGTCTCTGACTGGTGACTTCAGTGTTCCAGGTTGGCGCTTTATCCACTGCGCCACCACAGGTCAGGTTTTTTTTTTTTAAACAGGTGTGATGTAATAATCTCTTTTTGGTTTTGATTTGCATTTTCCTGATGGATAGTGACTTGAGCATCTTTTCAAATAACTGTTGACTATTTATATATTTTTTTGAAAAAATGTCTATTCAAGTCTTCATTCTGTCTTTTAATCTGATTATTAATATTTAAAAAATATACTGATATGAGAGTTAGAAACATCAATTTGTTGTTCCGCTTATTTATGCATTCATTGGTTGATTCTTCTATGTGTCCTGACTAGGAATCGAACCCACACCCTTGCTGTATCAGGATGATGCTCTAACCAACTGAGCTGCCTGGCCAAGGCTCATTCTGTAGGTTGCCTTTTCATGACATTCATCGTTTCTCTTGCTGTGCAGAAACTTTTTAGTTGATGTAGTCCCACTTGTTTAGTTTTGCTTTGGTTGCCTGTGCTTTTAATGTCAAATCCAAAATATTGCCAAGACCAATGTCAAGGAGCTTTTTAAAAATAGAATATATTGTGGTGACGGGTGTACAATTCTATAATACATCATTATTATGTAGCTTTTTGTTGTTTCTTGGTCAGTCTTATCAGTTGCATTTTATCAAATCTAAAACGTTATTGATGGTACCTTTGCAATTATTTTATTCAGCATTAAGAAAAACACTTCCAATTTTAATTAATGATGCCATTGATTGATTGTAAGACACATTCTCAATTTTGAGAGTTTAAAACATTTAATTGATGGGCTTTAGTATATGAATTTTATTCATGTAGTGTAGGAGTGTGAAAGTATTTTTTAAATAAAAAGAAGGTATTAGGTTTAATACAGTTATATTGTTGATAGAGAAGTATAAATGAAAATGAAAAAATTTTTTTTAATAAAGTGGCTGCATTATATACAGTTGTGCAGGTGTTCCCCAATTCAGCTAATTGCTTGCTTTTGAAATTAGTCTGGACTTTTTTGGTTTAAGAGACAGAACTTACTTCAAACTAGCTTAAGTATAGGGGGGATTGATTGGTGTGTAGGACCAGCATAGGTCATTGAATGACACTGCGAGAACTAGGTACTCTGGAACCAGGTGCTGGAAGTATGGAGTTGATGCTACCAGAATATTCTTTCTCTGTTTATGGTGTAGATCGGTTTCTCTGCACATACCAGGGAGGATGTCTGCTCTCACCTACCAGTTTACATACCATTTCAGCTTTTTGACCCTAAAGGCCAAAAGCCCTTCTTTCCTTCCTCCCAATTAAAAAACAATTCTTGTAATGATTTTTATTGTTCTGACTTAGGTTACATTTTCACCCCGAGATTGATCACTGTGACCAATGTGTGCAAAGCCTGAGTTAAGTGTCTTCTGTATGGCCTGTGTGAGGGGCTGTGACTTTATTGCCTGAAGAATGCTAGGAATGGGAGGGGGGATTAAAGGAAGAGTGAATATGGGACAGACAAAAACAGAGGTCTGTTACAGTGGACATTTAGATGGTTTCCAGTTTATTCCTGTTGCTCGTACAGTTTCTTCTTCATATCTGATAAATCTTTATACATAAGAATATTGGTATAAATTATTATAAGGGTCTAAAAGTCCATCTTTTGCAGAGAAAAGTTAGTAATATAAATCTTTCTTTGATGTGTTCTAAGTTTTGCTATTCCTCAAAATAGGATTTGTAGAACCTTCAAATTATAAACTGTGAAATTTAATTGTATGTGTGTGTGTGTGTATATATATATATATATATATATATATATATATATATATGTATGTTAAAATTTCCACTGATTAGAGAGCGAGAGAGAGGAAAAGAAAGAAAGGGGGAGGAGGAGAGAGAGCAACAGAGAGAGAGAGAGAGGCTTCGATTTGTTCTTAGTCATTCATTTAGTTGTGCACTCATCTGTCACTTTTTTTTTTTTTTTTTTTTTTTACAGAGACAGAGAGAGAGAGAGAGAGAGAGAGAGAGTCAGAGAGAGGGATAGATAGGGACAGACAGACAGGAATGGAGAGAGATGAGAAGCATCAATCATTAGTTTTCGTTGCCGTTGCGACACCTTAGTTGTTCATTGATTGCTTTCTCACATGTGCCTTGACTGGGGGCCTTCAGCAGACTAAGCAACCCCTTGCTGGAGCCAGCGACCTTGGGTCCAAGCTGAAGAGCTTTTGCTCGAGCCAGATGGGCCCGTGCTCAAGCTGGTGAGCTTGGGGTCTTGAACCTGGGTCTTCCGCATCCCATTCCGATGCTCTATCCACTGCTCCACCGCCTGGTCAGGCCATCTGGCACTTTTTGTATGTGCCTTTACCGAGGATCAAACCCCTGACCTTGGCATGTGGGTATGGTGCTCTATTCATTGACCCACCTGGCCAGGGACTTAACGTTGTACTTTAAAATACTAGTTTGGAAGCATTGGGGGAATGATAACATAATAGAGCTAGGTTGTTAAAATAGTAAGGGTTCTTACAGTGGATGTGATTCTTTAAAATTATACATAAACATGTAATCAAACTCAGATACTGGCATAACCGATCCGATTATGGAATGCATGACATTTTGCTATCTCTTTCATAGCCTATGGTTTTTTTTTGATTCCAAATAATGAAAGTTCAGTGGACTTCTGAGTGGTTGTCACACAGTGACAGATTTCTGATTTTTAAAATATGTCATTGCTATAAATCATTGGTTTGCTAGATTGAATGAGCAAGCTATTAAAGAACATGGCAGAATTTACTGTAGATAAATGCAAATTTAAAAAGGTTCTGTGTATGGAGGTTTAAATGATTTATTAGCCTTCAGTGCACACATGAATCTGAAGTTATGTAATGGATTTAGAAAATTTCATTTCCTGTTTGAAGGTTCAAATTTGCATATTCTATAATGCAAGTATTTGATCTGAGTGAATAGGATATATAGTTAAACTATGCGGTATCAATATATGCTTAATCATTTTTTTGTATATTGTATGGCAAACCTTTCTTTAGGTATAGGGCAAGTGATTAAATATACCTACTTTTTTTTCCAGTTTTGGTAGGGAAAGAGAGAGAAATAAAGAAACTGGGACTTGAAATGAATGTCTTCAGATGCCTTTGGAAGTTTTGTTCAGGAGGGTTTCCTTGCCCTGAATTAAGGCTCTCATTCCCTGCCAATGAGAGCTGCACTGAGGTTAATACAGTTTTGTTTTCAATGGGAAATAATGAGTGGAACAATTCTATGAATATAGTCACAACTGACATCAGTCATTTACTTTTTTTTAAAATTAAACTTTTTATTTTGAGAGAATTGTAGATTCAGATGCAGTTGGAAGAAATAATACAGAGATCCCTTGTGCCTTTTTCTCAGTTCCCCTCAGCAGGAAAATCTTATAAGCTATAGTACAGTATTGACATCAGTGTAATCAAGATGCGGAAAATTTCATCTCATCAGGACCCCTGCCGATGCCCTTTTATATTCACATCTACTTTGCTCCTTCTACCTCTCCTTAGCCCTGGCAACCTCCAGCTTGTTCTTTAGTTCTGTAATTTTGCCACTTCAACATCTTTATATGAGAGAAATCATATGCTACATGACCTTTTGTTTTGTTTTGGCCCAATTCTCTGGAGATACATCTAAATTGTTGTATGTATCAATAGTTTGAACCATGTTTTTGTTGAATAATGTTCCATGGTATGAATATACCAGTTAATGGAACCATTTACCTGTTGAAGGACAGTTATTTCCATCTTTTCACTGTGATGAATAAAGCTGCTATAAACATTTGTGGACAGGTTTTTTTTTTGTGTGTGTGTGTGAACTTGTTTTAATTTCTCTGGAAAAAATTCCAGGAATGCATTTGCTAGATCATATAGTAGTTGCATGTTTAGTCTTTTTAAAACACTGCCAGACTGTTTTCCAGAATGACTGTGTCATCTTACATTCCTACTAACAACATACGAGTGGTTCAGTTTCTCTGTGTCCTTGCCAGTATTTGGTGGTCACTTGATTTTAGCCATTCTGATGTGTAATGATATCTTACTGTGATTTTAATTTGTATTTTCGAAATGCCTAATGATGTTGAACATCTTTTCATGTGTTTATTTGTCATCTATAGATCCTCTTAAGTGAAACGTTCTTGTCTTTGATAATTGGGCTTTTTTTTGTTCTATAATTGGATTTTTTTTTGGCTGATAAATTTTGAGACTTCTTTATTTTAAGTATTTTCTTTTGTCAGATGTGGTTTGTAAATACTTTCTTTAGTCTGTAACTTGTCACTTTATTACCCTCTTATTTAATGATGTCTTTTGGAGAGAAAATTAAAAAATTTTGATAAGGCCCAATTAATTGGCTTTTCTTTTTATCACTTTTGATCTTGTTGTCAAGTCAAAGAATTCTCTACCTAATACTAAAGCTCGAAGATTTTCTTCTATGTGTTTTTCTAAAAAGTTCGATGTTTTACATTTAAATCTGTGCTCTCTGTTGAGTTAAATTTTTTTTTTAATTTTTTTAAAAATTCTTTTTATTTATTCATTTTAGAGAGGAGACAGAGTGAGAGAGAGAGAGAGAGAAAGAGAGAGAGAAAGGGGGGAGGAGCTGGAAGCATCAACTCCCATATGTACCTTGACCAGACCAGTGCAGGGTTTTGAACTGGCGACCTCAGTGTTCCCAGGTCGACGCTTTATCCACTGCTCCACCACAGGTCAGGCTAGTTAATTTTTGTGTAAGCTATGATATCTAGATAAAGGTTCATTTGTTGATCTGTGGCAGCAATTCTAAACCTTTTTCATCTCACGGAGCACTAATTACTAAATTTCTGCGGCAAACCAAAAATATATATTTTTGCCAATCTGACAAAAAATAGGTATAATTTTGATTGATTTACAAAAAAAATAGTAATTATGTACCCTTTTGGCTCCAAAGTCACTTTAATAAAGCAGGTGCCTATATTTTCATATAAGGATTTCTGGTACCAAGGGTTAGCCAATCAGACACAGACAGACTTATTATGCGACCAGTAAGATGTAACTCTCTTACATGACCTGTGTATTTATGATTCAAAACAGGGCATTCATGAAGGGCTATTGTGTTGGTGGTTGTTAATTTTTTATTTGAAATTGCTGATTTATGGATATCTAATTGCTTTAGCACCATTTGTTGACTTTTCCATTGAATTACTTTTAGGACTCAGTTGGGCATGTGTGGGTCCACTTCTGTGTTCTGTTCTGTTGATTTATGTGTCTGTCCATCTGGCAGTACCTCATAGTGTTGTTTACTGGAGCAGTATAAATCTTGAAATTGGGAAGATTAATTCTTCCCACTTTATTTTCCTTTTTCAAGAATGTTTTGCCTATTCTAGATCATTTGCTTTTCCATATAAATTTTAGAATAATCTTTATATATCTGGGAAAATCTTGCCGAGATTAGGATAACAATTGTTAAATCTAAACTGTCAATTTGAGTAGAACTGACATCTGTACTGTGAATGCAATGTGTCTCTACATTTATTTAGATCTCTTTGATTTCTTTATTATTTTGCTGTTTTCAGTATCAAAGTCCTGCAAATTATTTGTCAGATACATGTAAGTATTTAAAAGTTTTTTGAGCAATTGTGAATAGTATTGTATTTTTAACTTCATTGTCTACATGTTCATTGTTAGTATATAGAAATACAATTAAAATATAATTGATCTTTATATATTGTAACCTGTGACCTTGCTGAACTCACTATGGGATCTGAGAAATTCTTCTGGTAAATGCCTTTAGATTATCTACATAGGTAATTATTATCTGAAAATACAGTTTTCTTTCTTTCTGACTTGCATGCCTTTTATTTCCTCTTCTTGCCAATAATTATCTTTGCTGGAACTTCCATCATTGTGTGGAATAAGAGTTATAAGAATGCCAGTTCTTGCCTTGTTCCTCATCTTAAGGGCCAGCACTCAGTCTTTTACTATTAAGTATAATGTCAGTTCTGGATTTTAGTAGATCCTTTTTATCAAGTTGACAAAGTTTCCCCTTATTCCTATTCTTCTGAGAGTTTTCTTTTTTTTTTTTAAATCATGAGTGGGTATTGAATTTTTTTTTCAAATGCTTCTTTTGCATCAGTTGATAGATTGTATGATTTTTTTCTCCTTTAGCCTATTAATGTGATGGGGTACATTGAGTTTTGAATACTCAATCCCTGAATGTTGCATCCCTGGAATAAAATCTATTGTGTCCTGATATATAATTCTTATATATTGCTGAGTTTTACTTGCCAAAATATTTTTAAAAATTATTTTTATTTTTTATTGAATTTATTGGGGTGACAATAGTTAATAAAATGATACAGGTTTCAGGGTTACAGTTCTAAAATACATCATCTGTATATTGTATAGTGTGTTCACCACCCCAAGTCAAGTGTGCTTCAGTGACCATTTATCCCCCCTTATCTTCTACTTCCCCTACTTCCTAAAAAAATTTTTTTTAAAGGTTTTATTTATTTATTTTTTACAGGGACAGAGAGAGAGAGTCAGAGAGAGGGATAGATAGGGACAGACAGACAGGAACGGAGAGAGGTGAGAAGCATCAGTCATTAGTTTTTCGTTGCCGTTCCGACACCTTAGTTGTTCATTGATTGCTTTCTCACATGTGCCTTGACCGCGGGCCTTCAGCAGACCGAGCAACCCCTTGCTGGAGCCAGCGACCTTGGGTCCAAGCTAGCGAGCTTTTGCTCAAGCCAGATGGGCCCATGCTCAAGCTGGCGACGTCGGGGTCTCGAACCTGGGTCTTCTGCATCCCAGTCCGACACTCTATCCACTGCACCACCACCTGGTCAGGCTGGTTTATTCTTGATACTGGTGATTTGTCTTTTCTCCCTTGTTTCTTTGTCAATCTTGCCAAAGTGTTTTTTTTTTTTTCAATTTTACTGATTTTTGTCAAAGAGTTAGATTTATGTAAATGATTTTTCTGTTATTTTTCTGCTTTTAAATTCATTGACTTCTATTGAAATCTTTATTATTTCCTTTTTTCTGCTTGCGTCATATTTATTTTGCACTTCTACTAGGTGCTTAGAATGAAAGATTAGGTTATTGATTTGCAACTTCCCTTTTTTCCCCTAATATATGTATCTGGTACTATAAATTTCCCTCCCAGTACTGCTTTAGCTATGGCCTACAAATATTTTTTTCAATTATAGTTGACATACAATATTATATTAGTTGCAATTGTACAACCTAGTGGTTGGACATTATATAACTTAGTAAGTCCTGATAAATCTCATACTCATCTGACACCATAGTTTTTAGAATATTATTGACTATATTCCCTATGCTGTACTTTACATCCCCATGACTAATCTGTAACAACCAATTTGTATGTCTTAATCCCTTCACCGTTTTTCACCCATCCGCCCAATGCTTCTCCCATTTGGCAACCATCAGAATATTCTCTGTATATATGAATCTGTTTCTGTTCTGCTTTCTTATTTAGTTTTTTAGATTCAATTGTTGATAGACTATAGCATTTTATTGTTTATAATTTTGATTTTTTCTTTTTAAAGACCCTTTAACATTTCATGTAATATTGGTTTGGTAGTGATGAATTTCTTCAGCTTTTTCGTGTCTGGGAAGCTCTTTATCTGTCCTTTGATTCTAAATGATAGCTTTGCTGGGTACAGTAATCTTGCTTTTCATTATCACTTTGAATATTTCTTGCCAGGTCTCTTCCGGTCTGCAAAGTTTCTGTTGAGAAATCATCTGACATTCTTATGGGAACTCCCTTATAAGTAACTGCTTTTCTTTTGTTGCTTTTAAGGTTCTCTTTTTGGCCTGATGAGGTGGTGGCACATTGGATAGGGTGTCAATCTGGATGCTGAGGTCTCAGGTTCAAAATGCTGAGGTCACTGGCTTGAGCGTGGGCTCACCCAGCTTGAGCACAGGGTCACCAGCTTGAGTGTGGGATCATAGACACTTGAAGCCCAAGATTGCTGGCTTGAGCATTGGGTCACTGGCTGGGCTGTAGCCCCCTGGTCAAGGCATGTCTGAGAAAGTAATCAATGAACAACTAGTCAGTTCCACAACTACAAGGTGATGGTCCTCATCTCTCTCCCTTTCTATTTGTCTCTCTCTCTCTCATACACACAAAAAAGCTTTCTCTCTTTGCCTTTAACCTTTGCACTTTAATTATGATGTGTTTTAGTGTAGGCCTTGTTGAGTTCATTGTGTTTGGGACTCTGCTTGCTGGACTTGTATGTCTGTTTCCTTCATGTTAACAGTTTTTCAAAATAGGTGTCAATTCCTTGCATTCTCTATTCTCCTTCCATTACCTCTATTATGCAAATATTGGTACACTTGAAGGCTCTTTATACCATCCTCATTTTTTTTTTTTATTTTTGCTATTCTGATTGGGTGATTTTTGCTTCCTTTTATTCGAAATCACTGATTTGATTCTTGGCTTTATCTACTCTGCTGTTGATTACCTGTAAATTTTATTTCCTTTAGTTAGTATATTATTCATTTCTGATGGGTTATTTTTTATGGTGTCCATGTCCTTTTTCATGCTGTTGAAATTCTCACTAAGTTCATCTACTGTTCCCTTAAGTTCATTGAGCATTCTTACGACCAGTGTTTTGAACTCCGCATTTAGTAGATTGCTTGTTTCCTTTCTGTTCTTTTTCTGGAGTTTTGTTCTGTTCTTCCATTTGGGAAATGTTTGTCTCCTCATTTTTTCAGCCTCCCTGTGTTTGTTTTTATGTATTGTGTAGAGCTGCTATTTCTTCCAGGCGTGGTAAGTAGCTTTATGTAGTAGGTGTTCTATAGAATCCAGTAGCATGGCTCTCCCCAGTTACCCAAGCTGGGCACTCCAGGTGTGCCCCACCCAATGTGGGCTGTGTGCACCCTCCTGTTGAAGGAGAGCCTTGATTGCTGTTGGCATGTCCGTGGGGAACCCCCCCATGCCAGTTGGCTGCAAGGACTGGCTGTGACCTCTGTGGTGGATTAGCTGTTCCTGGGGCCCACCCTGCAGAGCATGGCTTCACGTCAGGGCTCTGGTGCCTGCTGAGTCTGCCACTTAACACTACGGTGGCGGGTGAATTTCCCGCCAAAATGGGTATGAAACGGTTCGCATACGCAGGTAGGTATCTTTGTGAACGGCAAACAAACAAATATTTGGTAATACGCAGTTACAATCGGCCCGAGTTTACACGTTTCCCGCACTCCACCGCAAATCTATATGAACCGAGTTAAGACGGCTCCCGCGGAGTACGCGCAATTCACGCGAGCCGACTTAACTCGTTTCCCGCAATCCAAGTGTGTTGCTTGTGAAGGTGGTTGGGTGGTACTTTGACTTGGTCTGACACTGTCCACTGGATGTTCTGCTCTGGGGCCTCCTGGGAGATGCAGGCCAAAGTCAGGCCAAAGTCAGCTACCACCAGTGTTCTGCCCAGGGCCATCTGGCATGAGCTACAAAGCAATCTGCAGATGGTTGTCACCTGTGCTGGGCTTGGAGGTACCCATGTGAGGCCAGGTTGTGAACCAAGGCTGGTTACTACTAGCAGTGTGCCTGGGTCTACTTAGTGAGAACTACTGGGCATGCTGAGGCCAGAGGCTGCTGTTTGAGAGATTCTAGGAAAGTCTGAAGACAGGCCATTCATATGAAAAAGGCTCTGGAAACATCTTGGGTGGGCCCACAAGTTGGGTGGGGTGTGGGGTCTTAGGGAATCATCAGAATGGAGTGAATTGTCTGAGCCAGGTTGATGGAGTCTCAGATAGGCACCTACCTGCTGGCTTTGTAGTGAAAGGGCTCAGAAAAGGAACAGTGGGCACTGCCAGCACTTCTGTTGAAGAAAGCTGCCCATCCAGCTCTCACTTGATGCCAGAGTTCATTTCCTCCTTTTAGGTCCCTGTGCCTCTCGAGCTGCTGCTCCAGCTCCGGAGCTTAGAGAGAAAGTCCAGGTAAGTCCATGTGCAGAACCTTGCAGAGGAACTGCCTGGGACTCCAGCGGCATCCCTGGTTACCCTCAGCCACCATCCTTGATCAGTTTTACAGCCAGAAGTTGTGGGGACTTCTCTTCTGGCATGGGAACCCTGTGCTGGGGGGCCTGCTGTCAGGTCATGATCCCTCGTTTCTCTGGGGTGGACTGGCAGCCAGCATTTCCCTCTAGATTTATCTTCAAGGAAAACATCACTAATAGTCTGGTCCATATTCTTCAGGTGTTTGCTATAGAAATACTGCCAAGCATAATGCATAAATAATGTGCATTAGAGGTATTTAAAATAGACCTTTGGCTGATTGGGAAAATCTATGAGGCAAAACCAGATGTCACTATTTTAGAAGGAGCTTCTGAGATAAAAGAATATATATATAACATTTTATTGAAAATTTTAATTTCTGTTTAAATTTTATTATTGAACATTTTAGGAAATTTTTGCACATTTTAATTCTTATTCAGAGAATGCTTTCTTGGCACTGTCAAGTATTGTGTAGTACATTGCTCTTGTGGTCACTGAATGGTACATTTGGAAACCAGAATAACCTCTCTTAACTGATGTTGCTTGAGGAGTAAGATATTTTGACTGACTCAGTAAAGGATTGATATAAAGTAAAGGCTGATGGTTCTGCCATGAACATACTGACCTTTCTTCTCTACTAGTAACTGATGAAGGCAAAGTGTGATTCTGTTTTGTTTAATGTTAGAGGTGATCTTAAAAGACATGTACACTAATGAAATTATAACATTTAACTACTCACTACTCTGTATTTTGTTATTTATTGTTTATATATAGTGCATTTCTGCCTTAATAAGACATGTGGAATCTGAAATTTGAGTTGTGTAGAATTCAGGATTGGCCGTTTCTGTTTCTCAGCTTATCCGGGCCCAGCACCGCCTGTTGAAAGTAAAGTAGGTCAGAATAGACGCTGTTGGTGAGTTGTACCTGCCATAGAATGAGAGGTGGGAATAGGGGTATAGCACATGAGGTGCAGTTATAAATATAATATATATTTCAATTTCTGAGAAAATGCAGCTAATAGCATTAACATGTACAGGGTGGGGCAAAAGGTAGGTTTATAGTTGTATTAATACTATAATTAATATAGAATGCAAGAATAAACTGTGTTTTGCCCACTTAAAACTGTAAACCTACTTTTGCCACACTCTATATTAGACACAGTATAGGTTTTAAGTTGATATCATAATGAGGCCCTGAATGACAGTGGCTTAAACAAGGTAGATGTTGTATTGGTCCTTCAAGTGGAAGTTTGGGTGATTAAATGGTCCAGGGCTACTGAGACAATTCCCTAGTTATCAGGGTCCAATAGATCTTTCCACTCTATTTTCTTTAATGTGAAAGTTACAGCATAGATTCCAAGATGGCTGCTCTAACTCTCTTGCCATTATTTCAGCATCTTATGTCAGTGGAAGAAGGAAAGTGGCAAAGGGAGGTCATGTTACCTTCCTTTGAAGAGTTATACAAAGAATTTGCTCGTATTACTATCATGCTTGGTCAGAACTTGGTCACTTGGTGAAAACTTGAGGGGAACCTGGGAAGTGAGATTTATTTTGCCTGGACTCCATGTACCCAATTAGAAACTCTTTATTATTATGAAAGAAGAAAATGTCACCTGGAAGGCATTATAGTCCATGCCACAGCATTGTAATTTTCTCTCATCTTCTCTCTATTAATAAGTTTCCAGTGACTATAAGTGTGTATATGGTCACTTTCTCTTAGGAATGGATTCATAGGGATAAATTGGATATCTGGAGATTGGCACTTTTAAAAAGTAATTACATTTTTGAAGGATGTAGATAAATAAAATAAGCTTACTCTTGGTTCGTATTACAAAATGAATGGACAGGTCCAGAGGAAAAAGGCATTTGTCATAAGGCAGAAAATATTGCCTGACCTGGCAGTGGCACAGTGGATAGAGCATTGACCTGGGACCCAGGTTTGAAACCCTGAGTTTGCTGGCTTAAGCACAGGCTCATCTGGTTTGAGCATGGGCTCACCAGCATGAGTGCAGGGTTGCTGGCTTGAGCCTGGGATCATAAACATGACCCCATGGCTGCTGGCTTGAGCCCGAAGTCACTGGCTTGAGCAAGGGGTCACTAGCTCACCTGGAACACCCTAGTCAAGGCATATGAAAAAGCAATCAATGAACAACTAAGGTGCTATAAAAACAAAGTTGATGCTTCTCATCTTTTTTCCTTCCTGTTTGTCCATGGCCCTGTCACTTTCTCTCTCACTAAAAAAAAATAGAGAGAGAAGGAAGGAAAGAAGGAAGGAAAGAAGGAAGGAGGGAGGGAGGGAGGGAGGGAGGGAGGAAGGAAGGAAGGAAGGAAGGAAAATATCTTTGAGGAAAAATTTAGCAAATTTCCAGGGAAAACAGCTGCACTTTGAAGTATTAGAATTTTCTATGTATTACAGTCTTTTCAGTTTCATAAATCTTTTGAAGAGATGATTTTTGGTCTATATGTGTTTCTTGGTTTTCTGAAAAGGTGACTTAGATTTAATTACTAATTTCAGCTAACTCACTTTATTAATAGAACCATTGAAAAGAAGATAATCATTTTGCCCAGTTTAAGTTCTAATATAAAACTTGTAAAGGTTTATTTAAATTCTTTGAATAATATGCTTTAAAATTTCTATAATCTTCTATATTAAACTATAACCTATAGCAAGCATGCTATACCACCCTGAAGGTTGCTATAAAAATTGTTTATGAAATGCAGGGCAAGACTGAAACATGTTGAAGTAGAGAGCTTTGAAAAATGTTCTGTATAGCAAAGGTGACCAAATCATGCTAAAATGCAGAAAAAGACTATACATCAGTTTCCAGGCTACATTATTCAAAAAAAATACAACCATAAAAAAGGTAATAAGATTACATTTTCACATTTCATGGCTAGTAAAGTGCATTAGGCTGCTCAGATATTCATAACTTACTGTGACATTTGGGAAGATTACATTTTGTAGTGCAGAGCCATTACTACAGCTCACATAATAACTAGCCAATGCCTGGACTTAGATTATGATCCCTGTCATTGGAAACAAATTTGTGTTTTGAAGGTTGATCAGTTTCAAATAACTATTAGAAAGGGTTAACGTGACATACTGTAAGACCCTGTGTATCTTTTTTAGGTATAATAGGTATGCATACATATAGTATATCAAATATGCCACACATTTGTATGTAGCGATTTCTGCCATCAATTTTCTCCTTGAAAGGCATATTTTATAATATTTAAAGCAATGGAGGAATTTTTAAAATACCTGTCTGGATACTGCTTTCACAATGTAAGCTCAATTTAAAAGATGGTGAATTTTTGTTTTTTTTTTAAAATTACTTTCAAGAATTAATTTTGTAGCTTCTTGGAAGGGTGGTTACTGATGGTAATAAACACAGGTCAAAAATGAAAGGTTGACGTAAGTAATGTTAAGGTGAAGGTAAGTTCTCTTTCGTTAGTTGCCACTAGGTTTTGACCTATTTAGGTCTGTGTGGAGGGTGTCTCCCAGTGTGCGAGCTAAGACCTCCCTTTGCCCTCATTCCCCAGTTACCTTTTCAGCGGTAATCACTATTTAATTTCTTGTATGTCATTCTTAGGTATGTGTCTAAATGTACATGCTTTACGCTTAAATAGTAGTCTGCCATTCACACTGCTCCACTTTGATTTTCTCACTTAATATATTTTAGAGATCTTTTTATGTCAAATGGAGCTGCCTCATTCTTTTTGATGGCTGTGTCATATTCCATTATGTAGTTATACACAACTTTACTATCACCTTATAATGTTTTCTTTGGGGGTTGTTTCTTCTATTTTCTATTCAAAAAATGCCAAAATGGTACTTTTATATCTAACATCATTACTTAAATGTTCTACAGGTTCATCTTTTGAGATTGATTCATATTGTTAACTGCATCAGTAGTTCCATTATCAAATACTTCCCTAATTTATAGTACTTTTTCAGTAGAAGCTCTGTTTTTGCCAGATATAAATCATATCATTTGAAAATAATTGTAATTTTAATCTCTTCACTCTAATATGTATACACATTGCTGCATTCTGACAAATATGACCTATGTCTTCTTAGAATAATATCAAATGATAGTGAAGATACATAACCTAGTCTTGTTTCTAACTTTCATGAGAACCATCTCAATATTCCTATTTGAGCATGATGCTGGCCTTTCAGGTATGATTGATATATTTTATTATTAAAGAAAGTCTTTCTATGAATAAATGTAGGAAGAATTATAGAAATATAAAATCACCATTTAATAATGCCACAATCATAACAGTTGCAAGTAATTCATCAATGGATTTTTCCCCCCATTGATTTGAGAAAGAGAGAGAGGAAGGGAGAGAGAGGAGGAAGGTGGGGAAGAGATAATGAGGGGGCAGGGGGAATCATCAACTTGTTTAACTTAGTTGTGCCCTGACTGAGGATCGAACCCATGACCTTGGTTCACCAGGAAGATGTTTTATCTACTGTGCCTCCTGGCCAGGGCCAGTTTTGTGTATGTGTGCATGTTACTTTCTTTTCTTCTTTTTCTTTTCATCTATTTTCATTTTAAGCTTAACTTCTTTAGCTGTAAGAGCTTCCCCTTTCTTATTCTTTGCTTTCTTAATTTTTTCCTTGATGACAGCCATATCAATTTTCGTTTTGGTTGCAGCTTCTGTAGGTTTCATAACTGGTTTTTCTTTAGGTGGAATAAAAGTTTTGTTTCCTCTTGTCTTTTACTGAGAGCTTTGGCTTATTTAGTCTTTATTGCTTCCATTTTCTGGCTTCTTTTGACTTGTATTCAGACAGCATTCACCACTAGCCAATTCTTTATCTATCTGACTTTCTGGCTATGATGGTGAGAATGGTATTTTCTTTCTTAACAGTTTGGTTTTTCCTATGGTTCCTTGCATTTTGCAGTTTGCTGAACCTTTGAAATTAATTTAGAATAAGAAACGACAGCTTGATTGGTGGTGGCTCAGTGGATAGAGTGTTTACCCGGGATCCTGAGGTCAACACTGTCCAGCATTCGAAACTCCTTGCCAGCTTGAGTGTGGGCTCATCTGGCTTGAGCACAGCCTCCTCATCAACTTGAGTGCGGAGTCACCAGCTTGAGCATGGGATCATTGACATGATTCCATAATTGCTGGCTTGACGCCCAAGGTTGTTGGCTTGAGCCCAAGGTCGCTGGCTTGAGCCTAAGGTCACTGGCTTGAGCAAGGTGGCACTGGCTCAACTGGAGTCCCTCAGTCAAGGCACATATGAGAAACAATCAGTGAACAACTAAGATGCTGCAACTACAAATTGATACTTCTCATCTCTCTCCCTTCCTATCTATTTCTCTCTCTCTCTTTCTCTCTCTCTCTCTCTCACACACACACATACACAGACTTTTATAGAGTTCTTTATGTAGGTTATAGAATTTGGGGGTGGACTAGGGAATCAAGCCTGTATACGTGATAGCCAGGATCATATTGCTAGGAGAATTGGCACCATAACACCAAGGGACTCTTAGCAGAAATACACCTGTCACCTCCTTATGCTGCTTGTTACCGATGATGCAAGAATTGTACACGAATATCACTGCCAGGGTTTTCCAGGAAGAACCAAATGCCTTTACCCCTCCGCTTGCCAGGAATTCTTATCTCCCTGCATGCAGATCTGCCTTATGTTGTTCATTTCTCTGGTTTTTCTTTCTCATGCTGGTATATATCATTGGCAGAACCTGGGACACATATTGATCCCTGGCTGCAAGGAGGTTTAATTGATTTCCTAATTCTGTACCTTCCTTGCTTTGCTGGAGTAAACTCCATTTGGTTATGTCTGTTATTCTTTCATGAGCTATTGGGTTTTGTTGATTTTGTTTTGTAAAATTTAGTTTCTCCTAATTCTTGCCAACCTTTTAGGTTTAGGAATGCATAATGAAAAACTGAATAGTGTTCAGAAGGACATTGGTGTAGCTGGTCTTTTTAAAATTGAATTTAAAAAGATAGTTTTGCGAAAGTAATTGTGAAAGCATTTTAATTATTTTAAACATTTGGGATTTGTTAAAATTTCAGTTTGTGGGAGGATGTTGTGGGTGAGATGGCAAGGTTGGGAATAGGTCAGTAGAGCTTTTCTTGGATGGATTTCCGGATAGGCGTATCAATGAAATTAATTTTTTGATTTCTGAATTTGGGTATGTGGCTGATTATGTTTAAGTGGTCCTGATTATTGACAGGTGAAAAACAGCATTGGTATAGTAAACCAGGAATTTGACAAATACAAACTCTAAGCTTTATGTTCATTCTAAGCAGTTTTCAACTTTTCACTTTTACTCTGAGCTCATATCTTATATAATAGGTAACAAAAGACTTTTCAGTTGCTGTGAGTAGTTCACAAACTTCATAGTTCATAAATAAAATATTTAATTAGCATTTATAGAGATAGGTTAGATCTTTATTCATATTAGGGCAGTAGGGGGTGATTTATTTACCTAAGACATCCCATATTTGTTTTTGTTGAAAAAGATTCCTGCTTTTATATTTTAAGGCTTATTTGACTTTGTGTTATCTTTAACTTGAAGATTTCTTTGAGATATTTTGAGCTTTTATTTATTTGTTTATTTTGAGAGAGAGAGACAGACACCGGAAGGGAGAGAGATGAGAAGTATCAACTCATAGTTGTGTCAGTGTAGTTGTTCATTGATTGCTTCTCATATGTGCCTTGACTGGCAGGGGAGTGCTCCAGCCAAGGCAGCGATCTTGGGCTCAAGCCAGTGACCTTGAGCTTCAAGCCAGTGTTGAGCCCATGCTCAAGCCGGTGACCTCGGGGTTTCCAACCTGGGTTCCCAGCATCCCAGGTCGACACTTGATCCATTGTGCCACCACCAGTCAGGCACTTTTTTTTTTAACTGTCCTTTTAATGATATAAGTGGTAGAGAAGCATGTATACCGATAGTGATTGCTAACCTAAAGTTTAGGAGCATGCTCTGGTTAATTGAATGAAGAAGTACTAATGCTTATTCCTTTTTTTTTTTTTACTTTTGGAAGCTGGTAGGAGGGCAGTTTGACTTGGAAATGAATTTCATCATACAAGAAGGTGAGAGTATCATCTGCATGGTGGACCTACTAGAAAAATGTGACATCACTTGCCAAGCGGAAGTTTGGAGCATGTTTACAGCCATTCTGAAGAAAAGCATACGAAATCTTCAAATCTGCACTGAAGTAGGCCTTGTTGAAAAAGTACTGGGGAAAATTGAAAGAGTCAACAATATGATAGCAGGTATGACTTTTTCTATAGTACAGTGGATGTGAAGAAATAAAGTTTGATTCCTAAATACCGTATTCTTCTTATTTAGTAATATTTATTAAGGAAATATTTGAGTCTTGGCTGGATAGCTCAGTGGCTAGAGCATCATGCCGAAGCACAGAGGTTGCCTGTTTGATCCCAGGTCAGGGCACACACAGGACAGATTGATGTCCCCCTCCCCCCTTTCTCTCTCTCTCAAATCAATAAAATATTAAAAAAAAATATTTGAGCATCTGACATATACCAAGAACTTTAGTGTCTGAACTCTTAAGTAAGCATGGTATATTTTAATCTTTCAAGAAATATAAGTAGCTTAATTATATTATTGTTTTCTTTGTTTCCAGATCTTTTAGTTGACATGTTGGGAGTGCTGGCTAGCTATAATTTGACAGTTCGAGAACTAAAGCTATTCTTCAGTAAACTCCAAGGAGATAAAGGACAATGGGTAAGAAAAGAACTAAATATTGAAAAGTGTACAGAGGGGTCAGAAGTCCAGTCGGGGGGAAGAGCTGTATAGATCTAAAATAGCATTTAGATCTTGTTATTACACTTTTATAATAAGCAGTGTGCTTAATTGAAAATTTCTTGATCACTTTAAAAGCAAAACTTTCCACTTGACGTTTAGGTAAGAGATTGCCAAATTCTTTTAAACTGTTAGTAATACTTGAGAGCAGCTGCCAGATAAGATGAAGGAAAGTCAGTGATTTCTCCTGTAGTTTGACATGCTTTTGAACTGTTAAACTTTAAAAAAAGGGGACTGGATTATACTTTATCATATTTGCTTGTAAACTGATTAAAATGATAATGTATATCTGATTGTCCTTCTCTTTTCTTTGTAAATGTAAACGAGTTTTCTCATTTTAGCTGTTGGTTGTTTGATGAATTAGAGGAGATTGTGGGTCAGAGAGGAATTAATCAAATAAATTCAGTGTAATAACTTATAATACACGTTATATAGTAGAGGTATATTGATATTGTAGAATGAAATATGCTAGGCAGATTTGGTTCAGTTTCAGACGTCAGGGAAGACTACCCTGAGGAAGTGACCATTAAAATGAGCTCTAAAGGGTGGGTGAGGTTTGTTTAGTTACAGGGAAGGGAGTAGGGCTAGTGAGAATTTTAGCACAAGGAATAGCTTGTGCTCAGGCCCTGTTATGGGAAGGAGACAGAGAAGGCATTGTGGATGGAGTGCAGAGAGAAGGGGAGATTGAGAAGCAAAATGAGGCTAATAAGGTAGGCTAATCTTGTAGGCCATATTAAGGGTTTTGGTCTTTATTTTAAAGGCAATAGGAAGCTACAGGAAAGAGAATAATACAAAGGTGAAAATGTAGTGGTTGAAAGTATGGACTCTGGAGTCAGACTGAGTTCTGATCCCATCCTTGTCACTACCTGTGTGACCTTGGACACGTTCTTCTGCCTCAGATTCCTTCTTAAAAATGGGCTAATAATGTTTCCTGGTATGGTTATGAGGTTATAATATTTTATTTTTGAAGAGCCCTTAATGGTAGAATACAATAAGTGTTATTTATTTGTGAAATGAAAAAGTGTTTGAAAGAGGGATGACTGATAGGTCGAATTACTTTGTAATTTTAAAAGGTGGTTTTTGCTGCAGTACAGAGAAGGGTTTCCCACGGCCCATGCCGTCGGCTCGTATTTACTGAGCACTATACACATCTTCAGTATTTCAAAAAAATGGCGGAGCGTGTGTGGCCTAATGCTTTAAGATAGTTGAAAATAACCTTTCTCTGGTTACTTTATGCTTTTTTAGCTTCTGGTATTATTTGTATATAAGGGTGTGACTGAATGAGAAATAGAATGTGTTTTTTTTTGTTCTATGGTGAAGGATGCGGTTAATGAATGGCTGCTTATTTTCCTAGCCCCCACACGCTGGGAAGTTGCTGTCGGTGTTAAAGCACGTGCCCCAGAAGTATGGTCCTGATGCCTTTTTCAACTTCCCAGGGAAGAGTGCGGCAGTAAGTACATCTCAGTGAGAAAATCACTGGAGTGCTTTCTCTCACTTCCTCACAGTACGACCCTATGAACAACACCCCTGACAGGTTCTGTATTAGGTAGGAACTTCTTTGCAATACCTTAATCCTCACAGCAACTGAACATTTTCTTTTTCCTAACAGTTTTAGAGTTGAGGTCAGAGAGGCTTGAAGAACTCAGGAAAGCTGCTAGCTCCCACCCTGGGGCACCAATGGGATAAGATCCTGGCTCTTTTTAACATAGTCATGGTGTCTTTCCAGATATCTGTGTGTAACACTTCCACTTTTATCTTTCTGAACATCTTTATTTAGCATTGCATTTCTCTGTTTCTGTCCTTCACACTTTGTGTGCTGAATGAGAGTAATTCTTTGAAACTTTCTAGCCCAAGTTTTCTTGACTTGTGAGTTTCCATCTAATACCAGTCTCAGCATTCTTATAAGCTGTCGGTCAGTTTATAAGTAGGATAATTATGTATGCTAATAACATCTGTAAGGTTTCAAAACATTATAAGAGTATATTATATAATGTATATGTTATTTATTTCTTTTAGTTTGAAGTTCTTTTCTTTTTTTACCTCCTCATTGTTATATTGGTTTGCCTATTACAAGCAAACCTTTATTTTTAAGCTAGTTTAGCCTATTATTTTTCTGAGCTTTTATTCATTTTTTACTCTGTTTTTCATAATATCTTAACTTGTTTATTAGACTCTTTGCAGCTTGGTAATATCCATAGAAAGAAAAAAGTGTGGTAAAAGTGTAGTATTTTCATGTTTTACACACAATACACAGCTTTCTTTGGAAAGTTTTATTGCTCCTATTTTTCCTTTGTATTTCCTTAATAAGCTTTCTTTTCTTTAATTTTTTAAAAATTTCTTTGTCCTTTTCCGAAGTTAGAAGCAGGGAGGCAGTCAGACTGACTCCCGCATGCACCTGACCTGGATCGCCCGGCATGCCCACTAGGGGGCGATGCTCTATCCATCTGGGGCATTGCTCCACTGTGGCCAGAGCCATTCTAGTGCCCGAGGAGGAGGCCATGGAGCTGTCCTCAGTACTCAGGCCAACTTTGTTCCAATGGAGCCTTGGCTGCGGGAGGGGAAGAGAGAGAGAGTGATGAGAGATAGGCGAGGGGGGAAGGGTGGAGAAGCAGATAGGAGCTTCTCCTGTGTGCCCTGGCTGGGAATCGAACCCAGGACTTCCACACACCGGTCAACGCTCTACTGCTGAGCCAACTGGCCAGGACCCTTAATAAGCATTTTTAATTTGAAGATTTCCAGAATGATATGACTCTATTGGCATTGAGCTTGCCATTTGTCTTAAACATAAAAATAGTATTCACTTGAGATTAACCTTTTTTAAATGCATGTTATAATTTTATTATAATTCTGTGAGATTGTAATGTGTCCATTCCACTTGCTTATATATTGAAAGTGGGGCTTCTGAGCTAAAAAGTTTTTTTGAATTTACAGAGAGAGATATTTTAAATATATTCAGTGACTCATTTCTTTCCTTAAACATAGCTTTTAAAGGGAATTAAAGTACTTGTGGAGAAATTATTTTCATGGAACTTTCACATCTCTCATTTGCGTGGTGAGAGAGAACATATACTACATTCTGAATATGTATTCTTTTATTATTTTTTTCTTAGTGCAACATTCATTTTATTATTTTTTTTCAGTAATTTCTTTCTTCTTTTTTTAAACTTTATTGATTTTAAAGAGAGAGATAGAAGCATTTTCTTGTTCCTGTATGTGCCCTGATGGGTTTGAACTGGTAACTTTTGAGTATTAGGACAGTGCTCTAACCAAATAAGCTACCTGGGGCCAGGACCAATGCAACGTTGATTTTAAATTAGCCTCTTGAAGTCTCGATAGTGTTATTACATAAATTTGGCTCTATGTTTTCATGTTTTATGAGCTATTTTATACATGTAAAAGAATATATGTGTGTATATGATTTTTATATATATGTTGTATATATGATAAATTCAAAAGCTTATGTAATCTTTCTTTTTTTAAGCAGTTTATTGAGCTATAGTTGACTTACCATACAATTCACTCATTTAACATATATAATTGAATGGTTTAGTGTGTTCACAGAGATGTGTAACCATTATCACAATCAATTTTAGAACGTTTCATTTCCTCCCAAAGAAAACCAATATTCATCAACAGTCACTGCCCATTTCCCCTCAAACCAGAGGAGTAGGTACCCACTTCTCTACTTTCTGTCTCTGTGGATTTCTCTATTCTGGACAGTTCATACAAGTGGAATCCTATGATATCTTTGTGATTAGGTTTACTCACTTAGCGTACTGTTTTCAGGGTCTGCCTGTGTTGTAGCATGTAGCAGCGCTCCATTCCTTTTGGTCACTAGTAATCTAATGTAAGAATATACCACATTGTGTTTACTCATTCATTAACGAGTGAATATTTGAGTTGATTTCACTTTTCTGGGACTGCTGCAGTGGGTTTTTGCGTACAAGGTTTTCATTTCTCTTGTGTGTTTACCTCGGAGTGGAATTGCTGGGTCGGATTGTGTATGTTTAACCATTTGAGGAATTTCCAGTTTGTTTTCCAAAGTAGCTGTATCATTTTACAATCCCAGCAGCAATTGATGAGGGTTCCCATTTCTTCACATGCTTGCCAACCCTTGCTAACGTCTGTCATTTTGATTATAGCCGTTATAGTGAGTGTGAAGTCGTATCTCATTGTGGTTTTGCTTTGCATTTCCTTAATGGTTAATGATGTTGAGCATCTTTACACATCTTCATTAGCCATTTGCATATCTTCTTTGGAGACGTGTCTACAGATAGTTTGTCCATTTAAAAATTTAACTTGTCTTTTTATTATTGAATTGTGAGAATTCTTTATATATTCTGGTACTTAGTTCTTATCAGATCCATGATTTGCAAATATTTTCCTTCATTATTTTGCCTTGTCTTTTCACTTTCTTGATGGTATCTTTTAAAGCACAGAAGTTTTTAATTTCAATGAAGTCCAGTTCATGTATTTTTTTCTTTTGTTGCTTATGTTTTTGGTGGCATAATTAAGAAGGATTTGCCTAACCCAGTAACACAAAAATTTACCCTATTTGGTTTTTATTTTTTTATTTTAGCATTATAGGTTTAGCATTTACATTCAGATCTGTGATCCCTTCTGGGTTAAGTTTTGTACCTGATGTAAAGAAGTGGTCAACTTCATGCTTTGCTTGTAGATACAAGTTTCCCCAGCACATTTGTTTAAAAAAAACTATTCTCATTGAATTGTTTTGACACTGTTGTTGAAAATTATTTGACAAGAAAAAAGAAAATAATTTCACCACAAATATAAGGTTTATTTTTGGGTTCTCAGTTCTATTCCATTGAGTTATATTAGTGATTTTCAATTCATGTGCTATAAGAGTTTTTAGAACATGCAATCCTTGACTATTTAGTTGGACATTGATCTCTTTTTCCTTAGATAGTCAAAAAACTAATAGCTAACACAATTGCTGTTTAGTACCTATTTTTTGGTGGGCTGCAGAATTTTAGTAATTAGTTTATCTCTGCCATGAGATGAAAAAGGTTGAAAATCACTGCTCTATATCTCTATCCTTTTGCCAGTACCACACAGTCTTTATTACAGTAGCTTGTGCTGTAGGTTTTGAATTTGGTGGTATGAGTTTCGCTTTCTTCTTTTTCAAAATTGTTTTGGCTATTCTGGGTCCCTTGTATTGCTATGATCTTTTAAATAAGATTTTGAATCAAGTGGTAAAGTAATTTATACAGTAATTTCTGAATACAATTTAAAAATGTTGTGAAAAAAAGTGTTATGAACTAATCCTCTTCAAATTTATATTTGCTATTAAAAACCATCATGTTCCAATCTTTTCCGTAACTTTTTTGTCCATTTTTCTCTATTCTATTACCTTAACGTTTCAACTGCAAAGTTCCAGTTTGATATCACTACCTATCTCTTTTAATTGGAATCTCTTTGATATGTTTATTGTATGAAATAAAGCAAACAAATTAGTGTGTCCAGCAGGTTACATGGAATGTTTTTTTATTCTTTAATTTAATATCATCACTGTGTTTTGGAATATTCAGAAATTTTTAAAAGTTTTCCAGATAAAGAGACCTCTTCTAGATATTTTTAATCATGACATAATACTATGTAGCACTATACAAATCTTATTTTCATGATTTTAGTAGTAAAGTTTTTCATTTGAGTTAATTCATAGTTTTTTCCTTTAGGCTATTGCATTACCTCCTATAGCCAAATGGCCATACCAGAATGGTTTTACATTTCACACCTGGCTTAGAATGGATCCTGTAAATAACATCAATGTGGATAAGGATAAACCGTATTTGTACTGGTATGTATTTTTGTCCCTTTATGTTATCCTACTTTGAAAATGAGAAGACTGTTTAGAGATAAATGAAAACCTATTCTCTGCAGTTTCAGAACCAGCAAGGGTCTTGGTTATTCTGCTCACTTTGTCGGGGGCTGTTTGATTATAACCTCAATAAAGTCAAAAGGAAAAGGCTTTCAACACTGTGTGAAATTTGATTTCAAGCCACAAAAGGTATGTGATCTTACTGAGTCATAGTTATTTAACAAGCTTTGCTAACCTTCAAAATGCTTTGTATCATTATTATTGACATAATGTGGTAAATCACAGCTTTGTTCATATTGCTTCAGAAAATGAAGTATAAATCATGGAAAGTTGGTAATCTCTCTAATTTGGATAATAAAAAGAATTGATATTTAGTTATTTATAGAGTTATTTATAGTTATTTTAGTTATTAAAGAAAATAGAAGGTGAAAATATCAATGGCAATTATTTTAGTATTATCTTAAATAATAAAAATTTAGTAATATATGTTTTCTGTTTTCAAACTCATACATTAATGAACGGGTTATCAACTAAAAGTGTGTATATTTATATACACACACATATATATATATACACACACTTAGGTGTGTATATAGAAGATAAAACAAATATGACAAAATGTTGACAGTTGTGGAATCTAGGTGGTGAGAAGAAGGTGTTTGTACTAAATTTTGTACTTTTTGGGGGTTAACTTGAAAAATTTCATAATACAACATTGAAAAATAATCTCGTGATTAAGTTCTTACCTGTTGAGAGACCCGTTGAATAAATATTGTCCCAGGGGTTGAACATTGAATTTAGTTAAGTTAGTCATTGTAATTTTAATTGTAATTTGTCATTTAATTTTTACTTGCTATCATCAATTTGATTGAGTTATTGGAAAGATCATTATCTTTCTCTCTCTCTCTCTCTCTTTAAAACTTCCCTGGTTTATTCAGTGGTATATGGTAACTATAGTGCACATTTATAACCGATGGAAGAACAGCGAGCTTCGATGTTACGTGAATGGTGAGCTAGCTTCCTATGGCGAGATAACATGGTTTGTCAACACCAGTGATGTAAGTAGTCTGAAAATGTTAAAATAAAAAAAATTATTTTAAAAGTATGAACTTTTTAAATAAGATATATTTTACATTGAATATAAATTTTGGAATACCACAATAGTTGGTTTTTATACTTATAATTCGTCTAGCATGTTAATATGTTTATAGTATATTAACAGTGTTAATGTGTCACATATTACTCAGTCCTTGTTATAAAATTATTCTGGATAGTGTAATTTTTGATAAGAATTGAGAGGTAACAGTGGGTATATCTTTAAAGTATTTGTCATTGGTCCATTTATCAAATTAAACTTCTGAGGTCTACTACAGGTTCTTATAATTTTATCGATGAGTTAGATGATGCATACTTACACATTTTCCCTATAATTTGTAGCTGTTGTAGATAACTATTATGTTATAATGTTTTCAGGATTCAAAAAGAGATCCATTGGTTAGAATTAAATTTAAATATTCTTTTCCTCCTTTGATTACATTTTGTTTTTTTAAATTTTATTCATTTTAGAGAGGAGACACAGAGTGAGAGAGAGAGAGAGAAAGGGGGGAGGAGCTGGAAGCATCAACTCCCATATGTGCCTTGACCAGACCAGAGCAGGGTTTTGAACCGGCGACCTCAGAGTTCCAAGGTCGACGCCTTATCCACTGTGCCACCACAGGGCAGGCAATAGAAAGCTTGAAAAAATGCACAGCAGGAAAATGAATACAAACTATTACCCATTCACCATTAACTCCTTCTTTTATGTATATCCTGTGTTGTATCTTAAGAGCTCAGGTTATTGTAACAGATTAGGTTTCAATATCAGCTCTTTGAATATCTGTCACTAAATGACTATATGACCATACTTAGTCTATTAGATCTAAGTTTTCTCCACTTAAAAATGAGTATAAAATAGTACCTATACCATAAGGTTAATGTGTTAATTAAATGAGATACAGTTCACAAACCCACCAGCAGACTGCACTGTTCTTATTATTGTATTGTTTTACTTTAACCTGTTTAACCTTTATTGAGTGCTTCTTGTGTTACGGGCATTGTGATAGATACTTTTATTTTCTAAAAGCTCCAACCATGCAACATAAGTACTATTATGATCTCCATTTTGCAGATGAGACTGAAGCAGAGAGGTTAAGTAACTTACCAAGATCAGCAGCATATTAGACAGTGATCTGACCTAAGTGGTTTTTCTTTAGAACTCAAATGATAACAACTTTTCTATATTTTCTAATGTCAGTACATATTTTTCGACATTCTTTGCAATGGTTCTAGGTATGTAATGATTCTTTCCCCTTTGTTGTACACATGGGTTTTTAAAATGTGGTCTTTCCAACCTGGATATTGTTAAAATAATTTCTTTTAATGTTAGAAGGAAAATGTATACCTCCTTTTCTGGATTTATACATTGATTTTGAGAGATTTCATCTATTCCCATGACCTCACACATCATCTCTATCTTGATGTCTGCAAAAATCTGTCTTTATAATTTTATTTAATGTTAAAGATATGTATAAAATCATATCCCATATATAAATCACCCTTCCCTTCAATGAAAACCGTGAGATATTCTTGTCTTAGAACACTAATGTGGTGCAAAACTTTGTATTTTGTTTTTTAAAAATCACATTTTTTTCGTGCAAAAAAAGAAAATCTTTTCAGTTTTAACTTCTCACCCAACCTACAGGGTCCTTTTGGCAGTTGCTTCTCCATTCCCCTTAGGTCACAGAAAAGGCAGATGCACTATGTCCCGTACTTAACTTGTAATTTTCCTCTTTGCTCCAAAGCCTGCTCTTCTGTCTGGTTATTGGGTTGCCCAGTTATGAACCTTTAGAGTCCATAGTGATGTCTCTGACTCCATTTCCTACACTGTCATCAAGTTTTGATTTTTGTACTTTGGAAAACGTGTCTTATCTCCCTTTCTGTGATGTCTTTTCTGATCACTACAACAGATGGGAATGAATAAAATGTAATGGCTACATGAATTATTTAAATCTCTTTAGATTATAGTTTAGAATCAACAATATATTTATACCAATATAGGTTGTTATTTCAGGAGAAGATAATATTTTCTTTTTTTTCTTTCTAATCTTTCGCTTTCTTTCACAGACCTTTGACAAATGTTTCCTGGGCTCGTCAGAAACTGCAGATGCGAATAGAGTATTCTGTGGTCAGATGACTGCAGTTTACCTTTTCAGTGAAGCTCTTAATGCAGCTCAGATTTTTGCTATTTATCAGTTGGGCCTGGGATACAAGGTACTTACTGTTCACTGCTTACCCAGTGTTAGTTGAGCTTGATTTAAAGGTGGGCGATGCACAGGGCAGCTTACCTTGGGTTAAAGACTATGTGTCAGAGTAATCAGAGGCACCACAGGGAAGTCACAGGAGTACAAAGGATGCTCTTAATTTTTTGAGGGAATACAGTATACTTGCCATATGTGTGGCACTGGCTCAAGTTTCAACTTCAGTTCATGTGGTATTTCTTTGATGATGTTATAGCTTTGCTCAGATAAGTTTTCAGTAGTTGCTATGATTAAAAAAAAAAACAAGTACCGTGTGAAAAGTCTGTGAAACAGGAAGGATGAGGTCCGAAATCTGATTCCACAGTTGGAGGAATTGTGCAGTGACCAAGAAGCATATGCATCCCAACAATAAATCATTTAATGAAGGAAACTTGTTTTTCAACTTATGCATTAATATTTTCAAATGGGTGGCTACTAAATTGTTAAAATATAAAATTGTTTGGATCAACTACTTAATGTACAGAAATGTTTAATATTTATTTTGGTCTAGAGCACTGTGATGCCAGTGGCTGAGGCCAGGCAGGTCCACATTGGGTTCGGGCTGGTGGTAGGGAAACTGTGGAGCCAGAAAGTGTTGGGCCATTCATTCCTTTTAATAAATTCTCACAGCAGCAGATGAGCAAAAAGGAAGGGGAAAACTGCTTCTCAGGCAAACAAACAGGAACAATGGCCCCTCAAGTGACAGGTGGGCAGGCAATACTCAATCCGCCATCTGCAATCCACACTGAATGCAAGCTCCCATAGCCTTCTATAGACTATACACATGTGGGGGCCCCACATGCTCACACACTGATCAAGCACAGTGCTTGCAGCCAGTAAACCGGAAACCAGTGAGCAAGCCTAACACAGCTGTTTTCCCAGTAAGCACCATAAAAAATTACTGAGGTGCTAAGCATGTTATAAACAAAGTATATTTGGGAAATTTTAGGTTGTTGGTCTAGTTTGATTTTTAGGGAGCCATTTAGTGCCTGTTATGTTCCTTTGAAAACAAAATCAACTTTGAGTTGATTTATATCTACTGCTCACAAAAATTAGGGGGTATTTTATTGCTCCATGTTCATTTAGAAATATCCCCTAATTTTTGTGAGCAGCGTATAATTACAGTTAATAAAGAATGCATTTGTACAGTTACCGTATGAATGAGCAGTCTTATGTGACTGTATTCAAAATGATTGAAAGTGGGATCTGAAAGAGATATTTGTGCTAGTTGTGTTCTTGCAGCATTATTTCTAATAGCCAAGAAGTTGAAGCAACCTGATTGCCCATGGACATAGGACGAAAGAAAATACTATTCAGCTTTAACAAAGGAGGAAATTTTGTCACATTCAGTAACATGGGTGAATCTTAAGGATGTTATGCCAGTCACAAAAAGAAAAATACTCCATGATTCCATTTAAACAAGTTACATAAAGTGGTCAAACTCATAGAATCAGAAAGTATAATAGAAGGGGAGGTAGAAAGGAGATATTCTGTCAGTGTTAAATTTTAGTTTGACAAGATGTACAAGTTCTAGAGATTTGTTGTACATTGTGCATATAGTTAACAATTGTGCATTTAAAATATTTAAAATGGTAAATTTTATGTGCTTTTATCACAATCTTTAAAGAAACAAGAAGGACAAAATAAAGTAAAAAACGAGATAAAATATACTCTACGGCAGTGGTTTTCAACTGCTGGTTGTTAACTCTTTTGTGGACCAGTGGTTGAAAGTTTTACATTTTTTTAGATGCAAGATTTTAAAGTCAAGTTGACTTGTTTCCCATTATATTTTAAACATGAATTCAGTCCATTTGTGAAGTAAATTAAACATGCAGGGTTCATTGCACAGTGTTCGGGAAATGATCAGTGGTATGTCTCCTTAAATTTCTATATTGGTGGTGATTTGAATATAAATTTTCTGTTCTATCTTAACTGTTCTACTTTTTATTCTTAGGGTACCTTTAAATTCAAAGCAGAAAGTGACCTGTTCCTTGCTGAGCATCACAAACTTTTATTGTATGATGGCAAACTCTCCAGCGCCATTGCATTCACATACAATCCACGTGCTACAGATGCCCAGCTTTGCCTCGAGTCATCCCCTAAGGACAACCCTTCAATTTTTGTTCATTCACCACATGCACTCATGCTCCAGGTACTAGCTCGACTCTTTGAAGAAGATTTTTAATAGTAAATTTTGATGTATTATTGATAGTGTTTAGTAGCTTCTATACATATAATGAAATATTTTATTGTTCCTGTTATGCTCTCTTTTTCTTTTTTTTTTATTAAGAGAAAAGGCAGAGAGACAGACTCCCGCATATGCCCTGACTGGGAGCCACCCGGCAAGCCCACTACAGGGTGATGCTTTGCCCATCTGAGGCTGCTGCTACATTGGTCAGCAACCAAACTAATTTAGCACTTGAGATGAGGCCATAGAGCCATTCTCAGCACTCTGGGCCACCTCGCCCAAACCATTCAAGCCATGGCTGAGGGAGAAGAATGGGGGGGAGGGGGGGAGAAATGGATGGTCACTTTTCCTGTGTGCCCTGACCGGGAATTGAACCTGGGACTTCCACATACCAGGCATGTTATGCTTAATTTTTAATTGCTTTGTTAAATAAATCGTTGAAGTCTTTATGGTGTCTTATATTTTATAAGGATGTGAAGGCCGTTTTAACACATTCCATCCAAAGTGCTCTCCATTCCATTGGAGGAGTTCAAGTGCTGTTCCCACTCTTTGCACAGTTGGATTATAGGCAGAACTTATCTGAGGAGGTTGACTTGACTATATGGTGAGTGTGTTTTATTTTTCTTTAATTTGATGGGACTTAGTGTCATCATCTTTGAGCTGCACAATAATTTTTCTGCCTTTTAAATTTGTTATAGAGTTATAAGAGAGAATATAATTTAAAGAAATTTGTGAACTGTAAATGTTACAAATTCATATTAATAATAATTGTATTAATTTAAATTCTTTATCAATAGGAAATAAACTCTAAAATAGTTGTTTTTAAATAAAGTAGAAATAGTGGTAATAGATTTATCAGAAATACATTATTGTTTAACATGCTAATTAAAAGCATTTAAAATTGTTATTTGACAGTGATTTATTATGGGAATTTTGCCTTTCATATTTACTTATTGATTGCATGTAATTGTAAGTTAAAAATTTTAATGATGTTATATAAGAGCTGATTTAATATTTTTTATTAGATCGTATATGTGGCACATCTGTGTTGTAGTGTTGAGTCTAAAAAAAGGCAGAGACTTACGAATTCTAGGACAAGTTATAAAACTTTGGAGAGGATGTCTAAATGAATTTTTCATTGTCTAGTGAACCTATAGTAAAATAATTACATTTAATTATTTGAGTAATTTAAAGGAGTTTTCCATTTTTCCTCTTTGAAAATTTCTCATTTCTGCTTTTATCTATAACTTGAGGCTTACTACCAATTTAATATACTTAATGATGTAATAATTTTTCTCAGATTATTTTTAGAGAACAAAATGACTTATTATTTTAAAGGAATGAAGTATCAAGTCTTGTATTTACTGATTTGTGCATGTTTGTCATATTGTTTCAAGGTAATTCACTTTTTAACATGTTTGTTATAAAGTATAAGAAATAAATATTTGAGTAAAGTTTAATCTTACGAAGCAGTTTTGGTAGAACATCAGTTTCCTTGAAATAGAGGACTTTTATTAAGATAAATGAAAAACTTTATCCGACTTAATTTTTTTAATAACATAAGCTTTTTTAAAACCATAGTCTTTTTTCTTATTCCAGTTCAACTTTGCTGGCTTTTCTCATGGAGTTGTTGAAGAATTCAGTTGCCATGCAGGAGCAGATGTTTGCCTGCAAGGGCTTTTTGGTGATAGGATATAGTCTTGAAAAGGTAAATTATGAAATGCTATTTCTATGTTTGATTTTTAATTAGTAGACCATGGACTTGGTCTCCTAAGTGGCTGAGACATTGTGTCTGCAAGTGTCTCCTTGGTTATGTAAAATTACCTAAACTAAAATAACCTTTTCTTGTTTCTTGCCCTCATTGCTTTATTAGAGAAAAGTGGTTCAGTCTTATGGCATCTTGAACTTTGAGCATAGTTTGTGGGCCAGCATTTTTCTGATATTGACAACCTTTCATCTGCTTACGTTGTCTTTCCTTGCAGTCTTCCAAGTCCCATGTCAGCAGAGCAGTGCTTGAACTTTGCCTTGCATTTTCAAAATACCTGAGTAACCTGCCGAATGGGATGCCCCTCCTCAAGCAATTGTGTGATCACATTCTTCTTAACCCAGCTATATGGATTCATACACCAGCCAAGGTAACATATATATTGATTTTAATTTAGGGTCTTTATTTTTGTACTTGAGTATAATTGAGTATTTACAAAAATCCTTTTGTTTGCTATTGTGTGAGATTTCAGTGGATTGCATTTTTTTGACTACGCGCATATATATATGTTAATTTGCAAGTCAGTATATCTATTTTTGTTAAACAGTATCAATATTTAAAAAAATAGCTATAATTTTTATTTTCAGTTATATCCACTTTTAAAAAAAGATTTTATTTATTGACTTTTACAGAGGAGAGAGAGAGGAAGGGGGAGGAACAAGAAGCATCAACTCATAGTTGTTTCACTCTATCCACTGCACTACCACAGGCCAGGCTAAAATAAAGTTTTAATCCAGAGAGACTTTGATTACTAAATATGAACCAAAGTTGGACAGTTCCAATATAAATGTAATGTTTCTATAACTGCAGTTCTGTTCTATTGCAAATATACATATATATATGTGTGTGTGTGTGTGTGTGTATTTTTATTCTTTAACTCATTGTGCTCTCTTTTCCTTTTCTTTATACACTTATCCCTTCTGTCAACAGAGTGAATTCCTGAGTTTAATTCTTTTTATTCTTGTGTGTGTGAGAGAGAGAGGCAGAGAGAGAGGGGGCAGGAAGAGAGAGAGATGAGAAGCATCAACTTGTAGTTTTGTGTCACCTTAGTTCATTGATTGCTTCTTGTATGTGCCTTCGCCCAGTGCAGGGGAGGGGCAGCTCAAGCCAGTGGCCATGGGATCATTTCCATGATCCCATGCTCATGCCATGCTCAAGCTGGTGACCTCGGGGTTTTGAACCTGGGACCTCAATGTCCCCGGTCGACACTCTACCTTCTGTTCCTCCACTGGTCAGTTCTGAGTTTAATTCTTAGAAAACAACTGAAATATCACCCTTTTGAAGACTTCCATGATATACTGGTCTCATTTAATCATTTTCATTTCACATTAATTCAAATTATTAAATACAATTATACACAATTTGTTTAGTACTATACAGTAAGTCAATTACTTCCAAGTGAATGTAAGTGAATTTGTGATAAAGTATATAAACAAAACCTTTGATAAATCCTAATGCTGTATTAAATTATCTTAAAAATATTAATAGTGGTAGTGGTAAGCAGAACTTGAAACAGGAATTTTTATTAAATTGCATAATTGTATCTGTCTTACCTGCAGTTTTTGTTAGAAGTTGTATTATTTCAAACTCTTTAATTCTCTCTCTGCCCCCTCCCTGTCTCCTTTTTGGTCCACTTGCAGTGTTTATCGTTGTTTAGAATAGCACATAGTTATTCTAGTTGTCAAAAAAAAATGTCTGCAGACTTTTTGCTTTTGTAGAATCATAGTATCTTATTTTCAGCTGGTCTTTTCAAATGGTAAAGAGAAAAACAGCTGGTGACTCTGATTGCCATTTGGGAATAATCAAAGGAGACAGCTGGAGGTTGTAGCTTTTTATCTGTGGGTTCAAATTTGACCTCTTTCTCTTCTGTGACCCTCAGTCTTATATCTTTTCAAGGATTGTTTCAAGTTACTTTTAAACCTTTTACTAGATACTTCTTTGTCTTACTAAACAGCATTATTTGCAAGGTTTGGGCTCACTTTTGATGTGATCAAAAAGCTTCTTATTAATACTTAGTTGTAGGGAGATGTTTTTAAAATTTTATTATATCATTAAGTTCCTAGTGTTATTACACTCAATTTCTAACCAAGTGTTTTATAGGGTTAAATATTAAAATAGCCTCATGTCCAGAGAAGGTGACATAAATGTTCAGTTATAAATAAATGATCAGTAGTAGTTTGGTCCTTGGCCATGGGGAGTGTATATATGCCCTACTTTTAAAGTTGTTTAATTTGTAAGGTATAGCCACTAGCAATTCAATGATAAATTTTTGATTTTGACATTAGAGCAAAAATAGTCCTTACATTGTTCTAAGTACTAGAGTACTGTATAGTTGCTGGTGAATTTTAGAGCCATAATTTCCCTGAAATTTTGTGTTCAGATGAAATATGCATGGTGGGGCACCACTTATATTCTTGTTCTTACATATTAAGAGCTTATATTTTGAAGTTAATAAGTTCTGTATGTTTACTTAGACTTTTTATGTAGATATAAGACTAGTGGAATCCTTTCCTACTTGGAGGACAGGGACAATAAACATGTTTACAACTGTAATGTTATAAATATTATCTCTGTGGTAATGAGCAATTATAACAATTCTATTTTTCTAATAAATATTTCTTAATGTAGGCTTTTTTTTTTAAAGGTGAAAGGAGGGAGGTAGTGAGGCAGATTCCTGCATGCTCCCTGACCAGGATCCACCTGGCTACCCCTGTCTGGGGCTGATGCTTGAGTACCGAGTTATTTTTAGCACCTGAGGCTGATGCGCTCCAATGGAGCTATTCTTAGTGCCCAGTGCCATGCTTGAACCAGTCGAGCCACTGGCTGCATGAGGGGAAGTGGGAGAGAAAGGGGAAGGAGAAGCAGATGGTTGCTTCTCCTGTGTGCCTTGACTGGAATTGAACCTGGGATGTCCATATGACAGGCCAATACCCTATCCACTGAGTCACCAGCCAAGGCCTTAAGTTAGGCTTTACATGTTTCTGTATGGGTTTGTTTGTTTTGACTCATTTCATCTTTTTTTGAGCTACCCCTACTCTATTTTTTTTTGAGTTATTCAAGCTTCTAATTTTCTCCAAAACAAAGACAATTTCGAGATTTTTAAAACCACTATGCATGGAATAAATAGTAATTTTATTATAAAGAAATTATACATGTTCATGAATAATTTCTGAATGCTAAATAAGAATGAAACAGTGTTTTCATAGAATACTAGTGCTGCAAAATTTTTATATTTTGGGGGTGTTTACTTTATAATGCTACTGTAAAGGAAGAATTTACCTCGTTTCATTTTATAAGGAGTGTCTATCAGTGGATATGTATTGTTAATTAGCATGGAAGTTATTATCAAGCTCAGCATTTACTTTTTGGAACAAAGAGAGTGTAAGTAGAGCAGCCTGAGGAGGTATTACTGGAAAGAGGTAAAATTCTGACCTGCTCCTTTGATATAAGCTCTTCATTTTGATTCTCTAGGTTCAGTTGACACTCTATACTTACCTGTCTACTGAATTCATTGGTACTGTCAACATATATAATGCCATCCGGAGAGTGGGAACAGTGCTTCTCATCATGCATGCACTGAAGTACTATTACTGGGCAGTGAATCCTCAGGATCGAAGTGGTATCACCCCAAAAGGATTAGGTATATCATCTCTGTCAATATATTATGTTACAGTTATATAGATGGCAAATTAGGACCTGCCTCCTTTCTTCTCTTCCTTCTTCTCTTCTTCTCTCCCCTCCTCCCTCCCTCCCTCCCTCCCCTCCCTCTCCTCTCTCTCTCTCTCCTTCCTTTCCTCCCTTCCTTCTCCCCTCCCCCCTCCCCCCTCCCCCCTCCCCCCTCCCCCCTCCCCCCTCCCTCCCTCCCTCCCTCCATTCCTTCCTTCCTTCCTTCCTTCCTTCCTTCCTTCCTTCCTTCCTTCCTTCCTATACTTCAATATTTTTTTTCTGAATTTCATCATGACAAAAAAGTTTTTAATCATTTTATTATATTGATAGTTTGTCCTAAATCATGGTTGTCAAAGGTTAATAACTTACTACTTTTCTAAAAGAATGCTACTTTTGCTGGCATGAATTGTTTGGGAATAACTATGATTGGAATGATTCTTTTAAGTCACTGTAAATGAGAAGAAAGGCTACATTAGTGATTGGTATTGATACTGATGCCAATTGTCACATGACATAATTAAAAACAGTGTTTTCATGGGAAATGGAGATTTCTTGCAGAAGTAGAAAATATCTGCTTCTAATAAGTAGTGTAATGAAATCACAGCATTTCAGTAATTATTTTCCTGTATAATCAGGAGTTCACAGAAGGGGTCAAAATAAAAATTTTAGCCGTTTGTGGTTCTGTTGATTGTAAGTATTGCAAAACCTGCTTCAAACTGGCTTGCAACATACAATGGAGTTAATCAGCTTATATAAACTGGCACTTTCTGTAAAACCTGGTGCAGGGGTTCAGAATATGGCCCTTGGGCCCAGTCTTCCCATACAGCAGCTCTTCTCTGTTGGCTCTTTTCGGGTATTCTCTCCCTTTGCCGTACCCAGCAGCCACTTCAGCTGCCCATCCTCACAACTTGAAATCCAGCACAAGAGCACCTGCCTGTATTGAGCATTTCCAGCAAGTCTCTTTTAGTGTCTTTGTTGCTCATGACTCTGGTTGGGTTTTGTGCCCATCTGTGTGGCCGGTATTCATCAGATCGCTCAGACACTGAGGCCTTTCCCACCTCTGAAATACATGATCTGAGAGTGAGGGTGGGTTCAGTCCCCTTGATAAAAATTGTGGGCTCTGGCTTGAAACCAAGAAATAGATGCTGGAGAGTCAAATAACGCATTCTGATTGTACTCAAAGGCTTTGGCTGGTCAGTGATTTACAAAGATAAAGTTTCGTATTTGTACAGTACTTTTTTTATCCCATTCAAAATAAACTCAATTTATTCTCAGAAGATGCTGTCTATAATTTGGAAAGTTGTGAGGACGTATGGGAGTAATATGATCTCTTTGAGCTGGCAAGGCTGTGGTGGATCTAGAACAAGGTCATAATTTCCTGATGCCTGTTTTACGGTGCCGTGGATGTATCATATACTGTCCTGGGCATTGGTATTATATTCTGGCCTTGAAGTTATAATTGATTGGTGACCCTGGGAAAGCCTCAGACTCCAAGTGAGAGAGCTGGACAAATGTTGTGATTCTGTTATAACCCTATAACCTATTCTTTGTCTAGGAATTGTCATGTGGAAGAAATTTTAAATAATTTTCTTCCTCTTTTAATTGATCTGTTCAAGGTCATGGTGGTCTTATGCTTTGGTGGTCTAGGAATTAGTTGTAAATAATGATTAGTGGGAAAAAATTGCAGAAAACAGGTACTCACTTAAGATCTTAGAACAATGGGTGTTTGGTTTCAAAAGCTTTCTGGGAATTATATGTTTGAGACATGAAAATTGACTTTAATGTGAGCCATGTGTGACCAAGGACTTGGGCAAGGAGATGTCAGAGGTAGTCAACATAATGTTTCACTTCTTCGTGAATGATACTGTGTTGTTGTATTTTTGAGATTTTTGTATTAACTATAGCAATGGTAGCAGTAGAGAAAAAGTTATTTTAATTCACATATAAATTTGGGTTTTCTTTTGCTTTCTTTTATTGTAAACTTATGTTGCCTTAGTATCATTCTGAGAATCTTTTAAAACAAAATAAAAGTGTTTATTATTATTAAATACAAATTTGTTACCTCAGTTTTATGTTTTGAAATTTCTTTGACATTATTTAAAATCAAACTTCTTCATGCTAATTTCAGCATAATTTGTGCATTTGGTGCATTATATATACAATTGCATAAGAGATTGAATGCTTATCTTTCTAGGGTCATAAAACTCTTCAGGAGGCAGACCTTTATGTTTCTTATAGATAATTGGAAAAACTATTGGAAATGTGAATTTTATACTTAGCTTTGTGATCTTTGAAATACTAAGTTGTATATATATATATATATATATGTATTTTTTTTTCTTTAAAGATGGACCACGACCTAATCAAAAAGAAATACTTTCTCTAAGAGCATTTTTATTGATGTTCATTAAGCAATTAGTAATGAGGGTGAGTTCATCTTTCTTATCCTATACCATGAATGTATGTGTATTGCAACTTGTAATTTCAGATAAAATACAATCTTGTTGTATTTGCTCTGTTACTAGGATTAGACACTGGAAAATACTTTAAAAAGTATTCATTTCCATGTTTGTGTTTTGTTCATCTTTCTTGGGAATATAGGATATACATTACTGCTGAATTGGGGGTTGATAATTATAATATCTGTTATAGGAATTTCTGTAGGAGTTCAAGTGTATTCATTCTTTCAGCAAATATTTACTGTTTCTCTCTGTCCCTGACACTGCTTGATGCAGTAGTCAACAAAGCTACTGAAGGAGGTTTTATTTTTAGGGAGTTCCTTATACTTGACATTCAGATTTTGGAGAATGATTTTCCTGTTATAAATATACCAGGTAGGCATGTCAGCCTTTAGAAATGGTTATATTTTGCCTCATTTCATTCTACTATAGATAGAGTATAAATTTACTATTATTTTTAAGGAAGGTGTGTTAGTTTTATAAGATAAAATATATAGATGTATATTTGTTTTCAATATTGTGTTCATTATTTTCCTATATCATTATATTTCTTATTCTTTACAATTTAGGACTTGATTAGCTGTTACATAATATTATGGTAAATTGATCTAACTTTCAGTATATATTGCAGACTCAGATACATTATTTTCTTCTTTTTTTTTTAAAATTCAGGGTGAGGAGGGGATGCAGAGACAGACTTCCACATGCACCCTGGCTAGGATCCACCTTGCAAGCCAACTAGGAGGCAGTGCTCTGCCTATCTGGGTTGTTGCTCTGTTGCTCAGCAACTGAGCTCTTTTTAGCACTTGAGACGGTGACCATGGAGCCATCCTCAGTACCCAGGGCCAACTCGCTCCAGTCAAGTCATGACTGCAGAAGGGGAAGATAGATAGATAGATAGATAGATAGATATAGAGAGAAGTGAGAGGGGAGAGGAGTAGAGAAGCAGATGAGTGCTTCTGTGTGCCCTGACCATGAATTAAACCTGGGACATCCACACACCGGGCTGATGCTCTACCACTGAGCCAACTGACCAAGGCCCACATGATTTTCATTTATTAAAAAATTTATCTCTTAAATTGACTGTTTTTTCTGTTTTAGTTTATTTTTGTTACCTAATACTTTACTCTTTTTTGAGATTGCAGCTTTGTTTTAGACTAATAATTGATAGACTAAGTTGAAAATTTTCTATATTGTGTTCATTCAAAAGTCCAGTGGTTTTACCGGTGAAATTGCTACTTAATTTTTAGTGTCTAACATTTTAACTTGATAATTTTAGAAACTATTCATTTTATTCTCCAAATTTTATAGAAAACAATACTTAGAAAAGTTGTCTTCTGGCCGTGCCTGATTGGCTCAGTAGTAGAGCATCAGCCTCACATGTGGAAGTCCAGAGTTTGATTTTCAGTCAGGACACACAGGAGAAGTGACCATCTGCTTCTCCACTCATCCCTCCCCTCTCTCTTACTTTCTGGCAAGCCATGTATCGAATGGTTCGAGCAGGTTGGCCCTGGGTGCTCTGTGGCCTTGCTTTAGGCACTGAAAAGGGCTTGGTTGCTGAGCAAAGGAGCGGCAGCCTCAGAAGGGCAGAGCATCACCCTCTAGTGGGCTTGCTGGGTGGGTCCTGGCCAGGGCACACACGGGAGTCTGTCTCTCTGCTTCCCTGCCTCTCACTTGATTTAAAAAAAAAGTTGTCTTCTGAATTTAGAGAGGTGATGGGCATGGGTAATACTCTCTTATTTATCATTAATTACTATTTTTGCTTACTTCAGGATTCTATAGTTTTACTAGAGGTGTTATATAAGGTGCTGAAAACAGGATACGGATGTCAGACCTTTTTCAACTTCTGCAGTCTTGAATACTGTATGTCTTTAGTGTGTCTCTCAGTTTTTGTTTTAAATTTAGATTCTATGTTATATTATCTTTTTATATTTAAAATAGCTGACCATGTGACAAGTCTCTGTGTATAATTTTCATTAATATTTTTTTATATGCAAGTTTAAGATTTTTGTCTTCTGATTTTAAAGGATTCTGGAGTAAAGGAAGATGAACTACAAGCCATTCTTAATTACCTACTTACTATGCATGAGGTAACAGATTTTATATTTTGTATTTTTATTTCCTGAAACTGTATTCCAGACTTTTTTTAAGTAAAGAAGTCAAATCTTTTTTTTATGATATACCTATAATGGGGAGTAAATGTATCTTGGAACTAAATCTTAGCAACTTTCATATAAATGTCCTTTATTACTAGAAGAGGGCAAAGACAAGTATCATGAAAGGCTTAAAAGTGTTAGAATTTAGGTCTGATTAAACTAATGATAAAGTATATCAAAGAGTATTTTTAGTGTATTTCTAGGACCCGGTATAACAAATGGAAATACTGGTAACAAAATGAGTAAAAGTGATTGGATTCTTATTGATTTTGCATGTTCAAATACTGTGAAGTTAACACATTTGTAATGAGATTTAAAATTATGTGATTGAAAGAAGATTGATATGTTTGAGTTTTTTAGCCCTAGGAAAATATAATATGTGCCAGATGTAGTCTAACTAAATCTCATTTAAAATGTTTTAAATAAGTAAATTGGAATTCACATAAAAACACATTTTAAATAATTACCTTGTATTATAATTCATATTTTGTTAGTTAATACGTATCTGTTACAGTATGAGATAGTACCTTCTTTAATTATTAATAAATGAGAGAGAGTTTATTTGGACCCATCTTTGTTAATTGGGATAGAAAAATAGATTACCTTTCTTGATTGAATTTGGTTCAGAAATTGATGGTTGTGATTTCTTTATACTGTTGAGTTAAGGGTAGTCTGGTTTATTTTTAGGTTTTTCTGATCCATTTTAATAGTTGAAGATTTTCAGTTGCACTTCCTAGTAACCTGTTGTTATATGTGATTTTGAGTTTTTTCATTAACCCTACGGGACAGAAGTACTTCATAAAAGAGAAACTGGAAATCACAGCGATCTTGTTTTCTCTGAATCTTTTCAAGGATCTTTCAAGTCCTTCAAGTAACACTTTTCCAAAGTCTCAGTGCCTCAGCCCTGGATCAGTTACTTAGAGCATTGAGAATTAGGTACTCAGGTAGCTACTGTAGACAGAAGTTCAAAAGAATCAAAATGAAAACCTAGATGCAGGGCAGCAGAAATAGTTAGCTGGGCTTCCCTTTACCTCTTTGGGTCAGCGTTGGCCAAGTTGAGCCTAATGATATGCATACATACTGCAATACTCAGCAAAGACTATGAAGGATTTTCTTGAAATTTTTTTAAATTTTAGAATTTATATATGCTCTTGTGCTATATATAAATCTGTAATGTTAGCAAGTTATATGACATACAGTAGTACAATGACTCAGTAAACATTCATTGTTATCTATATCTTTAATACTGAAAATAGATAATATATGAGAACCATTTAATCATCATTTCCCAAAAAGTTGTCTTTGAACCAGATTCTTGAGAGGTGTTCAGTGAACTAAGTGGTTTGGGTTAATTTTAGGAAATACGTAAGATTACCCCCACCACTACTGCTGAATTCACAATGTCTGTTAAATATTAAAGGCTCTAATATGTCTTATTACAATAAAAGAGAACAATATATGTAGTTCCCCTTCCTCCCAGTTTTTTGATGTATAGATCTTCCTTTAAAAAATCCTGTCAAGTCAGATTTCCAGTACTTATTTATTTTAGTAAATCTTGATATTTCTGAAAGGCATTTTTTTTTTCTTTATTAAGAAATCATTTGACTGGTGATGAATACTTTTGGTTGTATACGTAAAGAGCCAGTTTGTTAAAACAAGTATTTAATATATATATGTCTACTTGTTTTTTTTAAAGTTGAAATTTCTGTTGTTCCAGATGTATTCAGTATTCAAATAAGTTGTTATTCCTTATTTAAAATATTTTTTTCTAAAATAATTTTTAGGATGACAATCTAATAGATGTCCTGCAGCTACTTGTTGCATTAATGTCAGAACATCCTAACTCTATGATACCAGCTTTTGACCAAAGGAATGGGTTACGGTAAGAGTTTAATATATCAAGATTTTGAATATGTTTAATTTCAGAGATTAGTTGGGAGATGATAGAGTTTTTGATATGAAAAGTATTACTGGAACTTAGAAAATGAGTTAAGATATAAGACCTTGTTTCATGTGTTGTTTTTTTAAGAAATATTTTATTGTAGAGGCACTGTTAGTATTCAGTTTTGGGGGAGAGATTAGTCAAATCATTCTACTGTTTTTTTATAATTAGTGCTATTATACAGCTATTGTAAATTCAGATCAAATTGCTTAGCAGTGTTATCTTTAGATTTTAGAACAATGGTATTCAATTGTGATCCAAGAAAAGATCTCTGTCATTCACTTATAATAATATTTCCTCTACTCTCAATCCCAAATCCTCATTTCATTAGTCTACTTGAGCTGCCATAACAAAATAATTATAGACCAGATGGCTTAAACAACAGTTCTGGAGATTGGAAGTCCCAGATCAAGGTGAGGGCAGGGTTGGTGTCCAGTGAGTGCCTTTGGATTGCAGATATGACTTTCTCACTGTATTCACATAACCTCTTCTTTATGTGTGCCCAGAATGAAAGGGAGAGGGTGCTTTTTGTCTCTTTATAAGGACACTGATCCTGAATGAATTAAGTCAGCTCACCTGAAAGCAACACTGCTCCCTAAACTTTAGAATGGTTTGTTTATATCCACAAAATAACTGACTGGGGTTTTGATTGGAATTGCATTGAATCTGTAGACCACTTTGGAAGAACTGAGATCTTGAGAATATTGAGTCTTCTTATCCATGAACATGGGTGTTTTTCTTTCATTTATTTAGTTCTTTGGTATTGTTTATCAATTTTGTAGTTTTCCTCATTAAGATCATGTACATATTTGATTGATAGAGCTCTATGTCTTTTATGTTTTGGTTGCTAATATAAATGGTTTTGTGCTTTAATTTCACATTACATTTGTTTACTGTTTGTTGGTATATAGGAAAGCAGGTGACTGTAATATGTTAACTTTGTATTCTGTAACCCTGCTATAATCGCTTTTTAGTTCCAGGTTATTTTTTGGTTACTTCTAGATTTTCTTCATAGATCATATGTCTTCTGTGAACAAAGACAGTGTTATATATTTCTTCACATTCTGTATACTGCTTTTTCCTTTTCTTGCTGTACTGCATTAGCAAGAACTTCTATGTCAACAAGGAGTGGTGAGGGTAGACATTCATGTCTTGAATCTGATAGTGGAAAAGTTTCAAGTTTCTTCACTTTAAGTATAATGTTAGCTATAGGGATTTTCTTTTTGTAGATAGTTTTTATTAAGTTGTGAAAGTTCCCCTTTGTTTCTAGTTTAGAGTTTTTAACATGAATGAATGGGTGTTGGATTTTGTCAAATGCTTTTTCTATATCTACTGATATAATCAGTAATTGTTCTTATTGATTTTTGAATGTTGAGCTAACCTGCATACTTGGGATAAATCTCACTTGTATATGGTATATAATTCTTTTAATACTTTGTTTGGATTTGATAATTTTTTGAGGATATTTTTTTTCATCTTTGTTGAGAGATACTGGTCTGTAGTTTTCATGTAATGTCTTTTTCTTGTAACAATCCTTCAAAAAAAGGATTAGGAAGTTTTTCTTCTGTTGTTTCTAGTTTTTGACATTGTAGAGAATTGGCTTAATTTCTTCCTTAAACATTTGGTAGAATTCATATTCACCAGTGAACACATCTGGCTTGGTTCTTTCCATTTGGGATTGTTATTAATTATTCAGTATCTTTAGCCTGACCTGTGGTGGCGCAGTGGATAAAGCGTCAACCTGGGAACACTGAGGTCGCCAGTTCAAAACCCTGCACTGGTCTGGTCAAGGCACATATGGGAGTTGATACTTCCAGCTCCTCCCCCCTTTCTCTCTTTCTCTCTCTCTCTCTCTCACTCTGTGTCTCCTCTCTAAAATGAGTAAAATAAAAATAAAATGAATTTAATTATTCAGTATCTTTAGCCAATATACACCAATTCAGATCATCTAATTTTTCTTCTGTAGGTTTATGCAGATTGCATCTTCGCAGAATTGGTCTCTTTCATTTGGTTGTAGAATTTGTGGGTATAGAGTTTCAATGTATTGTTTTTTATTATCCTTTATATGTCCATGGCATCTGTAGTGATAGTTTTCTTTTATTTCTGGTATTAATGAACTGTCTCCTCTCTCTTTTTTTCTTAGGGCGGCTTGAAGCTTATTGATTTTATTTTTAAAGAACCAGCTTTTGGTTTTGTTAATATTCTCTATTGATTATTGTTTTCAACCGGGTTGACTTATATTGTATTATTTATTATTTATTCTTCTTACTTTGGATCAGTTTTAGCCACTTTTTCTTTCCTCTTAGGGTGCATTGTTGATTTTAGTGCTTTTTTCTTTTTTAGTAGATGCTTTTAGTGCTAGAATTTTCCTGTAAGAACAGCTTTTGCTGCATAGATTTTTATGTAATATTTTTATTTTATTTGAAAATAGTTTTAATTTTTCTAGAGATTTCTTTTTTAACCTACATGTTACTTAAAAATGTGTTGTTTACTCTCCAAGTATTTTGGAATTTTGCAACTATCTGTTTTTTTTTTTAAAAAATGCTTATTTTATTGATTTTAGAGAGAGGAAAGGAGAGAGAGAGAGAGAGAGAGACAGGAACTTCAGTCTGCTCCTGTATGGGCCCTGAATGGGGATTAAACCAGCAACCTCTGCACTTTGGAATAATGCTCTAACCAACTGAGCTATCTGAACAGGGCACAACTGTCTTTCTGGTTTAATTCCATTGTGATTGGAGAGCAAATATTTTATGATTTATTTTTTTAATTAAGTGAGAAGTGGGGAGGCAGAGAGGCAGACTCCCACATGTCTCCTGACAGGGATCCACCTGACAAGCCCCCTATAGGGTGATGCTCTGCCCATCTGGGGCTGTTACTCGGTTGCTTGGCAACCAAACTCTTTTTAGTGCCTGAGGCGAGACCTTGGTGCCATCCTCAGCTTTGCTCGAATGAGCCATTGCTGTAGGAGGGGGAACGGGGGGGGGGGAGAGAAGTGAGAGAAGCAAGAGGTAGTGGGGTGGAGAAGCAGATGGGCTCTTTGCCTGTGTGCCCTGACTGGGAATCAAACCCAGAACTTCTGCACACCAGGTTGATGCTCTACCACTGACCCTGTCTAGGGCTGCACACATTATATGACTTTTAACCTTGACATTTGTTTAGGTGTGTTCAATGGCCCTGAATGTGGTCTACTTGGTGAATGTTCTATGTGAGCTTGAGAAAAATGTGTATTCAGCTGTTGTTGCATGAAGTAGTCTGTAGATAGTTGTTACAACCAATTGATTGATGATATTGTTGAATTAACCTATGTCCTTACTGATTTTCTGCTGCCTGCTGGGGTCTGTTCACTTTTGAGAAAGGGATGCTAAAGTCTCTATGATAGTGAATTAACCTATTTATCCTCACATGCTTTTATACTTTATTGTTAGGCACACACATGTTAAGGACTTTCATTTCTTGGAGAATTGCCACTTTTATTGTAATTCCCTTCTTTATCTCTGATAATTTTGCTTAATTTGAAATCCATTGTCTGAAATTAATATAGCTACTTTGCTTTCGTTTGATTAGTGTTAGCAATGGTATATTTTTCTTTAATCATTTACTTTTAATCTATATATGTGTTTATATTTAAAGTGGGTTTTTGGAAGATAACATATAGTTGATCAACATTTTAAAATGTTCCTGTATATTAAATTTACCCACATCTTATTTGAAATTAGAATTATAATCATATAACTGAAAAAGTTTACACATGTGCATGTATATTTTAAATCTTTACTTTTGAATAATATACTCAGTAATTTGTTCTTAATTTTAATTCAGTGTTATCTATAAACTTTTGGCATCAACAAATGAAGGAATCAGAGTGCAAGCTCTCAAGGCAATGGGCTACTTTTTGAAGCAACTGGCCCCAAAGTGAGTATGCATGACATATGAAGTGAACTGTAGAACTATTACTTACATATTTTGCAATAAGTAGTCTCTCCTTTAGTTTTATTTATAAAATTCTATATAAATTTAATCTCATTTCTGTACATTAAAATAAAGTGAAAGTAGGAGTATATTTTTTGTCACATACAAAAATTAACTTTTCCATTTATTTTTGTTTATTATCGGAACACATTTTGTATAAACTGAATTCTGAGTACGATGAATTCATTCACATGACTTGATCATCATTTGCTTTATCTGCACTATGAAACTGCCATATTAACCTGGATGTTTGTCACATTATGTGTTTTGCTATAAGCATAATTAAAAACTAGAACTTAAATTTCTTAGCTGAATTAGACATTCATATCTTTCTTATTGGTCTTTGTACCAGGATTGCTTTATTATGAAAATTAACAACTTTGGTGGTAGAAAAGTGTTGGTGAACTGTGGTTTTTATGTTGCTTCCCTGACTAAATAAAGTTTTATTCTGACACAGTCACAATAATTTCTTTGCTGGTCATCTGTTGGCAGTTTTCGTGTTGTAACAGCAGTGTTAGAGTTGTTGCTACAAAGACCAACCATATGGCTCACAAAACCTAGAATATTTTCTATCTAGCCATTTGAGGGAAAAACTTGACAAACCCAGGTATAGAATTAAAATTTCTAATTCTTCAGTTTCTAAATTTTTGCTTGGAACTTTAGTTTTGGTATTGTTATCTTCATGGTATTCATTTACTTAATTTCTTCTGTCTTTTGTCTGGTTTGTTTTCTACCTAACTACTTACTGAGCGTTGGATTATCACTCATGGGAGCCTCGTGCAGCACTGACAGAGTAGCAACTTGTTAACAAATAACCGCTCTGAGGATTTTAGTGGGGATTGTTGCTGTGCGTGGCGTAGCCAATCTTGTAGTCTTTTTAACTTTAGCTGTGCTTTCATTTTTGTGTTTCTCTCCTTAAAGATTTTGTGGCTTTGTAAGTTCTAGGTCGAAGATAATTGGGAGAGTTACTGAGTTGGGATTTGTAGGTAATGTGAAAAAGATTTTTGTGTCTCTGTCAACACTCTTACTAAGTGGGTAATAAGGCCATGCATTTGACTCTTTCTATGTCACCACAGAAGGAAAGCTGAAGTCATGCTTGGACACGGATTGTTTTCATTGTTAGCCGAGAGACTCATGCTTCAGACCAATTTAATTACGATGACCACGTATAATGTCCTGTTTGAGGTAGGAATGTCACAGAATTTAATTTTACTAGTTTCTCTATTTAAAAAAATATTTATTGATTTTAGAGAGAGAGAAGTGGACAGACAGAAACATCAATCCGTTACTGTATGTGCCCTGATGGGGGACCAAACTGCAACCCTGGCATATCGGGATGATGCGGTAATCAACTGAGCCACCCGGCCAGGGCCATTTTACTAGTTTCTTATTAAAATACCTGTATAACTGAATCAGCAGTGTTTAAGTGAAATAAGATCATTTAGGTTTGATGTACACTTTTGAAATTAGTTATATAAACGAGAAGTGGCTGCATATGAATAAATCTATTAATATGTGAATTATTAAGCATTCAGGCTTCTTTTTAAGTATTTCCTTCATTTTATCAACTATTTGATGTCTCATTTTAGGATTAAGTAAAACTAGAGTTCCAGTGTTGAAATCATTGAATACAGTGCAGAAGATATTTACTATGAAAATGTTGGATTGTGTAATTGATGTCGATTAGTTTTATACTTAAAGTTCATTAATGGTGATGGTAATAGAGTGATTATGATAATGTCTTCTCTTGTTTTATTTTTGTAGATTCTTATAGAACAGATTTGTACGCAAGTGATACATAAACAGCATCCAGATCCTGATTCTTCAGTAAAGATACAAAATCCTCGTATGTACTTAATATGCTTTAAAATTTTTGTTTTCCTTTATTGAGATAGTGGGTAAGTTTCAGGTGTTCACCCTGATGTTTTGGTGTGTGTATATATTGTGAAATATTTGCCTCAAAAGGTTAGTTACTGTATGCTTCACTTCATAGTGACAATTTGTTGTGTGGTGTAAACTTTTAAGCCCTACTCTCTTAGTAACTTTCAGGTATATTTTACAGTATTGTTCACTGTTGTTACAGTGTTGTTTTTACATCTTCAGAACTTAGTCACCTTGTAACTGCTCGTTTTCACCCTTTGAGTGAGCACCTTCACCCGTTTCTCCCAGTCTCTCCTTTTTTTATACTTTTAGGCCATGAAAAAAACCTAAAGTTGATACTGTTGAAAACACATTGAAGAATATTTCATTACAGGCAGTGATATAATATTAGTTTTATTTGTGTTTGATGCTGAATTTAACTTCAAATTGCCCTTCAGTTATGTGGAAATGTTTATGTAGATATTTTGAAGAATTATATGCATAAGATCTTGGTTTAATGTATGTGCAGATGTTCAGTAAAATTTTGATTGCACTATTCAGTGATGTCAGGCTAAATTACATGAACCATGGAGGTAGCTTTCATCTTAAATTACTGTCAATTTAAGAATACCAAGTTTGAAATTGAAAACTACCTACTTTATTGTTTATGAACTTAGTCTGCTTAACAGTTTTTTCTTTTGATATTTAGAATTCTTAAGTACTTGTACGAAGTGTACATTTTTCCTCTTGCTTTTTAAGATTATTGACATCAGAATAACTGGCTTGTAGAGTTTTGCAATTTAATTACTTTTTGTATTGTGAGTTGTATTGGTGTTTGTGGTACTCTATTTCAGTACTAGTTTTAAAACCACATGTCTCTGAAGTTTAATTTTTCTTAGACTTCAGGGAGAAAATCTTGAAAATAAAAAATATGTATTTTATGTGGTTAAGGGAAAGATGATTTACTGAAGTAAAAATTTTTAAATATATTATCTGTATAATATACTGTCTTTGAAAAGATAGGCAGTATACCATGGTGTGTAAAAACATAAGTTACCTGGCTTCCAATCTTGTCTACATGTCTTGATGTTTTTGTGATTTCGGGTAAATTACTTAATTTCTGTGTGCCTTGGTTTTCTTAGCTCTGAAAGGGGGATAATAATATATAGTATATAGCTATCACTGTATAAGGACTAAATGTGTTGATATCTGTTCTTTCTAAAAACAGTGCCTCATAATAGTATATCTCACAAATAAGTGCCTATCTTCATCATTATCTTGATTATCATTGTCATTGTAATCTTTGTTCTGATAGGGAAATTTTGGATTTTAATTAAATTGCTCCCCAAATTTCATTGATTATGTAATAAAGTATCTTCATATTTGCTCTTTTGAGCTTATTGCTTCAAGATCACCAGAAACCTTGGCAAAGGCTGGCTTAGAATTTCTAAATTTTTAATTGGGTAAAAATTTGATATATATATTTAATTTTTCAAAGTTCTGGATTTAAGGATATATTTTAAAGTATAAATTTTAAGTATAAAATTTTAATTCTTTAAAATTCTCTAAAGAATTTTCTCAAAATGAAGTATAAGAAATTTAGACATCATTGTCACCCCAATAAAGTAAAAAGAAAATTAAAATGGTTACGTAAAAACAAAAAGAAATTTAGACAGCATCATATTTAAGACCGTTATAGTAGTAGTTTTACTTATATTTGTTCACAGTATTGATCAGTTTTAATTTCCTTTGGGTTTTTTGTTTGTTTGTTTTTTGGTATCTCACTGTACTTTTAAAGTGGAAAAAAGATCTTCGCATCTTTTAAAATTCACGATAATGAAAAGTGTATGTGCATACCATAAATTTTGTTAAAGAAGTTGAGAATTCTCTTTTTGTGAGATTTTTGATTATAGTGTTTCGTTTTGTTTTTAAGATGAACTTTAATTACAAAGGTTATGGAGAATTGTTAGTGGTTTTTCTATTGTTTAATTTGTTCATAATTTAACTTGATTTATTATAACTTATAAATTTTAAAATTCAACTTTACTTTTACACATCCTATTAGTGAAATTTAAAAAAAAGTTCTTGTTTATGGACTTTGCTAATGAATGGATTGTCATTCTTTTTGGCAGATGATTTTTTTATATAACACAAAGGAGGATGTTTTTAATTGACACTTATATCAGGGAAAGGAAACAAATTGCATATATTGATGATCTTCCATGATGAAATTTTTGTAGTGTTCTGGATTTTTACCAATTTACGGATTGTCTTGCAGAGATACTAAAAGTAATTGCCACCCTACTTCGAAATTCTCCGCAGTGCCCAGAGAGCATGGAGGTTCGCAGAGCCTTTCTTTCTGACATGATTAAACTTTTTAATAACAGCAGAGAAAATAGAAGGTGAGCATATAAGAAAGTATTTATTTGCATTTTTCAAGTCCAGCTTTGAATAAACCCATTTGTTCTAAGAAAATTTGCTTTAAAAAATACTGTGAAGTGAATTTTCCATATGCTTTTGTCATTAACAGTATATAAGTAACTTACCATATAACGAAATTGAGTTTTCAGTGCCACTTTCTTTAATTGTTTTGAATACATAGATAAAGGTGGGTGTTTTGTCTATTTTGTTAAGAAATTTTACTTTTTAGAATTTTTTTCAGATGATTTAAGTAATCTAGCGTCCTCTTAAAATTTTCAGGAGCCTGCTACAGTGCTCTGTGTGGCAAGAGTGGATGCTTTCTCTCTGCTACTTTACTCCTAAGAATTCTGAGGAGCAAAAGATAACAGAAATGGTATACGCCATATTCAGAACCCTACTTTACCACGCAGTCAAATACGAATGGGGTGGCTGGCGTGTGTGGGTAGACACCTTATCAATTACGCATTCAAAGGTAAGTGTTTTCATGAAAGTGTTTTAGCATTTTAAATGTTTATAATTTTGAGTTTTATTCATTTAAAAACATTTTTACGTATTTAAAATCAAGGGTAAAAATGACAGATTATTCTATGTAAGTGAAATGAACAATTAAAACAGAATAACTACAAAGAAATATAAAATATTACCGATTTCTTCAGAAACAATTTTTTTTCTTCCAAATGTCAGTATTTTATGTGCTTAACTTAAAACCTCGTGAAACAGCATATTTTTGAGGTGTGGTCCTGTGACTTTTATAGTGATCGGAAGCTTTTGAACACAAGGTGGCGCAGTATATTCAAAGATGAGAAGTTATTTCAGTGTGTAAAGTAGCTGAATAAAACGAAGCTGATGTTTTAACCTATGGTGTTGTTTTGGCCAGTTAAAAATTTGGTTTGGAAGAATCTACTAATCTGTTTTTATTTTTATTTTAAGCTTAAGCCATTGTAAGTTATTTATGTATAACCTTTTCTTGGTTTTCTTTTGTATTTTGACTGATGATTTGCAGTTTCTAAACATAAGACCTGTTAACTTAGTTCTTGTCTTTTCATTTCTCTTTCTTCTTTTCTTTCCTTCTTTTAAGTGGGCTTTTAATTTGTGGCTTTGTGAATGTCAATTTTATTTTACTGTGAGGTGAGGATGTTTTAAAAGCTATTTCTCAGTTATGTCACAAGTCTTTCTTTTTCATTTATGTTTAATTTTTAAAAAATTTTATTGAATTTATTGGGGTGATATTGGTTAATAAAGTTATGTACATTTCAGGTGTACAATTCTATAATACATCATCTATATATTGCATTGTGTGTTCACCACCCCAAGTCAAGTCTCCTTCGATCACCATTTATCCCCCCATACTTGCTTTTACCTCCTCACCCCCCTTTTCCCTGTTGTAATCCTCATAGTGTTATCTTTATGTCTGTGAGCTTTTTTTTTTTGTTTGCTTAAAATTTTTAACAAAATATTCTGGACATACATAAAGGTATAAGGAATAATAGACCTGCTGCTGTTTATAAAGTTGGCATTCCCATCCCAGTTGGGTTGTCTGCCATTCTTATCTTCCTCCTTCCCCACTAACCCGAATTTGTGTTTTTATTATTTCTATTTCTTACAAATATATTTTTAATAATATGCACCCAGCACACACACACATATATTAAAAATACGAACGATAAAGAATTCTGTTTTTTATGTTTATACCTAACATACATAATATATTAAATGCATTTTTCTACAGCTTAGCTTACTTTTTTTACTTGTTATTGTTTGAAATTCATTTATATCGACCCATGTAGGTGTGTTAATTTTCTTATTTGTATTGTATTTCATTTTATGACTTTACTCATTCACTAGTTGATGAGCATTTTTGATATATTTTGTATATATTCAGAAGTTTCTCTCTTTATATATTCCTAGAAGTGTAATTGCTGACTTTGAAGATGCAGATGTTGAACATTATAAGAAAATTGAATTTTTTTTCCAAAGTGGTCTATCAGTTTACATTCTCACCAGCAATAAGTTATCATTGGTCCATTTTATCTCATGACTTGGTATGGCTGGAGTTTTAAAAATCTGCAAATTAGATGAATTTTAAATGCTATACTATTATAATATTAATTTTCAATTTCTTGCTGTTTTGTGGGAGGTCTTTATATATTCTTGGTCTTAATCATTTACTAGCTATATTATTTACAGATGTCTTCTGCCAATTTGTGGCTTATCCATTTCTGGAGTTTTTATGTCATTTATCTTCTGAGGAAATTTTACATTTCAAATAGTGTAGTAAAATTTATTTCTTTATAGTTTATGTTTTGTATTTTATTTATAACTCTGTACTCAAAAGGAATATAAATATATAATTATAAATTGAGTAGAAGGAACAGAAATGATAAATTGGTTTAAGTATTTTATTTTATTGACTATTATAGTTATTACTCTGGAGTATTTTGCCACTGTATTGGAATACATTGTCAGTTCTTTAATGTATGTTTTTTAGGTATTTGAGTAACTTCTAGTTATTTAAGCATCTTTTGCAACGAAAGGTGCATTACTATCATATGGTGTTACAAAAATATCTTATAGTAGGAGATATTACTCTACAAATTTATGTCTGAAGACAATTCAATGCTAAATAAGAAAAAAATGTGATTTTAGAGAGTCACATTAGTGCCTATGTTTTGGCTACCACAGTTTTGAACCGATCTGTTTAGTTAAGTCAGGATTCAGCCAAACATCCCTGACCTGTTTCTGAAATAAAGTTTTATTGAAACACAGCCACTTCCATTTATTCGTATATATTCTGTGACTGCTTTTGTGTTACAAATATTGAGTATTTGAATAGAAACTGTATAGGCCCCAGGCCTGAAATACTATTTACTGTTCCATACTTTACAAGAACTGTTTGCCACCTCTTGTCTAAGTTCCGTGGCTTATGCTGATGCACAGCTGTTCTGGTTTCTGCAGCAGTCAGGACTGATTTTCTGCTAGAACTCTTTTCTGTTTATAAACACTCGTGAGAAAAATGGGCTGAGTTTGGGCCTCATATACAATTGGATTGGATTTTGGATATATCTGGGGAAATTCTGGCTTGGGGAAGTGCCAGAATAAATTAGATTTTTTAGATTTTCTAAATAGTGTATGTTAAGTCAGTACTTCTGTGTATACTGTAGTTTGTTCGGGTCTTCGGAAGGATTAGCTGGAGAAATATGACCTGTAGACCAATAACTCTTAGTGTCCTGCCCTAGGACCATGGGAGCCCAGGAGACCTTTTCAGGGAGTGTGTGGGGTCCTCCTTTTAGAACTACAGATCAGTTGAAGGGTGGATTTTTAAAAATATTTTAATCTAAACAATATAACCCATTAGATTGAATGTAAAAGTATATATTAGAATGCAACAATCTTCTATTAAGCCATAATTTAAAGACATATGCAAAAAATGTGAACTAATAACACTTTTCATTATTATTTTATTTTGAAAACTTGTCATTATTACAAAAATTTAACATAATGGGTTTATTAAGTATTTGTAAATTTCTTAATCTCTATTATGATAATTAGTGATAGATACACCCCATATAAATAAAAAGTGTATGTGGGGCCTCAGGGCTGTTTAAAGGTGTGAAATATCCCAAGATCAAAGAGCTTGAGAACTGCAGTGGCGCAGTGGATGAAGTGTCGACTTGGAACACTGAGGTTGGTTCGAAGCCCTGGGCTTCCCTGGTCAAGGCACGTATGGGAGTTGATGCTTCCTGCTCCTCCCCCACTTCTCTTTCTTCTCACTAAAATAAAATAAAAAAAATTTTAAAGAAAGCTAAAAACTATATTTCTAAATATTATCTACTGTTGTCTATTATATTTTATGAAAATGATGTCATATTATGTGGGCTCATCTGTGACTTAGTCTTTTTCTGTCAAGCATTAAAATTTTTTTTTTATTGTTACATGTAGCTTTGATTCATTTGTTTTCAATGTTATGAATAGCTCAGGTGCTCAAAGGCAGTTTTCAATAGAGTTGTCATTTTCAAACTTTTTATAACTGTGGCTCACAGAAATTTATTGTGACCAGGTATGTATGTATGTACACACACCTGAAACAGAAGTTTCATGAGACAGTATTTACCCTTATTAAACCTTAGTATGTAGTGATACACTCTTACTTTTTTATTCTTTTTCATTTAAAATTGCTGCTGATACCCCAGTAAGAGATTCTCTGACCTACCACCTGAATTATCCTCAGTTTGGAAAAAACACTGCTCTAGGATATATAAGTACCAGTAGAATTGCTGGGTTCTAAGTAATGTTTCTTTTCTATCCTTGATACTGTTAGAGTCCTTATTTTTACGAGGTTTTGTCTTTTATCTACTTTTAAATTTTTCTTAATTATTTCTAATTCTTCATTCAGGTGTAGATCACTTCTAAAGGTCAGTAGCCTTAGCTATTATTTTCCTCCAGTTTTATTAAGCTAAAAATACATATACTGTTACCTCCATAAACATTTTGTTTTAATCTTAGAAAGTAAGATTTTTTGTTCCTTGGGTTTTTTGTTTTTGTTTTACAAATAAGATTTGTTTGCAAAATAATTCCTACCTAATCTTTCACTGTTCCCTTTGAAAAAGGGTATTTCCCACGCCATCTTCCACTGTTCATTTGACCAGAATCTCCACTCGGGCTCTGCTGGGCCTAGTCTTTCTAAAAAGTGTCATGCTTTGTTAAATCTTTATTTTTGTTTATTCATGGCATGCACGGTGTACTTCTCTGTACCTGCCCAAATCCTTTATGTTTTTCAAGACTGCTATTCAGTGACTTCTGTTTGTGCTCTCGGGCCATGTCATTTTGTGTAAATTCACAGCACTTGATTTTCTCTTGCTCTCTCTTTCAGTGTCTCTCTTGCCCTCCTTCTCCCTTCTCATTCCCTGTCCCAGCGCCCTCCTTGCCCCTCTTCCTTCCACTCTGTCCTCTCACTTCCTCACTCCCTCTCTCCTCTTATCTCCTCTTTCCCCCAGCCTGCAACTCATCAATCTTCTACATTGCTTTCCCTGGCTGTTGGCATTTACTGTGACCGCCCTCTGTCACTGTCTAACTAGCTCTCTCCCTCTTTGCTTGGTCTCTTTTTCTTCTTTCAGCTACTATCTCCCTCTTTCCTCTTTCTCTGTTTTTCTGTTATTCCCTCCAGTGTCTATGTATCCATTCTGTATCCCCTGCCTTCTGCCTTCCCCCTTCTCCTAACAGGTTTCTCTTTTTCTCTGTCTGTCCTTAGTGAATCTGTGATCTGTGTCTGTTTCATCTCTGCTCCCCCCCTCCCCACACCCAGTTGGTCCGACAGGCTGTGGACTCTAATTTATTTCCAGTCACTGTGTCTAGGTCTTACTCCAGTTGCCCATCTCTTCTGTCCACTTCTACCTTTTCTGTCCTCTTTCTTTTTTCCCTTCTACTTCTTCCTTTTGTACTTCCTATCTTCTTCTTTTTGAGTACCTCCTAATTACTATGAAAGGTAGATGAGTCAGGAACAGATCTTATCCTAGAAGAAGTTAACTTTCTAATATGGGAGATAACATATATTTTAAAAAAACAACTAAAGAACAAGGCAGGAAGGAATAAGTGTAATGTGCATGAAGAAGAACAGCAGTGAGCAATATGGCAAATGTAGGCTAGCATTTAATCGGGTATGATTCTGGAATATCTCTCAGGTCTTATCATACCTTAGTGGATTGATTAAAGGTGATTTCTTCTGTTGACTGTGTGTTAGTTGTAAGCTGTCATTAGCAGGGGGGAGGGCTTTATTCTTCTCCATGCCTCCTCGAGAACTGTGTGTAGTGCAGCGTACTTAGCAGTTGCACATTAAATGCTTGTTGGAGGGCAGAGGAGAAGAACTACACTGTCGGGGCCTATTTTGTTCTGCTGTCCTGTGGCACCATGCCACCCCTGTGTGCCTAGTGTCTCAGTCCTCTCTTATTCATGAAATGACTGCCACAGCCGTCTGTCTTTTGAGTTCCTGTGCCACCGTCACACGCCGGGTGGTTTGGGGACCACCTCATCATTTGAAATGCAGCCCTCTTAAATCTCAGAGTAATTTAAGGGTGTATATTAGTGTGAACCCCACGTTAGAATCTTAGTCTGAATTTCATGGGGTGATTTCAGAAACCAGTGTTTTAAAAAGTGCCCTTCTACTGCAGTCTCGATTGTGAGCCCTGCCCTAGTGTACAGGGAATTCTTTTTATGACATTCGTCGCTTCCCACCTGCAAATACCGGGCTGTTACTCTAATACGATACATTCTTTAGAGTGTGGGAGATAGGAAGGCACTATGTAAGTCAAGTGCGGACCCCAGGGAAGACCCCATAATTATTTTTTCTCAATTAGGTAATCCTTTTCCTTGTCGTCCTGGTAGCATGTGTTCTGGCACAGAAAATGGTAAAGGAAGAAATGCAAAGTAATGTTTTTATGAATTATTTGAAATCAGTATTTTTAAAAACAATTTTCTTCCCAATTCCATTTTTATTTGTTTATTTTCTTTTTAAAGATTTTACTTACTGATTTTTAGAGGAAGCATCAACTCGTAGCAGTGTGTGCCTTGACCCGGCAGACCCAGGGTTTTGAACCTGCGACCTTGGTGTCCCAGGTCAACGCTTTATCCACTGTGCCGCTACAGGCTGGGCTGAAATCAATGTTTTTAGATTCACTTTATACACAACAAACCCAAAGTAGGTTTTATGTTTTGTGTGATATATATTCAGTTTTGATTAATCAGTTTATATTTTTATTTACTCCAATGACATAGAGATTTACACAGATCTTAAAGCCTTTGCAAGGAAAATATGTAGTTTCTTTATGGAGAAGTCTCTTTTCCCTAAATTGGGCCAAGAACCAGTCTTTGACTCAAGTTTTAGGGTTATAATTAAAAAGTGGAATAAATGCTTTTTAAACGAACTGTGGAGTACATTTTTATGTGCTCCTCTCACTTTTTACTGTTAAAAGTATACTTTAAGCAATAAATGCTAAAGCTTTACTTAGCTCTATGAGGGAGGAGAAGAAAAAATTTAAGTTTATTTTTAAGGTTTTCATCTTTAATTTTAATGTTTAATAAATGCCCTTTAGTTTTATTTCTTTACATGAATTTCCTTTATTGACTAAAGGTTTTTATGTGTCATAAGGTTTATATAAAGGAATATATTTAAGTATTGCTATGTAAATTTTTTTGGAATTTTAGTATCTTGACATCTATTTTTTAAATAGAATAGATGACTTCTACTGTAAGGCTCTTCAAATGAAAACTGAATGAAGTTTAGAATGCAGCTGAAGTGATTCAGTAATTAGGTGAACAATTTGTAACATGCTATTAAAATTCTGAGATTATGAAATCAGGTTTTTTCCTCTGATAATATAATACTTATTTTAAAGCTTTATAAATATTTTCATGCATGTGATTCTGAAATGATGCTTATTTTTTGTAGCTATTTAAAATCTTAATAACTTAAAGTTATAACATGGTTCTTGATAAAGAACTGGTGTGTAAAAAACTAATGTTGCAGAATTGGATAGCTTTTGCAGAGTTAAACCAGGATACATTCAGCTGCTATAAAAAGCCAGAGAAACTCAATTGCAATTTTATTGTCCAGTTTGATAGATTTCCTGTCACCTTTGTAGCAGGGAAGCTGTTTGTCACTGTATTCCTCACCTCCAACAGCTGAACTAGGTTTTATAAGCAGTAATAGGCTCTTCTGGTGTAACTGCACTATGTTGGTTACTTTGGTCACAGGGTTTTAGATGCGTACCTGTTAACAGTAGTCTTTCAATATTATTTCCTGATGTATTCTTTAGGTTTTCAGTATTTATGTATCTTTTACTTTTTTTAACATTTCAAATGAAATATTATGTTTAGTAATTAAATAGTACCGTTTTCGCTTGATCTACTAACATGCTTCTACTCTTCAATTAAAATTTAAGTTATTTAATATATTCTGAATTAGCAGAACTGTCCAAAATATTTTTATAGACAAATAAAACAAAAAACTTAAGATATTGTATCTTGTCTAGACTTGTATTACCATAAAGTTAGAATGGGTCTATGACTTAAAATAATCAACAACTAAAAGTTATTCACACTTGAATTAAAAATACACCATGACTTATATTTTTCCCCATATGATCAGTTTTGGTAAGATATTTAATTATTTTGGATTATTTGAAATATCTTAAGATTTTACTTACTGTTAACAACATGGTGAAATGGCTTAAGCATAAATATCAATCATTATATGAGAAGAAAATAGAGTTTAGTTTGAATAAAAAGCAGGTGGAGTTTAGTTTTGTTAGACTTTTCTAAGTGGTATTTGGAAAGTATATTTTTTATCACAAGCTATAAATTGGTATATATAAATATGCATGTGTTTGTAGGTCCGTGCTTATGGTGGCTATATAATAAAATTAAAAGCTGTGTATTTTTCAAATAAATTTCATGAGTTATAAAAATTTCCATATATCATGAATTTTCACTATTTTATACTTAATTGTTACAGTATTCTTTGGCTTTACTGTTTTTAACTAAATAGATTTATTATATTACTTTTTACTGAAAAAATATGTGCTCATTGTAGGAAGTTTGGAACCTAGTACAAATTGATGCACACAGAAACCAAGAATCACCTGTTATCAACTCACCTCTATATGACTTAATATTCACATTTTGGTGTAAAACTTCTATAGTCTTCTGGTATATGCATAAATATATACATGTAAATGCTTACAAAAACTCTGATCATAATTATGGCATTTTACAATAGTTTCACTTAATGATAACTTCTTACATGAATTTTATTTTTTATTTTTGTGTTTTTTAATAAAGATTTATTTACAACAACAGGCTGCAGCTGGACTTAGTGTGAGTGGCTGTAGTTTGTGGACCACTGTACTAGGAACTACTAGAAAAATATGTTCGCCCGTGACACTATGTTTAGGCAGTCATTGTGCTGTATTGTAAAAACCTTTGAACAGAGACAATTTTGAACTTAACTTCCTGTGGAAGAGCTTGGACACACTATTAAACTTCTCTGACTCTTAATTCATTCATAAGAAAGTGGAAATGACAGAGAGTGATGGATGTACAGTGCTTACTCAGTACTAGGAAGACAGAGGGACTGGTCAAATAGTCACGTATTCCTTTTCTCATTCCCTATTGCTTAGCTTAGTTTCCAAAGTGTCAAGAAAGTACTTTGATAATTTTGTTACTGTTGGTATGCATTACCACATTGCTGTGTAGAAGTTGCTGCACCAATATGTTGTCACCAGCGGTGTGCACCTGTTTCCTCCGAAGCTTTACTAACATTGGGTAATTTAGGTTTCTTTAAATTAATTAACTTTTATTGAAGTATAGTTGGTACACAATATTTTATTAGTTTCAGGTGTATAATATAGTGATTCAGCATTCATATAGCTTACAATGCAGTTATCACACTAATTCTAATAAACTTGGATCACTGTGCAACTTCCCACAGTAGTATTATGACTATATTCCTGTTCACATTATTTACTCCCTCCACCACGTCCCCCCCCACAACCATTTGTTTAATCTTTGTTTTTGTTAGTCTGTTTTGTTTGTTGTTGTTGGTTCCTTACCTGAACTTGTGAAGTGACAAACCCAAGTGTGGTGCCGTGTGGATCGTGGATATTAGTGATAATTTATATTTGCATGTACATGCACAGAAGTATTCTGGAAAGATATAGAAGAAAGTAATAAAAGATTGCCTGGTTGTTGTGGGGATTCTGCAGGTGAGGAGCAGTGGTGGGAAGGAGACTTCTGAACTCGATACTGTTCATGTTTGGATCCTGTGAACTGCGGGGGAGATAAAACTTTTCCTTGACCCACTCTGGGCCCCTGGGTAGGCCTGAAAATTCAACTAACAGAGATTAACAGGAGAAAAGCATATATATTTCTTTAATCCAAGTTTTATGTGACATGGGATCCTTCATGAAGAAATGAGGACCTGAAAAAATGGATAGGCCTAAGCATTTTTATACGTGGGTTGATAAAGTGTGGGAAAACAGTTTATAGAAGTGTTTTTAGGACGAACGCTATGAGCTAAAGCTAGTACATTGCGGGAAATGGTGCAAGAGGTGGTGGGTTCCTCTTGGCACTGCTCTGTCTTCTGAGGTGAGGATGCCTCTTTCCTCTCGGTGCGTGCATGACTTTGGGGAGAAGGGAAGTCAGAGATCTTTCATTCCTGCTGTGTCTGTGATCTGCTGCAGGAGGGGATGGAGAGGTCAGAGTCCTTCCTGTACCTGCTGTTCTCAATTTCCTTCATCTTAATGTATTCACTATACCAACATGCTGTAGTTTGAGGTACTGTTTTCTGAACTTCATCAACATCCTATTTGTCCAAAAAATGTTAAGTTTATTTCATGATGAATGTGTATGCTTATTATGTATATGACTTGTTTTTATCATGGAATTCTTTCCCTTTGTTATTGAACTTATTATTTTCATAACTAATTTTCTTAGGATAACATAGGCATTATTCTTTATACTTCTCTAGTCAGGTTGTATTAGGGTAGCATTTAAGAGGTTAGGTTTGAACCAGAGTATTTAGATTTGTAACTAAGGTGCTTTATATAATAGACCAGGACATTTCTATAAACATACAAATGTTTATCATTTGATCTTAACTGTCATATCTGTTATTTTATACCATCAATATTGCAAGGTGTTTGAGCAGAGTCTTTATAAAAGATATGTTGTGAGGTGGTAACCATTTTCAGCAGTGCTTATGGATAATACACTATATGGGAAAATTCAGCTGTTATTAATAATATGTCTTATTTATCAACTGTGCAAAGGTTGGTAACCTAAGAATTAGAAGTTAGCATGTCATACTCAGCTTGTATTTCTATAGGAAAATAAAGTGCAATAAAATAAATGAAATTGAATAAAAAAGAAATTCTGTTTCTAAACATTGCCTAACATTTAAAAGTAAATTTTTAGGGGCTAAAATAATTAACTATCATTAAAATGTTAATTTCTTGGTGTATTGTATTCACCTTTTATCTCCTAATTAGTAAATTTGAGTGCTAATTAAGTTGAAACTAATGGCAAAACTAATGTAGTTATTAGCTCATGAATATCTTTAAATAGTAGTTTATAGAAGTGCCTTCCAAAGATTACAAACAGCTATAGATTAGCTATCAAATGATTGTGAAGATTAATGACTAGTCTTTTAGCTGGGTAATTTAGAACAATATTCGGTAATTAATTAGGAATTATCAGTCACAAATATCATTAGGAAAACAGTATCAAAAAAGATAACAGCATTGATAATTGCTCATTTGTCATTTCACTCACAGGCTATTGGAGTACATTGTAGGGAAACTTAAAAATCAGTTTCAGAATTTTAAAAGCAATTTTAATATACATATTTACAGAAGAACCACGTTGCTTTGCGTTAGAAACATAAAGCACTGTGTAGGACTGTTCTGATTACAAACGGAGAGGCAGTTAGAGTTTATTATCTACATGTATTGGTTTTTATCAAAAAGAAAAAATATTCTTGTACAGTTTTTGACCTCTTAGAGTCAAGTACTTAGGCTTCTAAACTCCCACAGAGACAGGAGACAGGGTACAAGCATCCTCAGTGCTCATGTTTTAAAGAGTCGGTTCCAGAGCCCCCAGGAAAGGCATCCCTGGAATGCAGACCTAGCAGGAGGTTTATTGATACATTTTTTAAAAATAAAAATATTAAAAATCTTTAATTTGAATAAAGTAAAAGCAGTTGATTATTGAAACGAATCTCATTCTTAAACGGTGGCTATTGTAGAAATAAATGGTCTGATTTCAAAATCATGTGAGGTTGGTAGTTATGCGACTTGTGTTCCTTAGATGATAATCAGGTAGAGTGGTCTTGGTTGGAGGTCTTTGCTTTTTATCAGTTTGACTATTTCATGCCAGTCCTACTGGCCTGCAAAGTTTCTGTTGCAAAATCATCTGACAGCCTTCCAAGAGCTCCCTTCTAGTAACTTACTGTCTTTCTCTTGCTGATTTTAAGATTCTTTGTCTTTAACCTTTGCCATTTTAATTGTGATGTGACTTGGTGTGAGCCTCTTTGCATTTATCTTGTTTGGGACTCTCTGTGCTTCCTGGACTACTCTGTTTCCTTCACCAGGGTAGGGAAGTTTTCAGCCATTATATCTTTAAACAGCGTTTCTCTCCCTGCTCTCCCTCTTCTCTGATACCCCTATGATGCAGATATTGTTATGCTTGATGTTGTCCCAAAGGTTCCTTAGACTTCCCTCATTTTTTTAAAAATTCATTATTTTTTTGTTTTGTTGTTGCTCTTTTGACTGTTTCTATTAACTTGTCCTTGAAATTGCTGATTCACTACTCTGCTTTAACCTGCTTTTGATTCCTTCTAGTGTATTTTTCTTTTCAAATATTGAATTCTTTATTTCTGACAGGTTCTTTTTTATGGTTTTTATCTCATTTTTAATGCTTTCTGTCTCTTTAAGTTCTTTATGAGATCATCCATTTTCCCCTAAGGTCCTTTTAAAAAAATTTATTAAATTTTTAGAGAGAGAGAGGAAAGGTAAGGATAGGGAGACTGATTTGTTGTTCCACTCGTATAGGGATTCATTATTTGCTTCTTATATGTGCCCTGATCAGGAATCGAACTTGCCACCTTGGCGTATCAGGACAACATTCTAACCCATTGACCTTCCAAGTCTTCCCTAAGGTTCTTGAGCACCCTTATAACCATTGTTTTAAAGTCTGCATCTGGTAAATTTTTTGCTTCTTTTTCATTGAATTCTGTTCTCTGGGGATTTTTCTTATTCTTTCATTTGGGGCCTTTTTCTTTGCCTCTCTATTTTTGTCAGACTTTTTGTGTTTGTCTCTGTATATTAGGTAGATCTGTTCTGGCTCCTAAATTTGTTATGATGGTTTTATGATATCGGTGTCTTGTGGGGCTCCGTGGTGCAACGTTCCAGATCACCTGAACTAGGTGCTCCAGGAATATATCTTGTGTGGTTTATGTGCACCCTCTTGTTGTAATTGAGTCTTGAATGCTGTCGGCCCATTTGTTTAAGACTTTATTCATGTTAGAGAGAAGAGAGAGACAGAAAGAGAGAATGGGGGAGGAGCAAGAAGCATCAGTTCCCATATGTGCCTTGACCAGGCAAGTCCAGGGTTTTGAACCAGTGACCTCAGCGTTCTAGGTCGATGCTTTATCCACTGCACCACCACAGGTCAGGCTGTTGGCCCATCTGTGAGCGGAGTTAGAACTCAGACTGGCTGACTGTAAGGATAGACCTCTCTCACCATGTATGGTCCCTGCATAGTGTGAGGTGGAGTTGTTCCCAGTAGGGTCTGGTGCCTGCTGGAATCCCCCTTTAGGTGTGCCGAGCTCCGGTGTGGTCTGAAGTTCACCACTGGTTGTATTGGTTCTGGGTCCAGCTGGGCAAGGTTTCGGTGCAGGTTGATGTGAAATCACTGGTTGTGGCTGCACAAACTGGGCCTGGGTGTGCGGGTGAGGGGCCGATCTGTGTACGAGAGTCAGCTTCTTCCCGCTTTGAACTGCGAGCAGATCAATAAAGGTCCAAGGCTCCCTGAGGTCTGCCTCTACCTGTCAGCTACTCAGCTACCCCCTGGCATTCCGATTTTCCTCCAGGACTTTTTGAAGAAAGACGATAGAATGGGCCCAGGCTGGCTGCGACTTGACTCGCAGACCCCTCCACAGGGCGCGAGCTAGGTAGGGCAGGGCGACTGGTGTTGGGAGGACAGGGCTGGTGGGTCTGAAATGGTGCTTACCCCAGAGCCGTACTGCTCTTTTCTCTTCCAGAGCTTCCAATTCCAGCTCCCCCAGGAGGAGCACAGCGCAGGTGCAGTTTGGGGGCAGCCGCCCAGCCCATCTCCACTAGAGGAGTCTCAAGATTTTTATTTGTAGCTGTATCACATTATGGCGTGAATGCAGTATGCTGCCATGATTAAAGGCTAGTTAATAGCTGTAGAAGGAAATGTGTGCACTGTGCATTATTTTTACTTTTCTTTGCCCATATGTACTTTTTTTTTTACACCCATGTGTTTATACACCTGTGATTCAAAAGGCCTATGTATTTTTGGGCATAAAATATCAATTTGTTATCATCTATCATCCTAGGGCTCAATTAAAATTTGTTGACTGAAGGTTCAACTTACTATATATATCAAAATGTAAGTAATAGGAATAAACAGTTCTTGCAATGATAAACTGTAATTATATCTGTACTTTTTGCAAGTATAATTTTTTTGAGAAGCATTTTTTATCGAAACACCAGTGACAATAACATAATGATTGGCTATAAGGTAGTCTTTGATGAGATAAAACAATTATAAACCTTTAAAACATTAAAAATCACAACAGCCTCTTTTATACTTTTCCTCTGCTTTTCCCATTTAGTTGGATAAAAGACTGAGCATGATATGGGGTTGTTCATTGTGTTGAATACATAGTAGTCGCTCATCTGCAAGTGGAAGGGATGGATGCCTGGGTGGATGAACTGGATTAACTAGAACTTTCAGACTATTTGTGATCAGTTTAGACTTTGAAAATTATGGTTGACCTTTGGAGAAGGGTTGAATTTTATTTTCACTGCTAAAAGACTTCATATTTTTGTTTGTTTGTTTTTAAATTCCATTAATGAGAGAGAGAGAAGGGGAGGGAGAGAGAGAGAAGCATGAACTGATTATTCCACTTAGTTGTTCCATTTAGTTGTGTGCTCATTGATTGCTTCATGTACATGCCCTGACTGGGGGTTGGAGCTTTTATCATCTAACTGTCCAGCCAGGGCAAGAATTTGTATTCTTTAGCTTAATAAAAAAAGTTTTAGTAGCTTAATATATGGTGTGTTCTAATTGTGAGCATAAATGATGGTTTTTAATCTCTGCTGAGGATAAATCACGGGGAAATCGGTTTTCATTGCAGTGGAAATACTGTAATGTATTACCTAGTTTGCTAAGCACTTCTCAACGGTTCATACTTTGATCCTGGTACAACTTAGTAGAGACCAGTAGAATAGTGTGTTATTTTCCTAAATATCTGTAAGAATAGTCTAAATAACTGTGTATTCATATTGTGGTTTGATGCCATGTTACGTGTTAGCATTAAGATTAGGTATAATTTTTCATGAATTTTTAGAATTTTGTGATTAACTATTATTTTTTAAGGATATTACAGGGAAATTGTTTTATTTAACTATATAAACCACGTATTTGAAAAGTTAAATGTATTTTATATTCTGCATGTTCTTATTTTTTGCATATTTTGACTCATTATATGTTTTTCATGTAGGTCACTTTTGAAATGCACAAAGAAAACCTTGCCAGTATGTTTAGGGAACACCAGGAAAATATTGGTGAAGAAATAGGGCAGCATTCTTCAAGTTCCATTCAAGTGGTCTCTGCCATTAGCAGGGATGTAAATGTTTCTGGAGAGTCCCAACAATTGGATATGAAGGATTCTCCTGTGTCTCCTCATGCCACCAGGAAGAGTGAGGAGAAGTCAAGTATTGAGACGATAAGTGCAGTAGACTCTGCATCCAACATTGAACTGCAAACTCAGAATACATCCAGTGAAGAAAGGAAAACTGGACAAGAAAATCAGGAGTCTCTGGATGAAGTTTCTTTAGGGGAAACACCGATAAATGAGACAAGTGCTGATGGTGATTTAGAAGTATCTTCTGATATAATAGGAGCTGAGGCTCTTCCTTCTACTAGTTTGAAAACAGTTGGCACAGATATAATGACTGTCAGTGAAGGAAATGCTTCAGTAAGTTCTCCTTCAGAAGGGGATGCCTCAGAGGCACCAGAATTATTGGATAAGTCTATAGTAGAGGAAGATGATGATGAGGACTACGTAGAACTGAAGGTAGACAGTAGTCCTACTGAGGAAGCCAGTCTACCCACAGACCTCCAAGATAATAGTTTGTCTCCCAGTACAACTGAAACCCAGGAAAGACTAGACGTGTGTAGTAATGACCAAAAATTGGTATTTCAAGAGAAGGAACCTGTAAATAAGAAGCAAACTGATTGTGAAACTCAAGATTCTAAAGATTCTGGAATCTTGACTAAGACAGCATCAGTATCTTCAGCTACCTCACCAGACACTACTGCTTCCCAGATAACTGTACAATCGGACGTTGGTCAGATGCTGGAGGAAGGGAAGAAAACAACTAACTTGGCTAGAGAAACCAAAGTAATAAGTGATGCTCATGGGAATGTTTTCGAGTCTTCTGAGCAGAGGATTGCTAAATTGGATGTTTCCAGTGTTGCTACAGATACTGAGAGACTGGAATTGAAGGCCAGTACAAACACGGAGACATCTCAACCTCTTCAACCTGTGCTTGAGGTGATTATATTGTCTTCTTGAAATGTACTTGCAGGAGTTAAAATAGAGCAATTGTATATACTTATTTTGCTTAAGTGCATACAATGTATACACTTACATTGGTTTTTATTTTGGAATTCCTTGTGTCCTATTTGCAGTTACATAAATGCAACGAATATAAAGATAATATTTCTTTAGCTCAGCATTGGGCTTTTAGTGTGAGTTCATTTAATGGCAGTTTTTATTATTTTCACCACAGCATCACCAAAAGCTACAACTTTCAGTTTTCAAGATTGGCATAACTTTGGTTTATAAAGCAAACATTGGAAATGCTTACCTTTTATCATTTAGTTGATGACTCAATCATAGTTATTAGCACATAGTTTTCCAACAGAATCTATGATTACATTCCTACAGGACCACCTGCTGGTGCAAATTTTGTATACAAAATGTGGGGTTTAAAATTGTTCTCTGAAATATGATGACTTGTTAGAGGGAGGCGCGTTTTTGAGACCCAGAGGGCCAGCGTTCTCCTTTGCCCGTGTCTCAGAGGGACTCGTGAGATGGTGGTTGGTTGCATGTTGTCATTTCCCACTTTATTCAACTCTTCTTTCTCCTGTTTTGTTGGTTTGTTCTTCATTCTACCATCTTTATTTTTGTTTTTAATTCTAGCCAATTAATAATCCAAATACTGCCTTGCTTTTATTGCTAATACTCAAAACAAAGATCTTCTTGAATTCCTTTATAAAATGCTCATGGTAATACAAATATGGTTCCAAGCTAATTATGTTGAATTGTGATAGTTGAGTGTATTTGATAACTGCTTTAAATGTATTCAAGTATTGTTATTACTCATTGATGATTTTTCTTTAACTGGGTTCCTTTGTATTTTAAAATGTATTTGTTAGATGAATTGCATAGAAGCTATTAAGTTATTTATTAGTGCCTTTCTTTGAAATCAGACTTATTTTATTACTCCCTTTAATTTAGACATCAAGGCAACAGGAGCAGCCAGGCCAAGGAATAGCACCAGAATCTGTTAATGGACAAAGGAGGGATTCCAGATCTACTACATTTCGTATTCCTGAGTTCAAATGGTCTCAAATGCATCAACGTTTGCTCACTGATCTATTATTTTCAATAGAAACAGATATACAAATGTGGAGAAGGTTTGTCCATGTGTTTATTATAGAAGATGCATACCAAATTTATCTTTTGTTTTTCAAAGAAATTTACATAGATAATATTTTGCAATTAATTTCAGATATTTGGTTAAAAAGTAGAATATAAATTATTTTTATGGGGAGGTTTTATTGAATTAGCTTTTTTAGTCTTCATTATAAGAATAAGTTATCCTGTCTAGATGACAAAACATGAAAATATTTTAAGAAATTTGTTGAACATTTTCTTCCTATAGTCTATTTTATAGCATGTAATTCACCTGGAGCTAAATCTACCAAGTTGGTTTATTATTAGAAATACTGAATAAATTGGGGTTTAAGGATAACATCCAGTTCTCCAGTCAGTTTTTGGCATAAAAAAAAAGTCAGTGTATTTCAGCTTATCCTTGGTTGTGTGATTTATGATTTTAAATTGCCTAATTTGTTTATTATTTGTATACTAGTTTTTATTCCGTTTCAAAGCATTTTATGGCAGTGCCTAAGAAAATGCTAGTAGAAAATTTATTTTTAATAGCACATTCAGCACCATTTACCTCTTAATTTCTTTTCGGTTTTGTCCCCAGTTAAGGATAACTTAGTTCAACTTTTCCTGTCAATGTAAGATGAGTAGCGTTCATGTTTCAGCACTGACAGAGGGCTTGGATACCCCCCTGCTGCCCTGGAGGGGGCTGGATCCTCTGTGGAAGGATCCACCCCATGCCTGCTGCGTGGTTCTTTTGCTCAGCTTTCAAGAGGAAGCAAAAGCACCTTCTTATCCTCCCACCCCTCAAGTAGGCAAATTGTGATTTCCTTTCTTTAGCTTTATCAGTAAACATCATTTATCTTTGGACAGCCATTCAACAAAGACAGTTATGGACTTCGTGAATAGCAGTGATAATGTCATCTTTGTACACAACACAATTCATCTCATCTCTCAAGTGATGGACAATATGGTCATGGCTTGTGGGGGTATACTGCCATTGCTTTCAGCTGCTACATCGGCTACAGTAAGGACTTAACTACTATATACAATTGGTGTGAAAACATGACTTTTATGCATCTTTATTGGTTAAAACTTGAGCGTGGTGGTTACTATGTATCATAGGTGCTGTAAATCAAAAGCAACAGGAATGAAGGGACCGAAAGGAGTGTTAATTTCTTAGGGAAGTGTCAGCAAGGGGATGTTACCTGATAGACTGAGTTTCACCCGCAGGTCTCCTTTGCCTTTTCTTAGATGAAGTGATGAGGAAAGCACTCTGTGGTAGTAGATTTCTGAAAGCCTGGCATTTGACAAATCTTAGAACTTTGGGGAACATATCTAGTAAAATTAGATTTTTATCAGAATGTTGATGTAATTGTCATACTTTATTTCTTACAGCATGAGCTGGAGAACATTGAACCTACTCAGGGCCTCTCAGTAGAAGCCTCTGTGACATTTTTGCATAGGCTAATCAGCCTTGTGGATGTGCTCATATTTGCAAGTTCTCTTGGCTTTACTGAAATTGAAGCTGAAAAAAATATGTCGTCGGGAGGGATTTTGCGGCAGTGTCTCCGACTAGGTGAGATGTTAAAGCCTGGTAGTTAAGAATTACTGGAAAATTTTTCAGTAATTGGACATATTAAATTGAACATTGTCTTTGTCCTGTTGGACAAATGAGTGAGCGCTGGTCATTTTGCCATATGCTGTTCTGTAACTTGCAGAGCGAAGGACTGTGTGTGTACGATGCGACAGTAGTAGTTGACAAGTTGGATAGAAGAGGAGGAAGGACATGCTGTGAAAAATCTAAGTTGATTCTGGTCAACATTACCCCTTTTTCCCTTATCATTTTTTGCTTTAGCATAGTGCTTCTCAAATTAAAAGGAAAAAAAAAAGACAGGTAATTTATACACATGAATCACCAGAGAGGATCTTGTTAAAATGCAGATTAGATCATGTAGGTCTGGGATGAGGCCTCAAATTGTCTTTCTAACAAGTCCCGAGTAATGTGCAAATTGCCAGTTATAGAAACAGTCCCAGGGATGTCGGTTACAGCATAGGGAATATAGTCAATAATACTGTAATAACTATGTATGGTGTCATGGGCACTAGACTTATTGGGGGTATTGCTTTGTAAATTATATAAATGTCATATCACTGTGTTGTACACCTGAAACTAATATAATACTGTAATTGAAAAATAAAAAAAAGTATTAAAGAAAAGAGAAAAAAATGATACTTCGTACACATGAATCACTGGTGAGGATCTTGTTAAAATGCAGATTAGATTATGTGGGTCTGGGATAAGGCCTAGTCTTTGTAACAAGTTCAGTGATGTTGATCTTGCTTCATTTACTAATACACTTGAATAGCAAGATTTTAATTGGCTTTATTCAGGTACAGCCTTATCCAAATAAGCTGTAATAATTTGTTAAAGCAATTAATAAAATGATTAAATTTCTGTTCTTCTGGAGGCAGCTCTTCTTTAGGTAAAAGTTAAAATATAATACATGGAAAGAATTTTTAGTATTATTGGGCTTCCTTGGGTGAATAAAAAAAAAGGTTTCTTAATGCAGAAGGTTTCCTGTATCCAGTTGTAAAGTGTAAAACTGTTAATGATTTGTATATTAAATGAAGAGAAGTAGGTGGAAAGAGGGGCAACAGAAAATTAAAGCTAAACTATGACAAGCTATGGCTTATGAAGACAGATAAGAAATAAGACACCTATGAGAATATAACATTACAACTGGAAAGTAATTAATGAAATATTTCCCCATATTTAGTAAGAATGTGTTATATAAATTGAGATATATTTGTACTTAGCCTTTTTTGGTACAGTGATTATTTTTACTCAAAATGCTATTCAGAGTACTTCTAAACTTAGGCTGCTCTAAAGAAGTTGGTATAATAATTTTTAGAAAGTTATAAAATTTTAAGTAAGAAATATTCAAATGGTGAGCATAACAAAATAAGCTGTCATTTATTGACTATTTTAACTTGTCATTATTGCTAATTTTCACAATGAGTCAGCAATTTTTTAAACTTATGAGCAAAGTAGACATCAGAGAAAATAGGAAACTTATTAAAATTCAAAATGCATAATTGGTGAAGTTGGAATATGAATATAGTTGTTTAGTGTTTCTACTCTTTCTTTGTGACAGTATACTTTCTCAGACTTTTTATTAGTACTGTAATTAAAGTATTTAGACTCCATTGCTTTTGTTTATGTCATTTTAAAAATCTTCCCAATTTTCTACAAGGAATATATTTCTAGACTTAAAAATACAAGGCTATGTTAGCAGTGCTTTGCTATCCTTAGAAACATTAGCCTGGCCTGTGGTGGTGCAGTGGATAGATCGTTGAACTGGAATACCAGGTCACCAGTTCGAATCCCCAGGCTTGCCCGTCAAGGCATATATGGCAAGCAACCAGTGAACAACTCAAGTGAAGCAACTATGAGTTGGTACTTCTGGCTCCCTGCACCCCTCCCTGTAATATCAATTAAAAACACACACACACACATTAGATTCAGAAGATAGGGAATGCTGTATTGTCCTCTTTTTCATAACTGTACAAGAAAATAAAAATTCAGCCTACCCAGCATCATCTCTTCTTATCTATGGAAATGAGACTCAGAAAGTAACTTGTCTAAGACCACATAGGAGAGTGTAGTCAGCTTTCTAAATGATCTCGTTATTTTTATCTCTGCTCTCATTCCTGTTCTGTCCTGAGATTGGGGGAAGACTAGGAAGGTGGAAGGACAAAACCAAGAATAACCTGTACTTCCGAGATGGATGGATGCTAGGCAGCCTGGTGTGGTTTTAAACTTTGTAATACAGAGCGAAACTTGATTTTATGTACCCTGTGACAAAAATAGTACAAATGTTATTTTCCTGGGCTTGATTCCAAGTTTGATAGAGTTGTATTCCATATTCTCTCTTTCTCCCTCTCCCACTCCTTTCCTTCCTGCTCTCCAACATGTGCTGCTTGCTTTTGGCACCTTTCTGGATATTTCTCCTCAGTTCTGTGTCGGCAGCCGTGTGCTAATCTGGCGGTACATGAAGTCCCACTTAAGTTTCCTGTGTTGTGCCTGACTTCCTCTCCCGCTCTTGTTCTGATCAGACACTTGAGTGCTACTGATCTGGTTGGGAATTGAGACGCTTACACGATGTCACGCAATTAATAGTCAATTGTGCTTACCTAATTTCTCATTTAAAATTCAAAACTAATTTCTAAATAACTCAAGTAGTTGTCCATTTGGTGAGATGTGTAAAGTAATTTTGGACTGTGTAATAATCACAACCTCTTTTCTCTCACTTTTTAAACAGTTTAATGAGAACCAGTAAAATGTAGACCCTCTAACTATTCCCTATAAATGCTGTGCTCTCTATCCCTCTCTCAGCATCATGCTGTAATAATAGTAAGGAAAGCACGCGGGTTTCCAGTGTAACAATTATACTTAATAAAGGTAATAATGGAAGCTTATTGTCATAGACTGGTTTGTGCTGTGTGGTTTGCGCTTTGCTTTCTTGCACCTCTCTTTAAGTGCTCCTTTCCCCTCTCATTTTCTCAAGGAAAGGTCCTTGTAAGTAGCTTACTTGAGATCTAAGAGACAGAAGCCTGTTAAGAGTTCTTGAACTGATTCACCCTTAGCAGTGACCCCTAACAGTGTCACTATGAAAGTTGGAATACAAACTGTAGGCAAGAAAGTCTAGGGACGTTTCAGGACTTTGCTGAAGGGAATGTTTCACATAAATCTTATGTAAATGGTATCAGGAAGGTGATTTTGATCAGCTCCGTAATCTTCCATATCATTTTTTTCTTACCCAATCTCTTCCTTAAACTGCATGACAGTGTGTGCGGTGGCGGTCAGGAACTGCTTAGAGTGTCAGCGGCACTCACAGCTGCAAGGCAGAGGAGACGCAGCCAAAGGCCAGGGAGCGGTGCACAGCCTGATTCCCATGGGGAAGTCTGCGGCGAAGGTGAGCGTGCGGCATCGGTGATTAAATAGAAAAGCACACTCTTATTTTATGGCTAAGGTCTTAAATTTATGTGTTCATTTCAGTGTAAGGTTAAGTAAGTCTGACAGGGGTCCTAAAATAGTTATTCTAGTTTGTGGATATAACATTCAAATATTTGTGCTTAAATATACAGTAAAGATTTGCTTATACTTAATCTTGTCTGCTTAGCCAAATGTTTACTTTTCTTGTGTCTACAATACCTTTTCCCTTCAAGTATGTCAATTTGGATTTCATGTACTTGGTGAGTTAGTATGCAGTGTGTTTTTTCCTTCATGACTCCCTTCTGTATCCCCCCCCCATCTCCCACTACCCCAGCATCCAAAAAAAAAAAAAAAAACAGAGAAAGAAGTAGTTGAAAAACAAGTAGTTCTATAGCCTTGTTTTTCTGGTTTTTGGAATACTGTGTTTATTTTTTTTAAACATCTGTGTAATGTACCTATATATATTTTTGTCTTAGAGTCCAGTGGACATTGTAACTGGTGGTGTATCTCCAGTGAGAGATTTTGAAAGGCTCCTACAAGACATGGATATTAATCGGCTTAGGGCAGTTGTATTCCGAGACATCGTAAGTGACGGCATTGCCTTCATGTACTCTTTGCTAATATGTATGACCTCCGAGGCCCAAAGTACTGAGAATGAAAACTCTGTGTGATAGAAATAGTTGAATAGAGAGAAAAAGCATAGAAACCAGTTTTTTTTTTTATTTTTTGATAGTGATTTCAGAATCATAGAATATTGGAAAGTATCATTTATATAAATTGAGCAAACATGTCACAGTAATGATAGTAAAAAATAACACTCTAAGTGATTTACATGTACTCATCAAGTCCAACAACTTCCTGAGTTCTGAACTTCTGTAATTTTCATTTTATCAGTGTGGAGTCAGGCACAGAGAGTTCAAGTAATTTGTTCGAGCTGATGAGCTAGGAAATGATGGGTTTCAGACCCAGCAGTCTTAACTCCAGAAACTAGCTCTGAAAGTAATGAAATGCTCAAATTCTAAACAGCCTTTTACTGAATATTGGATATTTTGCCCTCAAAAGAATATGAATGTGATCTAATAGTACTTAATAAAATACTGTGTGAAGTGTTTTATGAATTATTTAAAGATGAAAAGACTGTTTTAGCTGATTTTGATATAAAATATGGCTGAGTTTATGTGGAAATTGTATAGTCATACAGGAAAGTACAAATATGAAAGTAAAAATAATCTGTAATCTACTTACCATGATTTGGAGCATTGTCATTAGTTAATATTTATTGAACAGTTACTATGTGTTAAGTACTAGGTGCTCTGTATTACTTTTTTTTTTATAAACTTAACAATTTCAAGTTTTAATTTCCTCCTCTATAGTGTTTTTGTCCTCTCTTGAGTTCTTCACTAAGTTTTATACTATACATGTATATAAGTGAACACTTATTGTGTATTAAGCATAGAACTGGAAGCTCTATATGTGTTATCTCATTTAATTCATATAATAATCCTATTAGAAAGATAGCAGTATTAGGTTAAAAAATCTGCTTAAGAACACACAAGTAGCAAAAGGTAGAAGGTGGATTAAGAAACTTGGAAATCTGATTTTTTTTTTTTTTTTTACAGGGACAGAGAGAGAATCAGAGAGAGGGATAGATAGGGACAGACAGACAGGAAGGGAGAGAGATGAGAAGCATTAATCATCAGTTTTTCGTTGCGACACCGTAGTAGTTCATTGATTGCTTTCTCATATGTGCCTTGACCGTGGATCGTCAGCAGACCGAGTAACCCCTCGCTCAAGCCAGCGACCTTGGGTCCAAGCTGGTGAGCTTTTGTTCAAGCCAGATGGGCCCGCGCTCAAGCTGGCAACCTCGGGGTCTCGAACCTGGGTCCTCCGCATCCCAGTTTAACGCTCTATCCACTGTGCCACCGCCTGGTCAGGCAGAATCTGATTCTTGAAATTTTGAACTGCCTCCCTAGATCTCAATATTCTTTTTAATTTTTAATATTTTTTTGTTATTTTTGCCTGACCTGCCATGGCACAGTGGATAAAGCATCGACCTGTAATGTTGAGGTCGCCGGTTCGAAACCCCAGACTTGCCTGGTCAAGGCACATATGGGAGTTGATGCCCTGTTCCTCCCCTCTTCTCTCTCTCTCTCCTCTCTCTAAAATGAATAAATTTATAAATTTTTTTTTTGTTTTTGTATTTGGGTGGTTGCTGTTATTCCTTAAGTAAGAACCCATCACCATCCAGTTTTATTTTTTCAGAACCCATTTATTGTTTTCATTTTGGGGCCAAATATTGCTGCTTCCATCTCTTCCCATTCTCTTTTCTAGAGCAGATGTGGAGTCTGTTGCCCCACAACTTTGCATTTCTTAGAGTAATCTTTAAAAATCTAGAATAGATGATATAACTCTTTTGTCTTAAAATTTTTCTAATGTGTTCTCATAGCACATAAAATCAGAATTCCTCACCCTTGCTCAATGTGATCTGGCTCACTTTCTAACATGTTATTATATCATGATATTTGGACAGAGAAATAGACTATTTTCCATGTCTATGTTGTCATTTCTTAACAGTACAAATAATTTTAATATCTTTGTAACTATAAAAGTTATATATGCCTGGCCTGTGGTGGTGCAGTGGATAAAGCATTGACCTGGAATGCTGAGGTGGCAAGATCAAAACCCTGGGCTTGCCTGGTCAAGGCACATATGGGAGTTGATGCTTCCTGCTCCTCCCCCCTTCTCTCTTTCTCTTTCCTCTCTAAAATGGATTAAAAAAAAGAAAAGTTATACAACCACCTTGTAGGAGTTTTAGAAAAGAGAAAAGTTTGTATTCCCCAGACCTTGTCTTATAGCCTCTTACAGCAAAAGGAAACCTTGATGGAAAAGGAAAGACCTAAGATTGGGGATATAACGAAATTATTGCCCCGAGGTTAATGGCTAAGGTATTTAATCACTCTAATCTTAGTTTACATTTGCTTTTTCACTGGCTGTATGGCCTTAGGTAAATTACTTAACTTTTTTCTAGTTCTTATCTTATTGAAATGGCTTAAGGAATGTATATGAAGTACATTGCACAGTGTCTGGCTCACATATTCACAAATGACAACTACAGTTTATTTCAGGGGTTTAGTTAGTAAACACTGAATGTATTAATAGGCTAAAATAAGGATTCAGATAGACATAAATAATTTATAACAGGTTAAGAAGTTAAGACCAAGTAAGTTATCGGTCTCCATTTTTAATGCTGACATCATTAGCAGTAGTTATTATGGTAGATGACAGGATTGCATGGCAGAGGCATACAGGCATGTCTAGAGAAAGGGATGGCTTAATAAAGGAAAAATGTACATTTATCTTTTCCATCGAGAGTAATAAATGTTACCTAAAAAGTACCATGGAGTCTTGTCAGATTTCATGAAACCTGAAGTGAAGTGGGGAGGGCGTTATGGGGAGGGGGCAAGGGAGGTGTTGAGGGGGATGCATTCGGGGCGACACTAGAATCTATGTAAACAAAATAAATTAAAATCAATTAAAAAATATATGTCTTACTGTAGCAAGTGGACATGTTCAGGCAGAGCCTGATACCTTCTTATTTTCCTTGAAATTGTGTCCAAAACTTTTGACACTAGTTATTAATTTTTAGTTTTATTTGTATCATTAGTTTCCACTTATTTATCTGCTAGGGCAACCACGTTCTTTGTTTCCCTTATCCTAAATTTATTTCCTATTTGAAATACCTTTAATTTTCAGGATTTGATGGACAAGTTTGAGTTTTTCTTTAAATTTATTAAGTTCAAACCTATTTTGAAAAGTTATCAAATAGTAATGTATTGATGGGCCATATGGATATGAAGAATTTTACGAGATGAAGATGTTGTTGATGTATGAATATCTGGGTGAACTCTGGAGCTTCGGATGCAGCTGAGACCTCTTTTTGAGGTCCATCTAATTTTTTCTTTTCTTTTTTGCAGACACTATATTTTCATTCTGATACTTGCTCGCTCGTCTGTACTAGTTAAAATACTCTTAAGAATTTCTTTGGCCTCTTGTTCTGTATCTGGTGACCTTCTTTTCTTAAGAATGTTTGCCTTTTAGGAAAACTTATTATTTTGCATATTTTAATTCTTATGATTAGAATTAAAAATAATTATTCATATATAATGATAATTGTTATTTGATTAATCTTATAAGGAATGTTAAGACATATCTCTTCAAATTGAGTTACTTACTGGTCATTAAAAAAAGAAAGCCAAGTGTTTCCATGTTCACATGCATAAAACCCCTCATGAGCATTTTTCCAAAACACTATCTGATCTTTTCCCAATTGAATTTATGATTTTCTGCACATATCAAAAGATGTATTCACATGTTTTATATTTAAATGTTGTCATGTAAAATGAAATTAAGATGTTATTTAATGGTGGCGTGATCAGCTCCTTTCATTTTCCCCAGGAGGATAGCAAACAAGCTCAGTTTTTAGCCTTGGCGGTTGTGTACTTCATCTCTGTTCTGATGGTCTCGAAGTACAGAGACATTTTGGAACCCCAGAATGAAAGGCGTAGCCAACCACTGAAGGAGACTGGTAGTGAGAGTGGGACTTTGTCACTTCCTGGTGAGTGCCCGTATTTTATTTCCTGGTATCCAAAGTTCAAGTAAAACATCACGTACTCATTGTAGTTAAAATGTTGATTCTGGAATTTAAAGCCATTTATGTAGAAAGTGAGAGCATACACTTACTTTAAATAATAATGTAGGATCTTAAGTACATTGTAGTTAGTTGCAGTTGGGAGATTACTTCTCTTCTTTAAATGAGCCATCTGATTAAAAGGCTAGAAAGGTTATCCTTTGCACATAAAGTATTAAACATTTTTGTTTGCCTAAGAATTTGTCATGAAGAATAAAAAACTCCTCTTATAAGAGACAGACATGCTAAGTGACTGTAATAGTTGGAGTTAGAGAAGTAGCTGCCAGTTAGATGGATAGTTAGAAAAGCAGCTGTTGCAGTTATAAAATAGCTGCCATGCTATGAAGGCTGTTTACTTATTCAATAAATATTCATTTGGTACCTGCTAGGTACTTGGGTATGTATATTCATGAGCAAAAGAGAAAAACAAAGTCTGCCTGCATGAAGCTTATATTCTAGTGAGAGAAGGCGGGAAATAAGTACACGTGATAGGTAAATTGCATAGTATTTTAGAAGGGGATGAGTACTAAGAAAAGAAATAAGGCAAATGGAAAAATACGAGGAATATAACTAGCAGGATTGGAGTGTGGATATTTACTTTAAGGTAAATGAATTATTGGAGGGTTTTGAATATAGGAGTTAAAACTGACATACATTTTTAAAAGTTACCCTCAAGCTGTGTTGAGAATACACCGTAGAGGGCAAGGAAAGCCCCATGTTTTAGTTCTGTGCTGCTGTGTAACACATTACATTGAAGCTTAGTGGCTGAAAGCACAACTCGTTTAGTCTAGTTACCGTGATTCTGAGAATTTGATTTGGGCAGGGCACAGTGAAGATGATTCACTCCGGCTCCAGATACTATTTGCTGGCGTTGGAAAGTCTGAGATGGCTTTTCTCCTCCTCTGTCTGGTGCCCCTGCTCGGATGACTCCGAGAGCTGAGGCTGGTTGACTGAAAGGGCTCAACGGGAGGTATATGTCTGGGCCTCGATACCTGTGCTCACCTGAGTTCCTTGGTTTTCCTCCCTTCATTTGGAGAGCCTCTCGCTCTTCACAGGGTCTCTGCATGTTCTCTCCGACCAGGTAGCCAGATTGCTCACGGAGATATTCAGGAACTCCGAGAGGGCGCCCACTGCCTGAGATTATTAAAGCTTGGGCACAGAACTGGTCGATTGCTATTTCTGCCTCATTCTGTTGGTTAAAGTAAGTCAGGCCCAGCCCAGATTCAGAGACTTTTCAAAGTGGTGAATACCGGGAGGCAAGGGCCCAGAGCATTGTTACCGTAACAATCTAACATAACCAGTTCTGAAGACATTGCAGTGATCCAGACAAGAGGTGAATTAGGGGCTAGGGTGGTGGCTGTAGAGCTGGTGCGTAGTAGTCAGGTTCTGGATATATGATGATGGTGGAGAAGAGAGGACGGTACAGTATGAGGTGTGGGTATGTGAAAGGTGGAAGGTAGTGCAGTTGGGTACTGTGGAGCTGAAACATGCTCAGGGAAAGATAAATTTAGTTTTCCACTGTTGATGGCTTTTAGACATAGAAAATGTAGAGTAGACAGTTATATATAACAGTCTGAAGTTCTTTTGTTTTGGATATGTAGAACTTTGAGAGTGAGTGAGACTATTAAGGGAATACCTGTTGAAAGAGAAGAGGACTAAGGACTGAGTACTTGGGCCCTCCTAAGAAATCAGGGAGAAAAAGAAGTGAAGGCAATGACGAAGGTATAACCACTGAAGCAGTAGATGAAAAGCAGAGAGCATGGTGTTGTGTGAGCCAAGTAAGAAAAGTTTTATCAAGTTGGAGGGAATAACCAGTTACTGCTGTTTTGCCAAGTGCTATTAGGACTGGGAACGGACCATTTGAATTAGCAAGATGTGATGACCATTGGCAAGACGGAGCATTTTTACTGGCATGAAGTGATTGTCTGATTGAAGGGAATGCACGTCATTTGAGGTAGAGTTCGTGGGGTTATTATTCAAAGAAATGGCAATATATGAAGGCACAGAAGCCCAAAACATTGTCCTGTGTTTGGCAGAGGGCAGGTAGTTCGGTGTTGTGAAGTGTAATGTGTGATGGCCTGAGTAGCAGGATATGAAGTTGGGATGAATATTAGATTCAGGTATTTAGCGGTCACCTCCTTCCAGGCATTGTGTAGGCTGAGGCATTAATGCAGGTGCTTCAGAGGAAGTGTTAGAGAAGACAAACTCCCTGCCCTGATGCAGTTCACATTGTAATGGACTTTCGCTATTGAAGACCTTGTCCTTGATCCTGAAGATTTGGGACTTTTTCTTGTAGGCCAATAGTTACCTATTGGTATGTCATGTTCGGTTATGAGGATTTTCTCAGGTATTTTGTTATTTTTTAATTATTTTATTATACCATCTAATTATAGGTGCATCAACTCAGTACATTTTATAGGTTATGTAATTTATCGTTACCTTTTAGAACATGCCATAGGTTTTTATAATTTAAAATAATAGATGGCTGTAGGACTGAATGCACCTTTTAAAAATTGGTTCTAAATTATTTTATTCATATTTTCCTTCTGTTTCTGGGTGTGTAGGAAACACACCAGCAGCATCCAGCCCATTAACCCCAGAAGAATCTGAAAGCATATCATCTGCTCGAAGGAGGGATTCAGGCATTGGGGAGGAAACAGCCGCTGGCTTGGGAAGCAATATGGAGGCAGCTTCCCCTCCAGCACCTCCAGGTGTCAGTGCAGGCCCAGATGCAATTAGTGAGGTGCTCTGCACTCTTTCTTTAGAAGTCAATAAGTCTCATGAAAGCAAAAATGATGGAGGAAATGAGGTGGATAACAAGGCTGCACCATCCGTTCCAGTTTCAAAAAATGTCAACGTCAAGGACATCCTCCGCAGCTTGGTTAACATGCCAGCCGATGGGGTCGCAGTGGATCCTGCCCTCCTGCCACCAGCCTGCCTTGGAGCTCTTGGCAATCTATCTGTGGAACAGCCAGTGCAGTTCCGATCTTTTGACAGGTACTGTTAATAGTTTCTGGGTTTTGTATGCTTCTATTTATAGGTTGTCAAGATTTAAAGGGTAAACAGGAATTTAACTCTGCAAATTTTGTAGCTTCAATATTAAAAATATGTTTTGATCTAGTTTGTAAAAATTACAAGGATATATAACATTTCAAAGTTTTATTAACACTATCAGTAAGGTGATTTAAAAATAATTTTAATATTAAATTAGCCAGTTATATGTTAAATAATTTTTTTCTATATTTGTTACAACTTAGACATCACTTGTATTTATAAGTGGTTACCTTTCAGACCCTTGCTTTCAGCACTTGGCCGGCCTTGTGAGAAAAGGTGGCAATCTGTGGATTCCATCAGACTTAGGAACTCAACAAAGTGTTTAGTCTCTTGACAACTTGAGAAAGTTGACTATAGATTCCTGACTTTATTGGTTTTCCTGCCATAAGAAACCTGTTGCTAAATCACATGACATTTTTTTATATATATTATTAAACTTTCTGAAATTCTACTTATAAGGCATTAAATATATTCTTTTCAAAAATCAGTATTTTTATCTGGAAAAAAAGCTCTAACTTATATGGAAGTTGCCGGTTAAAAGGACTTTTATTTTTTCTGAACCATTTGAAAGTAAGTATGCACAATACTTCATCCCCTTTGAATATTTTATTGCATTTTTTTATCTTTTGTGACAGAGACAGAGAGGGACAGATAGGGACAGACAGGAAAGGAGAGAGATGAGAAACACCAATTCTTCATTGCGGCTCCTTAGTTTTCATTGATTGCTTTCTCACATGTGCCTTGACCGAGGGGGAGGGGGAGTGGCCCCTTGCTTGAACCCCAGCAACCTTGGGTTCAAGCCAGAGACCTTGGGCTCAAACCAGTGACCTTGGGCTTTAAGCTAGTGGCCATGGAGTCATATCTATGATCCCACACTCAAGCTGGATGAGCCCACGCTCAAGCTGGCATGCTTGGGGTTTCAAACCTGAATCTTCTGTGTCCTAGTTCAACGCTCTATCCATTGTGGCCACCGCCTGGTCAGGCTATTGCATATTTTCTATATAACCACAGTACATCTATGAAAATAAGAAAACTACCATTGATAACCTCTACATCTAATCTTCAAATACCTTTTAAGTTTTACTGATTGACCCCGGCCAGGTAGCTCAGTTGGTTAGAGCGTTGGCTAGAAGCACAGAGGTTTCCAGTTCGATCCCCAGTCAGGGCACATAGAGGAATGGATTGATGTTCCTGTCTCTCTCTTTCTCCCTTCCTCTCTGGCTAAAATCAGTAAATTTAAAAAAAAAAGAAAAGAGTTTTACTGATTATCTCAATAATGCCCTTTCTAGTAGAAGGATCCAGTTCAGAATACTGTATTGCATTTTATTGTGTCTCTTTATTATCTTTCAATCTGAAAGAACTGTTCCTTAGTTGTCCCTTGAATTAAATGATCTTACTACTTTAGCACAAATGTTTTGTAGCCTTTCAGTTTAGATTTATTTAATGTTTCCTCAGGATTAGATTCAGGTTATTGCATCTCTTTGGCAGGAATATCACAGAATGGCACTGTTTCTTCTTGTTCCATTCTAATAAGTGGTATACGGTTTTATCTCATTACTGTTGTTGCTCATTCAAATATTTATTAAAATGCTATTTTGTAGGTTTCTCCACTGTTAAGTGCTCCTTGTGAAAAGGTATTACTCGGAAAGTCTGTCATTGACATCAAATGTTATATGGTCCTGTGGTGTCCTACTTTATTCAATGGGTTATAATTTGTTGTTGTTAGTATTTATGTTGATGCCCAAATTGTCTTCAGTTTGGCCAGTGGGATTTCCTTCCAGGGGGCTTTCTTTTCTTTTGATATATTCTCATCATAATCTCTCTCTCTCTCTGGGTATTGTTTATTTCTTGTATCTCCTGTTTCTTTATTTCTTCTTATCATCTAGTGCTCTACTTCAGATGTGCTATGAGTTGGCACATAGACATCCAAGCTGCTTGAAATTCTCTATGGTAATTAAGATGCTCTGAGAGAACACAAGAGATAGATAATTTTAATGGAGAATCTTTTCTGCCATCATCCTTTGTCCTCTCTACCAGTGTGTAGAGTCGGTTCAGTGTCCTGGAGTGAAGGGGCTGACAGAGTCTCAATTCCAGATGAATAGAACGTTGGTATATCAAGTGGCTACTAGCCTCAAATGTATTTTTCAGTAGACTTGGTCATATAGGAGTTAAAATACTGACTTTAGTGATCAGACAAAACTGAATTTGAGTTTTGCCTCTATACTTTATTAGGGAATTTGGACAAGTTACCTCATCTTCCCGAGCCTTAGTGTCCTTCTCTTTAACTTCTGTAATACTGTACAACCATTAAATATAAAAAAAGTGGAACTGTGTGTATTGATATAAAGTGATATTGAAGAGATATTATTCTGTGGCACTAAACATGTAGAAATCACTAAATAAAAACTCATGTCTAATGGGCCATTTAATTATTGCTGCTGTTATGTGTCTGTATATACATGTAAGCATTACAGCTGAGATGCATATTACAGATAACAGGATTATCTTCCTAGTACATATATTATGCTAACCAATCAATAAAATGATAAATCTTGTGTCAATAAAATGACGTTTTTATCAGCTAGAAAAATTGACAAATGACAGGAACAGGTAGTTCATGTAAAAGGAGAAATACTGTTAATATGCAAATATGTAAAGTTGATCTGTATCACAAATAATGAAATAAATATTTAAATAACCATGAGATAATTTCTTTTGCTTAAATTTTCAAGGATTTAAAAGATGATACCTGTAGTTAATGAAGGTATCAAGACAAATTTTAATATTGTTATCGAGAGGGCATACTGGTACAATTTATTTAAGGGACAAATGGCAGTATTAATGAAAATTTAAAATATGTAAACTTTTAATTTTTTTCCTTTTTATTGAATTTATTGGGGTGATATTGGTTAACAAAATTATACAGGTTTCAGGTATACAGTTCTACAACACATCATCTGTACACTGCATTGTGAAATAAAAATATGTAAACCTGATACACCTCTAGAAGTTTACACAAAACATACCTCTAAAAGTTTATAAAAAAGATGTACACAAGAATAAAATGTTTTCTGCAAGAGGAATTTCATAATTAAGCTAAGACCTATTGAGCTTTTACTCTATGAAATTCTATTCAAAATGTTTTTAAAAAATTTTTAATAGATGGGTAGGTAGATAGATACTATTTTTATCCTTACTTTACAGATGAAGAAACTGAGACAAAGGGAAATTATGTTGCTTAAGTGCTTATGCTAATAATAAATGATGGTGCTGAGATTTAAACTATGGTAGACTCATTCTAGACCTCGTCCTTTGGCATTGCAGTGCAAACATACCTCCTAATCTGTGAGGGATTGATGACATGTTTTTATTTTTATACATCTGGTAAATACTATGCAGCCATTAAAGAGGGAAAAGCTAAATACTGTATTGATGTAAGATAATATTGAAGATATAGTATTAATGAAAACAACAGTATATAAAATAGTTTGGAATTTATGATCTTTTAAAAAATAAATATATGTACATGTGCCTCAAAAAGTATATATCAGACTATTACTAACATTGGCTATATTTTGAGGGTGGGAAAAGGTGTATGATCAGGTTTATAAAATATTCTCAATTTTTAGAATTTGTTTCAATTTTTATTAATCTTAGTTTGAGTACTAAGAAATGAATGAGAGTAGATTTTTAAAATTTAATATATCTTATTATAGTCAAAGAAAGTTGTCTTATAGATGCCACAAATTTCATATAGTTTACCTTTTGTTTTTAAATGGTATACAAATTAAACTGTGCCTTAGTGATGCCTTCTGCGAGTAGATTATGAACTTACAGGAAACCATACTTAGGTAATAATACGTATGAAGGGGTTTGTTGAAATCAAAGGGGGATTTCGTTGATAGCATTTCTCAGGGTGTTATTTGGAACTTACATGTCTGGTCTGCATTTAACATACTGTCTGATGGCAAGCCAACTGCTCTGTTTTTCCCCCTTTTTCTTAGCAAGAGACACCTTTTGAAAACTCTTCTCATTGCAGTTGTAGACCAGTGGAATATCTTTGGGAATTTCAAAGCATCCCTCTGATCATGTATTTATCTCTGGAATGCTGTGTCAGAAATCACAACTCTCCTCATATCTTAAGAATTATCAACTCCCAAGCAATAGCTGGAAAATTTAGAGTAACAGCTACATGAGTGGAACCTTGCTGAAAGGCTGCCAGGTTGTGGGCCTTTTGGGATGGCAAGGTGTTTGTGTTCGTTCCCATGCCAAAATTCTTACTCTTATCTAATTTGAAGATCCCTTCTGGTGATTAGTGGATGCCAGGGATTTATCTTGATAAAGTTCAAGGCTGGTCTGGCTTTTCAACTAGATCCTTAGGGACTAAAGTGCTAGGTTTAAAATGTTCTTTTCTCCTTTACTGAACTGTTTGCATGTTAAATAAAATAGCATTTATGTGAAAGTGTGTGATATTTGAATTTGATGTGATTCTGAAATGGAACTTCGGAACCTTAGTGATCTGAAAGACATTGTTGCTCTTTGTTGTTATACATAAAGAAACTTTCAAAAAAGTTGCCTTAGTTCATGTAAAAAATAAACTCAACAGTGATTATGCTTTCTTTTTGTGTGGAACCTTAGGAAAATTACTTATTCTTCATCTTTAAACTGGGGATAATAGGTAGTACTTAACTCACGGGAGATTGAATTTATATAATTTATATATGTCTTTAGCATAGTGCTTCATAAATATTATTCATTAAAGTTAGTGAGTTTGTGAAAAAAAGTAATATAAAATTTTATACTTCAGTTTTTAATTGAACATTTAAAGCAATAGATTGCGTATTTAAAAGACATATTCGTCTTCCAAATTTTTCATGCCAAAAAATTTGAAGTGCTTGTTGTTAAAATTGATGGCACATATTAAAAACACAGTGTTATTAGTATTTTAAATATTAACAAGGATTTCTTTCTTTTTCTTTTTAATTTTTATTAAGTGAGAGGAAGGGAGGCAGAGAGACAGACTCCCATATGTCCCCCACTGGGATCACTGGGCAAGCCCGATAGGGGGCGAAGCTCGGCCCATCTGTGGCTGCTACTCCATTACTTTAAACGGAGCTATTCCAGCGCCTGAGGAGAGGCCATGGAGTCCTCCTCAGCACCCAGGGCCAACTCTCTTGGAGCATTCGAGCCATGGCTGCAGGAGTTGGGGGAGGGGTGGAGAAGCAGATGGTCACTTATCCTGTGTGCCATGATGAGGAATCGAACCTGGGACTTCCACATGCTGGGCTGATGCTCTACCACTGAGCTAACCAGCCAGGGTAACAACAATTTCAATTTCTTTCTTTTTTTTTTTTTTACAGGAACAGAGAGAGAGTCAGAGAGAGGGATAGATAGGGACAGACAGACAGGAACGGCAGGAACGGAGAAAGGTGAGAAGCATCAATCATTAGTTTTTCATTGCTGTTAGACACCTTAGTTGTTCATTGATTGCTTTCTCACATGTGCCTTGACCGCGGGCCTTCAGCAGACTGAGCAACCCCTTGCTGGAGCCAGCAACCTTGGGTCCAAGCTGACGAGCTTTTGCTCAAGCCAGATGGGCCCGCGCTCAAGCTGGCGAGCTCAGGGTCTCGAACCTGGGTCTTTCGCATCCCAGTGTGACGCTCTGTCCACTGCACCACCGCCTGGTCAGGCAATTTCTTTCTTGAATAGAAACTTAAGTTGTAGCTTGAGACTGAGGTCTAGAGTATCCCCCCAAGTTGCTTAGCATATGGGCTTTCAGAGTTGTGTCAAATGTATGTTGCATTTGTTTAGTGTTTTCCAAAGTATTTGATAAAAATCGTGAAATGCTGAGTGCTTGCATGATTAATCTTGAGTAGTGGTAAATTTAAATTTCTAGAATATTTTTTAAAATTGCAAGGACATGCTTTACTAGTTTAGATTTATACTTTTGTACATGGTACATATTCTTTTCTTAAAATCCTCTCTGTTGAAGATTTTAGTCTTTTACAGGGAAAGTTTATAATATGAAAATAGTTGGTAAAGAGAATGGGTATATCGTGAAATCTGCCTACTGCAAAATGTCCGGTTATTTGGGTTATTATTATTTTGAATTTTCTTTGTTTTTATGTGGCTCAGGGCTGAAGCATTATTATGTTATTTCCTCAGAAATGACTTGAACCAGTCAATGAATTTGGAAATGGATTAACTTTATGTTTTCTGTTATGTACTAAGTACGTAGCTGGACTAAAGAATGCATAATTTTTTTCATTTGTGAGCAGATAAATTTTTGTTATGTTTTTAGTAGTACATACATAATTTTATATTTGGATAACTATTACTATTATAAATGATTAAATTTCAATGTTAATATGATTGTGGTGATGGTTGCACAAACTGTGAACAAACTAAAAACCATTTACTTGTACATTTTAAATTAGTGAAATGTGTGGTGTAGGAATTATATCTCAACACTTTTAAAAAGGTCAGTATGAGGAAAGAGTTTCAATTAGAGGTCCTTCTTTAGACAAACTGAATTGTAGAGAACTTCTGCCATATGCTTTGATAAGTTATCTTACCTTTCTGAACTTTTTAATTTTTAAAATGGAAATAATATGTATCTTAAGCTTGTTTTGAGAATTGAGTAATAATTCTTGGCATATGTCAGTGCTTAATCATAGCAGCTATTAATACTTTAAAAGTTTATATCACATGGGAGCACAAAGAATAATATATCATGAACTTTGACTTGGGAGAGTCTGGGTGGCTTACCTTTGAGCAAAGTTTTGAAAGATGAGAAGGAAGCTTGCTGGCACTTAGAACTAATAAGAAGGCATCTTTGCAGACAAATAGCACATCCAGAAGGCGGGAGTTGTGAAATGATACACGTGCTCAAGAATGATAACCACGTATTGCAGATGTGTGAAGAATGCTGGGTTAAATGTAAATTCATGTAGGAATCGCACATTTCAGATGTGTCGGGAATGGGAGTATGTGGAAGATCTCAGACAATCAATGTTTACGGAATTGAATAAAGAATAGGTATTATTTGTGATTGAAAAAGCATTATTAATGTCAGTAGTTTAAAGGATTAGAGAGGAGGTCAAACTCTTTTAAGTTTTTGAATCAATTTTATTTTTTATTGTTTAAATTTTTCATAGGATTTGTTGGGTGATGTTTTGTTATCTTTAATCATGCTACCTTGGACAAATAGAGATTGTGTATACTATTGAACATCTGTAGTAAATGTTTTTCTGTCACCAGTTTTCCAACATTTTATTATGAAAATACTTAAATATATAGAGAAATTGAAAGACTTGTGCAGTGAGCACCTGTAGACCCGTCACTGAGATTTTACAATTAGCCTTTAATTCTGTTTGCTTTGTGATACAATTTTCCATATATCCATCCTTATGTCCATAAGTCAGTCTTAAATTTTTTGATGCATTTCAAAGTTGTTACAGATGTCAGTTCACCCTCAAACATTTCAACATGAAGATTGCTAACTAGGGATCAATACAGTTTTTAAGGTAATATTGTATATGCATATGGTGAAAAGCACAGGTTTTAAGTGTCCCATTTGATGAGCTTTGACAAATTTATACACCTGTGTTAACCCAAATCCCTAATCAAGATGAGTTCTGAAAGTTCCTTCATGCATCTTTTCAGCCAGTGCCTGGCTCTGTTCCTCAGAGGCAGTTACCATTCTGAGTGTTCTCTACCACAGATTAGTTTTGCCTTTTCTAGAACTTCATTTATAAGGAAATACAGTTTGTGTTCTTCTGTTTAAGGCTTCCTTCACTTAATATAATCTTTTGAAATTCATCCATTCTGTGTTTATCAGTAGTTTGTTTCTTTTTATTGTCAAGTATTGTTCCATTGTATGAGCATACCATGATTTTTTTCTTTTTAAAGTGAGAGAGAGACTGGAACGGAGAGAGATGAGAAGCATTAACTCCTAGTTGCAGCACCTTAGTTGTTTATTGATTGCTTCTTGTATGTACCTTGATGGGGGTAGAGGGGGGCTGCTCAAGCCAGCGACCATGGGATTGTGGATGACCCCACGTCCAAGCTGGAGAGCCCATGCCCAAGCTGGAGAGCCCACACCCAAGCTGGAGAGCCCACAGTCAAGTTGGTGAGCCCACGCCCAAGCTAGAGAGTCCACGCCCAAGCTGGAGAGCCCACACTCAAGCTGGAGAGCCCACAGTCAAGCTGGTGAGCCCATGCCCAAGCTGGAGAGCCCATGCCCAAGCTGGAGGGCCCACACTCAAGCTGGAGAGCCCACAGTCAAGTTGGTGAGCCCATGCCCAAGCTGGAGAACCCACGCTCAAGCTGTTGAGCCCATGCCCAAGCTGGTGAGCCCATGCCCAAGCTGGAGAGCTCACGCTCAAGCTGATGAGCCCACGCTCAAGCTGGTGAGCCCACACCCAAGCTGGAGAACCCACGCTCAAGCTGATGAGCCCATGCTCAAGCTGGAGAGCCCACGCTCAAGCTGATGAGCCCATGCACAAGCCAGATGAGCCCACACTTAAACCAGTGACCTCAGGGCACAAACCAGGATCTCTGTATCCCAGGCCGATGCTCTATCTACTGTGCCACCACTGGTCAGGCACCCCATGATACTTTAGTGCATTTTTCTGCTTAAAGGGTTCTAGGCTATTGTCTATTTTTGGCTGTTGCCAGTAAAGTCTCTTTGAACGTTATTGAGCACGTTTATTTTAGGGAAATTTCTAGGGGAATTGCTGGTGCATAGGATAGGTTTATGTCTTAAATTCAATTATAAAATAAAGATAATCACTTTTTTAAAACAATTTTACCTTTATCAATAATATTTTCTATTGCTCTTATCAGTACTTATCTATTGTGCGAGTAAATTGGATATTTCTGGTTCTTTGTTTTGTGAACGAATGTGAAAGTAAATTGTCCATATTTCTTCTCTCCCAAAAATAGATTGCTAGGGAATAGGTAACTAGAGATTTTCTTCTACGATACATTTCTGCTTAGAGTAGCAAATGCACAAATTAGATTTTGTATTGTTTCTGAATGTACCACTAGCACACACACATGCACACACACATAGGGGTCATGTTTACTCCCTCTAAAGTCAATAATCTTCATCTATTATACGCTGCTGTGATTTAAGCACACGATTTCGGATTGAGGGCTCAGGTGGCTGTTGCTTCTATTTTTTAGTGTATAGTTAACATTGGCAGTCACCCTTATAATGATGTGACACCAGCTACCCCCAAGTACATTGAATAAGCCATGCCTAACACAAGAGAACTTGATTTAATTGGCAACAGTGTTTGCTGTCACATGATAGGCACTGAAGTGAAACGGAACCCATTTCGCTTTGTATTATCTCTTTTTGATATAACAACAAAAACAATGTATTTTTAAAGTACTAGAATTAGATAATTTCCACTTTTGAATTTATTGGGATCAAGTATCTAGGTAACTTTATTTAGAAACTGAATACTTTAAAGCTGTTAAGGGAATACTTGAAGCTTGCAGTTACAATATTGTCAACAAAAGATGTGATTAAAGAAATTGAATGTTGAAGACTTTAGGCTTATGGTTAACACCAGGTAATTAAAAGTAAGCACTGCTGTGGGAGTGCGTTATATATCAGCTGTCCTCTTCATCTCATTAACTGGGGTTTGCATGTTTGTAGAGCTCACGCCTAATAATGTCTTTTAGTCATTATTTTGCTATAAAGTATTACACTTTAATTGAAATTGGTATATCATAAATACCTGTGTTTGAATATTATACAAGGTGAACAAATTTGATTATTTGGTATTTTTTAATCTAACATTTTTATCTTAGCATTGTTTTATCTATATAATATTATTTAAAAACAATCTTGTCCCATGGACATAGATAAAAGTGAAGTGGTTACCCTGGGGAAGGGGATATGGGGGAAGGGGTTGGGGAAAGGGTGTAAAGAGGCACAAATATAAGGTGACAGAAAATGATTTGACTTTGGGTGATGGGTATACAATATAATCAACAGTTCAAATGCTATAGAAATATTTACCTGATACCTATGTACTCTTATTGATCAGTGTCGTCATGTTTAAGTTAATTTTCTAAATAAAATTTAAAAATTAAAAAAAAATAAAGACAGTGTTGGGGATTAAAAAATTAGGTTGCATACATGTTAAAATTCTTTATACCTGCATTTTTTAACCTAATAAAATTTCTAAGGTTTTATGATTTCAAATTGCTAGTGCTTAAAATTCTTGTTGAAACATGTTGAGTTTTCTGTTTCAATTCTGAGGTAAAGAAAAGTTAATTACTTTTCCACTTGAGTGCCAAAATTCCTTTTTTATATATCTGTGGTCATATTTTATTTAAGTTAGATAATTAAAGATAATCCTAAATGTAAAGACTATTCTATTATATAGTTAATATAAATTTAAATGTTGAAATGAACTGTCATATTTCCATAGAACATTGTCTTGATTCTAAAAAGAAAAATTGAGATGCAACAAATAAACACCATTGAAGAGGTTTCTTGTTGAATTTTCTAAATTGTACATCAAAACAGAGATAAGAAAAAATTAGAAAGAGAAGTTAGTTTTCTGTTTTCCTATTATGAAGTTTATGTGGTTAACATGAGTTAATCTTCTGTATTTTGAAATCTACTACTTTTTTTATTACAGAAGTGTCATCATTGCAACCAAGAAATCATCAGTCTTACCTTCCACACCTACTGCGAATGTGCTCAGCAATGCTGTCAGTATGGTTTCTGCAGTAGATCCAGCCCAAGCCCCAAGTATGGGAGGAGAGTCTCCTGGTGAGTTTGTCTGCACTGATTTCAACAACAAAAACCTTTTAGATCCCACTTTAGCAGAACTTAGGTAATTTTGTTAGGCATGCTATAAGTCATTATGCTTTTATACTGGCAATTGTTTAATAATTTTCTGAATAAATTTGAGTAATACCAAATAAATTAAATCGAAGATTTTAGTATTTTCTCCACAGTTTATGATACAGTGGATGCTGCTGATTTAAGAGACCCCTTTCTGCCCCCGGAACATTTGGTGACATGTGGTCTTTTAATCTGGTTATCAACTATCAAATGTTTATATAATGTCCACTACTTTTTCTCTTGAATATTTTTCTGAATTAGAGACTTGGAGCACTGCCTTGAAGTATATCATCATTTTACCATTGGTCATAGTAGTCTAATAGCGACTACTACAAGTTTTTCAAAATATTGATGTTATTGGGGTAACTTGGTTAATACAATTATATAGGTTTCAAGTACAATTCTGTGATACATCATCTGCATATTGCATTGTGTGCCCATCCCTCTTTCTGAATTCCTTCCAAGTGTAAAAGCCTTTCGGTGCTATGCGTGTAAGAGCCTGAATCCCTAGGTGCAGATGGGAAGCTGAGTTGATAATACCAGGTGAACTTGAAAACTATGTGATATTAAAATGACCAAGTTAGGACAAAGGAGATAGTCTTTATAGAAATAGTATTTTTTTAAATGAGCTGATTCATAAAAAGAATTAACAACTAGATAGTATACCCCCAAAAGGATTCATTCTTGTTACTCTAGAATGAGATTAATGAAAAATAAAAGTTTGAAGGAATGACTAGGTGGAATACATTAAAATTAGAAATAATGTTCTAGTTCATCTTTTCAGGCATGATTCATGCCATTTATCTGCTGATATATCTTTTTGATAAAATGGTATATTGGATAAATAGTGTAGTTGATAAAATAAGGCATCTCGGAGAGTTTTGCTCCTAGCTCAAGTGGTAAGTACAGAGCTCTCATATAACTTCTGAACTCTACCCCTTTCCCATTCTCCTGTAGTTAACATCATGGTACATTTGCTACTTTTCTTCATCATTGTCTTAGTGAAAAAATATGAAGGAGAATAAGTGTAGAACTCTAGTGGACTTTTATTCTTTCTTATTGTTTTATTATACTGTGATGCTTCTTTTTTGCTATGGAGAAGAATTCATTTGGTAATTTGTTCGGGGCAGGTTATGCAAATTTCTGTTCTTCCATCCTCCTCATCCCCCATCCAAAGCCCTTTAAAAAAGTAAACTGTAATTTCTCTGGACTAGTCCCCATTGGAGAAAAGGCAGAAGTTACTAATATCTATGAAACTATATGCTGTCTTTTAAATTCAAGTAATACTGAAATTCCTAAAGATTAGCGGTTCACAGTACACATTATCTTATTTTTAATACACTGCCCTCCAATTTCAGTTTATGGGACAAAGTAATATGAACCTCTCATTACTGTTTAATGTACTTTTCAAAATTTAAATCATGCAGTCTTTATAAGAGATAAACAGAAAGCTGCGCCGTATGGACAATATTTGTTATACAATAGTATAATACATTTCTTTCTGAAGCTATTATAGTTTTCCAGCATATCCATTATAATACAGAGTGGGGCAGAAGTAGACCACAGTTGATCATATAGAAAATAATAAGCATTAATACAAGAATAAACTCTGTTTAGTGTACTCATAACTATAAATCTCCTTTTGCCCCCTGCCCCCCGCATTAAATACCCTGAAGAATCATGTGCAGAATTACAAAATAACTTGCTATCTTGGAAGCTTGCATTTATTGGCAAAACCCCACAAAACCCTGCATCTAGCTCATAATGTACCTTTTCTCCGCACTATTATTAAGATTTGTGGTGGTGATGTTTCTCACATAGTTTCAAGGTTTTTCTAGTTTGGGCTAGAATTTTTAGCTCTTTCCTTTTCCTCCCTAGCCCCCCTTATTTGTTTAAAATAATTTATTTCTTTTTAAGTCATTCCACATGTTCTTTGTGATGATGGTCTTTCTTTTTCTCATTTGTTTGGTTTCATATCTGATTCTTCTTTTCCTCTTTTTCTTTTTTTTATAATTTTTTAATTTTATTTTATTTTACAGGGACAGAGAGAGAGAGTCAGAGAGAGGGATAGATAGGGACAGACAGACAGGAACGGAGAGAGTTGAGAAGCATCAATCATTAGTTTTTCGTTGCTGTTGCAACACCTTAGTTGTTCATTGATTGCTTTCTCACATGTGCCTTGACCGTGGGCCTTCAGCAGACCGAGTAACCCCTTGCTGGAGCCAGGGACCTTGGGTCCAAGCTGGCGAGCTTTTGCTCAAGCGAGATGGGCCCACCCTTAAGCTGGCAAGCTCGGGGTCTCGAACCTGGGTCTTCCGCATCCCAGTCCGACGCTCTATCCATTGTGCTACCGCCTGGTCAGGCCCCTCCTCTTTTTCTTTAGTATGCTCTTGTCACTGTTAATGGTCTCTCCATTTTGGTTTATTCTATTCCATTCCACTAATTGTTGCCATGAACATTATTGCCTTGATAGGAAAAATCCAACCCAGTCTGGTGTTTTCAGTCATCCTAATTCTTACTCTTCTTCTCCCACTCCTCCTCCCTACACACATGCTTTTACCTACCATACTTGCCTTTGTACCCTGTTCTCTTTCACTTGGAATCTAGGTGCCGCAGATGAAGTTACCTGTCTGCCTCCAGTATTTTTAACTGAAAAACAAAATTTTTTTTGGTGGGTCTCTTGATTTAAGTTACTTGTCATTAAAAAATAGAGTTGAAATTTATTTTTCTTCTGGTTTAGGCAGGGTTTGGGAATAAAAGATTTGTGGATGAATTGGTGGTTGTTGTAATTGCATGCTGAGCTGGGCGGTGTATTCTTGCAGATCTGGGTATGTTAGGTATTAGTCTTGGTTTGATCTTGGATTGTTTTTTCTATGTGAGAACACAGTTAATATCTGTCTCTGTGGACCTTAAACCTGTGTGCCTTGAGAAGACCTCAGTTCTGAGTGAGTAGCAACAAAAACTGAACTGCTCGAATTTAGGAGCAGATTATTGGTTAGTAAAAAATATGCTGAGAGTACAGGGTGCATTAGCAAACAATGGGAATTTACCTGGAGGAAACCATGTGAATATTGAACATAAATCATTGAGTTTTGTAGCAGTAAAGTTTAAATTACTTTGAAATTCTGATATCAAAATGGATGTCTAAAATTTAATATGGAACAATTGAAGAGAAACTGGGACTGGTTGACTTGGATTCCAGAAAACGATTTAGAACTTTTCAACTTTAAGTGAGGTAAAAGATTTTTACCCTGATAATTTTGCAAAAAATTAAGAATTTATATATTTACAGTTTAAAACACTGTACATTATTAAAACTACGGTTAATATATAAATATGGAGTATTCATATAAATTTCAGATTTTAGTTTGAATAATTTTCCTTAGCCTTCTGTACCGTTTTATTAGCAAAAAGTATAATCTAATACTAACAATGGCAAATCTATCTTAATTAGTGGTAAGAGCTTGTTATAAGAGAACAAGTTATATCTTGACATATACATATTTCTTTTTTTATTTTTGTATATGCATATTTTAAAGAAAAAGAGAAAACAGATTTTTTAGTAAATATATCAAAATCTGGACATTTTAAAGTTACTCATCAGTAAAGTTTTAATTTCCAGGAATACAGTATGTATTTAAGGTGCTGTTAACTCTTTCTTCAAATATGCTATGGTGGTGTTCTACTGTGATGCAAACCATCAAGTATTAAAATGAAAGCTAACCTAATAAAGGAACTAAATAGACTATTCTTCAATAATTTACATGCTGAGTGTTTGCTAATTTGCATAATTTACTAATTATACTACCTACTAGAATATTAGGCCATGTACATATTAATTAATATGCTTATATTTATTGTTGAAAGAAAAATATTTGATTGCTTGCCTTAAATAAGATTTGACCCCATAGGCTTATCTATACTCATTCAATAAAAAGTTTTGTTGTTTTTAATTTAATGAAGAGTTTTTACTGAGCATGTAGCCTCTTCCCTCTTTGAATTGGCCCAGAAAGGGTGGGGGGAGAGAGAGAGGAAAAAAAACAGAAAAAGGGAAAATTTAAAATACAGTATTTAGGAATAAAATATTGGCATTTGTTTTCATGATATTTTATCACAAAGGGCCTTATTTATTTAGGTCCTTAAGGACCTTGAATAAACAGTTTCTGTACCCTGGATAGATGTTAAATGATCTATTTGTATTTTCCTTTTTGTTCTTTTGAATGTCTGGAAAACTGTTAGTTTGAAGGAGCCAGTTTATCAGTGCAAGGATAAGGGCGAGATAAGTCAGTATCCCTCCACATGCTGGAGGCAGCTTCTGTATTTATGTATGTGGTCATTTGTTAAAAGTGTTTAATGTTAAATTAACACATACATTTATGATTTTTTTATCTGAGTTGAAAATATGCAGAATGTATTTTGGAAATTAAATTTATTGCTAATTTATTTATATTTATTAGTTAACTATTTCTTATGCTTTAAAATGACCACTTTGTAAAACTTTTTTTGCTCCAGTCTCTTTTGCGTTTGAAAATTGGCATTAATTCTAGGGTAGTGACAGAAAAGCTTTTTGTTACTGTTTTATTTCGAGCCACCGTTGTTGTCTTTTTCAGATTTTTTAATATGGATGTCAGCCTATTAAAGTAAGGGTCAGTTAATTTTACGTATACTTCCTAAAGCCTCATCCAGACCCTTTTCTGAGGTTTATCACTTCTGTCTCTACTTTTAAGTAAGTGGGACCTTATGTGTTTCTTTTTTATCAACTTCAGAAATGTTCAAGAAAAAACTACCAATAATTCTTTCAGAGACAATGTCTGATATACTTACTCTACATAAAGATGGTGTATAAAAACTATCACCAATCAGAAGAATAAAGCTCAGAAATATTTAATCACTGGTAATAGAAGTCAGAGGCCAACCGTGGTTCGGTGATCCTATTGTCGGTAATTTAGGAAATTGCAGGTGTCATTACCTGAGTGTAATAAGCTATCTGGTCTCTGAGGCACTTTACAGAATGTTGTGTAGGAACAGGATCGGATCTGACTCTCAGAAAAATGCCTGATTCCGAAGAGTGAAATAATTGTTTCAACTTCACTTTCTTTTGCTCTCCAGTTTGAAATTTTATTGTGAAAAAGGTAAAAAATAGAAATCTATTGATGGTGAAATAGGAATTGATGTATGTACCATAAAAATGTTTCAGCAAATTAATCTTATGCATTATGATAGATTGCATTCATTTTGTTAGAGTTTTGTGCACAGTTAGCTCTCCATTGAGTAGAATGGTGGATATGAGAGGAAGGTCAGCAATAAACAAAAATCCCAGTCAGAAGAAAAGTATACTCTGGTTATCAAGGGAAGGAGAAGGGAATGTGTTGTGGAGAAGAGAGGTTCACGATGGATCACTTCATCTTGGAGGAATATGCTCACTCTAAGAGGTTGGCTTAGTGATTATCCAAGGTTCATTGTGGAAGGTTGCTGTCATGCCCTCTCCCCAAAGGAACAGCCTGTGGGGCATTCAGCAGTCCTGATTTCTGGATTCTTCTGTTTGGCTAAGATCTGGGAATTAGAACTGATGACTGTTGGTCAGGTTCTGCCTACAGACCAAGCATGTTTCAAGAAAGGTCAAGTTGTCCCAGATCCTTACTATTTCTAAATCAGGTCAATCTACAGAACCCCTGATCTGAGCCTGGCTGTGTTTATCCATCCCCAGAATTAACTGTACTTCCCTTAGCTAACTGAAAGAGCAAGTGGAATCTCAGTGCCCACACACAACTGCATTGAGCCTGAGGAAATTGTGGGAGCAGTATGACGCAGTGACAGGCTTTTAATAAAAGTATTATTTTGTATAGAGGTCAAGTGGCTAATATTTATGGCGATGTTTTATTTTATACTGATGTGATAAATGAAGGTGTTAGAAATGCATTTTTTATATCAGTTAAATCTAGGATTGATTTTTGCTTTAAAGTTTCTAAGACTTTCAACAGAATTAACCTTTGGTTTCTTAAGCTTTTATGGTGAATTTTGTAAAGGCATTTATTAAGCCTCATATCATTTAAATTATCTGTACTTAATGTCACAGGAATAATCATTGAAGAATTTGCTGGGGTTTTTTTTAGCCTGAAGTATAGACTAAAATGGAAACATGGGGACTTAAAAATATATATTTTTAAAATTTAAATTTATTTGAGTAACATTGTATCATTTTCAGGTGTCAAAGATTATAATGTCTGTGCACTCTTTGTGTGCTCCCCACCCCAGGTCTGCTTTTCTTCTGTCGCCACGTGTTTGACCTCCTTTCCCCACTTTGCCCTCCTCCACCTCCTTTCCTATCTGGTCCCCAGCATTCTGTTGTCTCGTCTGTATCTATAAGTTTTTTGGTTATTTTTTGTTGTTATTTTGCTACATTTTGTTTTATGAGTGAAATCGTATGGTTTTAGTCCTTTCCTGTCTGACTTATTTCACTTAGCATAAAACTCTTAAAGTTCCATCCATGTTGTCACATATGGCAATATTTCATCTTTTTTTAATGGCTAGTAGTATTCCATTTGTGTGTGTGTGTGTGTGTGTGTGTGTGTAAAACTTTTAAAACACATTTTAAAAACAGAGTAGAAGGGTAAGAAAGGAAGCTGTTGTTCATTGTGTATTTTTGGTGTCCAGGCTGTATGTGCTTTAATTTATTTACACTCAGTTCTGTAAAGTATGTACCACTATTTATTTTATAAACGAGGAAAATAAGGCACAGAGGGCTTAAGTAACTTTGCTCAAGGTCACACAGCTAATAATATCAGAGACCTTATTCCTTCCCCAAACATTTAAATCATATAAACAAGACCTTAAGGGTAGTTATTATCAAAGACACCGGCCTAATATTTTAGAGGTAGCATTCAATTCGAAAATGGTTTTGTTGTGGGCAGCTGTTGAGGGAGTGTTTTCTGTGAGTGTAAAACATCTTTTCTAAAAAAATTGGTAATCGAAGTTATGTGAGAGATTGATGATTAAGATAGCTTGAGAGGTTAGCAGGATTTCTGTTAGATGGGAAGGAGTAAGGCTCTGGTCTCAGATGAGCTGACATTTCTTTTTGAAAGCAGGGAGGGAGATGGGTTTCAGGCTGAGAAGACTGAAGGAACTTTTATATTTATTATGGGAATTTAATAGGAAAGTAATATATAGAAGACTCAACTAAAAATGGATAGGGTGAGTCACAAATATATAAGTCATTCAGACGAGCTCTAGGCTTTTCTTATGTAACATCTTGCAGGAATGAGGTGTTTCTGTTTGCTGTATCATGCTGGCACAGATGGTTTAAAGGCAGGATTCTAGAAATCTGCATGGCAAAAAAATCACTACAAACTTGAAAAGTATTTGTAATGAAAGGTAAATGCCACTAATATATAACACATAATTACAAATCATAAATAAAGATTCCAATAAAAATGCTCAAAAGGTCAGAAAAGTCATTTATGTTTCCAATAAATTGAGAGAATACGCTCAATTTTACTAGTAATTAAAAAAGTGTAAATTGTTTATTTCTTCAGGGCAATTAGGCAATGTTTATCAACATTTAAAGCATGTGTTTATTGACTTCTAGGAAGCTACCTCAAGAAAATAAAGGCGTGCACATGTCTTTATGTAAGAACATTTTTAATATGGTAGAAAATTGGGAACAGCTGAAGTCAGTGTCCCTGAATTTGAGTTGGTCTGATATTTTCTCATGACTAGAAACAGATTATACTTCTTTGGTAGAAATATTATAGAACAAATAGAAAAGAAAATCTATAATTTTGATTTGTGACAGTACTGATAATGACTACTTGTATGATTTGATCTAAGTGTAACTACCAGGTATTTTCTTTATTGTAAACTTACTCTCTCCCTTTTATAATTAACAAGTGTTTTGTGGGGAGATACTTTGGAATTATTTAAATATTCTGTTTCTTAGATCGTTAATTTATTAGGTCAGTATGGCTTGATGGCTTTCTATTTTGTCAGGTGGGTTATAATCAGTTACTGTTATTATTTTGATGCTCAGGTTATCTCCAGTTTAGTCAGTGGAAGTCCCTTCAAGCTGGTTTCTTTTTCCTTGTGGCATACACTATAAAATACCACCAACAAAGTGAAAAGAGAACCCACTGAAATATGGAGAACATACTTGTCAACGATATATCTGATAATAGGTTACTTTCTAGAAATATAAGAAGAAATATATAGAGGGACAAATATACAGTGACGGGAAATTATTTGACTTTGGGTGATGAACACACAACACTGTCAACAGTTCAAATGCTGTAGAGGTGTTTACCTGAAACCTATGTACTCTTATGTCAGTGTCATCACATTAAACTTAATTTCTGAATAATAATAATAATAAAGAACTTATACAGTTCAAAACCAAGAAGATAAACAACCCAGTTAAGAAATGGGCAAAGGACCTGAATAGAACTCCAGTGAGGGCATACAGATGGCCAATACAAATATGAAAAATGCTTCAAGTCACTAATCATCAGAGAGATGAAAATTAAAACCTCACTCCTGTCAGAATGGCTGTCATCAGTAAATCAACAAAAACAAATGCTTACGAGGATGTGAAGAAAAGGGTACCCTTGAGCACTATTGGGAATGCAAACTGATACAGCCACTATGGAAAACAGTATGGAGTTTCCTCAAAAAAATATAAATGGATCTGCCTTTTAAATTTTTTTTAAAGCGGTTCCACTTCTGGAAATATATTTGAAGAAACTCGAAACACTAATTGGAAAGAATATATGCACCCTGTGTTCATTGCAGCATTATTTACAGTAGCCTCTGTGTGGAGACAGCCCAAGGGCCCATCAGTAGATGAGGGGATAAAAGGCTGTGCTACATTTAACGATGGAATACTACCTGACCGTATAGAAGAAGGAAATCTTACCTATCCGTGCAGCATGGATAGACCTAGAGGTTTATGCTAAGTGAAATAAGGCAGACACCATATGATCTCACTTATTTGTAAACAAAATAAACTGATAAATCCAATAGAAACAGAGGCATGGATACACAGAACAGACTGGTGGCTTTCAGGGGAGGGGCGCTGGGGCGCATGAAAGGTGGTGAAGGGACCGAGCGGAAGAACAAATAAAACACACAGCCACAGACAACATTGCGGTGATAGCAGAGGGGAAGGGATGAGGGGAGGTGGAGGTGTGCGTGGGCTGGCAGTTTGCTTTGGGCAGTTGGGCGCACGGTGCAGTGTGCAGATGATGTTTTGTTGAACAGCTCGCACGTATGGTTTTATGAACCAGTGTCACCCCAGTAAATTCAGTCAAAAAAGAAAGAAGCAAAAACTAGGTGTTTCGTACTTATTTTGTACTTTTCTTTCAAAGATCTTGAAGTAGCCATTTCTCTTTTGGTGGAGAACAGTATCGAGAAGTGAAGATCTGGCAGGAGGTGGTAGGGCTTTCCTGCTCCCAGGTGTCAGAGCTAGGGACTGTGTGTGTGTACGTGAATGAGGACATGCATTTTACATATGCTTTTATATATACCTATATTTAGGGAAACCATGATTCACACAGGCACTCAGAGTATATTACCTTCTAGCTCTTTTCAGTTTGGTTGACTACTTAAATCAGTGGTTCTTAAGTCGGTCTCAGGGGTTCGGAGAAGCCTCTGCCGCGGAGGCCAGAATAAAGTAATACCGTAATTTGTTGTGAGTTCATGCACTTTGTTGGTTTTGTTCTTTGAGCAAGGTGATGGTCATGAACGGCTCATTTTGTGCACCAGTAAAAAACATATACCTATGTCTTGAATTTGGAAAAAAACCCTCATGTTTTATTTATCACTAAAGAAGGGTTCGGTGAATGCGCATATGAAACTGGTGGATTCGGTACCTCAAAAAAGGTTAAGAACCACTGACTTAAAAGTTTGGGCTCTACCGTGTCCTGGGCCAGTGCGGCCTCCGCCGGGTGTGGCGGCCTTCCTTGCTCTATCCCAGCTCACTGCTTGCAGTCTCGCCAGTTCAGGAAGGTTTGGGCAGGAGGCTCCTTATGCTCTGTCAAGTACAGAGCTTTTATGTTGTGGTCATAATGGGAAAATAACGGATTATACTTGTAAGACAGGATTATAGAATCTCAAATAAGAGCTCCAAACTTCAAAACCCGATTACATTTACTGCCACATTTGGAAACCTTTAGTATTGAAGGGGGTAATTGGAAGTAGTTTACTAACCTTCGGAACCAAGCTACCATAGGGCCCTTGGTTCTTAGGTATCCATCTTCACCACAAGCAAATCAGTATACTGAGACAGTATGTGTAAATTATACAACCATTTTTCCTCTAGCTCATGTAGTCTGGAGGGTGAAGGGTGGCAATGTAAAGATATCAAGTAGTTACTTAATCCTTCTTTATTTAGTCTTTTTTATTTTTATTTATTTTTGTGAGAGATACAGGGAGAGAGGGACAGGAACATTGATCTATTCCTGGATGTGCCCTGACCAGGTATTGAATTGGCAACCTCTGTGCTTCGGGATGATGCTCCAACCAATCAAGCTATCTGGCCAGGGCTTTAGTTTTTATTTTCTTTATTGATTGATTTTTTTGGAGAGACAGAGGGAGAAAAGGGGAGAAGGGAGAGAGAAGAGAAGCTTTCCTTTGTCATTCCATTCTGTTGTGCATTCACTGGTTGCTTCCCATGTGTGTCCTGACCAATGATCGAACCTGCAACCCCTTGTCGTTTCAGAATGACACTGACTGAGCTGACTGGCCAGGACCCTTATTTGGTCTTTTACTAAATCTCAGATTTGGTTGTGTTTCTTTCTTGATTTTATCCATTGTGGTTTCTCACAGTTTGGTCTCAATTTCTGGCTGACTATAATTGTTAAGGTGCCTTTGATTGTAAAATGCATTGATTTGAGAGATTGCTGCCCTGTATAAAAATTTGCATCATATCATGATGATATAGGTTGTTACAGAATTGTTACTTAGAGATTTCCCCCTCCCCTCCCCTCCCCTCCCCTCCCCCTTCCCCTTCCCTCCCTTCCCTTTACTTCTTTTCTTTTCAGTGAGCCCATGATTGCTGTCTTTTTGGCCTGATTTCATCTTAGGTCTCTGTTCGTGTATTGCGACTAAAGACCACCCAGATAAGAAAACCCTATGGCTGGGTGAAGTTAGTTCAGTGAGAGAATACCAGACCTAGCTTTGGGTTCTGAGCCAGTTCCTAAGCACACCAGGATTGGAGGGTCTAGTTGATACTGCCAGGCCAGCTCCCAGATGTCAGAGCCTGCTTTTCTTCCTTCTCATCTGTTCCTACCATCTTTCTTTGTGCATCTTACATGAACATTTTTTCTTTCTCATCTATCTTTTGCACACACCACTTTGTCCCCTCTAAGTGCTTCCACGACACCCATGCTTGAAGTTTGAAAAACAGATCAAAGCATCAGACCTCTGATAGTGCGTTCATTCCAGGATCCTTTGAGCCCCTCTTTCCTCCTTGTTTATCAGCTTTGCGTATTTTTTGTTTCATTTGCTTCGACATGTGTGCTGTCTTGGTCTATCCCTGTGTAGAATTGTGATGAGAGTTCATTCTGTATTTACCCTAATACTAGCTTGGCACCTTATTGGACACTGCTCCCGGAAACTGAGCTTTCACTCCCTGAAGAGCAGCTGCAGGCGCCATGCATATATCTCTATGCCCAGGTTGTTAGGGTGCCATTCCAGCGACTCCCTGGTCCCTGTGGCATAGATGGGCATTTTACACTGTATATGTCTATTCTTTTCTTTTTCTCCCTAATATTGGCCTTAGAGAAAAAATGATTCTTCCTGTTTTTTTCAGGTTCTACTTCTAGCTTAAATTTAATGATGTTCTATCCTGTATATTCTGATTCATGAATAGGAGCTTTATTTTTTCTCTACTCTTTTGAGCTCCTTAGAACTCCTCAAGCCTCAGTAGATTATCTTCCCAATTAGTCATCTCACTCTTTCAAGACTTTGTCATTATTTATATTGTTTCTGTTCCTAGATAGTTAACTTTCTAGTGATTATTTTCCTCTTGCCAAGCAAAATTTATAAGCACAATTATTTGTTTAAACCATAAAAACAATGACTCATATAGAACTAGTTTGAATAATTTATATGGTAAGAGGGTGAATTGGCTACTCAACAATACAGGTATACAAGAGTATATGAGGGTATGTGGGTAGTATTCATTGGATAGTAAGATAAGATCATATGGTGGAAATTAATTTTACACAATTTGAACAAAATAGTGACATAAAATAGGAAATAAAGAGGGAAGTACATACCAGGTGGGACAATTGACCTACTAAAATATGGGAGATGGGTATGATTAAAAGGATTCTTTTTGCAATAAACAGAAATTGAGGATTTTCTAATGGGTTAAGCTCTCTTAGCTCTATAGAGTTAAATGGATGAAAAGGTGAGATCTCTGCTTTAAAAGAAATCAGTATAGTAGGAAGAAAGATATTTAAAATTTAATTGATATACAATGTGACAAATCCAACAACAGGATATATACTAATTAGTGAGGACACAAATGAGGGAATATGAACTGTTTGAATCATTTAAAAAATTTCTCAGGTGTTGATTGGGTTGTGTTTGCTAGACTAGACTGAGGAACAGTCAAGAGTATGGCAGAAGTTTTGGTGACTGAATATGGACTCTTTTCATGGTAATGATGGTAATAATACCTGTTTAAGACTAAATTTGTAATTGTTTCTGTTTTTGCTTCAATTGAAAAAGGTTGCTGCTTTTAAATCTCTGTTGCCTCTTGGTATTGAATAGAAAGAACTGTGACCCAAATTAGTCATAATTTAGTTTTCTATTACATTTGCATCCGATGGATGGATGAAGGATTGATTGGTGTGATAATTGAACTTAAAACTAAGGTTTATATATTAAATGATTTAAGAAAGACCTTATTATTTGGCAGATTATAATTCTATCCAAATTATAATGGGCATTTAAAAATGCATTGTGATATATTTTTTTGTTGATTTGTTATAAAGATATTCTTTTTGTTTGAACCCTTGTATCTAAAAACAGAGAAGTCCTATAAATGTTTTTTTATTTTATTTATAGGTGGTAGATCATCTAATGCAAAATTGCCCTCAGTTCCAGCCGTTGGTACAGTCCCACAAGACCAAGTTTCAAAGATGAGGTACTCAAGCTACTGATTTGGACATTTGTGATTAATTTCTTTTGAAGAGTTTTTAAACTGTTTCTATATGGTTATTTAAAAAAAATTCTTTTGTTTTTTATTTAAAAAGTCTTACATGACAGTTAGTAACTAGACTATTTAGGGTTCCTTTCTAAAGCTTATGACATGTAAAGGTTTTTATGAGAAGTGGCTGTTTGTGATTGATAAATGCTACATGCATAACAAATATTTAATTACACAGTAGCTTATGACTTGTTTTTCATATGACGATAAACTGAAAATTTAAAATTTGTTGTTCCTCTTCCATAAAATAAATAAATTGCTGGAAAAAGTTATAATTACTCAACCAAAGCCACAGTGATTCTGAATTGTAGATAGATTTTTTTTACCTGTCATTAATGTTGTTTAATTGGGAATATGCATTACGAATTCTGATTGGGAATTCTAGAGCCCTCGTGGCCGAGTTTTCAGTCATCCTTTCCCCAGCTGGAGTGATCACAGCAATCTACAAGGCTAGGCACTTAGGTGCTGCAGGTGTAGGCTTGCAGCTGTGGCATTGTCCAGGGATAAGGGGCTCTATGGGATAAATACCAGGTAGTAGTAAGGGAAGGAAAGAGAAGGTTACTGACAGCAGAAATTCCCAGCAGCTTACCAGTTGATAGTTTCAGTAGCAGCTCTAGTTGTTAGTTTGAATAAGAAGTAGTACTTATGTGAATAATAGGTAAGTAGTGGCTATTTGTGTATATGTTTGGTTTATAAGTTAGAAACTAAGGCTGTGGATACCTCTGAATTTACTGAAATGCAGAGAGCTTTTATTTTTAGCTCATTAAATATATATGACTATGTATATATGTGTGGTTATGTGTGCATCCATAAATATTAATATCTATATACCTATAGTCTAAAATGCATATATTAAATGTGTAAATTGAATATTATTATCAATGTGTAAGTAAACTATTCTGTTTTCAAGTGGAAAGTTGGTTAGATTGCATTAGAAACAAATTGTTACAGAGATAGGAATCAATGAAAAAGAACATAAACTGATTCTTTCAGTTTATAAGCATTTATTGAGTTTCTGTGCTGCAGCTGGGAACTTAGAAATGAAGACATAGTTCTTGAAGGGAAGGTGCAGGTTGTTTGGTGGTGAATAGACAAATTTAATAAAGAGTTGATAGAGTTTTTTGAGATTACTGGGGTATAATTGAGTGCTCTGACCTGGCTGGTTACGACTTCCAGTAAGAGATGATGCATGCAGTGGTAGTTGACCAGGTTGTTTGTCGGGGGTGGGGGGGTGGGGGGTGGCCATCTAAAACAGAATCAAGCAAGGGCAGTTCAGGCAGGAGGAATGGTATGCATAACAACAAAGAGTTTTTAGTTTTTAATTTTTCGCCTAAATTTACATTGCTATGGGAACTCATTTTAAAAACTAGAAAATGGATAAATTCCAATGAATAATTCAGGTAACTTAGCATCTTTATGTTAGTATCACAGAGAGGCTGGAACATGCGTTGGAAAAGGCAGCTCCTCTTTTGCGAGAGATTTTTGTGGATTTTGCACCTTTTCTTTCCCGGACCCTTTTGGGTAGCCATGGACAGGAACTGCTCATAGAGGGAACAAGTAAGTGATTTTCTTTATTTTATTTTATATAAATATATGTGTAAGTTTCAAAGGCTAAAAACTTAAATGCATAGTGAGAGATGCATGGATTTTCATTTTTAAATGTTTCAACTTTGGACAAGGGTTTTCATAGAGGGTGTATTTTTAAAAAATATGTCACGCCTCACATTTTAATCTGTTCATTTTTTATCAGTGATTTGAATGAAGCAGAAAAGTATGCACTGAACAAAAGAATGAAGAGTTTTTTTTTAACACGTTAAAATTAACTATGAAACTAGAGAATAGGAGAGGCTAGTGTTAACGTAATTAGTGTGGCATTTCCCTGGGGTTTAAGTTGAACTTAAGATCCATATAAACAACAGTGTATTGCCACATATTAGGATAGTAAATTACCAACTATTAGTCTCTATTAGTAGCATTCTTTTTACTTGAGGATGAAGTAAAAAGAACTGGGCTTCTGTCTTGAGGATGAAGTTAAGCAGCCCAGTTTTATAGACAAGGGCCTCTGAGACTCTTTCCAGTTAAACCTTTTTCCCTCTCCCCGCTCCGGTCCCCCACAGGCTCCCATGCTCGAGCTTTGCCCTAAATCTTTGCAGTATTGTACTATCCTGCTTATATCATATATACATTACTGGATCTTTCTATGTTGTGCACTTTGAAACTATGTCAACCTACATAATGTAGAGGTAGATAGATGAGTGGATTGGAAAGCATGCTATTTGTGGAATGGATGAGGAGTATTGGGACATTTAAAATTTTTATTTTACATAGGGCACTTACCATGTAGTGAGTCTCTTCAAATATTAAAGAGGGCAACTCAATCAAGTGAAAGTAGACTTAGGCTGAATTTCCTCAGGCAGCAGATATTATTAGTTCAATGGAGAACAGTTACTTCTATTTAAGAGCTTAATAGACTGACTTCAAAATACCATTCTTTATCCCATAACTACAGTTTTTTAAAGGAGAATCTAGAGGACTTTCTTTAGTGATTATGTAGAATTAATTTTTGAGGGACAAATATAAGGTGATGGAAAATGATTTGACTTTGGGTGATGGACACACAACATAACCAACAGTTCAAATGGTATAGAAATGTTTATCTGAAACCTATTTACTCTTATTGATGAATGTCACTTTATTAAATTTTATTTCTAAATTAAAAAACAATGTTTGGACTAGATGTTTACTAACTGTAGCTTCTTTGTGCTCATGGTTAATGGTTTAGGATTAGACATAGAGTCTCATAACACTGAAAAATCATGGGAATGCACAATTATCTGAATTTCAGTTTCTTTAAATATCAAGTTACAACTTTAGTTACCATAACTTTTGTTGGCGAATAGTCACTGGGTGATCTCCTAAGGAATTTCCTGACACTAGTGAAAAAATCATTTTTTGTAGAAATAAGGGTATAACGGAAATGCAAGGTATAGGTCAGTTAACATTTTATTTACATTTGAGTGTTAACTATAGGCTATCAGTACTTTATTTGATTCTTAAAATAGCTCTTTTTAAGTTATAAATTTTTGCTTAAATAGAAATTTTATTATTTCTATTGTGGAGGTATATGGAGTTGGTGCTGAACAATTTGTTTCTATCTAGTTAAATAATATCATTAATTTATTTGAAAAAGAAAGTTCAGGTTTTAAAAATGTTTAGCCTGACCAGGTGCTGGTGCAGTGGATAGAGTGTCATCCAGGGATGCTGAGATCTCAGGTTCAAACCATGAATGAGGTCTGCGGCTTGAGTGTGAGATCATCAGCTTGAGCACAGGGTCGCCAGCTTGAGCCCAAGATTATTGGCTTGAACAAAGGGGTCACTGGCTCAGCTGGAACCCCCTGGTTAAGGCACATATGAGAAAGCAATCACTGAACAACTAAGGTGCTGCAATTACGAGTTGATGCTTCTCATCTCTCTCCCTTCCTTTCTCTCTCTTGCTAAAATACACGTACTCACATACACACACAGAGATATATTTAAGTTTGGGGTGAAAATTTATTTTAGCTGCTGCAGGATATAATTTATTTAGCCATGGAGTATTTGATCTAATGAAGTAATACAATTTGAAAGGACTTCAATTAAAAATAGAAGAACTTTAATTTATATTTCACATGTCAAACACTTATTTTTTTAAAGTGATATGACAACTTATATGACCTATACGTATTTTATTTCATGATTTCTTGGTATTGCAAGGCGTTGCTTTTTGGTTGGTCTTTGAATTTTATAATAAATCCAACAAAATAGGATCACCTTAGATATTCAAAAAGTAGTAAACTTGCCAGTTCATGATCCCTGAACAGAATCTTTGAGTCTGTTTTCTTAGTGGCAAATTCTGATAAAATGATAAGGAAGATGATGTATTATTTATTGCTCAATTGTAACCTTGAACAGTGCCTACTCATTGGACTGTGTTCATGAAAATAGCAAACAAATGTAAGAATTTTATGTAACGTCTGTGTCTATTTTAAGTTGTAATTTTGGGGGCAATAGTCTTATGCATTGTAAAACAAAAACTTTGAGTAAAAATGATCACAGCATAGTGCTGTAGAAAAAGCATTGGCCAAAAATGCGAAAGACTTTTTTTTTTTTTTTTACAGGGACAGAGACAGAGAGTCAGAGAGAGGGATAGATAGGGACAGACAGACAGGAGGGGAGAGAGATGAGAAGCATCAATCATCAGTTTTTCGTTGCGACACCTTAGTTGTTCATTGATTGCTTTCTCATATGTGCCTTGACCGTGAGCCTTCAGCAGACTGAGTAACGACTTGCTCGAGCCAGCGACCTTGGGTCCAAGCTGGCGAGCTTTTTGCTCAAGCCAGATGCTCAAGCTGCCAACCCCAGGGTCTTGAACCTGGGTCTTCCGCATTCCAGTCCAACGCTCTATCCACTGCGCCACTGCCTGGTCAGGCAAAAAAGACTTTGGTTTTAATTCTGCCCTTGCCAGTGACTAACTGAGACCAGGTACTGGAAAATTACTAATTTTTAATTTTTAAAATGATTTTTTAATTAAAAAATTTAAATGAATATTTCAAATATTTATAAAGTAGAAAATGTAGTATCATGAACTTTTTACCAAATATCAAAATTTTCTTTGTTTTGCCATAATTGCTTCCTATATTCACCTTCCTTTATTTTGTTTAGTATTTCAAACAATCCCAGACATCATGTTGATTCACCCCTAAATAATTCATAAATTCATGTAAAAATGAGATATTTTCTTACATAATCATAATTGCTGCTATTACACCTAATAATACTAATAATAGTTCCATGTCATCTAATACTCAGCTCATATTCATCTTTTATAGAAAGATAAATTTAAATATATATATATTTCTAATGAGGATATCAACAAAATCAATGTATTGCATTTGGTTATGCCTCTGTTGTTTTTATTATTGTCAAATAGTTTGCCCTTATTTGTTCTTTGCTTTAATGCTGTTGACCTGTTGAGGAAATTTGCATGGTTGTTCTGTAGAACATGACATATTTTGGTAATCTGTGGCTGTTGCTTCTTGGTGATGTCATGTAATGGTTTCTCTATCCCAAGTATTTTCTGATGACTTGAAATTAGATTTAAAACTATAATTATATGTAATACTTCATATTACATCAGTCCTAGAATCACATATTTTCTAACTGCCTAATTTTAGTGCTATTTACCCTTATTTTTAAGTACTTAATACTCTTTGTAAGGATTGAATTTTACTACTTTTACTTTTTTAAAAAGGTCTTCCAAAAACCAAAAGGAAATTACTTTTAAAAAGTTTATTTTATTTTAAAATTATATGTGAGTTCATTAGACCTTTTTTTATAGGTCTAAGTTTTATTAAGGGGTCCTTGTCATCTTAATTTTTCAATATCTTAAAATATATTTTTATTTTATCATTACTTATTAATTATTCTTAATAATACTAAGCATTAAATTAACAAGAAAATAAGACTAGAATTGCCCCGAAAATTCTAGTGCAGTTGAAAAACAAATCAAAACAACTCATCATTCTTGGATCACCCTCAGTTTTCTTATGATGTTGCCTCAAGTATTGCATCATATTTTAAGATGATAGAAATTTATTTGCTCAGTTGGATCAAAAACTGGTGTTTGGGGAGGACAACAGTATCTTAGATCTTACAATGGTTTGTGACTTTCCAATGGGCCACAGTACATCTATATATATCTATCTATCCTGGCCCTACTTCCCATTCTTTAAAAATATACAAATCCCCTCTCCAGAAAAACTATGAATTGTTCTAATCAAAGTGTGAGATGTCATTAGACATTTTGCTATCAACTCGCTGAGCAGTGCTTACTTATGTTGAATCTTCATATTCAACTATGTAGCATTTCTTCTGGTTTGCTAACTTTTATTATTGAGACATATGACTTGAATGTATGTATAGTTTTTTTAAAGGATATAAGTATTGAACTATTCTGTGATATTTTGTAAAAGGGACAAAAGATCACCTATAAATCTTTGTAACTTTGAATGTCCCAAGACCGTTTTTATCATAATTATTCATTATCTGAGTGGATAGAAAAGGCTGAACAGATAGGACCCAAATGCTTTACCATAAAAGGAAAGTTGGTAGGAATTCTGGCAATATTAGAATAGAGCAATTGGGAATAATGACTTAGTTGTGGAAAGATCTGAATTTACTTGCTGGAAGTAGTGGGTTTTGAAGTTGAAGTATATGGAACTTCCTGTAGTTGGGTTCCATTTTATGAAAAGTGACAAGGTTTTAGACCAGCAGAGGGCTACACCAGCAATGAGAAGTAGAGTATTGTGGGGCCCTTTCTTTCAGCCTGGCATTAGTCTGAGGAGTTATGCTCATCTTAGGTCTATGGAAACCACAATTTATTTAGTGACCTGCCTGCTTAATGAAACAGTGAGACATTGAGCAAAATGGTGAAATGGTTCTAATTGTCCTAAAAAACGAAGTCAGAGGCAATGACTTTTACTTGAATGCTATTTATAAGGCTGAAGAATGCCAACATGTGCCATCGGTAGGTATGAGACATCATAACTAAAAGAGGAGATAAGAAAGAACTAGAGCATGGAGATTAAGGAAGGGAATAGATGGCATAGAATGCCTACAAGAGCTTTAATGTGGAGAAAGAAAGAAGGGAATTCTATACTATGTATAAGGGCCACCAGGAATTATTTTAGTTGTTACACCCTGGAACCTACACTCGTATTTGCCTAGAAAAATACAGAATAAAAATTATATTTTTTCTTATTAGTAGTAGTATAATTTAGTAATTCAGTGCTTTGAATGATTAACATTGCTCTTTAAAGATACTGGTTATGAAAGGTTCTTTGAATAAACTACTTTAGATTTTATTGGTAATCAAAACTAAAGAATTCTTTAGATAATTATATAGCAGTTCCTTCCTGGGATATTTCTGGTGATCACAAATGAAACAGAAAAGAGAAAATGTAAATGAATTTATATATAAGAAATCTAGAATATATTACAGACAACGGCTTGCACTTCTGTTAAGGTTTAGTGTGAGGTCACAGGTCAAGGTACTAATAAGAGTGTTTGGGATGTCTGCTGCCATGAAACAAAATGGAAACTTGATTGATAGCTGGAGGGCTGACGGGAGAGAGTGTGGTGGAGAAAGCAAAGGTCAGGGAGCCGCTTCCCTTCTCTGCGTGTGTAGCAGTCAACTCTCTCCAAAACAAAATGTAGATGATGGTGATCAATATGGCACATGTGCACATTTCTATGAGTATTGTCAAATGTCATTATATACAAAGCTGCAACAAATGTTTTAGTTGTTTGAAAGGCGAAGTAAAATAGTTTATAAAAATTGCGGTATGTTTGATGCCAAGTTTAAAGTAATTACGGAGTACCTTATTGACTCATACGATCAAATGTTTACATTTTTGGTTCTTAGCAGGAGATGTTAAATTTTATTTTATCTATTTTTTGCAAAGTTGTATAACAGAAATCTCTCATATTTGTTTTCACTTTGTAATTTTTGTTTTTAATTCTCTTTAAAATAGGTCTGGTTTGCATGAAGTCCAGTAGTTCAGTTGTGGAGTTGGTTATGCTACTGTGTTCACAGGTGAGTGACAAGAATAATGTTGAATTAATAGTGAATTCTCATGTGAATTACCTTGCAAGGAAGTTACAATTGTTTTATTCAAAATTTTTGCTATAATAGAGTTTTGACTTTGCAATTTAAAAATGTTATTTGTATTCCAAAAGGATTACTCTTTGTCTTTGATCCTAGCTGATTATTTTGAAGTTAAGAGCTGAGATGAAATGGATAGATGCAATAGAAACAGAACTTTTTAGGGTCACATTAGAAATGTTCAGATCAGATGATCTAGAGATGGCTAAATTTTTGTGCTGCGTGTATTAATGTTATAGAAACAGATTTATTTCTGTATCTCGTGGAGTGCCACTCTTGACTCCCCTGGGAATAATGGGTTTATTTCCCTTTTGTACAGAGGTTATAAAACGAGTGATAAATAATTTTGAATTCTTGTCATTGCTAATTATTTTTGACATGCAGCATAGATTTGGGAATACCTTAACAAAATATGGCAGTCATCATAAGGTGAATAAATAAATTTCTGAAAGCAAAATTACTTTTAATGTTCAGAAACCTTATATTTCATGTGGTAAACTTGAATGATATTTTAAAAACCTATTTTAAAAACCCTGTTATGTTTTCTTTTCTGTTTTGCAATTAAATAGATGAATGTTTTTATTGAGAGTTTTCTTTGTAGTCTTTTAAATATGATATCTTGCTGGTAGTAAATTCCCCTACTTAAAACTTTAAAATAGCCATTTTTAATAGGAAGGGTTTGGCCTGGAGGTCAAGGTTTCTGACCCATTTCAAAACCTTTGACCTTCATTTACAACCCTCATGGTTTACTTGCCTGACGAATAAGGATAATGCAAAATTAATGTTTCTTTGCATCGATTTATTCATTTTAGTGCCTATATTGCCAAATTTATTTAGACTGCTGTGCTGATGGACATTTCATGAATACAAATTAAAGAATCATAGAAGGTGTAAAAAAATCAATGCTATGCACTGTCAATAAAATGAAATAAGAACAATTACTTCTAGAGATTACACGTAATGGATTTTTATAATGAACTTGTGAAGAGTAGTTACATTTCTAGTGGGCTTATTATACTTAGATTTAGTAAGATTCATGTTTTTATAATTTAATCATATTTTAAAGCAAACTATTTCTTTAAAAGCTTATGGGGGAAAAATTTCCCATTAAATAACCTGAATTGAAATAATTGCATGATTATTTCTTGGATGGAAGTTACCATGTGCCATTTTTATACTGACATGAAATTACCCTTAATTTTAAGGTTTTGAGTGTTTTTTCACAGTATGAATTTACTGTTTATAGTGCAATATTTGTTTCAAGGATGAATTTTGATCATGAAGTTTCACTTTCTAATGTAGAAGAATTTAATATGTTTTTGATACAGGAAAGCTATTTTAGATTAGTAGAATATACTACACTTTAATGTATTACATAGTTAAATGCAGAAGCTGAAAAGATAAAGAATGACATGTTTTAATACACCTATTTGTCATGTATGTCACACTGCTGCTTAATAGTAATCCAATCAGATGGGATGTGAAGCTCAGTAGAATAAGTTGCAAAAGTCAGATAGTCTCAAGGTTTTTGTTTGAATAAAATACGTTATTGGTTATTCAAAGTCCTTCACATTTTTTATGAGTTCTTCAAAAGTTCCATGGCATCGCTATAAGATGTAGCACAGTGTAAAAAATGATGTGAAAAATGAAGCCAGAATTAGCTCCAGATGTATACAGATTGTTCCAGGGTGATAATTACATTTTTCACTTTGAATTTTCCTAATTCAAAGAGGTCAGATTGGCAATCATGAAAGTGATTTATTTTGTTAAGAAGTGAACTATCTTTTGCCACATGAAAGCTTAAGAGATATGAAATTGAATTTGAAGTTGACATTTTGCAGATACTGGGTGGGGATGCCTTGAGTTTGATTGATACTTTTTTTTAGTCTGAGATAGGGTGGGAAGTGAAAAGCTAGCATCTTACTAAAATTTTAATTATTTTTTTAAGAGGAGATGGAGAGGATTGGGTGGCAAAGATTGAAAGATCAGGTCAAAACTCTTTTTTAATCACATAAATAATAAGATATGCTTATGAACTTAACATCTGCAAATTTGATTTAAAACTTTACAAATTAGTTGATGTTAATTTTGTGACAGCCACCTTCTGATTCTTTTTATTGAATTCATTCAGAACTTATCTTTTGCATTCTTTTTAACAAGGTGCTAAAAATTATCCAACTTTTATTCCAAAAGAGAGGAGAGTCTAAATTAAAGGAATGGGGAAATAATCACACTTGGTTTGCTGTCATTAATAACAGATCACTGTATATTTTCTTAAAGCTTCAACGAGGATTATATTTTTCAGTATCTACTCATTCATTAATAGGTTGGTTGGAAACCATTTCATATTTTATCCCATTAAAATTTTTAACTTTATTAAGGCAAAATGTTATTATTTAGATTTGAATAGTTCTTAAAATATACTCGGCATTATGTTTTTGAATAAAGATATGGTTTATTAAATTAAGTTTATTCATGTATTGACTTCAGTGTAAAATAATTCAAGAACTACGTAAGCTTCAACACGTGATTTATAGCTTCTTATTTAAAATAAGACTATACATTCTTTAGGAAATTGTATACTCTCTGATGTACAGAAAAAATTGAACAAGTTCTCAATTGTTTTAGATTTAGTTCTTCACAAGCATGTAACTTATTTGTGTGTGGTTTTTATTGTGTATGTATATGAACCTCATAGAAGCCTATATGAATTTTAAAAAAATGTAAAATAGTTCAAGTAATATAACTCTAGTATTGTGTAAATTGTTTGTATCTTGCTCATTTGACATTAATATCATTTTTGAAAGAATTGACATTGCATTCAAGGCCACTTTATAAAAGCGTTGCGTTGCTCATCCTAATTCAGTCTGACATACATTCCAATAACACTACCTCCCTTCTTGGGTTTAAAGCTAAATTTATGACTGTGCATTGTGAAGTGCATCATTTAAAAATGGTTTCAACCCAAAACATCTAATAAATAAATAATGTGTATGGCTACTCAGTAGTAGACTTTCTAGACTAGAAATCATTCCATCGGATACTCAACAGTCCACTATCGGAGTGGGCTGTCAGATAAATCTTATGGTAGTTGCATTCATGTCCTGTAAATCACGTATTATTGTCTGAGCCTTCTGCCAGGTCATCTATTCTTTTCCCATTTATCAGAAATGCATAGAGTATATAGAAAAACTAGAAGTACCATGTAGTCTGGCCTGGCATCTTATCCTGTCTCAGTAATTAATCAGCAACAAAATTTAATTTAAAATACTGTGTTAGTCTGATTTTTCTTTAAAATTTTTTCATCAAAATATATAATTGTTGTTATTTTGGGAAATAATTCCTTCATGTGAAGGTAATGATAATGTGTGGTCATTTTTGATTCAAGGATTTCTTTCTATAACTCTGAAGTATGGAGTTAAAAATGATAATATTCATAAGAACCAGATATCACCATTCTTACGATTCCTTTGTGTCACTTTGTATTTGAATTTTTTTGCATTGAGTTCTTTTTGAAATGTTACAGAAAATATTCCTTTCTTTACTTTCCTATAATTTCTCTAACTCTGTTTCCATCTCCTTTTTGAATTTATTTCTTCTAAATATGTGACATTAACATTTTTGCTCTTGACTTTTTATATCATGAGCATTTTGTTTTCATAGTTGCAATGAGTATTTTGAGTGAAGTATATAATGTAAAGAAAGCAAGTGGGCGGGAAGCCCACTGGCTCTGTTCCATGGCACAGGATGGACATACAACTGACCACTGTGTGTTCCTTTGCTGTTAGGGCCCTCTCACCTTGTGCACTGCATTTCCTACTGTGTTTTTTTTTTTTTTTTGTATCCGTTCTCAAACTATGCTGAGCTGTTTAAAGTCACCCCAAGGCTCATCTCCCTGTTATGTCTTGGTGTGTGCATTTTCTTTCCCTAGCATCGCCCTCCTTCAGATTTGGGGACTCTAATGTGGGCTTCTTCTTGTGGAGAACTCATCTTAATCACTCTCTTCTCAGATTATCATATCTGTAGTTGGTATCTTTTTGCTTATCTTCATTTTACTGCTTATCATAGAATGTACCACAAATTTTAAGTATACATGGGCTAGTTTATTATTTTCTTAAACCACCAGTCTTACTCTCTGTACCGTAGTGCCTATGAAGGTATCAGCTATTTCTGTTGGGCCTTTTAAGGTCTACTGAGTACCTGGCACAGTCCCTCGCACATGATGGCTGCACAGTGAATATGTAATAAGTTAATAATTCAGTGCCTTGCTAAATTACAGTCTCTTCTAGAAAAATTCTTTGACTCCTCTCTTCCCACAGCTTTGAGCCTAATTGAAGTAGTCATCCATAGCATTCAGTGGCCCATATTCTAGTAATTTAATTATTTAAATTGCCTATGATTATTATGTCTCTCCTCTTAGACTGGAAGTTTCTTTAATACAAACACTGTTTTTTCTAGTGTATCTACAACATCCTTCTTAATTATTATTCAATCAAATATTTATATAATTGTATAAATGTTATTTTCAAATTAAATTTATTAGGGTAACATTGGTTAGTAAGAGCATATAGATTTCAACTGTATGTTTCTATGATACATGATCGATATATTGCATGGTGTGCCCACCACCCAAAGTCAGATCATCTTCTGTCACCATACATTTGGTCCTCTTTACCCTTGCCTATCTTCCCATTCTCCTTCCTTCTGGTGACCAACATGCTATTGTCAGTGTCTACGAGTTTAAATTTTATATGCCACATATGAATGAAATCATATGATTCTTAGTTTTTTCTGATTTATTTCGCTTAGGATAATATTCTCAAGGGCTATCCACATTGTCACAAATGGCATTATTTATTTATTTATTTTTTAACAGGGACAGAGAGAGAGTCAGAGAGAGGGATAGATGGGGACAGACAGACAGGAATGGAGACAGGTGAGAAGCATCAATCATTAGTTTTTCATTGCCGTTGCGACACCATAGTTGTTCATTGATTGCTTTCTCACATGTGCCTTGACCGCGGGCCTTCAGCGGACCAAAGGAACCCCTTGCTGGAGCCAGTGACCTTGGGTCCAAGCTGGGGAGCCTTTGCTCAAGCCAGATGGGCCTGCGCTCAAGCTGGTGAGCTTGGGGTCTCGAACCGAGGTCCTCCACATCCCAGTCCGACGCTCTATCCACTGCGCCACCGCCTGGTCAGGCACAAATGGCAGTATTTTATCCTTTCTTATGGCTGAGTAGTATATATGTACCACATCTTTATCCAGTCATTTACTGAAGGACATTTTTGTTGCCACAATGAATGATGCTTTGATGAACATAGGGATGATATATCTTTGCGAATAAAGGTTTTTAGTTTTTTGGGTAGATACCCAGAAGAGGCATTGCTGAGTCATATGGTAACTCTGTTCTTAATTTTTTGAGGAACCATCATACTGTTTTCCATAGTGGCTGTACCAGTTTACATTCCCACCAACAGTGAATGAGGGTTCCTTTTTCTATATAACCTTTCCAACACTTCTTATTACTGTCTTGTGGGTACTAGCCATTCTGACAGGTGTAACGTGGTAGTATCTGCTTGTAGTTTTGATTAGCATTTTTCTAATATCTAGTGAAGTTGAGTAGTTGAGTCTCTCTCTCTCTCTCTCTCTCAATATATATATATATATATATAGTCATTTCAATGTCAATCTTATGAGAGGTATCTTTTCAGGTCCTCTGCACATTTTCTAATAGGATGGTGTTGAGTTATATGAGTTCCTTATATACAGTGTGTCCGTAAAGTCATGGTGCACTTTTGACCAGTGACTGGCACCATGACTTTACAGACACACTGTATTTTGAACATTAATACCTTGTTAGAGCTATTGTTTGCAAATATCATCTCTCACTCAATTAGTTGTCTTTTTGATTTGTTGTTAGTTTCTTTTGCTGTGCTGAAGCTTTTCAGTTTGATACAGTTGTTCATTTATTTTTGCTTTTATGATCAAATTCATAAAATGTTCTCTTAAGACCAAGGCCCATAAGTTAGTATGGATCTGTGTTTTCTTCTATGTAATTTATTGTTTCAGATCTTATATTTAGGTCTTGGATCCATTTTGAACTAATTTTTGTAGGTCGGGACAAACTATAATCTAGTTTTATTTTTTTTCATAGGACTTTTCAATTTTTCCCAGCACCATTTATTAAAGAGGTTTTTTTCCCTTCATTGCATGTTCTTGGTTTCTTTGTCAAAAATTATTTGCCCATATACATGTGCTCTTATTTGTGTTCTTTTAATTCTGTCTCATCGGTTTGTGTGTCTGTTTTTTTCTGCCAATACCATGCTGTTTTGGTTATTATAACTGTAGTATAATTTGAAGTCAGGTAATGTGATACCTATGGCTTTGTTTCTTTTCCTGAGGATTACTTGGCTAATTGGGGTCCTGTGTACTTTCATACAGATTTGATATTTTTTAAGTTCATTTCTTTAAAAATGACATTGGGATTTTGATGGGTATTGCATTATTTCTGTATACTGCTTTGGGTAAAATGGACATTTTAACTGTGTTGATTCTCTAATTTATAAACACAGAATATCTTTCCATTTTATTGTATGTTTTCAATCTCTTTTAATAATGCTTTACAGTTTTCAGAATATAGGTCTTCCACATACTTTAAGTTTATTCCTGGGTATTTTATTCTTTCGGTTGCTGTTGCAAAAGGAATTGGTTTTTTATTTACATTTTCCCCCTGAAATTTCATTTTAAGTATATAGGAAAGCAATGGATTTTTGTATATTATTTTTGTTTCCTGTAATTTGACAGTACTTAATACTTATAATAGTTTTTTGGTGGAGCCTTTAGGGTTTCTATATTTAAAGTCATATGATCTGCAAAAAACGACACTTTTATTTTTTCCTTCTTTGGATGCCTTTTATTTCTTTTTCTTATCTGATTGCTCTGGCTAAGACTTCCAGAATTATATATGTTGAATATGAGTGATGAGGGTAGGCATCCTGTCTTGTTCCTGATTTTAGAAGAAAAGCTTTCAGTTTTTCACTACTAAGTAGGATATTAGCTGAGGGTTTGTCATATATGGCCTTTATTATGTTGAGGTGCTTTCCTTCTAATGCACACAAAAATAGGGGGATATTTTATAGCTTCATATTCATTTTGAAATATCCCCTCATTTTTGTGAGCAGTATATTTGTATTGAGTGTTTGAGTCATAAATGGATGTTATATCTTATCAAAGCTTTTCTTTCTCTGTCTATTGATAAGAGCATATGATTTTTATCCTTTGTTTTGTTAATGTGCTGTATTATGTTATTTATTTGCATATGTTGAACCATCTTTGTGCCCCTGGAATGAACCTCACTTGATTGTGACACACACACACACACATATATATATATTTAATGTATTGTTGCATTCAATTTGCTAGTATTCTGTTTAGGAGTTTTTGCATCTGTATTTATCAGATATATTGGTCTGTAGTTTTCTTTCTTTGCCAGGTTTTGGTATAAGAATTATCTTGGCCTCATAAAATGTGAGCTAAAAGGAGCTTGCATAGCAACAGTCTGCAAAGTGCATTAAATGTTGAAACTTTTACTTTGATATATTGTGAATAAATCATTTCATTTTTCTGTATCCAGCCATAACCTTTTCCAATGTAATTAGGACTTTGGGGGCCATTGGCTTCTTTAAGACTAGTATACATGTAGTATAATTCCACTATTTAATATTTCAACTTTTTCATAATCTCTTCTTTTGTATGTGTTTATACCTCATCCTTAGAATGTACTTATAGAATTAGTGAATCTAAATTGATTGTGGCTGAGCTTTGTTAGTGTCAGTGCTTATGACCTCTAATTGTGAATGGATGAGAATCTATAAGGTAGTGATTATCATCAGGATAAACAAATGGCGTCTAGTACAATCACCTATTTTTGCTTTGGAGCTGCTGTGAATGTTTATCCTTAAAAAGAACAAAGACTGTGAGCATAGGTGTTTTATATTGAAATGATCAGAATTACCTTCATTTTGTGTCCAATAGAAACAGTTGAGTTTATAGCTTTGAGACATGACAGGAAGGAAGTTTATGGAAGTTGGAGAGAATAGTTCAGGATCAAGGAATATTAACTAATCATAAAAATCTTAAATGCATGAAAAATTTTAAAGTATTTGAAATCAGTGTAATAGCTGTATGCTGAATTTTATAAAATATGTTTTATTTGATTGAAAATATCTAGCAGATAACTTGCTTTTCTAAGATAGATTAATCTTTTAAAGAACTGCAAGAACTTAAAAATAAAATAAATTAAACTAAAGTACTTAAGAAAATAAAATATTCAAGTTGGTTGGTTAGTGAACATCAATTGGTTTTTATTTGAATTGGGATGCAGACCTTTCCAATATTAAAGTGCTTTGTTACAACCAAAGAGAAGCATAGTTTAACTTCAGATGCAAGATTTATTCTGAAATACAGGCATCCTGTTGATTCACTAGCACACTAGGATTTAGAAAACACAACCTTTTAAGGTAAATTTTGTGGAACTGGCCATACACCCTGTGGCTTGGCAGTCTAGTCAGAAGGATGATACCATGCTGACTATATAACTAGATCTTTGAACATTATTCTCAAGGGTGGTAAATGCAAAACAAAGTAATATCAACTGGCACTTAATTCTGCAAGTTCCCTGCTGATTGGGGTATTCAGTGAAATGGAACTCTTCCTGACAGGAAGCAGCCTATGAGTATGGAGACATCTGAAAATAAAGTGTGCTTTAATTTGGTCCCCTACCGTTTTACAACTGGTCTTTTAAATTTGGGATTAGAAAGAGTTAGGAAAAAGGAGGAATACATAAATGGGAATATTCTAGGCATAGCATATATTTTTTTGTTTTATAGGTCTGTTGCTTAGCTACTACTGTGTGGTTTTACTTAGTCCTTTTTCTCTGTTATTTCAAATTAGTTTACTGTAATACAGAAAGGCTAAGTTTAAAGTGCAAAGCTTGAGATTGTTTTTGTTTAATATCAAACTCTGATATTAAATCAGCACTACTGCCATCCATATATATATATATTATATTTAATAGTATATAATGTAATGGATTTTAGTCAGAGTAATGAGGGTTCTTAGGATCCAGATTTAAATTTTTCTGTTGAAAATGCTTGTACTCCTTTGTTTGTTCCTTTGGCTCTTAGATTGTATAGTCTGTTGTGCATTTTTAAGTCAGGCAGCTCTTTTAAGTCAAGCTGCCAAATTTTACTATAAGAACTTCTAGAAGCATATATCTAGTGTTAACAAAATCTAAGGTTTGAACTTTGATTTTGCCTGGATTAAGTAAGTATCAGAACCCTAAAGGATATGTATATATATTCCCAATGTTTTGGTGGTAAATTCTTCAGATGCTGGAGTTGGATCCTGTTGTCTCCGTGGGTAACAAAAGAAAATGATGCCTTTGACAGGGTCTTAAGTGGCTAAGACCAGGAAAATGTTGTGATGACAGATTTTTGAATCTTAAAAAAATGTTTTTCCCTCTACCACTTATTAACTCTGTAATTGTGGGCAAATTACTTCACTTCCTTGAGGCTCACTTTCTTATTGAGTGAAATGGATGTAAGAAAGCCTGTATTGGATAATATATGTAAATATATGTAGAACAGTCCATAGAGCAAAGTAGGTTATAAATTAAAGTTATTATTTTCTGACTCTAGGTGATTTTACAGCACGCAAAATCCTCTCTTTGTTTAGTATTTTCAGAGTCGCTAGTTTTCTTTTTATGAAATTAATTTGATTGTTAAGATCTTTGACTTACAGCCTGACCACGCGGTGGCGCAGTGGATAGAGCGTCGAACTGGGATGCGGAAGGACCCAGGTTTGAGACCCCAAGCTCGCCAGCTTGAGCACGGGCCCATCTGGCTTGAGCAAAAAGCTTGCCAGCTTGGACCCAAGGTCGCTGGCTCCAGCAAGGGGTTGCTCGGTTTGCTGAAGGCCCGCGGTCAAGGCACATGTGAGAAAGCAATCAATGAACAACTAAGGTGTTGCAACGGCAACGAAAAACTAATGACTGATGCTTCTCACCTCTGTCTGTACTTATCTATCCCTCTCTCTGACTCTCTCTCTGTCCCTGTAAAAAAAAAAAAGAAAGAAAAAAGATCTTTGACTTACAGAATCATTAAGTCCACTATTATTTTCTGCAGTGTCTTTTTCATTATTTTTTAGTCTTTTTGTGATATGCCCATTCTAGTTCATTTTCATCTTGAACATAGAATATTAGACTTAGAAGAGATCTAATAGATTAGCAGTTTTGGGCTTTTCAACTTTTAATGGGTAACATTTGTATTTTCCAAAGGGTCCCAGAGGTGAGGTTCCACCATTTTCTGGGCTACCTGTAGTGACTGACAGCTGTGTTGGGAAAGTCAGTAAAGTATACTTGAATGCAAATGAAATTCATATCATTTAGGGTTAACTACTATGACAATTGCCTCTAGGGTCTCTTGTAGACTGCAGATCTTTTATTTTTACTACATTACTTTCAGCACACCTCTTGTGTTACTGTAGTTGAGAAATACTGTACTTTCTTAACAGCAAGTATAGTTTACTTTCCACCCTTTTTCTTGCCAAATACATTATTTTCAGTAAAATTTTTTATGATGATTGAACGTGAGTCCTGTCAGAGTTGGGGAGACGGGAAGTGACAAAAGGAAGTAACATTTGAAAAATGCCTCTGTAAAGAATCGGCTTATTCCTGAATTAGTGAAGAGAACTGTTTCCTTTCTGTTGCTTTTACCTCTCTCAGTCCCTACTGATGAATTTATTTTCCTCGGAGGGTCTCTTTATAGTTCCCTTCAAAGAAAAGCTATAGTTTACTGTTTTGTCTATCTCAAACTCTTCTTCCTTATTTTCAAGGTCTCTAACAACTGTTTCGATTTAGCTTCTACTTATTTCTATTCTGCCTTGCAAATTGTATTCAGGTATTTGACATAAGCATTATGTGCATAATGCCAATTTCTGGGTAGTTTACCATAAAAACCAAATCCCTTAATCCTAAACCTATTTTTCACATTTTCCTGACTCTTTAGTACAATGAGCTTGTACATACAGTGAGTATGAAGATGCATACTAATGTTCTAAATACAGGATACACAGTGCATTCTTTTTTATAGTAATTACATATTTTTGAAAGTATTTGGAAGCTACAGTTTTCGTTAGGCATTCAATTTAAACAGCAGTCTTAATTTTGAGGATGACTGGTTTGTCATGTTATGCTTGTTATCAGATACTACATAATAGGGGAAGTTTAATTTTGGTTTCGAATAGTTTATCTTTCAGAGAAAAGGTGGTATATTCTTTTACCCAAGAAAGCTTATATGTTTGCTTGCTATTACAGTTGCCCTTATTTATATCCACTACAAAGATTTCCTAGTGTTTTGAAGCGCTGATCCAATTTGTGATAATAGGATTCTGTTTCCTACTACTGTAAGCTAAAGAAGAAAACAGGTGTGGCAGTGAGAAAACAAATTAATGGCGGAGGAGTTTTTAAAAGCAGCTTTCTATTTCTTATCAGTCAGTTCCCCAAGTTTGGACTGTGGCCTTACTTCTTTGGACATCTGGCATTGCTGTCGTTGTTGTTCTAGTGATAGTTAGCAGTTGCTCTTTGAGATAGCCACTTGTTCCTAGTCAGTGGTGCAGCTTTCAGTTCCTTGGAGCCTGATATGTGTTATGTGTAGCAAATTAAACTGAATTTCTGGAACTGATAATAAAACCAGTCACAAGTCAATGACTATTAGACCCAACACTTGGAGCAGAAGTTGACTTGCTTGAAAAATTTTCCAGGTCTTGCCATAATATACTACTTTTTAAAAAGTTTTCATTTCTTTTGAATCTTTTGAACTTGTTAGGAAATGTCACTTTTCTTCAGCTTGCATTTCTGTTGCTTTAATTTTGTTTCTTTAGCGTGAAAAGCTGAAATACGACTTTCAAGGAAATATCCATGTCAAATACCTGGAACCCATGAATGTTACTTTATTTGGAAAGAGGGTCATTGTGTGATTAAGGATTTTTAGATGAGGGGAAACTCCTGAATTATGAGTGGGCCCTCAATGCCATCACATGTATCCTTAGAGAGATAGAAGAAGCTTAGAGATACACACACAGAGAAGGAGGCAGTGTGAAGATCAGCAGAGTGTGATGTGACTACAAGCCAGGGAATGTTTGACAGGCACTAGACGCTGAAAGAAGCAAGGAATGAATTCTCTCCTAGAACTTTCAGGAGTGCAACTTTGCTGGCACCTTGATTTTGGCTCAGTGAAACTGATTTTAGATTTTTTGTCCCCAGAACTATGAGAGAACAGACTTCTAGTATTTTAAGCTACCATATTTGTGACAAATTTTTATAGTAGCATAGGAAACTAGTCTAGTAATGTTTTGAAGATCTCTGAGTGTTTTTGTTGAAGTTGCTTCTCCCTCTTTCCCTAACAATGATAAATTATTTCTTTAACAAGAATATGAATGTTTGTTATGTGGAAAATTGAATCAGATATTGTTGAGAACTCAAAGAGATAGAGATTCCTACCTTTAATATGGACACATTCCTATTTTTGAAGTTATTGACCCAGGAAGAATAAAGCAAAATAAGCTAATATTGCATGTATTTTTTTTTTTTTTTAATGTGAGAGGAGGAGAGATAGTGAGACAGACTCCCACATGTGCCCTGATCAGGATCCACCCGGCAACCCCTGTCTGGTGCTGGTGCTTGAATAAGCCGAGCTATTTTTATCACCTGAGGCTGATGTTCAGACCAGTGAGCTATCTTCAGTGCCCAGGGCCAACACTTAAACCAATTGAGCCATTGGATGTGGGAGGGGAAAAGGGAGAGAAGGGGGAAAGAAGCAGATAGTCGCTTCTCCAGTTTGCCCTTAATCAGAATCGAACCGGGGACATTCATATACTAGGCTGATGCTCTATGCGCTTTTAATGGAGATAAAAATAATAGAAATAACATACTTCCAGAAAGATGCACTGTTGATTATTTGTTTCATCAGTCATAACTTATTTGTACAGCATAACTAGCTTATCAAGTATTTCATCATATCACTGTTGTAGTTATGTTATAGGTCAAAAACTGGCCTATGTAGTGATGTTTTTCCATATATGTCTGAGGACTTTTCCATTATACAGTGTGTTCGTAAAGTCATGGTGCACTTTTGCATGATGACCGGTCAAAAGTGCACCATGACTTTATGAACACACTGTACTTAAAATTGATTATCAGCTAATAGCTCATTACATACATTGATAAATATTTGAAAGAGCCTGACCAGGCAGTGGCGCAGTGGCGCAGTGGATAGAGTGTCGGACTGGGATGCGGAGGACCCAGGTTCGAGACCCCAAGCTCGCCAGCTTGAGTGCGGGCCCATCTGGCTTGAGCAAAAGCTCGCCAGCTTGGACCCAGGGTCACTGGCTCCAGCAAGGGGTTGCTCAGTCTGCTGAAGGCCCACGGTCAAGGCACATATGAGAAAGCAATCAATGAACAACTAAGGTGTCGTAACGGCAATGAAAAACTGATGATTGATGCTTCTCACCTCTCTCCGTTCCTGTCTGTCTGTCCCTATCTATCCCTCTCTCTGACTCTCTCTCTGTCCCTGTAAAAAAAAAAAAAAATTGAAAGAGTTATGGAAACATTCTGGACTAAAAGGCCTTATCCTGGAAAGTCATTAAACATACTGTGATTGACTACAGGTTGTGACTTTTGAGAGCTATAACATATTGCTGTAGCATGCAGTGTGTGTCTTCCACAATATATGTTTAAAATCAGGACCAGACTGTATAAAAGTTAGATCTCTGGTCAGGTTTGAGAAACTTTAATTCTGAAGATACCATTTCACAGCATAAACATAAAAGATAAATTCAATAAAAACTTAAAAAAGGACAACTTATTTGTTTCTATTGAATGCTGAAATAAATGTGATTCTATATCTTAGTTATTTATTTTCTAATTGATGTAAAGCTTTGAACACTGAAATTAAGGTCTCACTTTATGTTAACATTAAGAATTTACTCAGTGTATACATAGTATCAGTTTACAGTGGTCACTGTTCAGAGTGGAAGACCCCAAATGGTTAAACAGCAGGAGAGTTTTCTGCTTTTAGTTAAAAACTGCTGTTTTCTATATGCCTTATTTACTACATGTTTAATTTTTAATGTTGTGTGCTGTGGGATTGGGCATGCAAAAGTCAGCAGAAAGAGTTCTGGTTTTTACATCTAGAGCTATTACGTGCTGTACAATAATAAAGGCACTATTTTATTGGGTTACTTGTAATTAACTTCAGCACTAGGCATTCATATAAATCATTCGGAATCTGTTTTCTTTAGATTTTTATTCTTTTAAACTGGTTTAACGTACTTGCTTTCTGTTATCTTTTTACATATGGACTGAGGTTGTAATTGCTTTTTGGAATTAGGCTGTCAGAAAACAACATAAATGTGAATTCAAGAAATGATTGAGGCAAGCTAATGAACTTTATATAACATTTTATTGAGATTTGTTACTGAAATAAAACTCTGGAGTGGTATTGTTTTGTTGTGAAACTCAATATATAACTTCTCTGAAGTTAAAAAATCTACACATTCAAAAAGTTACAATGGCAACTATCAGTAATTAAAAATATTTATACTTTTTATGTTTTTCAAAATTGTGAGAAAGTAAGGACATGAGATTTCTAAGAAATCTTGTCAATTTTAATTTTAAACATTTGAGTCTACATATATTTTTAGTAAAATTATCTGATAAATTCCATTCATAGGTTGACTAGTAGTTTATATTATTTTGTACTTAGAACATTTTAGTGATTTTTAAAAAATGGAATAAAAATGAAATAGACTTTTTTTGGTAAAAGGCATCTAAAAAGGAACATATATGTCTGTTTGAGATTAAGGCAACAGTATGTATTTATTATTCAAAACTAAATATTAGAAAACAAAACTTTGTCCTCTAAAAATGCCTTATTTTATAAACGTTTACGGTGATCCATGGAAAGAATTTGGAGGTATAGGTAATTTTATTCTCTCCCATGATACCAAAATCTTGATTTGCTGATGCTGTAGAACGAATGCTGAGGTAGCAGATGGGAGGTAAGAAGAAAGCTGTTCACACTCATGTCCTGAAAGCAGTGCTTTTAAAAATAATTCCGTTGGTAAATACTTTTTATTGTAGCTGAGTCCATCAGATGGTTTAAAAATCTTTTAAAAATAATTAGCTGTTTTATATAGTTTTAATGGAAGTCTTTCATGTTTCCTCTCCAGCAGTCTCTAATGAACACTCCTTGTAATTTCAGTGCAGGCTTTGAGATTCCCTAAAGACTTGACTTCAGACCTCAAAGGGCAGCAATTGCCATATGTCTGGAGAGCTGGAGTTGCCAAACAGACTGACCATGTACTAATAGGGCACATTTATATCGCTCCCGAATGTGAAGCCCTGATATAAACTTAACGATGATCATCTGTTGAGAGATTGTGACTGGAAAGGGCTACAGCAACTTGTCACCTTTTTTGAAATTAAGCTTTCTTTGTCGATTAGTGAGAGATCCTTACAAAATTGATGCCAGTTTGGAAGTTATTCACAGGATCATTATTGGCTGGAGAATGTTTTTCCTGAAAATGTTTAAAAAACATTTTCAAAGGTTTGTTGCAAATATATTCATTTTAATGTATGCTTAAACACAGTAGTCAGGGGATTATTGTTTTTGATTGATTATTTACAAATAATTTAAAGGTATATTTATAGTAATTACATAATTACATGGTTACCTCTTTTTTTAGTTTTAAATATTTGCATTCTTTATTTTGTAAATCCAATAGTTTTTCAGTTTTCAATTCTTTGCACATAATACACATTAAAAATGTTTGTTAAATAAGTTATAAAACTAAACCATTTGCTAATTCAAGTTTAATAGAATTTTTATTCTTTTATCTCTTAACTTTGAAGCGATCTTTCTTTGTAATGGAGCCATATTTGTACAAATATAGTTTAGAAGTATATGTTCACAAAAGTCATTGAGACCAAAATTTTCCAAGGCCATTATTTTGCTATTTCATGTAGTGATTTGTTTTACCCTCTGAAGAGACATTGGACTAAGACTTATCCTTTACTGTTAAGCCTTTTCTTTCCTGATGTGAGGTTTCTCAAGTTTATGTTACTCAAACTGCTCCAAGTGCTGACACAAAGTGCAAACACTGTTGAAAAGTTCTTGATAGTTGACTTTGAGCACTTCAGATTACTGTATCTTGAACATGAAAAGTTTTCTCTAGTTTTGACCTTTAGTCCTGTGTGTAATGCAGTTCTCAGTTTTGTGTTAATACATTCCCTTGCACCTTTGAGCTCTCCTTTGTGGCCTCCTCCCTGGGCTCCTGACAGGGTCTCTTTCTGTCTTCTGTTTAGATAGTTGCAGCTATAGCCAGTGAATTCGGCTTATTTTACAAAGGTGCGTGTACTGAAACATCTCAGAGTAGTAATAAGGGTAGTTTGTTCAAGAGCACAGCCTTTAAATCTTTATATTTTTAGTAGGAAAAATGAAATAATTCAAAATGAGCTTAGGATTCTGTTAACAAATTATTCTTTAATTTTGTAAATTATATTTGGATCTTTAAATCAATACTTACAAAAAAAAGAGGAGAATATATTACTGCCAGTATAGAATATTAATATTAAAAGAAGAAAAAATTCTTACTGTGTACTATTTATGATCATTTGTTTTTGTAAGTTTGATATCAGTATTTGTGAAAATTGAATGCTTATGCTGTTGTTTAGAGACATTTCAGAATAATTTTGGATAAATACATATTGTCCAGTCAAGACAATATATATTTTTTATTTTTATGTACTGTTCTTCATTTAGAGCATATGAGTTTTAATATAAATATTATGATTATCAAGGAAGACATGTATGTTACTTCACAAATCTTTTGATAGTATAATACTGAAAACCAGTAAGTCCCTCCTGACTTCATCCTTTCCTCCTTCATTCTGCTTTCTGAAAGGAACCACATGCAGGTCTCTTAGATGTTGACCCTGCTGGTTACTTTTAGATTTCTAAATGGCATAGAAATCTAATTGATTTTTCTATTTTGAACATTATCTAATGTCTTCCATGTAAGATGACCATTGAGTACTTAAATTGGTCTTCCTTTCTGTTTCACATTTCCCTCATTTTCAGCATAATTACATCATAATATTTAGTCAGTAAGTCAAAACCATACTTGTAATTTACATAATTGTGACAGTGTAAGTATTCAAGTCAGAACTACAGAATGTACCTTGGTTACCTTTTCTCCCTCCCTCTCTTCTTCCTTTTCATCCTCCCTTTCTTCTTCTCTCCTTCCCTCTCTCCCTCCCTCATTCTTTCCTTCCCTCCTACCTTCTTTCCTTCCTTCTCACCTTCTTTATTTCCTTCCTCCTGCTTGTCTTTTTCTTTCATTTTTTATCCTCGAATTAATAATGTTCTGCTTTGTGTTTAAAAATTTTATAGTGTCCACAGATTTATGTCTTAAGTTTTTCACTGGACTCATAAAATGTCTACCAGTGTGATCAAACACAACCTTGTATCTGCTAGTTCAGTTGTTTTTTTATGGAGATACAGTGCTTGGAGTTCTCTGTTTTGCTATTTCCAGCTGGACTAATTTCTTTCTTTTTTGCAAGACAGAGACACATAGGAAGGGGGAGAGATGAGAAGCATCAACTTGTAGTTGTGGCACTTAAGTTTTTTATTGATTACTTCTCATGTGTGCCTTGACTGGGGACTCCAGCTCTGAGCCAGTGACTCCTTGCTCAAGCCAGAGACTTTGGGCTTCAAGCTAGTGGCCTTTGGGCTCATGTGATCACCTTGGGGTCATGTCTACGTACTCAACCTGTTGAGCCTGTGCTCAAGCTAGATGAGCCCACGCTCAGGCCAGTGATCTCAGGGTTTCAAACCTGGGTGGGTCCTCAGTGTTCCAGGTTAACGCTCTACCCGCTGCATCACCACCTGGTCAGGCTGGATTTGTTATTCTTTAGGTTGTAGAAAGCTGTTACCTGGAAGCTTCTTTTATCAACCCAGATTTTTTTCCCTTTTTTTTTAATGCTATAATGTCTATCTCTTGTGTCCTATATGGCCTTCTTTTCAAGAAATACGCTACTCAACATTTATTGATGATTTAGTATGTATGTGTTGGTCACTGTTCTAGAACTGGGAATATTGTAGAGAATAAAACAATGGTAAGGGCGAAAAGTCTGGTGGTAATAAGTATGTCTTGGGAAAATTAAAGCACATCAGGGATGGAGGGTGATAGTGGGGTGTCTATTAATTTTGATGGGGCAAATCTTTTGTTATTTCTTGAGAGAATCTACGAGGGATAGAATATTTTAGATTTTGCTTATGTGAAATAATTTTTATTTAACTTTTACATTTTATCTTTAGCTTATTTGGCTATAAGCATTAGAGGCTGAAAATTATTGTCTCCAATTTTTCCCCCTTTCAGTTTTTAGTATTTTTATTATTTTAAAAATTATTGATGATGTTACTGGATTGTGCCTTGGTGTTTGTAAATATTTTAACCCTCATTGTCTTTGATATTTTATGTAAACCTTTTCAGTCTGAAAAAGTATATACATGTGTTCAGAGAAATTTTCTTGAATTATTTCTATAAATGTTGGTCAAATAAGTTTGTAAATATGCTGTATATGTTTGCTTGCTTATAGTTTGTACTGGGTATGGGAGACAGGCTGTAAGCTGGTAAGGTCCTTATAGCCTAAGGTTTAGTTTTATGACTAAGCCTTTCCCAACCTTTTAATACTAAGATCTTTTCAACATCCTTCTAATATTAAGATCTTCACAAAACTAAGCTTTTCCCCACACCCTTGACTGTTACAAGATGTGGGGTGGTGCACTCTTATGAGGAATCCCATTTATGCCTCAGATAAGTGGCTTTGTATCAGAGACTTCCTTATTTGTAAATTGGCTTAAAGGCTTTCATTTTCTACACTATAAAATAAAGCAGACCAGGGGCTCTCTTGTTCGGTTCCTGCCATCAGCATTGTAGAGGAGAGGCAGCCAAGACGGTGGAGGGCTGAAGGAGAAGCCAGTTTGTGCAGAGAGAAGGAGACGGGGAACAGAGGTGAATAAGTCTGGTGGGGCTTTTGATTCTAGGAAAACTCGGATGAGTCAGTTTCTTTGGGAACACTCAATGGAAAGAGAAGTATTTTCCCCACTGTGTGTATTTACTCACTTGCCAAGTGTGTGGTAGGATTAAAGGTAATGACCCACCAGTTCTTGGCTCCATTGTTCATTACCATGTGTCCAAATTTAATGCAAACCTGCATGGGCCAGAGGCTGTGATAGTGACATTGGCTACTGGCTTTACATATGGGAATTTATTTTTTCTCTATTTTTTTTCTCATTTCTGTTTCTAGAACTCATAGCTAAATGTCCAGCTATCTGAATTAATTTTATAATTTCCATATTCAGTTTCCTTTTATTTTGAGTGGTTTTCTCAACATATTTCAGTACTGCTTTCAAAATTTCTGTTTGGTATTATTATACTTGTAATTTTTTAAGAGCATTTTCTTGTTTTCTGAGTTTTTTTTGATGGTTTATTTTATATGTGAACTTGTCTGCACCATGGGGTGTGTCCAGATATATGGTCAGACATTATTCTGGGTGTGTTTGGGAGGGTGGTTCTGGATGAGATTAACATTCAAATTGGTAGTCTGAGTAAAGCAGATTGTCCTCCTGGTGTGGATGGGCCGCCTCTAGTTGAAGACCTGATTAGAACAAAAAGACTGTCCTCTAAATAAAAGAGAATTCCACCTGCTTGAATGCTTTGGACCTGGAACATCAGCTTTTTCCTGCCTTTAGACTCAAACAGAAACATGAGCTTTTTCTGAGTTTTGAGCCTATTGGTCTTCAGACTCAAACTGCACCATTGATGTTCCTGATTCTTATGATTTTGGACTTGGAGCAGAACTGTGTATATCATTGGCTCTTCAACTTGCCAGCTTACCATGCAGATCTTAGAACTTGTCAACCCTGTAACTGTGTGAGCCCGTTCCTTTAAATAAACTATATATCATCATCCTGTTGGTTCGGTTTCTCTAGAGAACTCTCATACAGGAGCAGGAAGGAGATACAAACGCTTAAAACAGAGTCCCTGCCCTGATTTTTTACATGAAAATTTAAATCTCTCTGATGGTATTAATTATACTTTAGTCTTTCTCTACCACCTTAACAATATCGTCTGTTTCCTGTAAAGTGTTTCTTTTTTTCCCCATTTTTTTCTTTGGTGTATGCTGTTTACATCAGTCTTTCCTCTAATGACTGGTGACACTTAGCTATTTGCTCATATTTAAGTACATTGCGCATGTGCGCGCGCGCACCCCCCCCCCCCCCCCACAGAAAACCTACGTCTCTTTCTAGGACTTGTCTACTGATGATGAATATGCTACCTTTGCCATTAATGGACCCTTAAGTTTTATTATGACTTCTCATTTTTCTTAGAGAAAACTTCTTTAGTTTTGACTAGTTCCATAGTTCTATAAGTATACTTTCAAGTAATTGTGTTTTATTTATCTTATTATATTTATTTTTTTGGTGACAGAGACAGAGAGAGGGGCAGATGGAGACAGATAGACAGGAAGGGAGAGAGATGAGAAGCATCAATTCTTTGTTATGGCTCCCTAGTTGTTCACTGATTGCTTTCTCACATGTGCCCTGACTTGGGGGCTACAGCAGACCAAGTGACCCCTTGCTCAAGCTAGTGACCTTGGGCTCAAGCTGGTGAGCCCTGCTCAAACCAGATGAGCCTGCACTCAAGCCAGCGACCTCGGGGTTTCGAACCTGGGTCCTCCGTGTCCCAGTCCGATGCTTCATCCACTGTGCCACCGCCTGGTCAGGCTATTTTATTTTTTATGTAAGGCTTTTTACAGAGTCTGAAAGTTTACTCCTCTGGAAAGTAAACTTTCAATCTTTTACCATGGTAGGAATTCTATACATTACGGGGAAAGGATCTGAGACTCAGTTTTTTATACCAGCTTTCATTCATTTAAACTAGTTTTCTCTTTGCCCCTCAACCATCCTCATACTCAGTGTCTTTTGTTCTTGGCTTTTCTAGGGTTCTGCAGAAAGCATTGGCTTACTTCTTCTTTTTACTTTTTTGTGATAGAGAGATGGAGAGAGGGACAGACAAGGACAGACAGACAGGAAGGGAGAGAGGTGAGAAGCATCAATTCTTTGTAGCACATTAGTTGTTTATTGATTGCTTTCTCATATGTGCCTTCACCAAGGGGCTACAGCAGAGCGAGTGACCCCTTGCTCAAGCCAGCGACCTTGGGCTCAAGCCAGCGATGATGGGGTCATGTCTATAATCCCATGCTCAAGTCAGCAACCCTGTGCTCAAGCTGGTGAGCCCTGCTTAAACCAGATGAGCCTGTGCTTAAGCTAGCAACCTCAGGGTTTCAAACCTGGTTCCTCTGAGTCCCAGTCCAGCACTCTATCCACTGCACCACTGCCTGGTCAGGCTGGCTTGCTTCTTTAAGTTGATTTCTCTCCAGGTTGTAGAGAAATATTTTATCCTCTCTTTTATACTGTTGTCTTCTCTTTATTATCTTTGTTCTTGGGGTTTGTTATGTTTAAATTGAAGTCAGTTAATATATTCCTTATTTTTAAACAGTAAAAAAATATTTTAGTGACTAGTCCACCAGAATAAAAATTGATACTACATTTAGTGTCAGCATAAATGGCTTGAATCCCATCTCCAAAATAAAAGATGGCAGAATGTAGTATATGTGGTCTATTTGGTCATTCTGTGGCCTGGTTTTATTTGCTTTTAGAGCATGAAAATACTGGAAATTACTTTTAAAATTTAGGTAAATTCAAGTAATACATTCAGTACATGAAAACGTATTGTAAGAGATTATTGAATTTGTTGAAAAATGTCAGTTTCCCTTTAAAGATGTTAGAGTTAAATATAAATATAAGGAATATAAATTAATACATAGCACTTTAATTGGTACTCTTCTTTTGTTTGTTTGTTGATGGTAGGGAATAGACTTACTTTTGTTAATGTAGTTTTTATTTTTACTCCAACCAACAAAATAGACTTTTACCACCAAATGCACATATTTGAAATTTGATGGGACTTTATCTGATAATTTTAGTAATTATAATAATCAGTAATGTATGCTATCTTCCTGTTGTATGACTTAAAAGCATTAGTAAGTTAAGAGTATATTTCAGTAAAAATTGGCTGGTCAACAGTTACGGCCATAGGAAGTGATAGTCAATTAAATACAGCTTAGAACAAGTATGAAATTATTGACTCAGTTGTGTTTTGAGTCCTTCCTCTCCAAAGTGCTGAAATGTGTTTTGAAATTACTTAGTTGCATTAGTGGTTGGATTTGAGGCTTTTAACGTGTTTTCCATCAATACCTCTGGGAAAAGAATAACCAAGACCTTTAAATGTACTATGCATTTTGCATTACTATGTAATTGTAAATACTGTGATGAAATATTGAAATGATCATGAAAGACGATAACCATTAAACTTTTCTTTCAACTATTAAAACTCACTAAAGGTTATATTGAGCTGTGGTTTATAAAATTGTTTAGACTAATGCCTTCTTTGATAATTATTGCAGAAGTGGAGGAAAATGCTTTAGCGTAACACGATTAATAAGTCATCTTTCTAGTTTTGGCAACTTCCTTAAGGATTGTAGATAGTGTGGAGAAAACTTGGTTGGCTTTTGACTAACCATTGGCTTTATTTTAAAAAATTTTCTGTTTTCATGGGCTTCAGTTTCTTTTTGTCTGGGTTATTAATTCTTAGCAACATGTATTTATATACTTGGGTGATATTTTATTAAATATTAATAATTTATAATTAGGAATGAATTATAGACAAATTAAAACTCACTTATAATCTTTGAGAATTGTGAGATTTTTGTAATAAAATCTGAAAGTGTAAATAAGTTTTATATTTTCACTTCATTTCTCATTTTGTCTAGTTTTCTTTTTTAAGTAGTGAAAAGTTTTATTCTAGGTGATATATAGTAATTACTATAAGTTGACAAATATGTGTTTATAGATGATGCTTGGGATAATAAGAAGCCTAATGCAATAGTTGTAATTTATTTTGTTTCTGAGCTGTTATAACAAATTGTACTCTTCCAATTCTGTATGTCCCTTCATGTCTAATTTGTATTTAAGTTCAACAAAAGATTTTGTATGATGTATGAAGTGAAGTTTAGGTCATAAAGATTTTTAGAATGCAAATTTTTTTCAGTCATACTAATTTTAACTAGTTTTATATCTGTCCTAAATCATGCTATTTCAAATCTTTGTGAAATTTAAATGGTACACTTCCTGATTTTACGTTCTAAAAGTCAGTTTGTATACATAAATGAAAATAAAATCAAACTGATGTTTATTAAATTTTAGTCTTGACTGTTAACTATTTTATCCTTGTGGAGTATTGAATTGTATGACTTATGTAGTAAAAATTCCTCACCTTTTGGAGTTTTAGATCAGACAAAAGTAATTTGAGAAAAATAATACTAATAAATCTTTTACATATAAATTGTTTTATCTGAAGAATTATATATAGAATATCCTTTTGTTGTTCTTCCTGATTTCTTTTTTTCTAGTAAGAAAAGTAACTTTTTTCTGAAGTTAATTTTTATTTTGAGATTTTCCTTTATGTAAGCGATGTGCATGTAAATTCAGTCAATTTAAGAGCTGGCTTCTTCATAATCTGGAGCTATATCAAATTTTCAAGTCTCTTGCTGAAAGTGCTGTGTTGGGGATAAGAGCTGAGAAATAAGTCTATGCTTCTCTTCCTTGACTGTGTCTCCCTTGAGTTGTCATGGTCCCTTGTCATTCCCCGCTATCTATAAACAAAGGTCACAGGTGTGTTCTCCTCTTGCCCTCAGAGCACCAGCTACTTCTACACCTTTCTAGAATAATTTTCTGAATCTTCCAAGAGCATGAGATACTTCAAGGCTGTTTAAGGTTTGTTTGCTGCGAAATCTGTGTCTCCTGTTCCTGTGCATGGCTATGTTTAGGGCAACTCTTTGAGACTTGATAGTAACTCTCTGTGCTCTGTCTGGGAAGTTAGGTGTGGGGTCTTCTGCACAGCATCCAAAAACTTCCCTGCTGTTTCTGCTGCTTCCATGTCTCCTCCTCATCCTAAGAAAAGTGGAGGGCATGGCACTTGCTCTTCTCTCAGGAATTTTACTCCTTCATGGATTTTGATTGCTTGCTTTTGTACTGTCTACTTCATTTTGCTAGAAGGAAAAGACTTTTACATTAGACAGGTATTTCTGTTTATAGGTCCCATGATTTCATGTATATTTCTCTTTCCTCAGCAACACACTGCTTTATCTCTCCTCCTAGGTCTCGCCAAATCCTATGCCCAAATGTCTGACTGACTTTTTTATCTAATTTCCATTCTAAATATATATGTTCTGTTAGCATGTTCCTCTGACACTGTTCAGGAACTAGGCTGCTATAACAAAAATGTGGCATGTAGCCATTTTAGCCCTGAGAGCTAACTTGGGTTTTCAAAACATACAAGAAAGTATATAATACAGATTTGGATTTTAAAAAAGAGAAAGTAAATGAGAAAGGATAAGGCTGAAAGAAAAAAAGAATTTGTCTTGACACAGAGCACTTGTCAGATAGAAAGTTACATGAAATTTAAAATTCTTAAAGGCATTACATTTAGAAAATGTGAGTAGTTTATGGTTGCAATGGTAAGTAACTCAACATTGTCTTTTGTTTTGAGCTTTATGAAAGAACAGAAAAAGATCACTTGAGTGATAACATGTAGATAGATTAGAAGGGGCTTCTTATTTTTCAGGAACTTAAAAATTTTGTATATTTTCCAATTCTTGAAAAAATATGTGCAAGTGTATATTTTTAGACATACATACATGCGATTGCATTTCTCAATTCAGGTAGATCTACCCAGATTATATTTAAAATTTATTTATATGTTTTGATATGAGAATTAAAAAACAATTGATTTATGCCCTGGCCGGTTGGCTCAGCAGTAGAGCATCGGCCCGACGTGTGGAAGTCCCAGGTTCAATTCCCAGCCAGGGTATACAGGAGAAGCACCCATCTGCTTCTCCACCCTTCCCCCTCCCTTTTCTCTCTGTTTCTCTCTTCCCCTCTCACAGCCAAGGCTCCATTGGAGCAAAGTTGGCTCATGCGCTGAGGATGTCTCCATGGCCTTTGGCTCAGGCACTAGAATGGCTCTGGTTGCAATGGAGCAGTGCCCCTGATGGGAAGAGCATCGCCCCCTAGTGGGCATGCTGGGTGGATTCCGGTAGGGTGCCTGCAGTAGTCTGTCTGTCTGTCTGCCTCCCCTCTTCTCACTTCAGAAAAATACAAAAACAAAAATACCCCCCAAAATTGATTTATACATGATCTGCTGGTTGATATTTTTCCTAGGCTTTTTAATGGATAATCTATTCATAAAGAATATAATTAATAGCCCTGGCCAGTGGCTGTATGGATAGAGCAGAGCTTTAACCTTGCCTAAGGATGTCCCATGTTCAATTCTGGGTCAGGGCTCACTGGAGAAGCACCATCTATTTCTCTCTCCCTCCCTCTTCTCCTCCCATGGCTCAATTAGTTCAAGTGTGGCCATGGGCAATGAGGATAGTCTGAGCATCAGCCTCAGGTGCTAAAAATAGCTCAGTACTTGAGCATCAGCCCCAGATGGGGATTTCTGGGTTGATCTTGGTGGGGGTGCATGCGCAGATCTGCCTCACTATCTCACCTCCTCTCACCTAAAAAAAAAAAAAAGGATATAACTAATATGTAGTTTTATATTAGCTTTTGCTAATTTATAGATTAGTGAACTGTATAGCTTTCCAGTGCAAGGTTGTCTAATGAAATTCACTAATTTTTCTTTCTCTTTTCAATTCTTAACCATTAGTTTTTAAAGTAGAGTATGCACTGATATTACATTTATTCACTACCTATTTATTTTGAGGTGATGCCTCTCTTTTCTTAAAGAAACAAAAACAAAAACTTTTGTTCTTGATCATCTGTGCTGCCTTCCTTTTCAACTCCTAATGATTTAACTTAAATTAGTGGTGTATATATAATGTTGTAGAACGAAAAGGGACAGATAAATATAGATAGGCTTATTTAGTTTATATAGAATCAATTTGTTTAGTTTAATTTTTAATATCAATTTGTTTAGTTATATTAAAATTTAATATCAATTTGTTTAGTTTAATTTTTAATATCAACTATTCATGTGTTCATATGGTTTCATTGGGTAGGTAGCATGTTTAACACATATTTTCATTTAAAGCTAAGTTATGAAATTGAAATGTGTGATTATTTTTATAATTGTTTTTTAGAAATAATTTGAGTGAAAGTTTTTCAGCTGTTTTCTCTATTTTTCAGGAGTGGCAGAATTCTATTCAGAAGAATGCAGGCCTTGCTTTTATTGAACTTGTCAATGAAGGAAGGTAATCTATTTTATATCCATTATTTTTTACTTTAAAATCCTACTGTATTTCTGCCATTGAAACTTACCATTTTTGGTACTATATTTATTATTTTTGTAGTTAGTAATGTAGAAAATTATAATTATTATAAATATGCCAGTATTTAATTATTTTATAGTTTTCTTCATGGGTATATGCTTAATGATAAATTTCTGGCCTTATTATTTAATAAGTAAAGCTGAGTTTGGTCAAGTAAACTAATGATCCTAATATAAGGAAAGATATAAAAAAAACGGATACTTATGTGGACTTCCCATTAAGTTCTGTTATATTTGTAAGGCCAATAATGAGACTGTCTTATTTCTCTTATGTCATGGCCTGGTCATAAGGGAGAAAGGGACCAGGTTTTGTTTTGTGATGTGATAAGAAAATAGAGAGTGGGGGAAACTTGGTAAGGTTCCATGTAAGAAGCAGAAATAGAAAAATAGTATTAGGAAAGAAAAAGGAAGAAAGTACATAGGTGAAAAGAAAGTTAAAAGGGGGAAAATAGGTTAAGAGAGTAAGAGAATGAAAAGGTAAAAAATAAATTGAGGAAATGATGAGTAGACTACTCTGTTTTGTGATAGCTGATTTTGAATCACTTGAACTGTAGACCTAAGGTGTAGATTAAAAGGTGTGTTTGGCTACTGTTGGAAATGGTGTTCTGAACAAATTATTGTATAGGAAGATTTCTTGATAATGTTTCGGCTAGTGTTGACAGACTGATTCCATCACTGTAGGAACTATTTGAACCAGTAAGTAGAAAACTTTTTAATGTTACAGAAAAGGGAGAATGGGTATTTATTTTATATAAATATAACAAATTCTTCTACTTAGCATAGAATTATAATCTATAATTATAGAGTATTACAAGTGGGGATTATGGATCAATTGGACAATGCGTGTGTGAAAAGCATTCAAAATACAGGGAGTAGAGTATCTGAAGACACTGATGTGGGGAGGTATATAGACTCTTCAAGTGTGTGTGTATATTTGTGGGAGTCTGTGTGTACACATGTGTGTGAATTATTGGAATACTAAAAGGCCTAATGTAGCATATTTGGACTTTCATCTAAAGTTGATGGGGAGCCTTGGAAGATTTTAAGTATAGCAATAGAATTGTGATAGTTTGGTTTTAAAAAGGTAACTGTCAGAAATATTTGGGGTGGATGTAGGAAAGGAGACCTGATTGGAATCAAGAACAGTAGGAAGTCTGCTACAGTGATCCTGGTGAGAAACATAGCTAAATTGTAATCTGGAGTCTGGCAAGTGGTAGGAAGTGAATAAATACTTCTCAGTGCATGAATGACTAATAATTTAGACTCACTTTTAGAAAAAATTTTAAAGTGTTTATTCATCAAAAAGTAAGTAGTTCTTTGGCTGAATTTCATCACTGAGGCATTAGATGTTTTTAAAGTTTGATGGTGCAAGCTGCTAATCAAACATGTACTTGTTCTTCTTAATGCAAAATACTGATGAACAGATCTTTCTCTCTCTCTCTTTCTCTCTTTCTTTCTTTCTTTTGTAGGGAGACAGACATATAGGGACAGACAAACAGGAAGGGCATGAGCTGAGAAGCATCAGTTCTTCATTGTGGCACTTTAGTTGTTCATTGATTGCTTTCTCATATGTGCCTTGACCGGGGGGCTAAAGCAGAGCGAGTGACCCCTAGCTCAAGCCAGTGACCTTTGGCCCAAGCTAGCAACCTTGGGCTTCAAGCCAGTGACCTTAGTGACCTTTGGGCTCAAGCCAGTGACCATGGGGTCATGTCCATGATCCCATGCTTGAGCCAGCGACCCAGCACTCAACCGGTGAGCCCAGTGCTCAAGCGAGATGAGCCTGTGCTCAAGCCTATGACCTTGGGGTTTTGAACCTGGATCCTCGGCATCCCAGGCCAATGCTCTATCCACTGGGCCACTACCTAGTCAGGCCAGAAATTCTATAATTTATAGAGCTTATCTATTTGAAGAAAATTCTTGGTTTTCTAAGAAAACTTGTTATAAAAGTTAATTTTGATTAGTAAATGGTCTGCTAAATGTAAATGTAAATACCCTCAATTATGTAAGTTATTCTTACATTTAATAGATAAGGCAGAATAATAGCGTTATGATGAATTGTACAGGCTTTGAAATTAACCCTTTGATATTTATAAGTACTTTTACTTCTGTGAGCCTCTGTTTCCTTATCTGCTCATCCAGCCAGTAATTTTTATGCACTGACTGTGTACCATGGGTTATCTCTGATGCTGGGGAATACAGCAATAAACAGAAGAGATAAAGGTAATTTTTTGTAGCTTTTACATTCGAACAGTCATTGACAGCCTTCAAACAGTAAAAAAGTAAGTAATGGGTTATATAATAAGGGAAAGGCGGTAAGTGCTATAAGAAAAGATGATATGGAACAGGCTGAGGGGAATGGAGATTTTTGAAGGAAGTGAGGATTGGCATGGTCTGAAGTTTAAACAGAAATATCAGAGTAGAGGTCATTGGAAAACTGTTATTTAAGCAAGTGCTTGAAGAATGTGAAGGAGTTAATCATAGGAGCATGTAGGGAAAAGCATTCTCGATCTAGGGAATAGTCAGTATACAGATGTATGCTTCTCTTGCATATTTGAGGAATGAGGTCAATACAGTAACAACAAAGTTCTGAAAGAGGAAAGAAGTCAGAGAAATAATAACAAATGGCAAGATTTTGTGCAGAGTCCTTGCTACTTATTCTGTGAGAAATGACAATCATTTCAAGATTTTGAGAAGATGGAGATGATCTGTGATATATATTTAAAAAACATACTAAAAGATTACTCTGGCTAATGCATATAGGAATGTAAGAATAGAAATGAATGGTTCAATTAGGGAGCTATTGTAGTAATCCTACTTATTATGATGGTGACTTGGACTGGGGTGGCAGCAGTAGAGGTGGTAGGAAGTAGTAGAGTTGTGGATATATTTTAAAGATGGAGCTGATAGGATTTACTCATGAATTGGATGTGGGTTGTCAGAGAAATCTAGGCGACAAGTACTGTTAAGATTATTGGCCGGTGCAGCCAGAGAGATGGTGTTTCTCTCAACTAGTATTGAAAAGGATGTGGATAAAGCAGTTATTCTGGTGAAGATCAAGAGTTACGTTTTGGAAATAAACTATTTTTAGGTCTCTAGTAGTTATCCAGGTAGAAATTTTATAGTTTTAGGCTCTGCATTAGGTTTGTGATTCATTTTGAGTTTATTTTTTACATGGTATTAGATAAAGGTCTAAATTCACTTTTTCCATGTAGATAGCTGATTATCTTGTCACCATTTATTGAAAAGGTCAGCCTTTTCTCCACTGAATTGTTATCACTTTTATTGAAAACTAATTGACCATAAATGGAAGGGACTTATTTCTGTATTCTCAGTTCATTTCCTTTGATCTCTTTTTCTGTCCTTATGCCAATACCATACTGTCTTTATTACTGTGACTTTGTGATATGTTTTGAAATTGAGTAGGATTAGGCTTTTATGTTCCTTTTGAAAATGGTTTTGACTATTTGGGTCATTTATTTTCCCATATAAATTTTGAATCAGCTTGCTAATACCTACAAAAAGCCTGTTGGGATTATGGTGGGGATTGTATTGACTTTATATGTAGATCAATTTAGAGATAATTGACATTTTAACCATTTTGAGGCTTCTAATCTATGAACCCTTGAGGTTGTTCCATTTATTTAGAGCTTCGTTACTTTATTAGCAAAGTTTCAGTATATAGACATTTATACTTAAAAAACATTATTTCTATGTATTTTATTCTTTTTGAAGGTATTGAATGGAATTAGCAGATTTAAACCATTATGATAAGTGTATAGTGATATCTTACTGTTTTAGTTTGCATTTCTCTAACATATGATATACATAAAGCATCTTTCATTTGCTGATTGGCCATCTGTATATCTTCTTTGGTGTGGTATCTGTTAAGATCTTTGTCCCATTTTTAAATTGGATTTTTTTCTTATTGTTGACTTTTAAGATTTCTGTTTATGTTTTGGATAACAGCCTTTATCAACTATGTCTTTTGCAAATATTTTCTTTCAGTCTGTCTTCTAATTTTCTTCACATTGTCTTTTGTAGAACGGTAGTTTTTAATCTTAAGGACATCTAGTTTATCAGTGATTTTTTTCTGTGAATCGTGCCTTTGGTTTTGTTTTTAAAAAGTTACTGACATACCCAGGTTATCTGGGTTTTCTCCTGTGTTACCTTCTAGGAGTTTTAGTGTTTCATTTTCCACTTAGGCCTGAGATCCATTTTGAGTTAATTTTTGTGAAGGATGTTAGTGCTATGTCTGGATTCAGTTTTTTGATGTCAATGTGCAGTTGTTCCAGCACCATTGGTTGAGAAGAGTATGATTGGTCCTTTGTATTGCCTTATCTTCTTCATTGTCAAAGATCAGTTGACTGTATATATGTGGGTTTATTTCTTGGCTCTCTATTCTGTTCCATTGATCTGTTTGCCTATTTCTTCACCAGTACTATACTGTCTTGATTTCTATAGCTTTATAGTTGTTTTGATGTTGGGTAGTGTTAGTCTTACAACATTGTTCTTCTTCAATATTGTGTTGCCTATTCTATACCTGTTGCTTTTTCATAAAAAGTATGTAATTAGTTTGTCAATATTTGTCAATACAGTGTGTCTATAAAGTCATGGTACACTTTTGACTGGTCACAGGAAAGCAACAAAAGATGATAGAAATGTGAAATCTGCACCATATAAAAGCAAAACCCTCCCAGTTTCTGTAGGATGATGTGGGAGAAACAGGGTGCCACAATTTCCAGAAGGTGTCATCCTCCACACTACACCACCATTGTTTGTGAGTTTCTGGATAGAACATTCCCCCGGCGGTGGATAGGCAGGGGTTTTGTCAAGCCACGGCCACCACGATCCCTGGATCCGATGCCCTTAGACTTTTACTTTTGGGGTTATGTGAAGCAACATGTGTACATTGAACGTATCATTGACATTAATCACTTAAAACAGAGAATCACAGACGTTATTCACCCTGTTACACCAGACATCCTTACCTGTGTGTGACAAGAACTTCACTATCGTTTGGATGTGTATAGAGCAACAAATGGAGCCCCCATCGAACTGCACTGAATAGGTATGAACCTGGGAGAGTTTTCCTTTTATTTGGTGCAGATTTCACATTTCTATCGTCTTTTGTTGCTTTCCTGTGACTGGTCAAAAGCGCACCATGACTTTACAGACACACGGTATATTGCTGGAATTTTAAATGGGATTGGATTGAATCTATAGACCAAGATGGGATGAACTGTCATCTTGATGATATTGGGTCTTCCTATTTGTCAGAATGGATATTTCTCCATTTATTTAACTCTTTTATTTTGTTTACCTGAGTTTTATAGTTTTCCTTCTACAGATCTTATGCATATTTTATTAAATATATATTTATTTTTTGTCTTTTGGAGGAGTGCTGATTAAAATGGTGTAGTGCTTTTTATTTCAAATTTCACTTATTCATTGTCAGTACACAGGAAAGTGATTGACTTTTGTGTATTAACCTTGTATCCTGCAACCTTGCTATAATAGCTGGTTAGTTTCAAGAGTTTTCTTTGTTGATTGTTGTGGATTTTCCACATTGGCAATTATGTAATCTGTGAACAAAGACATTCTTATGTCTTTTATGCCAATATTTATGCCTTTCATATTATTTTCTCACTTCTTTAGCTAAAACTTCTACTACAGTATTGAAAATGAATAGTAGGAGGGGACATCATTACCTTGTACTGATCTTACTGGCAAAGTTTTGAGTTTCTCATCGTTGAGTACAATGTTAGCTGTAGGTTATGGTAGGTGTTCTTGATGAAATTGAAGAAGTGTTAGAGTTTTTTTTTTTTGATGAGTGGTTTTTGGGTTTGGTCAAATGCTTTTTCTATAACTATTGATAAGATTGTGTGATTTTTATTTTTGCTTGTTGATGTGATTGATTACAGTAATTGATTTTGAAATTTTGAGCCTGATTTTTATACCTGGGATAATTCCTACTTGCTTATAATGTATTTTTTAAAAATTTACTTATTTTGTTTTTTACAGGGACAGAGAGAGTCAGAGAAAGGATAGATAGGGACAGACAGACAGGAATGGAGAGAGATGAGAAGCATCAATCATCAGTTTTTTGTTGTGACACCTTAGTTCATTGATTGCTTTCTCACATGTGCCTTGACTGCGGGCCTTCAGCAGACCAAGCCACCCCTTGCTGGAGCCAGTGACCTTGGGTCCAAGCTGGTGAGCTTTTTGCTCAAGCCAGATAAGCCCGCGCTCAAGCTGGCGACCTTGGGTTCTCGAACCTGCGTTTTTCGCATCCCAGTCTGACGCTCTATCCATTGCGCCACCGCCTGGTCAGGCTATAATGTATTTTTTTTAAAAAAAAACCCTGTTGAATTTGGTTTTGTTTATTGATTTTTAAAGTTTACTTGCTTTGGCTTAATTTGCACAATTTGTCTCTGTTGTATTTTTGTTCTAATAAAGTTGCTAGTTAGCTGTTTCAAGATGATTCTTCTTATTTATTTATTTATTTTTAGTCTGATTTTTTTAGAGGTCATCCTTTCTCTCTGCAACTTAGAGATCAGTGAATGATTGGTCAGAAGTTTTAGTGAAACCTTAGGCCATATATATATATATACACACACACACACACATACATACTGCATACATACATACTACGTACATGCATATAATATGGCTGTGGCTGTTTTATTTGTTTCATTTTCAGGATCTCCCTCTTCAGATTCTGATTTGTCCTACTGTCTCCTGCTCACCCTAACTGCAAATATAATCTCAGTCTAAGAGGTCTTTAGGCTTTTCTTATTTTTAGTTTAGGATTCATTTTCTGCTCTCTTTTCCAAATCAAGCCAGCTATCTCTGTCAGTGAAGTTGCTGATTTCCATAAGCAGCCACAGTCTATAGAGTTTGAGTAGGGCATTCCCAGACAAGATTGCCCCAGACTATTTGTTCTGACTCAGTGTTTAGCAAACCTCCATGAATAAATTTATACTAGATTTTACCTTGGGTCATATTTCTGAACCCTGAAATAGTTATTTTTCAGTTCCACTCTTTTTTTGGGGGGAGGATTTGTTGATCTTTTTGTTCTACCATAGCTGAAAGTCCACCTGTAAGTCTCTTCAGGTCTAGTTCATTTTCATTTAAGTCCCAGTTCAGATGTTATCTCCTCAAAGTCTTTCCAGAAACTTGTTACCAGGTTACTTTCACCTCATTTCTTAAACAATTGTTTCTATCTCTTACTCTCTTTCATCTTCATCTTTATTTTCTGTCTCCTCCTGTAAAGTACGTATTTATGTTCTATAAGGGCAGTCTGTCTCTTGTTTATGGTTGTATTTCTGGCCTCAATAGAAGTGTCCTATAAACACAGTAATATTTGTGTGTAATTGATGGTATTGTCTCCTTTGAGTACGTTATAGGCTGTTCCAATTGTTATTTTTATGTAAACAACATTCTTTCTTAAACATAGATTGGTTTTATACAGATAATATTTACAGTAGTCAAGTGATAGTTCTTTGAGGATTTTTTATCAAGAGAAAAGGAAATATATATACATATAATAACTATTTTACAATAAACCATTTATGTATTTTGTGAAGGAATGAATTTTCTTATGTTTTTCTCAAATGTCCTTCTCCAGAATACCTGATTCTTTTTATTTTTTATTAGGGAAACACTTATTTGAATTACATTTTTTGTATGATCTGTGGTCATAGCACTTGTAATACCCTTTTTCTGGTTTTTTTGCCTGTGCTTCTCTTATTTTGCATGGATTTGTTAGCCTCCTTTGTTTTTAAACTGTCTTCTTTATTTTAGTCCTTAGCCTATAGTAAGTACTTAGGCTTTGACTTTTAAGTAAATGTAAGAAATAAACAGTGGTAGAAAGAGAACTGACATCTATTACTGATAGTGGCGGTAGTGACTGAAATTTTCTTTATGTCTTTATTTAGAGGGTAGAATATATTTTAAAGGTATGACTTAGAGATTTATTTTTTGAATCAGTGGATTTGGCTTGCCTTTTATAAATACCCAGTATGTTGAGGTTAAATCAGTTTACATAGCGATGGATATATCAGTCAAGTCGTTTGCAGTGTTTAGCTACTGGACTTACTCCCAGGGGCTAGAAGAATAAGTTATAAGGGTTTTTCTTTTCACTGCAGAGACCAACCATTTTTTCCTTATTATGTAAGTCTGACCTGCCTTGACCTCATTTATAGAGTAGCTGCTATAAATTTGGTCCCTGATTAATGTTTTATTAGTGTAAATAACATGAGGACCTTTATAGGCTGAGACTACAGCATACGGTTTATCGGACTTGATGGGTATCATTAGCAAATCAATTACTTAGGTCAGACATAAGTAATTGTTGTTAGGTGGAAATGTTTCTCTTAACTTACCTGTTTAATTGATAAGATACTTTCTCTGTAAACACATTGTTTTATTGGTTTTGAGTTCAATTGATATTTTTTCATGCAAACAAAATTATGTGTAGAAATAAAATAATCAGTAATATATGACATCTTTAATTATTTTTTCCAAAACAGAAGAGAATACATACACATGTAACAAATAATTTAAGCTAAAGAATTAAATTTGCACATATTTTGAGCAAGGACATTGATTTCCTGAATCATCATTTTGTTTTATGGTGTATTGAATCATTATCATTACTGCCATCTCTACTTTGTTTTAAATATGAAAGCAATTTATCTGAAAGAGTTTTATTTTTTCCAAATGCACAGTTTTTTTTAAACAGCTTTATATTATGTAAAGAACACCAGGAGCCCAGTTTTAGAATGGTCTGTGATACTGTGGTGCCCCACCAACGGGAAATAACAAAAGTCAATTATTACCATTGCCTTCACCTTCTTTAATTAAATTTGGAGGTTTCATGTTACACTAAATTCAAGCATGGTAGGTCACATTATTATGTGTTGTGCTTCCGTTGATTTATTTATATATATGATTTATATTAATTGCTTTTTCCTTCACTTTAAAAACATGGTTAATTGAAAAATGAATTTGATTAAACTAATTCCAGTACAACTGTTGCTTACATTTATAAATTAAATTGTGTCAATAAATCTTAAAAGTCTTCTCTCATTTAGTTAAAGGTTCAGATTTTATATTTTACCTTTCTTATTTTTATTATTCTTAATGGCTTTTTGACATTTCTTCTTGAAACTTTAGTATCTCAGTATCGAAGTTAGTTCTGCCAGTGTGAAAAGATCCTGCTGCTGGGTGGCCTGTGTTCTTCGTGCCATTCTGCCTTCCATCTACCCAGTAAATAGTATTTAGAGCATTTTAAACTCCTGATGTTGTCGGCAGCTCTGAGGCAGCTGCTCTGTGAGCATCATCAAGTCTTGTAACTTCACTTGTTTGGCTTGCGTTATGAGGAATAATGCATTGGATAATTTTATATATTAAGTGGTCCTGTGTTTGTCCTTATACTCTGGAATTCTGAAAAAGCAATGCAAATTCTCTAAGTAAAATTTTTATATCTTAAAATGCCAAGGAACCCTATGGGATTGCCTGTTTTTCTTTTTGCATAATTTCTTAAATTTTCTCATTTGTATATTATGGGCTGATCAAAGTTTTTAGTTATTTACAATAAAATTCAGGAAAGTAGTAGACCGTGAAACCTAGTTTAAGGTACAATATTTGTTAAAGATTTTAAGATAAAAATTCTATCTTGAAATTTATACTTTGTTAATTACATAAGTAATTAAAAATGACCTGTCATTACAGTATTGGGTTTAGTTTACTGAAAATACATTTTGAGAATGTCCCTAACTTCCTTACTCTTAAATCTGCTATTATGACTCTTTTCATTTCCCCATCCTTGAAAAGCATAGAAAGGGCGGATTACCCCACATACTGTTGGTCACATTGCTTTAATTATCCTCTGGGGATAGTCGTTATCTGCTTAGTGCAGCAGTAATTCATACTTTTATCTGAGTATGTAAATAGCCCCCATAAAAGACATGATGTTTCTAGAACTAATATACTTGGTCTGTCTCTTCAATATTCCAGTGCTTAGAGTGAGCCACTGCTTTCTGAGCATTCATTTAGCAGGTCTTGCATTTTCCTTCACTTTAAATATCATAGGTTCTTAATAAATGTTTATGGGGTAAGTGAGAAGAAGTGGAGGAGAGAGTGAAGAAGGACAGGGAGGGAAGGAAAGAACCGGGGCTAAACATATTTTATTCTGACCACATTGGCCATTATCGGTTTGTATTTTGCTAATAGATAATAAAGGCATTTGTTGCATTTATGTAAACAGTGCGACTAGGATATAGTCTTATCTGCACCATCCAAAGTTGAAATCTGAATAAAAGTAGAGTCTGTCTCTTGGATACTCTGGAGTGTGTTTTAAAGAGCTGTGGCTGTCTGCTAAAATTTTTGAAAATTATTTGTATAGTAAGGTAATTCACAAGAAAACTTTAAATATGATAAACAGTTGTTTGAATGATCTAATTTTGGGAGGTAGAGTAAGACATCATTGTTTCAAAGATTTGTTGAGAGTTGATTTTATCTCTTCACTCTTAACCCTGGATAGAATTGATATTGAAGGTTGTGTGGGTTGTTAAGAAAGAGGCATGTATTATTCTTTTCTCTTAAAAATAAGACTACTTGATGTTTAGTATTTTGTGAAAGTTTAATTTCTCCCCATAATTAGGATAAACATATTTTTCCTTATTTTCTTCAAGTGTTTGTCTTTTTCTTTTAAGCTTTTTATTTTTTTTTATTCATTTTAGAGAGGAGTCACAGAGTGAGAGAGAGAGAGAGAGAGAAAGAGAGAAAGGGGGGGAGGAGCTGGAAGCATCAACTCCCATATGTGCCTTGACCAGACCAGTGCAGGGTTTTGAACTGGCGACCTCAGTGTTCCCAGGTTGACACTTTATCCACTGCGCCACCACAGGTCAGGCTTCAAGTGTTTGTCTTTAAACCACTCATATGGTCAAATTTTTTTCACTTTTAATTTTCTAGCTTGATCTTGGTTTTCTGTGATTACTTTTTAGGTTTGTTACATTCTGATTGAGGTAAAACAATCATTTAAATTGTACTTTTACTCCCTAAAAATTTTAGGATTCATTACTTTAAGTGCAGGATTTCTTGTTTAACCTTTCTTAGCAAGGCCAATGTATAACTTTCAGAGAAAGGTGGTGTGGATTCAGTATGCTTATGTTTGAATAGACATTTGATACCCTTATGCATTTTTAAAAACTGTTATAGTTTATATATAAATGGAATTATTTACTATATTAAATGGAAATGTTTATCCAAAAGTGGAAGTCAATTAGGGGTTGGAGAAAGAGAAAAGAAAACTAAACTTTGAGAAGAATTAAATGAAAATAAAGTGAAAACAGTCAATTTACTTCATTTGTTCAGAAAACATTTCATGCATACTACCTGTTTTGGAAGTAGAGGATTTGCAAATAGACAGAATAGACATTCTTACTCTAATACAGTTTATTTAAATTGTCATAGATAAACAATGAAGAAGTAAAAACGTTTGTATTATGTCAGAAGGTGATAATGCTATGAGAACAACAGAGAGAGAAATCTCAGAATAGGTACAATGTGGGGTAGAGGATGTTGTAATTTAGATAAGGTAGTCAAGGTGGGATCTAAAAGGATGAGTTCCTACAAAATGCTGAGCAAATGCTACCAGTAGTGAAGAGACCAAGGCAGTTATAGGAAACTAGAAGACGGTAGATATGTTGTAACAGAAATCCTAAGTTGCATTCCGAGTGGGGAGTTAGCAGAGTCATTTCCATCAATGTTTTTTTCTTTTCTACATAAAACTAACTCATCTCCCTCATATATATATACATATTCTCTTGAGAATAAATTCTTTTATTGTCTTAAGAATTTCTTTAATCTAGAACATGTCAACTCTCTATTCTTCCATTCTATCCTCACTACCATTGTGGGTTACTGTTTTAAAAAACGCAACTAGGGGTTATTGTGCAAAATAAGTTTGGAAAAAATAGCTTGATATCAGGCTGTGACATTGATGTTAAATTTAAAATTTATATTAAATTACTGTGCTCTCCTATTTTCAGATAGCAATAACTTTGTGGAGAATTTGCTCTTTTCATCCTAGTTGTTGAGAAGTGAATGCAGACTTTCTGATGAATGATTATGGCTTCCACAAGAATTGGGTACCACCTGGGCTAGTTCTAAACTGAGGAAGCACTAGATTGGTTATAAATTTGTATGCAGCCTGCTAAAGAATTCTGAAAAACAAAATAATTTAAAAATATTTTTTTGTTGGTCACCATTCTGTTCTTTCTAGGGCTTTAGGTTTATGTATTTTATGATGTTAGACTGTTTGCATCTCTTACTTAGAGTTGTTACAGAGACCTTTACCTCAGAAAGGAGTAGAAAGATACCAATTTAAGGAATTTTGTGTTATTGAGTATGCCACATATGTGTTGGGGGGGGGAGAGAGAGAGAAAGAGAGAGAGAGAGAGATGTGAGCAAGCAGGCAGTTACATAGAAGGTTAGGTAATAATTCTGCAAAATAAGAATAAAGACTATGTATTAATAAATGGAGATATACTCTGAGAGATAAGGTTTTAATAGCTGTCATATTGCTGAAGGAAGACTTCAGAAACATTTTTTCCCCTCTCAGATTTGGTTTTAACTATTCCCTTTAGTTAATTCTAAAGAAATCTCAATGTTAGAAGGACTGCCACTTTACGAACGCTGCTTCCATATTCTGGGTTGTTCGGGTGCAGAAAAATGGTAGCTTCCCTTCCCATCAGTGGTGAAGATGTTTAGTAGAGAAAATCTGACAGTTGCTGCTAATGGGGGTCACAGAAAGCCCAGGAAATAGAGCAGTAATATTGGAAAACTCTTGGTAAAAATGTGTGTATGTGCTTACCCAAGGTCTAGACTAGTATAATCAGATGTGGACAATGGGCTGTAATGTAGTTATGGGAGGTGGTTGTCATCATTACTGTTATTTATTGAGCCTCTAGCGTGAATCTTTTCTAGTTGGTCACTTGATAGGGCTGTTTGTTTCCTAAGGCTGACACAAACATTTTTTTCTCCCTGTACTGTAGATATAAATTATACATAATTTTCTTCTTAATATTAAAATATATGAATCATTTTGTGCTCTGCATTTAGAGATATAATTTAACATAGAGTAAACCTAATATATTGAAACTCATTATAATTAAAACTTTAGTCTAATTTATCTCTAATTTGTTGGGAAGAATAGTTGACACAACTGTTGGATAAATTGCAGTTGCTAAATACTGTATAATTTGTATATTTTAGGAAATATGCATATAGGTGGGAAAAATAGACCCTTTTGAAAAGCACAAAAAATTGAGACATATTATTTCATTATATCTTTTATAATGAAAAAAATTGTATTTCTTTGTCTTTAATGGGGATTTTCTGAAATTCTGAACTTAAAAGCATTTTGTAATTTATAAGGAAAAAATATATGCTTTCTTTCTTCTTTGGAACTAATATTAAATATTTTATATACACCCTAATCAAATTTTATGATATGCCTTTAAATAAGATTAGTCAATATTTTGCACTATAAAGTAAAAATGTTTCAAAGTTAAATTTTGATATAGTTATGTCTGACCTAAAAGCTCTAGAGTTTTACTTTCAATTAGATAAATTTAGATACTTGACACTATTTCAAGCATTGCCACAAACTATTACTTTATTAAATAATGATTGAACATAGCATACCTGAACAGTAACTCTTAGGTGCTATAGTTGATGAAAAAAAAAGAGTAAGTAAGATATGTCTTTCCTCAATTAATGGTCTGATAGGGAATCCAAAGAAATATACATAACAATTGTATAAAAAAGTATAATATATACTGTAAACACAATAAGCATTAGATAAAGACTGACATAAAATAGCTCTTTGTAGTATAGGATTTCAAAATATTTCTTAGAGGGAAAGAAGATTGAATTGGATTCTAAGGAATTAAAGTTTGATGTAAAGGAAGGATGAAGAAATAGATTGGGGTGTTTTTTTTTTATTAAGTGAGAGTTAGGGAGGCAGAGAGACAGACTCTTGCAGTGCCCCAACTGGGATTCACCTGGCAAGCCCTGTACCAGGTGATGCTCTGCCTATCTGGGGCGGGCTATTCTGCTGCTCAGCAACCGAGCTATTTTAGTGCATGAGTTGAGGCCAAGGAGCCATCCTCAGCACCTGGGGCCAACATGCTCAAACTATTTGAGCCATGGTGGCAGGAGGGGAAGAGAGAGAGAGAAACAGAGAGAGAGAGAAAGAGAAAGGGTAGAGAAGCATATGGTCACTTCTCCTGTGTGTTTGGGGATTGAACCCCATATTTCTACATGCTGGGCTGATGCTCTACCACTGAGCCAACCAGCCAGGGTGGGGAGGTTTGGGCATTCAATTTCTGTCATTCGTTTAGTACCTATTTATTGATTATATTCTGTGTGCCAGTTGCTGCTCTGGAGTATATAGCTGTGAATAAGATGCTACCATCATGGAGGAGAGGACAAGTAATAAATAATTCAGATAGTAACTTATATTTAGAAGAAAACAAGAAAGCAAGATGTTACGAGAATGAAAGGGGGAAAGCTTATGGGAGACCAGCACAGAGTGCTGAAGGAAGATTTGTGAAGTGATCATTGAATTGAATGAAGAGAAGTTGCTGAGCAGTCTGAGGTAGGTCACAACATTTTAAGGTGAGGAAATAGCAAGAACAGAGTCCTTGAGCAGGGACTGATGTTGGTATATTACTGAAACGAATTAAAGGCCACACTGGTTGGGGCAGAATGAGTGAAGGAGATAATGAGGTTTGGAAATGTCAGAAGTATTTGGGTTTCAGAACACACATGGGGCCCTGGAAGCTGTGGTAAAAAATTTGGAGTTAATCTTGTTCAGTAAGAGTACATTGCGCCTGACCAGGCGGTGGCACAGTGGATAGAGCATTGGACTGGGATGCTGAAGACCCAGGTTCGAGACCCCGAGCTCGCCAGCTTGAGCGTGGGCCCATCTGGCTTGAGCAAAAAGTTCGCCAGCTTGGACCCAAGGTCGCTGGCTCCAGCAAGGGGTTGCTCAGTCTGCTGAAGGCCCGTGGTTCAAGGCACATGTGAGAAAGCAATCAATGAACAATTATGTTGTTGCAGTGGCAATGAGAAACTAATGATTGATGCTTCTCACCTCTCTCTGTTCCTGTCTGTCTGTTCCTATCTATCCCTCTCTCTGACTCTCTCTCTGTCCCTGTAAAAAAAAAAAAAAAGAATACATTGCAGTTTTAAGCAGGGGAGCAGAGTGACATGATGGACATTTTCTTCTGTTTGTAAATGTGGCATTTCACTGTTTATTTGTGAAATTTTAATTATTTTTAACTGGTAAAATACACATAAAGTAAAATTAACCACCTTAATTTTTAACCATTTGAATGTGTACAGTTCAGTGGCATTTAATATATTCAAATTTAAAAATCTTAGTTTTAAAACATACATTTGGAGACATTGACTTATAAAATTATATAAGTTTCAGGCATATAGTTCTATAATACACCATCTGTATGTTGTATGTTCTCCACCCCAAGTCACATTGTTTGTAGTATTCACCACCACCGTCCATCTCCAGAACTCGTTTCATCTTGTGGATTTGAAACTCTGTGCCCATTAAACAATTACCCATTCCGCCCTTCCCACTCCCAGCCCCTGGCAACCATGATTATACTTTCTGTCTCTGAATTTGACTACTCCTGGCACTTCATATTAGTGGAATCATGCAGTATTTGTCCTTTGGTGTCTGGCTTTTTTCACTTAGTGTCATGTCTTCAAGTTTCATCCATATTTGTAGCACATGTCAGAATTTCTTTCCTTTTAAAGGCCGAATAATATTCCATTGTGTGTATATATCACATTTTATTTCTCCATTTATCCATTGATGGACACTGGGTTCCTTTCACCTTTTGGTTATTGTAATTTTATCCTGCTAGTCCTTGCTTCCCATCCTTTTGGCTGTAAACCCAGAAATAGAATTGCCTGACATATGAGCTATATATGATTCATACAAAATAGGATTTATAAAATATGATCTATATATGATCCATACAAAATAGGATCCATATATTTTATGGATCCTATCTTAAGATATTACTGATATATCTTAAGATACTACTGAAATATTCAGTAATATCTTAAAATATCTTAAGATATTACTGAAATATTTCAAGCAGAAGATGAAGATGGCCTAGACTTATGTAATAGCTGTGCTGATGGAGAGAAGCATAGACAGATATGTGATATATTTAAGAGTTAAAGCAGTAGAACTTAACTTCTTGAATTAGATTTTAAGGTAAGGAGACAATAAATAAAAAATTAGAGTAGGGTTAATTTAAGTGGATTTAATTGCTATTTATAGAAGTGAGAAAAAAATGAGCTAGGGATGGGAGAAGAGGTTTTATTGAGGTAGGTAGGTAGATTCAAAAGTTCTGTTGGGAAATGTTAAATTTTAAATGCCCGTGGGTATCTCAGTGAAAATTGTAGTTGGACAGTTGGCTGTGTAAGTTGAGAACTGAGAGTAGGGCTAGAGATATAGGAATCAGCAGCAGTAGGTGGATTGAAAGGTCAGAGGGTGAATTATATAATTTAGATAGAGGTAAGGGCACAGAACTGAGCTCTGGGATGCTTCAACATTTAGAGGGAATACATAAAAGGAGGCAGTAGGAGAGGAGACAGTGAAGAAGCAGCTACTAAGTAGGAAAGTCAGGGAAGTTGTTTTCATGTTGAGGAAGATAAGAGAATGAAATGTTTTGAGAACTATATGGTGCTTATCACAGGTACCCTACTATTTGTATATAGTCCTGACCTCTTGTATTAGACTGTACACTCTCCGTCGATAGTTTTATGCATCTTCATATTTCTCACATATGGTAGTCTAGAATTGCTTGGCATAAGCTAGTGTTAAAAGTTTATTTTTGGCCCTATCCAGGTAGCTCAGTTGGTTAGAGTGTTGTCCCAATACACCAAGGTTTTGGGTTTGATCCTCGGTCACACACATACAAGAATCTGCCAGTGAATGCATAGATAAGTGAAACAACAAATCTCTCTCTCTCTCTCTCTCTTGCTCTTTCTCTCCTCCCTTCATCCCTTCTTTCCTTCCTCTCTCTCTAAAATAAAATTTTAAAAAGGTTTGTTTTTCTTAAAAGCACTGCTGTGCCCCCAGTGGTGATTAGGCACTGTTCTATGGTCTGAGACTATACGAGTACATTATACAAGCTAGGTGCAATTTGGAATGGAAGACAGATTTGTAAATACATAATTGAGATGGTGTCATACAGAATGATACAATGTAATAAGTGCCACAAAAAAGGCATATGCACCTTGGTAGGGGATTAGTTCTGTGGAGGAAAACAGATGTAGGATCAGAAAAGGTTTTATTTAGTTGACTCTTGAGTTTTGCTTTGAAGGGTGAATAAGATAGGCAAGATGGAATTAGAAGTGAGGTCATTCCTGGCTGAGAGACTAGTAGGAACAGATGCAAAGAGGTGTAAAAGTACAGCGTATTGTTTGAGAAAAGCAGTTTTAGAGGATAAAGGAGCAGCAAAAGTGAACCTGGTCTCTAAGCCATCCTAAATTGTTAACTCTCTTCTGTAGATTTTGGGAAGGTATACATTTTTTAAAGGTATAAAGTGATGATAACATTTTCATTTTAGAAAAATGACCCTGTAGAATGTTGGCTAGACTAATCAGGCTATTGGAAAGATGTTTGATTAGAGGCTATTGTAGTAATTGAAGCCATGATGCTGAGTGCCTGAGGGGCACTGGAAAGTATTATAAAAACAGCTTTTAGAGTTACTGCAGAGATAGAATGGACAGTACTTAGTATGCTGGATGTCAAAGAAGGAAGAGTCAATATGTCTTATTTCTAGCTCCAGTAACTGGATAAATAGTCATGATTTTAGTTGTCAGGGTCAAAAAGGAAAGAATGAATGATCTCTGAATAAGGGACTAGTTGAATACATTATGGTACATTCCGTCCACAGAAATCCTCTGTATGATAACTGCGTACCATTAAGTAAAATGAACTGGTTTGTATAGTTTGGCTCATTCATACTATATAAATGTATTAATGCAAGTATTAAAATATTTTTACCCACAAGCATATATATATATATATATATATATATATATATATATATAATATATATATATATATATACACACACACATATACATACACACATACAGATATTATATATGTTTCTACAATGTAAGGACAGGAACATAAACTCTTAATGGTGGTAGCTTATCTTAAAAATGGAGCGGATTGGGACCTTTGAATTGTTGCATGATTTTTTACAACAATAATTTTATACTAAAGCATCAGAGGAAAAAATAAAACATTAAGGATGAATATTATGTCTATCGATTGATCTGTCAATCTCTATGTTCGTCTTGAAAAGTAAATGGTAGGAAGTGGTGTTTGGTTCCTTCAAAATACAGTTTTTCCTCCTCGTAACTGTGTTAATAGTACGTACTGTGAACAATGGCCTTTCTCTCCTGTTGTTTTGCCCTTTACTTAAGTCTCATCTTCATTATTTTGCTCTCTATTGATGCTTTTTTCTTTTCTTTTTTTTTCTTTTTGCTTTTTTTTTTTTTCTTTTTGCTTTTTTCATCTTGGGAAGCTCACAATGATTTTGCTTCTACAGAACTATGATAGAGATGTATTTTTTCTTTTCTTTTTTTAAATTATTGGGGTGACAGTGGTTTCAGGTGCACAATTCTACAGTACATCATCTTTAGATAGCACATGTATTTATGTTGTGTTTGTACTTCTGTTACTTATCTATTGCTGCATAACACATGACCACAAAGGTTGCAGCTTAAAACAACACACACTCACCACCTTACAATGTCTATATGTCAGATGTTTGGGCATAGTTCAGCTAAATCCTCTACGTAGAGTTTCACAAGTCTGCAGTAATGGTGCTGGCTAAGCTGTGTTCCCCTGTGGAGCTTGGAATCTTCTAATCTCATGTGGCCGTGGGCATAATTCATTCTCTTTCACTCATAGGGCTGAGGTCTCCATTTTCCTCTTGGCTGTCACCAGGGTTTGATCTCAGCTCCTAGTGGCTGTCCTTATCTTCTCTTCATGTGGCTCTCTCACAAGATGGCTCTCACAACATGCCTGTTGATCATTCAGGGCTGGCAGAAGAGTCTTCAGTCTGCTAAAGCGGAGCCTTGTAATGTACCATCGCCAGGAGTGACTGTCCCCTCATCTTTGCTGTGCAGAGTAACTTTAATTAAAGAATGACTGTTCTGTTGCCTTTGCTATATATTCTCTTCCCAGAAGCAAGTTCCAGATTCTGCCCAGGTCAGACTCAATCAGATGGGATCCTACAAGATCTTGTCTAATTGGAGATCTCAACACAGCACTTAGAGTTTACAGCTGGAAAGGACCTTAAAGTATTCTCTTTGTCCCCAACTACACTGTAAGGAAACTTAGCTCCAGTGCTTAGTCTCACCTTTATAATAGTATAAATAGTATGCATTAAATCTGGCAATTCTACAAAGGAAAAATTGACTATCTGCTGGCTGATTTGGAGCCTGGAGGAAGGTGGTAGAGAAGAGGGAGGAGACTAGAATAACTGTGAGGTTGCTCTTTTGGGTCCTGGGAAGATGGTGTGCCATTGACTAATCAATTCAATTAAAGTTTGAATGCTGTGAGGCAATATATTGATGTTAAATTCACAGTGTGGTTTTTGATCTCTAGAGAGAAACTAAAAAGCACAAACCGGTATTTCACATGTGCATTTGCCTTCTCTATCTGTAGAGTCATAGGAAGTTATTCATTAGCAGTTTTAAAATTACACCAGGGATTGTTTTTATCTGTAATGACTGAATGTATACATTTAATAGCCTTAGAAAAAACTGATGTTACCCAAAAATCATAGTTGAGACATTGTGTTGACTTCTGTAGAGGATAGGAGACAGTTGGGAGAATTGGATGCCATCTGAGAATCCCTTTGCTCACAGTGTTCTGTTTTATTTTTTCTTGTTTAGTTCTGCTGTGACAGAGGACATATTTTGTATGATTTCCTTTAAAGTTTATTACAGATTTCTTTGTTATTCCACATTTTGCCTGGTTTTCTATATATCCCATGTTTACCTGAAAGGATGTTTATTTTTCACTTAGTGGATATAGTGCTATATAATATGTCAATTAGATCAAGTTTGTGATCATATTGTTAAAAAATACTTAGTAGCCTTCTATCTGTTACACCTCGTTATAAGCTGTATTCTTAGGAACATGCAAATGTAGAATCTCAATATTCTGAATGTCTGTTTCTCTGGTTCATTTATCATTTGAAGTGCTTATTTATCTAAACTTGGCTTCTTAAAGCCATTATTTCCTTATATTAATCAAGGCGCAGTTGGTTCCTTCTTTATCCATGGTTTTGCTTTCCATGGTTTTAATACCCATGGTCAGATATGGACCAGAAATTTCAAATGGAAAATTCTGTTACATACAACTCATAAGTTTTAAATTGCATGTCATGGTGAGTAGTGTGATCAAATCTCACACTGCCCTGCTTCATCCTGCCCATTGTGAATCATTTCTTTGTCCAGCGTCATGTCAACCAAAGGTAGTTTTCACCAATCCAGTGCCAAAAGGAGTTCGCAATACGGGGTGCAGTGAAGGGAGGAGAGTTGATTCAGTGCCAACAGCACAAACATGATTGCAGCACAGCTGTGGAACAGGATGGCCGTGAGCTCACTCAGCATTGACAGAGCTCAGTTACAGTCCTGGTAGCTGTCCCACAGCTTGGGCCAGGCGGCTTGCGAGGCCCAGCTCTGTTCTAGCAGCCCAGGTTCCCTTTGTGCCAGTGTCACAGCTCCTGCTGGCATCAGCTCTGGGTCTGGCCTTACAGCTGTGGCCGGAAAACACAGTCTCTGGTGGACACTGAGAGTGCACTCCACAGGAAGAGGGAGGTTGACTTATAGAGAGAGTGTAGTTCTCCTGCCCGTGGGGAACTACTGGTGTCCCATGGGAAAACTTGCTTAAGACACAATCTATTGTCAAGAGAAGAGGGAGAGGCAGTCAAGAGAGGCAAACCTCCTGGATCTCCTCCTCCCTCAGCTTTTATAGATCAGAAGCTGAACACAAGTAACAGGATTACAGGGGAGAGATATCAGGTGACAAGCGGAAAGAATGACTAATGGCCATTTTGTGCTGACATGGAGAAAGGGGTAATTTCCGTCAGTACTGTTTTTTCTTTTGCTAATTAACAAGCACAAAGGGAGGGGCAATCTAGAACCTCTAGGCTAATTTTCTAAAGCCTGTTCACATGAATTCCTTTGTGTCTTCACAAAGGTCACTCAGTCACACAGCTTCTTGGGTTTGCATCCAAGAGACATTCACTCAGGGCTTTTAACTGAAGTTCCCAATCTAAGGCATAGAGCAGTGGTTCTTAACCTGGGTTCTGTCAAACCCTAGGGGTTCGATGAGTAGGTCTCGGGTTCGGAGAAGCCTCTGCTGCGGAGGCCAGAATTAAAGTAATACCATAATTTGTTGTGAGTTCATGCACTTTGTTAGTTTTGTTCTTTGAGCAAGGTGATGTTCATGCACGGCTCATTTTGTGCACCGGTAAGAAAACATATACCTATGTCTTGAATTTGGGAAAAAAAAATCATATTTTATTTATCACTAAAGAAGGGTTCGGTGAATGCGCATATGAAATTGGTGGTTTTGGTACCTCAAAAAAGGTTAAGAACCACTGGCATAGAGGGTTCAAGGTTAGGTGGGTGATTCCCTACAAGAGAAGTTCTGCTCCTGCCAAATTCTCAGTCTGATTGCTCCGAAAGCACTGGCCTGGTTAGAAAGAAGCTGTTCTTGTTGATTAGTAAGGGTGCAAATGAAGCGATAGCTCTGCAGCTCCAGTTGGACAGGGAAAGTCTCAGTCCTGTTGGTCCAGTTTCAATCCTAGGAACTCTCATATGAGGGTGGATGCAGATGGCAGGAGCACAGTGCAGAAGGACTGGTAGCTCACTCACTGCGGCTTGTCCCCTAGACTGTTTATTTATTTTTAAAATTTTTATTGAGTTTATTGGGGTGACTTTGGTTAATCAAATTAGATAGGTTTCAGGTGTACAATTCTATTATGCATCATCTGTATGTTGTATTGTGTGTTCACCACTCCAAGTCAATAATTGTGTTATTAAATCTGTTTGCTTTCTATATATAACTGATATATGTAGTTTAAAACTTGCTTTTTTTGTAAACCAAAACTCCCAAAGAGGTACAGAAAAGGAGACTTTTATTCAGGTGAACAGTTTGCAAACTGGGGAAATGCAGGTGCTGGTGAATACAGAAGGTGTGCTCCCCTGAGACAAAGGAGGGGTGCCTTTTATAGAGACAGCTCCTACCCACGTTCCCAGGTGTTCCAGTTTTATGCAAACGAGTCCAAATGCGTACTCTTTTGATTGCTCCAAATCATACTGTTCTGATTGGTTGGTCTTCTCTGTTGTGATTGGTTGTTATAGAGCAGTTCTGATTGAGACCCTTATGAAGTCTTTTTGTCTCCCCACCTTCTCAGAGTCTGAAAAAAAACTAGCTTTTCTGAGTATCTAGCAAATCTGAGTATAAATCACCATAGTGTTGTGTGCGGGTCTCCTTTCGTATATTTGAGGCCTGGTTTATTTCTCATTTACGAAGGTATATCTGGGTTCCTTCTATAAGCCTGGGTAGTCGACTGGACCTGTTGACCTTGACAGGTTGTAAACTTCAATGTTTGTGTCCCTAACTCTGTAAGACTGGCACAGTTCTGCTTAGTTTTCTGTTCCCACCTGTGAAGAGCAAATACTTCCATGGGAAAAGTCAGGCCAAATGGGTTTTGAGTGCTTTTCTTCTCTAAGATTTTGACTCCTAAATCTTACCTGCCTTGGAAACTCTCCAATATTATTAAAAATTAAAACATAAATTTCATTAAGCATTTTTAGTTGCTTTTGTTTCATAGCCAGTTTCATAAAAGCCAATCTGTGCTTGGCAAAAATAAAACATTTTGTTGTTACATTTTTCAGTTATTCAGTGCATTGGTGATTTCCATCCTTTTCCATCCCATGGCACATTACTAATGACTGAAATTCTGTGGCAAAACAAAAAGTACAGGTTTTGACAATCTGACCCCCCGAATATACATAATTTTGATTCATTCACACCGGATGGCTATTGTTTGTTGGCTGTTGTTATTTTTTAATTTATCAGTCTAAAGGAAAAGAGGTCAGTGGCCCTAACTAGTCAGGTATTGCATGTTTCAAAATATTTTGTGGCACGCCTGTTGAAAAGCACTGATTTAGTGGAAAGTGATGATAGTTTATTGCCAGAATATCTGATGTCAGATAGGAAAAGAAACATTCTTTCCTTCCCAGGAACAGTAAATAATCATATCTGATGTATGTGGATACATATATTTATTCAATAATGTCCATCTCTTTATAGGTTGCTGAGCCAGACAATGAAGGATCATCTAGTGAGAGTAGCAAATGAGGCTGAATTTATCCTGAGCAGGCAGCGAGCAGAGGACATTCACAGACACGCAGAATTTGAGGTAGGTACACATGTGGTTGTTGTGAGGACATCACCACTGCGTATGTAAAATGTCAGTATTGTATAAGCAAACAGTTCATCAAAAAGTTAAAAGACTTAAACTGTGAGAGAATCACAGGGGATTCTGGGAAGGACAGTACAAATCTCTCTAGCCCTCTGCAAAAACTCTAGTTTACCTGCGGATTACTTGTAGCAGCTTCTATATTAGGGAGAACTGATCTTAACCATGTGAACTGGGTGTTGGAGTTGATAGTTTTCCAGTAACGTGAATCAGTGAAGGATATTTCTCCTTCCTGAGCAAAACAGAGCTAGTTAACTGGAAATAAAACCTGTAAGGAAGAGATAAGATCTTGTAGGTTTCTAGAGAGAAGCTAGACACAGGCATGGAGTTTCTTTACCCTTAGCATGCTGTTTGAGAGCATGCTAATCTGTGTGGCAGAGGAAATGAGGGAGCATGCAGCTTTCTTCCTGGATGCTCACAGGGGCACCAAGTGACAGACCCATCCTGGGACCACCGCTTATCTCAGCAGTTGTACCTGAACACGTATAACAAATGTTAATTGTTAAATTAATGGTGGTGTTGTAGCTTGGTTAATTAGCAAATTTCATACCTAAGATGAACTAGAAAGTTTGATAAGAATATTTGCTAAGAATTAGAAAAAAATAAAAAGCACTACCTGGGTTCATTCTAACATGTTATGAGCAGTTAATTCAGATGTTGCTGATATTTTTCTGGTACATTAAAAAAGATGGAAATCTCCCCAGTGTATTTTATATGACCATCATAGCATGAAAAAAGTACTGGAAAAATAAAACTCTAAAAGATCCATTTTACTTAAGAGTATGGGTACGGCCTGACCTGTGGTGGTACAGTGGATAAAGCCTCGACCTGGAATGCTGAGGTTGCCAGTTTGAAACCCTGAGGTCGCTGGCTTGAGCATGAGCTCAGAGGCTTGAACATGGGGATGCTGGCTTGAGCAGGGCATCCTCCACCCAATCCCAGAGGTTGCCAGCTTGAGCCCAGAGGTCACTGGTTTGAAATGCCCAAGATCAGTGACTTGAGCCTAAAGGTCGTTAGCTTCACCAAGGGGACTGTGGCCCAGCTTGAGCCAGAGGTTCGATCACATACAAAAAGCAATAAGTGTACAACAAAAGGGAGAGCAACTATGAGCTTATGCTTCTCACCTTCTCTCTATCTGTCTCAGTCTTTGTCTCTTCTTCTCTCTCTTTTTATCTTTCTCTCTTTTTCTCATTCTCTCGTGCTCTCTCAAAAAATAAAAATAGAATATGGGTACATAGTTCTATAGAACTTTAACCAACGTCCTCCAACAATGTAATAAAAGAATTATATACTATGGACACTTAGAATTCTTTTCTGGAATTCATATATGGTTTAATATTAAAATATCTACCTATTAAATAAGTTATATCAAAACAAAGTAGAAAAATTATGTGAAGATATCAGTAAATATAAAAAAGGCATATTTTGGCTTTTAGCAGCTAGTCCTAATAAGACTCTCAGAAAAAAGTTTATAAAAAAACAACCTGAATATGATAAATACTGTTTACTCAACATTTTAAATGGTTAAAACCATTTTTATTAAAATTAGGAAAAAAGTATTGTTTGCTATTATTATTTAATATTTTGATGTTCTTGTAAGTGCAGGATAGTTAATATAAATTCTAGAAAAGAATAAATTACTTTTATATTGTTAATGCTGTGATCTAGGAAAATCTACAAGAACTAATAGGAGCTTTGGTAAGATTAAGGATATGAAATAAATATGCAAAAAATTTAATAGCTTTTAATTTAAGTAACAAGCATTAGCCAGGTAAGAATAGAAACAAATATAGTCTGTATACAGTTTAGACAAAAAAAGAAAAATTGGAGTCAAATTCTGTAAGAAATGCACAGATAGTATTTGGAATATAAAATCTTACTAATACGAAACAAAATATAAATTACTGGGAAATCATTCCATGTTGGACAATGTATCTTGTTCATTGTGTGTGAATGTATGTGGGTGTGAGAAAGAAAGGGGGAAAGAGGTGGGAGGGAGGGGGATAAAGAGAGAATAAGAATGAATTAGTTTTTTATTTTGACATAATTTGAGACTTACTGGAAAGTTATAAGAGTAATACAAGAGCTCCTGTTTACCTCTCTCTCTCTCTTGGTTGGAATTAAAAGGAGAAAAATAATTTTCTTCTCAGCCCTCCAGACTAACCTAGACCTTATTTCTTGGTGTCCTTTCCAATTGACTATGAAGTTACTTTGTAACTCTGGATTGAAATTGCAGTTCATTCTTTCTATTTGATTATTTAGAGATTATGGTGGTGTTCTATGTGTATGAATGAGAGAATGAGGAAGGAGGTAATGTGAACTTTAGAAAATACTTTTTAACAGTGTATTATGCAATAGAACTGATTTGAACCAAACAATACATATATACTGCTCTAAAAAATTGAGCGATATTTTGAAATATATTTGTTGTTTAAATGAGGTATGACGGTGACAATAGTAGCTATGTAGTATAAGTCCTTATGTTCTGTTAGGAACTGTTAGGGAATTCTTGTAAGTTTTTGCTAACTTAATCCTTGCAGTAAAGCTCGAAGGTAGTACTATTATTGTCTCTCACTTTTCTAAATGAGGAAATAGCCCACCCAGAGTTACGACTAGAATTCAGATGCAGTTTGTTTCTTCATCTCTAATCCATGTTTTGATTCACATTCATTAGATTTCTACAAATGTGTGAAGGGGATTTATTTTTGGCACATACAGCAGCTTTATTTTGAGCTATTTAATTTTATGCTTTATCTAGTTTTTCATTTTAATTTTTACCTTGCTTTGAGATTTGTAATATTATAATATAAAGCATGATAATGGAATATTTTATAAAAAACAATTTTTCCAAAATATTATTATTACTTAAATTTTTAGTGGAGAAAATAGATTTGTTCAGCTTTTCCACACAAGTCACTTTTAGGAGAGCAACCATATATTTTTATCTTTACTAGTCTTATTTTCACAGAAAAAAGAATTCCCTTTGTTTATGGCACAAAATCCAATTGATTGAGGCACGTTCATGTTTAATATATATCTAACTATATTGCTCTTAAATCTTAAATAATACTCTACAAGATAAAGCATATTTTTTCCTAGACAGCTTATATTCTAAAGGTTATCTGTATTCAACCTTGAATTTATGCAGTGCATTCTTTAATAATATATCTGGACTTTATCTACTGCTAGTTACTTCCTCCTGCAAAAAAGAGATGTCATGTATTTAATATACCATTTGTGGTTGTAAAGTAGCTGACTTGTTTCATTTATTATCAAGGGATTGATGACTGTAGATCTGAAAGACACATCTTCTTAGTTCATTGCATGATTATCTTTGGAGTGGAGTGTCCTTGACATCTTCTGTTTTTGATTTATGTAGAGGTTCATAGAATGTCATGAGATCTCTGATTAGGCGTACATCTGAACTTTATTTTTAATCTTACTGTGGTAAACAGAATGTTTATTTAAGAAGTATATTGTGTAAAACATTGGACCCTGTCTTGTAAATATGGTGTATGTATGGGTGTATAGAACTCATGACAATCTTTTTGTTATAAAATTTGTCTACCGCAGTTTGGTTTATTTAAACTGACGTGATACAACTGTAAAACATGTGATTGACTATTGCAAAAATAATTTAAATTTTAGGAATCTATATAAGTTAAAATCCACTTCGATAAGAATTTCCTTACGTTCTTTTGACTGTTGTTGCTTTGAATGTCAACTACTATACTACAAAACTTATATGGTTATTAACTTCAGTAGAATGGAAAACTAGTTGTCCAGTGAGCTTATTTGAAGTCATTAACAAAAGGCCATGAATGCACTTGATTAATTTTTAATAAAGTAATTGAGACCTTGGCTGGTTGTCTCAGTGGATAGAGCCTCAACCCCCAGAGTATGGACATTTTAGGTTCGATTCCCAGTCAGAGCATTCAAGAGAAGTGACCATCTGCTTCTCCCCCACCCCCCGCCCCCTCACCCTTCTTTCCCTTAGACAGTGGCTTGATTTGTCCAAGTATTGGCCCTGGGTGCTAAAAATAGCTCAGTACTTGAGCTTAGATGGGGACGCCAGGTGGATTTGGTCAGAGTACATGAGGGATTCTGTCTCACTATCTCCCCTCCTCACACTTAAAAACAAAATCTATAAGCAATCTATGAATATATTTTTTAGATAGATTCAAATATTTTTCACATTAGCAAACAGTATTTTTTCAGTAGAATGTAAACCTTTTTTGTCAGTTAAGTACTTTAAAATTTTTAAAAATTAACAAACACTCATACAGCATCACTTATTCATTTGAACTCTTAAAATGTATAAAATAAATCTTTATAACAGTTCTTTAAGGTAATATTATTATCATCTTTTCAGTTTGAGAGAAAAAGAAACGTGAAACAGAGAGGTTAAATGGTTTGTTCTAGGCAGGTCATACAGCTAATATGTGATGAAGCTAGATTTTAGGTCAAGTAGCCTGATATAAAGTTATGGCTACTTTGCTATGTGACGTCTCTAACAACATCTCATCTAATAAGTGACTTAATACACATTTTTTCAGTTCACCGCCAAAACAGCTTTGTGAACGTATGCAGGGTAGAGTGAGCAAATGTGATTAGCCTTGCTCATGTAGCTATTAAATCAGTGATTTTAAAACAGAACGGAGGTCTCTGAACAGTAATCCAATCTCTGTCCCCATAGCCTCTGTAGACCTCATGGTATCACAAAAAGTTTTGCAATTGAAATAATATGTGAGTCCACATATGCTTTACCATTCTGAAGGAGTGTAAAGTATACTGACAAATGTTAGAGACCTAAACTTTAATTTTAGAGTTAACGAAGATGAATTATTTAATTTATCTCATAAATATTTGCATTGTTTCTAATTGATTGTTTTTCTTTATTTATAATAAATGTATATCTTTCTAGTTATAAAAGTGATACATTAATAGAAAGCTTATTAAATAATGAAAAATATAAAGAACAAAAATCATTTAAAATAATTAAAGATATAATAAATTGCAAAAGTAGTACATAGGTCCCATATAAACTAATTGTCTTTTTAAAATACAGATACGCTTACTTACTTGTTCACTGATAGTACCACTCACCAAATTAGAATTATAAGGATGCGCCTGACCAGGCGGTGGCGCAGTGGATAGAGCATTGGACTGGGATGCAGAGGGACCCAGGTTCGAGACCCCGAGGTCGCCAAATTGAGCGCGGGCTCATCTGGTTTGAATCAAAGCTCACCAGCTTGAGTCCAAGTTCGCTGCCTCATGCAAGGGGTTACTAAGTCTGCTGAAGGCCCGCGGTCAAGGCACATGTGAGAAAGCAATCAATGAACAACTAAGGTGTCAAAACGAAAAGCTGATGCTTCTCATCTCTCTCCATTTCTGTCTGTCCCTATCTATCCCTCTCTCTGACTCTCTGTTTCTGTAAAAAAAAAAAAAAAGAATTATAAGGATGCTTTTTAAAAAATCTGACATTAAAATAATATAGTGTGGACAATCTGCCATTCATGAAATTTTTTGAAAACATGATTTGTAATAGCTGTGTTATTTCACAATATAAACATGTAACAATTAATTTTACTATCCTCTAATTTTAGATAACTTAAAGCCTGTACATTTTACTTTTACAAATAATGTCTTAAGGAATATCAGTGTTCATAAATCTTTATTTGAATTTCTAACTTTAGGTGGGCTAAGTTCATTTAAGTGAAAATATGGTATCGGAGTATGAGTTCTTTTAAGTAGTATCTTAATACATATTGACAGATTTCTTCTCAAAACTTTTCATCTCATAATCTTTCCCCATTCATTACACTATTTCCATAATTGAGTAATTTTCAGTTTGATAAATAAAAGCATACTGTTTTAAAGTCTGCATTATGTTTATCATGAGTGAGCTCACAGCTTTCGTTCATTATGATTGAGTTTACTTTTTTTAAATATCTATTTGTTTTCATTGCTCATGCAAAATAAATGTTTATGGTATTTTTAGTGATTTGTAAAATGGCTTTATATTTTAACGGTATTAACCTTTGTTTTATTTGTTGCAATACTTTTCCCCACAGTTTACTTTTTATCATACATTTATAGTCATTCAAATTTTAATATCCAATTAGAAGGTTTTCCTTTATCGTTGCTTTTATTACTTTTAGGTTTAATAAGTTTATATTTTCTTGTTTCAAGTTCATTTAAAAATTTTACTATATTTTCTAGGTTTTTAATGGATTTAATCTTTAATTATTTTGCAGGCTTAATCTTTAATTTTTAAAGTATGAGATATTTTTCTTTATATTGTCTGACATACCCTAATCTGATTTCTCTTAATGCATTAGTCAGTGTCTCCAAAATCATCTGTACAAAGCTTTCTTTATCATATATTACAATCTGATGTTTGTTAGAGCTATTTCAAATAGCTCTAATGTGTTTCACTGATATTTTTTCCTTATTGCTCATCACATAATCATTAAGCCATTGCAACGTTTTGGGGGGAGTTTTATATATTGTTTTAATTTCATTATGGAAGTTTAAATAATGTCAGAGGGAGTCTAACGAATGAATACCTATCATCTAGATTCAACAATTAACGTTTTGCCACATGTGCTTGATTTTTTTTTCAAAAGTGTTTTAAAGTAAATTATAGACTTTGTAATAATTGACCACATAATACTTTATTATGAATCTCTGAAACAGGAGGACATTTTTCTGTATAATTACATTTTACCATTTGTAAAAACATATAATAGCAATTCACTAATGTCTGTTAATACCTAGTCTATGATCCTGATTTTTCTTACTAGTTAAAAAATGTAATTTTTTAGCTACTTGTTCTGACAAGGATACATTGAGGGACTACACATTATAATCATTAAGTCTGTTTAGTTTTTTCTTTTTCATTTTGAGTTAAACCAAAGTTTATAGAGAAGTTAAAACTACAGTACAAGAAACTTGAAAAGAAACATTTAATGAGCTATAATTCACACACCACACAGTTCGGCTGCTTTGCTGTACACATTACCCTTAGTAGTCTTGGAACTGTGCAGCCATCCAAGTTTTGAAAGGTTTTTATCACCCCCAAAAGAAACCCTCTACCTGTTTTTGCTCTCTGTTTTCTCGGCCCTGGGCTACCACTGATCTGCTTTTTATCTCTACAGATCAGTCTATTCTGTCCATTTCATACAACATGTGAAGTTTTGTGATTGGCTTTATTAATTTGGCATAATGTTTCCAAGGTTAATCCAAGTTGTAGTTCTGGGAATGAAAACACCTGGAGACCTTTTTTTCTTCCATGATGAGATAATTTTCTGGAATTTAATTCTTTTATCTTTTTTGCATTCTGTCATTGTTAGGATTGGAGCAAGTTTCTTGCATCTTTTGTGTATTCTACTAAGATGACAACATCCCCTCTGAGATTTGTAAATTTTTAAAAAAATTGTTAATATATGTATATTTCTAACAATATGAAGGAATTTATAGAAAAAACTCCCTATGGCCTTGTCCCAGGGGAACTAGCATTATCAGTGCTTTTTCCTCTCAGAGATAAACTCTCCAGGGAATGCAAAGAAGTCATGTCTTTTTACACGATGGATGCATAGTATACACGCAGTTTTGCATTTTGCTTTTATTTAACTTAAAATGGCTTCTTAATGTTGTCAGTATATATAGAGCTTGTCATTTTTTAATTGCTTTGCATGGTAACCTATAGTATTTTTGTATAATAATGTATTTCTATAAATTATAATGCTAGGCTCTCATTATTAGTAAACATGTTTTATTTTTATTTTCATTCTTATGGTATGAAAAGTATTGCAGTATATAATTTAGTAGTCTACGTTTTGTTGGTTTGCATTTCTCCAGGTGGCTGCTGAATTTTCTATTTTACTTTTTCATCATTGATTAATGCTTTATACTTTTATGGAATCTATAGAATTTATACTTAATGTTAATAAATATTTTAGATTCCCTTATATAGATAAACTACCAGGTTGAGGTCATTTTAAAATATAACCAATTATAACTGTTTAAGGGGTTTTTAAAAATTGTTTATTAGTGATGTTCACTTTCTTTTTGGTGTTAAATACTAATGTCATTAAATGGATTAGCTTTTCTTGATATTTTTAGAGAGCCAAGTTTTGGACTTAATTTATTGAGTTCTTGCTAATGATTGATTTCTAATGCATTTAGATCTTTCGGTAAATATATTTTTCTTTCCTCTTGCATATAGTTTTTTCCTTTTTTCTTGTTTATTTGAATGCTTATTAGTTTCACTACTTTTTAAGTAATTAAAATAAGTCAAAATATGAATACTAATCTCAGGACAGCAGTGATCTCATTTGTTTTTTTTTTTAACATTTTCATGTAGGGATTTGTCTTTTATTATTTGTTCAGGTTTTGCTATTTATACTTTATTGAATTATGAACAAATTAAGATGGTACGCAGTAATTCTAACTTTAAAATGTATTGAGTGCTTCCAATTGGCCTAATATGATGTTAAGATTATACATACAGACTTTTTCCTATGTTAAATAAACAAAATAAATCCTCTATAATACTCTGTAAGATTCCCACTAGGGATTTTCAGGGGATTCAAATTATTCTCAGTCTCATTAGAAAAGATAAATAAATGTACTAGGCTATGTTGTAAGATGTTCAATAAGGCATGATTAGCTTTATGAAAATTAAATATGGAAATTATATTAGGAATAAGGTAGCAGAACACAGCATAATGAACTTTTTAGATTTCTGAAGAGGATGATTTTCTGGAATTTTCAAAGTATCAGATGATTTCAAAGGAATAGATTTATAAATCCATTGTCAATATTTATATGACTAAAATAACAGACATCAAAAGTGAAAATAAAATTATTGAATGAAATATGGGGTATTAATATTTAAATATATATAATATAAAATTTGAGATTATGGAGATTTTAAAAACTAAAAACGTATCACTTGTCAGTAATGAGAAAGTACAAATTAAAATGACAAAACTATTAAAATTCTTTTTCCGCCTGGTATGTTAGTAAGGTAGTAGGAAAATTGAATATATGTGTTATTTATATAACTCGAGCAAGATTCTTTTGGATAGCTTTATGAAATGAGGCCTTTCATTGAGTTAATATTTACCTAGAAATTTAAGTGTAGATTGAGAAGAAAAACAATGATGTCTGTAAAGTTGTCAGGTTATGGCAGCTAGAATAAAAATATATTAGAAAACATCTCACTGTTCAACAATTAACGAATAAGGAAGTAAATGGGGGTATATACACTTTATGGAGAATCGAAAATTTATTTTAATATCTATATTATCTAATTTTTAAAATATAGGATTCAAAACTTTGCCTTGTAATTATAAATAATACATGAATGTTGTCAATGGTTAGAATGCAGCTAAAGAAATAAAAGTATTGCTAGTTTATTTTTACAAATACCTTTGTTTTTAAAAAATAAAATGTGGGTTTTTAAATAAATGAGAACTAAAATTTAGGGAGAAAATGAGAGAACATATTTGGGAGAACATAAATGAGAGAACAAATGGGAGAACATATTTGCAAATCTTATATCTGATAAGGGTCCAGTTTGTAGAATGTTCTGATAAATCCATTACATACTAGAGTTTATTCAGAAAGATAAAAAATAAATATTTTGGATATTCTAAACCTGAGTTACTTAGTACCTGCCCATGCTTAGCTCCTGTTTGTCATAGACACAGTACTTCTTCTGTTTTCCAGATTTTAAAACTGATAGCTGCAACCAAAGAAAAGATAGATAAATTATACTTTGTCAAAATTAACCAGTGTTTGGGATTCAGAAAGTACCACTAAAAAGTACTATCAAAGCCCTGGTTGGTTGGCTCAGCGGTAAAGTGTTGGCCCCGCATGTGGAAGTCCCGGGTTTGATTTCTGGCCAGGGCGCACAGGAGAAGCACCCATCTGCTTCTCCACCCTTCCCTTTCCTTTCTCTCTTTCTCTCTCTTCCCCTCCCGCAGCCAATGCTCCATGGGAGCAGAGTTGGCCCAGGTGCTGAGATCGGCTCTGTGGCCTCCGCCTCAGGCTCTAGAATGGCTCCAGTTGCAGCAGAGCAGCGCCCAAGAGGGGCCAAGCTCTGCCCCCCAGTGGGCATGCTGGGTGGATCCAGTCAGGCGTATGCGGGAGTCTGTTTGTCGGCCGCTCCCTGCTTCTCACTTCGGAAAAATACAAAAAAAAAGAAAAAGTACTATGAAGAAAGAAAGAAAGACAACCTACAAAATGGGAGAACATATTTGCAAATCCTATATCTGATAAGGGTCCAGTTTGTAGAATGTTCTGATAAATCCACTTTCTCTTGCCCCCAGAGGACCTGGAAGCTGTACTTGCTATGTTACTTTCCTTCTCTCAGGACACCTCATACTCTTGCTTTCCAATCCAGACCCAGTAAAATGTCTCCTGCAGTTAGGATGGTGAGAAGAAGGGCTGTTCTGTCATCAATGAGGTAGTGACCAGAGAATGTACATACCATCAACATTCACAAGAGCACCCATAGACTAGGCTTCAAGAAGCATGGCTCTCTAGGTCTCAGAGATACAGAAGTTTGCCCTGAAGGAGATAGGAACTCCCAGTGTGTGTGCTGACCCTGGGCTTAGCAAAGCTGTCTGGGCCTGAGGAATAAGGAGTGTCACCGATCATTTCTGTGTGTTGTCCAGAAGATGTAAGCAGGAGGAAGGATCGCCAAATAAGCTTTATGCATGTGATACCCATGAACCTGTTACCGCTTTCAGAACTCTACAGACAGTGTGGATGAGAACTGACTACTGATTGTCAAATAGTAAAAAAACTGTCAAAGAGAGGGATCCATCTGCGCTGTTGGTGGAAATGCCAATTGGTGCAGCTACTGTAGAAAACAGTGTGGAGTTTCCTCAAAAAATTTAAAATGGAACTGCCTTATGAGAAGTGGGAGAGATCCCACTTCTGGAAATATATCTGAAGAAACCTATAACACTAATGTGATAGAATATAAGCACACTTATGTTCATTTCAGCATTATTTACAGTAGCCAAGATCTAGAAACAGCCCAAGTGTCCATCAGTGAATGAGTAGATAAATAAGTTACGGTACAGTTACACAGTGAAATACTACTCAGCCATAAACGCAGAAAGAAATCTTAATTTTGATGGTAGCATAGATTGATTTGGAGAGCACTATGTTAAGTGAAATAAACCAGTCAGAGAAAGGCAAATAGCATATGATTTCATGTGTGCATATTATAAACGTATATGTTTAAGTTCTAAGAATTGAAATTGCAAGTTATAGAATAAAGAAAATACTTGTGTCAGAGTTCTGTTATACAGAGATGAATAAATTTCTCCCATCAGTTTTATTTTTAATAGGAATTATTCATAGGGTATTCATTTAGCCTCAACAGTGCTTTTCTTGGTCTAGTGAATGAAAAATGCTGTTGTCTATTTCATGTATGATATTCCATATAAATTAACCAGTATCAGAATAATAACAAATCTATGTTAAAATTAAAAATGATTTTGTTGTTTTGGGGCTAACACTAGACTGTTTTCTCATCTTGTAGAGCTTTTAAGATTATATGTATTATTCATACATTCTTCAAATTAAATTTATGGTCATCAATGAAAACTGAAAATTTCTTGATACTTTTACATGACTTCGTGCATTCACTGTAAATCTTGTTTGGCAGCCAACTTCTCTGCATGATTTCTCTTCATTATTAGCATTTCCAGCTGCTGGAAACTTTGTTGGCCTTCTCTGTTCACTTGTGTTTCTTCACTCATAAAACGTAAGACATCCACATAGTTTTAATATTTTTAAAGTGCCATTTTATAGGCTGGGTTTGGCAGTAAGATACTGTGAATGGTTTTCTTTGTTATTGAATCCTAATATTAATCTAAAATATTAATCTTAATTGTTAATCTGAATATAAATCTGACATAAAACAGTTATGTGATTGATCTATTGATTTATAGGGGATTTAAGTTTTTTCCTTAGGATGTCAGACTAGTTTATTTATAATTTTGTATAAAATTTGATAGATATTGTATTCTCTCCCTAAGTGCAGGTGTTAGCGGTTACACAGATTTATAAGTTGGGCACATTACCGTAGGATTTAATGAACCTTATGGTTATAATAGCATAGCAGGATATTAAAGAACGAAGTAAATCTTACATCTATTATTTTATAGTTCCTTACTTAGAAAACTTTACTAAATTGTATTTATATGAAGGAGATATTTTGACATTGCCTTTTATTTTTTTTTTGAGAACGTGTTTACTTATAGCCACTAAGCCATGTATTGTCTACAGAGGGTATCATGCTTATAATTCAATGCCCATTGTCTACTGCAGAAAGCACTTTCAAAGGTGCTGTAGTTCTTTGTAATAAATTATGAGCATCGACCCATAGTTTGCTGTTTTTAGATGTCTTGGCCATTTAAAAATATTAATATGAGTTAATATAGTAATAGCCAATAAGAATCCTAGTATAATGTTCACTTGTGTACTTATTTAGAATTATAGTATACAAACTGTTAATATTTCAGATTCTTTATTGACAATCTGATTTTACCATTAGATGCATGATGTATAGTTAATTATTTACTTGCCTAATTTTCCAAATTTATTGTGCTATCCTATTCTTTGCCTTATAGTTCATAGTTAAGTACAGTTGGTTGACATAATAAGTTGACATGGCATCAGATAGCAGAGTATTGACAATACAAATGTTTTTACTTTTGTCTTTTAATCATCTTTCACTGCCCTTTGTTTATAGTAGATTATTTGACCATAGAATATAATTCAGTTGCTTAAAGGTTTTAATTTGTGAATGAATAATTGCACTTAACTGGAAATGGAGACTAAATAATTATTTAAAATACTATATGTTCCTAAAATTCATATGGAATTGTAATCATCCCTAAGTAGCCAAAACAATCTTGAAAGAAAAATGAGGTCCTGGCCAGTTAGCTCAGTGGTAGAGCATCGGCCCAGCTTATGGATATCCCAGGTTTGATTCCCAATCAGGGCACACAGGAGAAACGAGCATCTGTTTCTTTACCCCTGTCCCCCCCTTCTTTATCTTTCTCTTACCCTCCTGCAACCATGGTTCAGTTGGAGCTAGTTGGCTCTGAGTGCTGAGGATGGCTCCATGGCCTTGCCTCAGGCGCTGAAATATCTCAGTTGCCGAGCAATAGAGGAACAGCACCAGATGGGCAGAGCATCGCCCCATAGGGGGCTTGCTGGATGGATCCCTGTTGGGGTGCATGCAGAAGTTTGTCTCTCTGCTTACCCATTTCTCACTTACAAAGAAAAAGAAAAAGAACAAAATTGGAAGACTCACATGTCCTGATTTCAAAATACACTAAAAATGTATAATGGCACAATTATAGACATTATCCCAAAGGAATAAAATTGAGAGTCCAGAAATAAAAGCCAACTGATTTTTGGTAAGGGTGTCAAAGCATTTCAGTGAGGAAATGGTACCGAAACAAATGGTACCAAGACAACTGGATACTCACATGCAAAAGAATAAAGTTGACCCTTTCTTCATACCATATACAGTGTTAACTTGAAATGAATAAATGACCCAAATATAACAGCTTAACCATCAACTCTTAGAAAAAAATACAGTGGTAAGTCTTCTTGACTTCATATATGAAAATGGATTCTGAGATAGGAACCAAAAGCAAAACAACAACAACAAAAAATAATTGGATGTCATCAAAATTAAAAACTGCATTACCAGACAGTGTCAAGAAAGTACAAAAACAACCTTCAGAATGGGAGAAACTATTTGCCAATTTAATTCTTATTTGGGTCAGTTATTCAGAATATGTTAAGAATTCTTTGATCTCAACAACAACAAAAGAACCACCCAAATAAAAACTAGAAAACAACTTAGACTTTTCTCCAAAGAAGATATACAAATGGTCAACAAACACATAAAAGATACTCAGTAGCTTTAGTTATTAGGGAAATGCAAATCAAAACCACAATGTGGTACCCCTTCAACCCCCACTAGGGTGGCTAAAATCAAAATAATGGATAATAACAGAAGTGGATAAGGTGACATTGGAAAACTCATATTCTGTTAATGAAATGTAAAATGTTTTAGATGTTGTGGAACCTATTTAGTAGTTCCTCAAACATTTAACAGAATTATATGGCCTAGCAGTTCCACTCCTAGTTATATAATTTAAGAACTAAAAAGTTAACTCAGCACAGTACATGTATGTGTGGTTTATTTTATGTGTCACCTTGACTGGGCTAAGGGATGCCTAAATGGCTGGTGAAATAGTGTTGTTGAATGTGTCTATGTAGGAGGTCTCCTTAAGAGTTAACATTTGAATAAGTAGACTGAATTAAGATCACCCTAATCAATGAAAGTGGGCATCATCTAATCAGTAAGGGCCTGAACAGCACAGAAAGGCCAGAAAGAGCGAATTCACTCTCTCTGCTTGAGCTGAGACATCCATCTTCTGCTGCCCTTGCAGATTGGCCCTTTTGGTCCTTAGTCTTTTGGAATCATACTGGGACTTACATTATATGCCTTCTGATTCTGAGCGTAGTAGGTGCTCAGTAAATAATGGTTCAGTAAATGAATGCTAATTATAGCCTACACCAGGGGTATTCAATATGTAGATCGTGATCTACTGGTCGATTGCGAAGGAAGTGTGGGTAGATCACATGACATTAAAAAGACATTTGTCTTTTGATTGGCATACAGGGTAGCCAATCTGACGTCTGAACTTTTGACACCCTATGCATGTGCGTTAAACTGTGCTAACTTGTTCAGTTACATTGCTGCATAGTTAGCCTTCAATTTATTTAAATTAAATACAACAAAGGGTATAAAAATGAGTGCCATAGCTGGTCCGAGTAAGAAGCCTAAAAAAACCTACCACTTTCATACAGAATGGGAGGGGATTTTTTTTACTATGTGATATTCTAAGTGTGTTTTCCTCATCTGTCTGTGTGCCATTGCTATTCCAAAGAAGGGAAATGTGGAGCGGCTTTTTCGGACTGTTCATAAAAACTATGATATTGACTTTGCTCTGAAAAGAGAGCTGAGAAGGAGAAAGGTGAAAGAAGAATACACAATATTAAATAATAATAATAGTAACTTAAATAATGATAATATAGAAGAAATAAATTTATGTTTTGCATTTTTATTGTAGGTAGATCATTTAGATTTGGTCATCTTATAAGTAGCTCGCAAGCTGAAAAAGTGTGGGCACCCCTGGCCTACACATTTGAATTCCTTTTTTTTTTGATTAAAAGTGGGAATGCTGGTTGTCAATGGAAGTATAAAGAATTCAGTTAAGAGAAAAAGGCCGTGGCAGGACTGTTTTCTACCCTATGACCAGTTTATAACAGTGTTTAAATTGCTGTGATTGATAGCTTTCAAATTACAGTTTTGAGTTCCTTAATCCAAAAAGTGCTGCTGATTGTTCTCAAAATGAAGGAATAGGCAATTTAAACTATAAAATACAGGTTAGCATACTTTATATTAAAAAAATTACAAGGAGCATTGTTGACTACATTGTTTGAGCTTTCTCTGATTTTTAAGAGTAACCTAAATTTGAAACTGTGTGAACAGGGTTAGAGCAGGAACATCAAGCTAAAACATATGTTCAGATTCTAGGCTCCACAATTGATTAGTTGGAAAGTCTAGGAAAACATATTGAACCTCTCTTAGCTTTAGTTTACCTTCTATAAAATGGATATAATGAAACAGTAATTAAAGGTGTATTTTGAAGAGTAAAATTTTATAATGTGGTTTAAAGCACATTGTAAACTGTATTAGTGATGGTTATTGTTACCATTTTTGTGACTAATATTGTAGAATTTAAAGGTCGTGCATTACCAAGTCATTATCTTTATTGGAGAAATTTAATCTACATTAAAGCTTTTCAGAAGAAAAATGAATTCATTATTTGAATTTAGATTAGTTTATGTTTTGTATGATCTTGGCATTTTGTAAATTATAACTTTAGAAACACAGGATTTGCGATACTATTGCCCTTTATTTTTAGTTAGGTTTATTTGCTTCATTTATAAGAAATACATTTTCTTGTAAGAACTATATAAGTTATTTGTAAGTACTTTTTTGAAAATGAATTTTCTAGTATTTAATTTAAAACATGTTTTACTAAAAGCTATTCAAGGATGAAATAGTTGAAAATAGTATTTGTGAGATCATTAAAAGTAATGTCTGATTAACAGTATTTTTTTTTCTTGACCTCAAACTATTAGATACAACTAAGTAAACAACCGGAAACTTCAGGTAGTTTGCCAATTCTGCTATATACTAATAGCTGTTTTCTTAATTGTTTTTATTTAAGTCATAGAAACCATTTCAGCTGATTTTATGACATAACTGCAGTTCTAATATTTGTTTCATGTTTTCTTCCATCAAAGCATGAAGAAGTGAATTATTGAAAAGATAAAAATAAATTTGTTTGCTTTCTGTCAGAGCTCGTATCCACAGCCAACCTTTGATAGAAGACCAGAATGATTTAGACAAGTTTTCTTTGGAGATTCATAACATATGCTTGCTGGACAGAATTGAGTTATCTCTGCTCTGGAGAGTAAGTTATTGTAGCAGGAGCTGACAGAGATGAAGATAACTGAGGGAAATTCAATTACCTTTTAGTGTTTTCTTTCTAATAGGATTCCTAATGTGAAAAAGATTCTTAGATGATGCGCCTCTATTACTTGTGAGATCTGCCTTGATACCTGTTTCCAGAATACCATGAAACTTCAGTTCCAGCCCTTCATTAAGTATGAAATAGTTAACTTACTGTTGAGAGTAGTTTTGATTGAAAGGTCTTATTTTTACTTGTTGTCATTGGTTATCCTTGTAATCATTGACTACCCTCTGTGGTTTGCTTTAACAAGTTATGTATTATTTTAATATGGTGGGAGTTATTTTTCTCTCCCTTTTGAGGGATCTCTCTGGAAGTATGTTTTAGCTTCTCTGTGTTGATATACAGTGTGTCCGTAAAGTCATGGTGCACTTTTGACCGGTCACATGGTCAAAAGTGCACCATGACTTTACGGACACACTGTATTTATATTCCTCTAATTATTATAGATCGAAGCTGGGTTACCTTATTAAGTGCTGTTAGAATTCCCAAGCTTCCATTTTCACTTTGCTTTTTTGTTCTGTCAGGTTTTTGCTAGAATGGTGTTTTTACTTTCTCTCCCCTTTTCACTGTGCCTCCTGGTCCCTTCCCTTCCCTTCCCTTCCCTTCCCTTCCCTTCCCTTCCCTTCCCTTCCCTTCCCTTCCCTTCCCTTCCCTTCCCTCCCCCTCCCCCTCCCCCTCCCCCTCCCCCTCCTCCCTCCCCCTCCCCCCTTCCCCCCCTCCCCCCTTCCCCCCCTCCCCCCCTTCCCCCCCCTCCCCTCCCCTCCCCTTCCCTTCCCTTCCCTTCCCTTCCCTTCCCTTCCCTTACCATTAAAGATGTTCTCTCAATTATCATTAGTGAGCTAATTATACTATCCGGTGGCTCTTTTTCATTCTTATCTCTTTTGATCTCTGCATCATTTGACATTGATGACCAGCTCCTCCATTTTGAAATTATTTTTTTCCTCTCTTTCTTACCCAGTGCTTTCTGGTTAGCTTTTTACTTCTCATTGTTCTCTTTGTAGTTTCATCTCTCTATTTTTTATATCTTTTACGCAAAGTATAAGTCTTTCATAAGAATACCTTTTTGATACTCATAATTTTTGTGCTGCTTTAGAAATAAGTCAGCATTACCTAAAATTTCTGTATAGAAGACATTAAATACTTTATATTTAAAAATTTTATATTTGATGTATTATATAGGTAATTTACATTTTATTTCAGCCAAATGCTCGAGAGGCAATGTTCTTCTACATATAAATTTAAAATAAAATATTATGAGAACACAAATAGTGAGAAGACCTCATTTAATATATTTCTAGATGCCTTCTACCTCTCACCCTTATAGGAAATCATTGTTAGTATTTCATTATTCCTTTTATGGATGCTTTACGTACATATGTATAAATAGTAATATATATTCCTATCCCCATTTCTTTATATAAAGGCTAACATAGCTATAATCTTTTATATTTTGATTTTTAAAATTAATAATTTTGGGAGGTGTTTTTACATTCCTGTCAGCAACAGATGAGTGTTTTCTAATAGAGGATGTTACTGACTTTTAAACTTGTAATTCTCATGAATTATACTTGACAGTACGTAGTTTCAGCTTGTATTTTTTAGTGTGTTTTTAACTTAAAGTTATACTTTTTATGAGTGACTTTGATTATCCTTGAATCTTTTTTTTTTGCCTTTCTGAGCACATACCGTTTGCCTATTCTGACTTTGTAGAAGCTTTACATATATTAAGGAATCGATTTTCTGGTATATATTATAAATATTTTTAGTAGTTCGTTAAGTATGGTGGATTTTTTTTTGTTGTTGATGTTCTATAGAAATTTTTTAAATAATGTTTTTCTTGAATTTATGAATACTTTCTTTTATGACTTGAATTCCTGGTTGCTAGTTGGAAAGGTCTTCTATAAGCATAGATTATAAAGGAATTTCTTCATGTGTTCTCTGATATTACTATAGTTTTATTTACATTTAAATATTTGTTTGGAATTTATTTCAGGATAAACTATGATATGAATCTAAATTTATTTTATATGACAACATCGTGGTCCCCATGCCATTTACCACATACTCCAAATTTTCTCCTCTGATCTGAGATGCCACTGTTACCATAAGTGAGATGACTGTGTGTTTTGGATTCTTTTTCTTGATGTTGTGTTTTTTCCCTATTACTCTGTGATTTCAGATCTTGTCAAATATTTTAAATTATTGAGGTCTTTTGATGTGTTTCAATACTCATAACACTCAACACTGTGCTCCTTCCCCTTATTGAGTTTTTCTTTTCCTTTTTTTTTTTGTTTCAGAATTACTATGTCTAGTCTTTTCTGTCTAGCATTAGATGCAGCTCACCTGTCTCAGAAACCACTTTCAGTTGATTCTTTTGAACTTTTCAGATATGCAGTCATTTCATATGCAGATCTGCATAGTTTTTTTCTTTTTTTCCAATCTTTATTCTTCTGCTATTTTTTTTTTACCTAATTGCTTATTCAGTTATTATTCAATAGCAATAATTATTGACTGCCAGATTCTGTTCACTAATGTTTTGTTATTTTGCTATTCTACTTTCTGTTAAAATGAGTTCAACTATTTTTTTTTAGACTTCTCATATAAGTGAGATAACAAGTATAATGTTAAAAAATAGTCATGGGCATTTTCTCTAGATCTGACTTTAGTAGAGGTGCTTTGGTGTTCCCACAGTAATTATGATACAGTTTGAGCTGACACAGCTATAGTATGTCCAGTGGTGGAATTCAGCCGGTTCAGCAGAACTGATACCTAATTTTTTGATGAGTTCAGTGAACCAGTTGTTAAAGTGACACTTGTAACCAGAGTTCTCTCTAAGGTGGATGCCTGGGCAACTACGGAATGTGCAGAATACAAATTTACATTTCTTACTCTTTTTTAATGTTCATCTGTGCAACAGTGTATTCTAAGCGCCTGTAGTAATGTTCATTCCTTCCGTCAGTGAAAAAATTGACAGAACTATGCTTCCAATATTTATTCATTTCATAAAACTCATTATACTTTTGATAAAATACTACATTTTAATTTCCTCACATTTGTTATTTCAGTAAACATATACTGTAAAGAGAAAAAGTGCCAAACAACCAGGGGGTGACAAGCTATCATTGGAAATATCTTAAGTAACAGTTTTATTGTTTTTCTGTTAGGTATTATTTAATATTTTTTCATTAATATTTTATAACTCTTTTTTATAACATAATCTAGTTTTGTGTACCTCTTTTATTCTTATTTAAGTATTCAATGCATGAAATAATAAACTACCTTTCAATATATCATTTTTTATACTTAACATGGTCATTAGGGCAGACAGCCTGTTGTTAAATATTTGAATTCCACCCCTGAGTATATATCATTTTAGTGAAATATTTATTTAGTACTGTTTTGTTTAGTTTTTTCTTTTTAATGAAGAATTTTGTTCAATTTTGTCTCTTTAACTACAGTAAAGTTGATATTATATTTTAAAATATTAGATATATCAATAATATGTTAATATGGTTTGGTCATTTTTCTCTCCTTAATGTGCTGTCAGATTGTTTGCTAATATTTTATTTGTGATTTTTGCATTCTGTTTGTAAGTTAAATTAGGTTGTGGTTGTTTTTAAGTTTTCCCATCAGTTTTCGATATTTGGCTGGTTTTAGCATCATTCTTACAGGTGCCTCTTAGAGATAATTAGACATTCTGTTTGTGTTTTTATGCTCAGATGCAGTGCTGCTAGAATTGGAATTATCTGCCTCTTTAAGGTTCAGTAGCATTCTCTTTAGATGCAATTATTGTAGTTCAGAGCTCATCCTCTATTTTCTCATTTCTAAAGAACTGCTGGCTTGTTCAGTATATTTACTTTGTATAATTTTATTTGTATAAAATTTTGCCTCCTATGCCTTTTATTAGTTGTATTAATAGTGGCAAAATCATTGAAAGGTTGGAAATGCACACTTGATTCTAAATGGGTATGGGCGTTGGTAAAAATCTGGAGTTCTGGTAGTATGTGTGTGTGTGAAAGAGAAGAAAGAGAATGAAAAGCATTTACTGGTAGTTGCAACACATAAGTTGTTCATTAATTACTTCTCACATATGCCTTGACCAGGGGGCTCCAGCCGAGCTAGTGACCCCTTGCTTAAGCCAAAGACCTTGGGCTTCAAGCCAGCGACCATAAGATCATGTCAATAAGCCCATGTTCAAGCTGGTACTTGAACCCGCACTCAAGCTGGCGACTTTTGGGCTTCGAACCTGAGAACTCAGTATCCCAGGTCGATGATATATCCATTGTGCCACCACTGGTCAGGCTGCTAATGTCTTTTTAAAATTTATTTTTCAATTACAGCTGATCAACAACATTATATTAGTTTCAGGTGTACAATATAGTGATTAGACACTTACGTGCCTTATGGAGTAATCTCCCCAGTAAGTCTGGTATTCATCTGAAAAGTTGTGGTATTGGTGAAGATATGTGGGAATAATTTGAACTCTGTGCCTTAATCTTTTTTCAGTTTTTAATTTTTAAACTTCTCAGTATATTCTAATAATATAAAATATATTTTTGGTAGGAAACTGGATCTTTTATTGCTATTAAAATCTCTTCCAAGAAAATATCTGAAAATATTACTTAGAGATTTTAATTCATGATATGTCATAGTTATAGTTATCTTAACAGTTGACCAAATCATGTGTTAGTATAAAAATTGACATTTCTTAATGAATTTTAAAATATAGATATGAAAGACACTAAGAAAACTAAAAAATCTTCATATAGTATATTTTATTATAATATCACTTTGAATTTGCTTTTATGAAATTAGATTATTATTGGTTGTTTATGGCTTATTAGTAGAGCTTCAGATATAAGATCCTTTATTTTATCATAGAAAGTAAGATGGCAGTTCTTGAGTTGATAAAACGTTTACTTCTATTTAGCTATGGTAATTAGTGCTACTTTAGTGTGGTCCATTGACCAAGCTGCTTGTTACTAGCCCGTAAAGAAGTTAACTACAGAAATTGAATACATATTTAGAAACTTTTATAGCATAAATGTCTGGCAGGGTCAGATTATTTTAAATAGTATTAGTTTTCAATGTATTTTACAAAACAAAAACAAAACCTCATCCTTCATGACAGATACTTTAAGAGTCAGACTGGAAAAGCCAGTTGATACTTAGATGTGTTATTTTGAATTAGTTTTTTAGTACATTTGAATAACAATTAAAGGAGTTACAGTAATTTAATAATATTCAGCTAAGCTGTATATAGTTAATTATTTGTATCTTAAATGATTTATATAAATCTCTGAGGAATAATTTGATGAAGGAAATGGGTAAAATATATTAGGCACCCAAAGAAAATATAAACAAGCATGTATCAAGATACTTAGAAAGAAAGGGCTCTTTTAATTACATGTTCTATTCTGTTACTCTTTGCTTTTTAAGAAAGGTATTTGCACTTATTCTCTTAGGTTTGGCATTTTTTCTGTCTGTTTTATGTGCTATTTTAATTTTTTTAAAAGTCTTAAATGAACTGTTTGTTCTTGGTGAACAGTTACTTAGTCTTCAATTATTTTTTCACTCTCTCTGATTCTATATAGTTATTTTTTATTTCTCATAAATACACAATATATATCTATTTTAGCAGTATCTCATACTGTAATTATTTCTATTGCTCTGTCTCTCTGCAATGAATGGTGTAAGAAAGGGACTGTATGCTGAGGAGTTGAACTTCTTGACTAAATAAGCCTACAATAAATTTTATGTGTTACTACTGTATACCTGGCAATGTTTTAATTGTTTTATGCCTATTATCTGATACTTCTGAAAAGCATATCACATTATATCTTTTTATTTGGTATGGATACTGAGACACCAGGGTTTAAATAACTTGCATACATGTGAAGTAGATTTGTTGACTTAAAAGATGATAGGATTTGCTTAAGATCATCCAGCTCTTGTGGAGATTAGCAAAAAGTAATGCTTAAGATTTTCCTCTCTTTGTATGTGTGTATAATTATATAATTTTATATGAAGACATATTACTGTTTTATATTATGATCTTTCAAAATAAAATTATTTGGGTTTGACCCTATCCATTGTTTAAACTTCAGTTTAATTTTATTGGTCACAAATATTAAGTACATTTTACTTTATTTACCAAACTGATATATACTGTATGCATTCATTGTTGAAGAAATCAGCTTTTGGTATTTACCTAAGAATTTTGTGATGTTTTCATTGCTAATAAGTAACTATAATGAAATATGTAATAAAAGCATAACACTGTGTGGACTTGACATACAATTAGAAACGGTAGTCTTCTTATGTTGTCTTAGTTTTACAAATATCATCTAAAAACATCTTTAAATTATTATTATTTTTTTTTATTAAAGCCTAAGGTAAAAAATTTGAACCTATTTATTCTTCAAATTATTTTAAAACATTGTTTGAAGACTGCAGTTTGCAGCGATAAGAACCCAACACATTGTATCCAGTCCATTAAAACAATAAGAAATGGAAGAGATACTTTGATAAGTGTTCTGCCTGTTTTAACCTTGAATGCTATTATCGGGTGGGGTGATGCTGTATCTGTTTCATTGGTTTAGGCTTTTTCATGCTGAGAGAAATCAATACTTTGAGTCATTGGATGACAGAGGAATCACTTCAGAATTAAAGGTGGCTGTCACACATTGTCATTGGTTGACTTTCCTTAGCTATAGAGGTTTTTAAGCTTTCATTTTTCTAAGTCTGTTTTTCAGGAGTCTTTGTAAGATTTCTGTGGATAACACTTTTTTATTTCTGATTCGACTTTAAATCTGAGTTAAAGGGATAAAGTGCAAAGACCTCCAAAAGTGAAATACTGAAAAGTTGCTTAATTTTCTGTCCCTTAAATGATTTCCCTTTCAAATGGTTTCAAATGAGACAAATAATTTATAGTGTGACTTTGAGACAAATTTGCAGTACACTTAAATGTTTATCATAAAATATATTTAGTCATCTAAAAATATAATATCCTGCTTGTAGCCATGAAAAAGAAAGTAGAAGGTATGTCTTGACATGGAATGATGTGTAGTTTGATTCCATTTACTGTACATAGGAACTGTGTTTTGTTGTTATGGTGACACTCCCCCCAACCCAGCCCCCAAGTAGAAAACTACTTGGCAAACAGAGAAGAGGTAGAAGAAAGAACTTTCTTTTTATTTTATGTAATTACTTTCTAATTTGTTTTTAAAACAAGTATATTTAAATTATTTTTATTTATTTTTTATTCAGTGAGACGGAGGCAGAGACAGACTCCTGCATGTGCCCCAACTGGAATCCACCCAGCAAACCCACTAAGGGTCAATGCTCTGCCCATCTGGGGCATTGCTCCATTGCTCAGCAATGGAGCTATTCTTAGCGTCTGAGGCCGAGGCCATGAAGCCATCCTCAGTGCCTGGGGCCAGATTGCTCCCGTCTATCCATGACTGCAGGAGGGGTAGAGAGAGAGTGAGAAAGGGATGGGTGGGTAAGTATATGGGTTCTTCTCCTGTGTGCCCTGACCAGAAATTGAACCTGGGATATCCACACGCCAGGCTGACACTCTACCACTGAACCAACCAGCCAGGGCAAAAAGAAATTTTAACATTTGTAAAACCAATATATTTCAACTGCTTAGTCAAATGTTACTAAATTAGGAGAAGGGCTTATGTAATATTTTAAGAATTTGCCTTTAAAATGTTTAATTGGAATTTATTTTTATTTCATAGTAATATGCAAACTTGAAAATTTACTTATTTAATAATGTTTCTCATAAAACAGACTGAAATTTAACTCTAGAAACAAAGTGCATTTAGCATTATTAATTTACAACCCTCTGTTGATATGTAAAGAAAATTATTGTGAGATACCCCCTAAATATTTCTATCTAATCAAATTTCCTTTTTTGCTCTATTAAAGCTAAATACTGTTTGATCTAATGGAATGACTTGTTTTCTTAATATTTGTTTCTTTTAGCATTTTTTTTTACCAGATTCTAAACTTTATGTAAATGGAATTATAAAGTATGTGTTCAGACTTGGTGATTTTAGTTCAACATTGTGTTTATGAAATTCATTCAATTTGTTACATTTTCCCATTATCAGTGCTGTTTCCATTACATGAGTAGACCATTATTTTTTCATAATCTCTTCTATTCATTGGCAATAGGCAGTTTTCAGTTTTTAATTATTATGAATAATGCTGCTTTGGCCAGTATACGAACCTTTTGGTGTACGTGCTCGTGTACTTAGGTAGGGTGGAATTACTTGAAGTAAAGTATTTATGTTTTTATTTTTAAGAGATTTGCCTTACTGTTTGCAAAATTCTGTACAACTCCTAACATCAGGGTATAGTTGTTCCCATTAATTCACATTCTTATCAACAATTGATCAGTGATTTTTATTTCAGTATTTTGTTAGTTGTGTAGTAGTGCTTCATTGTGTTTTCATTTTGGATTTTATTTACAAATGAAGCTATACATTTTCCCGTTTGTTATATTTTATCTATTTTTTACTTTTGTGAAGTACCTGTTTCTTATCCAGTGTTTTATTGGTTATTCTGTCTTCTATTGATTTGACAAGGGTATTTATCTATTTGGTATATGAGCTTATTTTTGCATGAGTGTTTTAACCACTTCATTGCCTGTCAGTGCCTTGCCTATTCAATTTCTAAAAGTTTTAGAATGAGTTTTAGATGAGTTCTGACAAACTGTATAATTGTTATAATCAAGATACAGAAAATATCTTATCATCTCAGAGAATTCCTTTTGATTAATTGTGGTTGGTTCCTCTGTACATATATACGCCCAACCCTAGGCTACTGCTCATCTGGTTTCTGTTACTATAGTTTTGTTGCATAATATACAGTAATATAATAGGTACTCTAATGTCTGAATTCTTTCCGTTAGCATAAAGTCTTTGATATTTAGCTCTGCCTGGTTGGCTCAGTGGTAGAGTGTTGGTATGACCTGTGGAAGTCCCAGGTTCAATGCTTGGCCAGGGCACACAGGAGAAGCACCCATCTGCTTCTCTACCCTTCACCCTCTCCTTTCTCTCTGTCTCTGTCTTCCCTTCCCGCAGTCAAGGCTTCACTGGGGCAGAGTTGGCCTGGGTGCTGAGGATGGCTCCATGGCCTCCACCTCAGGCGCTAGAATGGCTCCAGTTGCAGCGGAGCAATGCCCCAGATGGGCTGAGCATTGCCCCCTGGTGGGCATGCTAGTTGGATCCTGGTCAGACGCATCTGGGAGTTTGTCTCTCTGCCTTCCTGCTTCTCATTTCAGAAACACACACACACACACACACACACACACACACACACACACACACACTAAAGTATTTGATATTCATCTACATTGTATTGTGTCACTCATTTGTTTCTTTTTATTGCTGTGTCATAGTGCTTTGTTTGCCTACTTATCTACAGGTAGATATTGAGCCATTTCCAGTGCTTGGCCTTATGATTAAAAGAACTATGGGCATTATTATATAATATAGTTTTGTGTATATGGGTTGTTTTTGAGGAAATATACATAGGCATGGATTTGCTTAGTGCTGTTGCTAGTGCACAGTATTTAAGTTTACAAGAAACTGCCAAATAATTTTCTAAATTAGTTAGCAAGTTAACAGATTTTACATTCCAACCAGCTAGGTAGGTATGACAGTCTCTTTTCTCTATGTCTTTGCCAGTATTTGGTATTGTCTATTATCTGAATAAATTTAAGATTTGTATTATTTCTCCCTTAAATATTAATTATTTTCTAAAATAGCATTTAAAACTATAAATTTCCATTTAAATGCAGCTTTAGTCAATTTCCACAAATATTTCAAATTTTCTTTGTGATTTTATCTTTGATTCGTAAGTTATTTCATTATGCATTATTTAATTTCCAATTATTTTGGAACTTTTCAGATATTATTTTTTACACGATATATTCAGATAAAGAATTAAAAAGGCCTCTAGATTTATGTATCTCTTTGGGTAGATTCCTGTCCTCTAGTATTTTTTAAACTATCATCTCATCTTCTCAATAGTCTTTAGTCTTGTTTCACATGCAAAAGCTATGGTAGAAACATCTCTTGGTCCTTGAAAATGTTTTGAGGATATTTGGGGAGTAGCATATAATCTGATTGTATTTGTCATAGAGGATGTATAGGTAAGCATATTGAAGGATAATTTACCACATTACTGAATTATAGAAGTCCACAAGTTCTAACTAGTAAAATTTAGTCTTAATTGTTCAATATTTTAGACAGTAGTGTAGGTTTATTTATATTATTTTAAATGTATTATTGCTTTGGTAATCTTAGATTTCTTTAGCAATAATCAAGTACATTTGAATTGCTATACCCTAAGGTGCTTCCTTCATATCTTTTTAGGGTCACATATTTTTGTGGTCATTGTTAGGTCATATCACCTAGTTTGGGTGTTGCTTAAAGCATGAAAACAGGGATGTTGATGTAAAGTAAAATTGATTGCAAGTATTTGACTTGGGTTTTGATTTTATTGTTAGGTGATACATTTTGGTACAGTGATTTGGAATACCTCCATTTAACATTCAAACATGGGAACACACACACACACACACACACACACACACACACACACACACACACACACAAATATATATATATTCCACCAGTAGTAATATGTGTTTGATCTTGAAGCAGATATTCCTGATCTGTACTGGACTTTGAATGACATGGTACACATTGAGTACGTTACTGTTTTTTTATGTGTTCAAATTACATTTTAAAGATATTTTTAAAAATAGATACAAGTTCATTATTTCTTTACAAAACATTCTTGTTTGGTTTCCTTTTATCATGTTTTAAGGTTACATGTGACTATAATGTTCTGCAATGAGACAAAGATTGATAATCAGGAAAGAATAGCCCTTTAATGTGATTTATATCTATAGATTTTATGTCAGATATGAAAAGTTGCTGTTTAAATTGTAAAGGAGGATCCATTAAAGAACACTTTAAACCATTTTACTATTTAGCTTACCTTGGGCTCTTTTTAGGATTATGCCCTTTAAAGCAAACTTTAACAGCTTATCAAATGTTCACGAAATGTAACTTTTTAAAGTTAAATTATTTTAGTATTAATACAAAATAGAAATAAGGTATTAAATAACGCATTTAAAAAATTTTAATATTGTTTAATATGAAGGTATGTGGTGTTTTGGGGGGTGTAGAAGCCATTGATTTTATGATATCCATTAGTAATTTTAATTTCCTCTTATGTTAGACAAAGGCAGATTATGGATACAGTAGGGAGTGTTGTGGGGATAAGAATTCTGCAGATGTCTACCATTTTGTCCTATTTGTTTCAGTATATGGTTAGGTTACATGTTATGTAACCTCTGGAGTGCTTCCTCATTTTTTGAATAAATATCTAAAAATATATCATTTGACATTTTTGTTTTATGGAATAATTCACTAGTCCCTTTAAATGTGTCTTTATCATTTTCTTTCATTTGCTCAAATCGTATTTGTGACATGCTGAACTATCCTATGATTTGTTTGGCTTACTATTTCACTGTAGCCTGTGACAATTACATTTAATTTCTTATAAATTAATCTAGTTCCTAACATGATTTATTTTGTCCACATGAAGGCTTAGATAAAAGTACTAATTTTTATTTACCAGTGTACAAAAACTAAGCTCTCAGAGGTTGCCCTAAATCTTCTAATTATCCAATTTTTAGAGCCATTATAATCTTCTCATTTTACATATGAGGACAGTTAGACAAAATGAGCTGAAGTGGGTTGGTTTCCCAGATCTCACAGGAGATATTACCAAGAATGATACTTTAATCTGATTTTTGTTTTGCTTTTCAATCTTACATTTATTCTCTCTCTCTCTCTCACATATACACACCCACCCCACTTATATATGTATAGTACTATGATTCTTAGTGGCAATTTCAGTTCTTATTATACATTTTAGAATCACTTCACTGTTTTCTATTTGTATTTTGTACTTGGGTCAAATTATGCTGCTTATCCCCTCCCGAAATTTACCCATGTTTTTCTGCCTTGCTTTTGCTTTAAGGTTTTCTTTTTTCCCATTTAAGAATGACTTATCTTCTCAAACTCTTCCAATTTTATCTTCCCTTATAGCATTTTGTATATTCCACTTATTACTTTGTGTAAACCTTCTTATTAAATATTATTTTAAAAATTATTTAGAAAATTAAATTTAACAGGGTGACATTGATCAACAAGAGTACATAGATTTTGGGTAAACATCTCTACATCATTCGAACAGTCGATTATGTTCTATACCCATCACGCAAAGTCAAATTATCCTCTGTAACCTTTTATTTGTCCCTATTTATAACTTTCCCCTACATTTCCCTCCCCCCAACATTCTCCTCCCATATCCCCCCACATTCCTTTCCCCATGGTAACCACTGAACTCTTGTTTATGTCCATGAGTCTCAATTTTGTATCCCACCTATGTGTGGAATCTTACAGTTTTTAGCGTTTTCTGATTTACTTGTTTCATTCAGTATAATGTTAATAAGGTCCATCCATGTTGTTGTAAATGAAACTATGTCATTGTTTCTTATAGCTGAGTAGTATTCCATTGTATATATGTACCACATCTTCTTTATCCAGTCCCTATCGAAGGGCACTTTGGTTGTTTCCATGTCTTGGTAAATATCATTTTTTACCTTCAGTGGTTTAATAATGCCAATGATACACTTTTATTATCACCTTCCTCCTCCCAGACTAGATGGAATGGGGATTCTCCAGGGCAAACACTGTCAAGATAATTCAGCCTTTGATCTCTATAGCCAAGTGTTTTTACACAGACTAAGAGGTATTTGATTTTTTTTATACATGTATAGAAACACCATATCGGTTGGTTACTTTTTCTATTAGGAACACAAAGCCTAATTTATACTGGCTATAATGAATGAGGAGGAGTTTAGAGGTTCTCATAAAAAGTCTAGGAAAAAAATGTGTCATAGAATGTTTAAAGGTAGACTAGTATTTGATCTAGAAGTTCATGATTCCATCTGGAATAAGCTCTGTATTTCTGTAATTCTCCTGGCTCTGAGCCCCTTGGGTTTTGGTTTCATCCTTAGGCTAGCTTCCCTCACAGAACAGAGAGCTTTCAGCACTTCTGGAATTATAGGCTTCCTCTTTTATACCCCAAGAGGAAGGAAGGAAAGTACCGGCAAAATCCTGAATTTTTTTTAAATGCACCAATTAGACCAAGTGTCCTTCCCTGAGCCAGTTTGTTGGAGTGGGAATGATATTGCCATCATTGGTTTAGAAAAATTAGAACCCTTGCTTGTTGTTGGAGCAGTGCTGGGGGTAGTGTGTGGCAACAATCTATCTAGGTGTATCTTATATACCAGAGGAGAGTCAGGCAATCACAATGCATATCATATACATAAACTAGTAATATTTTAGTAATATTTGTTCCAACATCAAATTTTTGTTACCTGTTATGTGTATGTATATATGAGCTTGCATTTGAAGAGGTAGAGCCCAATAGACCTTATGAATAAAATCAAGAATCGAGAATACATTAATCTTTGCTTTCCTATTTTTTGAAATGTTTATTGTATTGATTTGAAAGAGAGAGAGGAAGGGAGATAGGGAGAGAGACAGTAACATCTGCTCCTGTATGTGCCCTGACTGGGGATTGAACTGGCAACCTCTGTGCTTTGGGACAATGTTCTAACCAACTGAGCTATTTGGTCAGAGCTTTACTTTCCTATTTTAAGCAATTAACTAACTAGGTAGTATAGCATTATAAGCATGACACCACAGAGCTTCTGAAGAAAAGAAATAGACATCTTGGAAACTGTTGATTGCATTGTATTTGGTTATTGCTGAAGAATCCTAAATTTTTTTTGGCAAAACTGGTATCTAAGACAGTACTTTATAAACTTTAATGTGTTAATCACCTGGGAATCTTATTAAGATTCGGATTCCATTTTAGTAAGAATGGAATGAGACCTATAATTCTGCATTTTTCCTAGGTTTCCAGATGACCCCAGTGCTGCTGGTCCATTTTGCATCGCTAGGATTTCAAAGCCTATACTGCTTTTGTCATTTTCTAAAGGTGCTGGGAACTAGCTCAGTTTACTATTGCAAGCCACCACTGTCCCTTGTATGGACCTCTGTAGGTCTCTCTACTTCTCTTATCACACTCCATTCCATTCTCCAAATGGCATTTCCTAGTGATCATTTCAATATCTAAATCAGTTGCATCGCTGCGCTGCCTAAAGACTTCTACTGGTATCACATTGCATTAGAATAAAATCTAAACGCCTCGGTACAACTACCAGTACTAAATGCCGCAGAACTCCCGTCTTTCTTCCTCTCAGTCCCTCTGCCTGGAGTCCTTTGCAGCTCCTTTCATGCTGTTGTAATGTGGGCCCTCGCCTCTCCCTGCATGAGCTTTTTCTCATTTTTTCAGGTCTCTGCTAAAACCTTCACCCCTTCTGAGTGTATTTTATGAATGAATTTAGAGAAATAAGTTCTTGGGGGATTGTTGTACTGAGACACACTATATATCATTATATCTCAGTCAATTCAGTTAATGAGGTGTATAAAAGTAACTTTAAACATTTAGCTGTTTCAGTACATATTAGAGATTATTTCATGATGCATTTTAAAGTTTTTTTCCCCATATTGTATAGCATTAATAGATTTCTTTTTCTATTCAAGTCACTATGTGCCCAATATTCTGCGGATAAGCGAGAAGATGAGAAGCTATGTGATCATTTGATAAGAGCCGCTAAATACAGAGACCATGTGACAGCAACTCAGCTAATTCAGAAAATTATCAACATTCTCACAGACAAGCATGGAGCCTGGGGAAATTCTGCAGTGAGGTAAGGTGATACCTTTAACATTTGGCCACTGATAGTCTGTAAAAGACCTAGATTTAGATAAATGGCTTTGGATATGATCAAGGCCAGATGAAGAAGAGTAATTTAATTTTGTATTTTATCATCTATGAATTTGAAGTAAAGAAGAAGGAAAAAACCAGTACGGGTATTGTTATGGATCTTTGCAGATAATTTAATTTCCCTCAACTTCTTAAGGAAAGCATTTAATATAAATGATTTTATTAGCTACACATGTATTTGAATTTATGTAAATACAATAATTTCAAGAAACTATTTCCTGTTTTACACTTTTGAGAACATAATATACGTTTTATTGAATTGCATTGCAAGTTATAAGACTGATGATAAAAATGGTTAAATGTCCTCTTTAAAATTGTATTCACTATATCTCTTTTTTTAAGATTGCTAAACTTAACATGCTATTTTGGATTCTGATCTCTAGAAACAAAGTAATTAAATTGGCTTTGAGGACTAAGGCACTTAGACAAATTGTGAAATTTAGTCTCATTGGAATATTTTATGCTACAAATCTTAGAAAAATGCTTTGACTCACTTAAGTAATGTAGATTAAAAAGTTATATAATTTGCCATTAGAGATATTTTTAAATTCCTCATTTCTGTATAGCTTTTACTAGAAGACAACAAAAAGTGAAAGTAAGTCGCTTGTTTATTATAAATAGGTGTAATTGGCTCTCACTTGTATTTTAAGCAATGTATATGTTTAGCAGGCATCTAAGTCTAGCTTTAGAAATTTTCCAGTGAATAGAAAATAATTTAAAACTTTTAAAGTTGAATTGTAAACTATTTGAGTTGAAAACTATTTGGTATGTTTTTTAAAATTAAATTTATTGGGGTAATATTGGTTAATAACATCATATATGATTCAGATATACAACTTTATATATTATCTGTATATTTCATTGTGTGCTCATCACTCAAAGTCTAGTGTCCTTTTGTCACCTTATATTTATCTTTTTCATCCCCTCCGACCCCGTAACCCGCTGGTGATGACCATACTGTTGTCTGTGTTATTAGTTCTGTTTTATTTGTTAATTGCTTTTTGTTTTATATCCCACATGTGAGTGAAATCATAGGGTTCTTATCCTTTTCCATCTGACTTATTTCAGTTAGCATGATATTCTCAGCAGTCATCCATGTTGTCACAAAATGGCAATATTTCATCATTTTTTATGGCTAAATAACATTCCATTGTATATACATATCTCAGCTTTGTTCAGTCATTGGTTGAAGGATGCTTACGTTGTTTCATGTCTTGGCTATTGTAAATAATGCTGCAGTGACCATAAAGGGTGTTTCAGTTTTTAGTACAAATAATGTAAAATATAGAGTAGATATGTGTTATGAGGTTAAGAAGACTACTTAAATAAAATGAATTACATTTCTGGGCGTACAGTTTTGGTGTTCAGAAGAATGGGTGCTGCTTGAGGACTGGAGAGCGAAGAGACTGAATGCGTAAAGGCAAGAACCGGCTTTTTTTTTTTTAATTATAAGATTTTATTCATTTTAGAGAGGAGAGAGAGAGAGAAAGAGAGAGAGAAAGAAGGGGGGAGGAGCAAGAAGCATCAATTCCCATATGTGCCTTGACCGGGCAAGCCCAGGGTTTTGAACTGGCGACCTAAGCGTTCCAGGTCGATGCTTAGGAACCACGCTTTTTTCATTTAATCTCATTGCACTTGAGCTCCGCTGCAGTAGCAGTCATGGAAATGACGCGAAGTACTAGGTCAGAACTCTCTAGTGCCGTATCTTGCAAAATCTCAAAACCTGTGAGTTTGTGTTTGGGGCTGAAAAGTTGTATTGAGAATTTTAGTGTTTCAGAATACTTTACTTCAGATTTGATGTCCTTTTGACATCAGGCATTGACTAAATTAGGCTATTACTTTTACATACAGTGTCTAGCACCTATTGGGAACTCAATACATAATTGTTGAATTTTTTAAAAAGTATTGTTTTAACCTAAAATTAGTTTTATAATTTAAACGTTAAAGCCCTATAGGTAACTAATGCCAAGTGTGTGTCATTGTTATGAGATCAGAATTTTTTTTTGTGCTGGCTATCCCATTGTATAGCACAAGTTTGCCTGTGCTACCAACATAGGCAGTTGTTTTTCTGAAGGGATTTTGGTGCAATGAAGTGTCTTGGAGAACTAAATGGACTGTGAAATGTATATACATATAGAAATGTTTAGTGTTTCTGTAATAGAGTTCAAAGGCATCAACTTTATTATTCTATTTGATTGAAGTAAATTCTGAAATTAAAAAAATATTCCATTGATTTTGAGAGAGAGGTGGGGAGGGAGAGAGGCAGAGAGAGCAGCATCAACTTTTTTCTCTTAGTTGTTCCATATAGTTGTGTACTCATTGATTGCTTCACCTATGTGCCCTGACCGAAGGTTGAGCCCTTGATCTCTGGTGCACGAGTTGACACTTTATCAACTGTGCCACCCAGCCAGGACCTGGAAATTTTAATGTATCTAAAATTTACAAAACAAAGCATATTATACTTTTTCATCCCAAATGAAAATAGCTGTCACACTGTTAGAGTTTAAATATGTGTATTTTTAATTTGGAGCAACAACAAAGGATATCTCAACAAAAGGAAAATTAATATTAGTGAATTGATATTTTTCTCTCTATAAATCTCATGTTACTTAGATTTTATTAGAAAGAATATTGTAGCAAATTTCATTGCCTCTGTGCACATACATATTTTCTTTTGTCATTATGTTTTAGTTCTGAGTGATGTTAAACTGTTACTTATTTGAAACTCCTGGTTGCTTCCTAATGCCTTTAACACAGTTAATCTTAAAATTGTCCTTTTCAATAATAATTCTTATTACAGTGAATTTGTAGACCTTGGTACTCCTTTTTGGGTAGCTATGTTAGAAAATGTGGTTGATAAAATGTGGGCTGGCTCACCATTCTTTGACAGTGGTTAACTCTTCTCTGATTTCCCTTGTATGAGGCTTGCATAATCAGCTTGTAAATTATGGACATGGTTGTAATAAATGAGACTAACACAGTGTACTTTGTTCTTCACTTAGCATAATTCTAGAAAACATAAATGGCATTAGAGAGAAATCAGAGTCATACTGTAGCTGTAATGCATTTAACTATCCCAAGCCTGTTAAAAGAAATACGCACAATGAGCAAAATTCTAGTAAAGAGGATTAAATTATTTGAAGCATAATTTCTTTGTGTGTTATCTAAAGAATTATAGTAGCATTTTGTCTTATAAATTCAATCATATTAGAATATTTAGAAATTTCATTTATGGCACTTTTTTATTTCGAGCCTCCTCTGGAA